>OY728157.1:1735729035-1736979035 GCA_963277665.1 Viscum album | reverse complement strand
CAATGTGTTCGTTAGGCTGAATGGCATAACCAGATATTCATATAGATTGTATCTACTCCATAATTCTATATGTGGTATGTATGATGGCCTCACACAAAATTAATGGCAACCCAAACTTAAATAGATCTTATTGAAAATGGTTGCTACTTGGATCTGTTTGAAGAGGTCATTTATCCAAGGAAAAGGATAATGGTCCTTTACCATGAGTTGATTCAACTAGTGGTAATCCATTCACAATCGGAGGGTACCATCCACCTTCTTGGAGAAAAGGATGGGTGAAACCCTTGGATATGTGATGGGTCTGATAAAACCATTAGCCTCTAAGTTTTCAAGCTACTTCTTGAGTTAGAGGAGGTTTATAGGTGATATCCTGTATGGAGGAATAAACACTAGTTCCTCACCTGACATGATCTGAACTGTGAACTCAATATCTCTCTTAGGAGGTAAGATAGAGAAATTATTAGGGAATATGTACTTAAAATGATTCACCATATGGGGGAATTCTGATAACTACATCCCTTGGTCACTTATGAATAGACAAGACATCTGGGCTGTCATGTTTCCCAACCCAGTATACTTGAGTCAAGATTGAATTTCTTGGAGATCCCATTTTCCCTTATGGATATACATGTGACCCTAGGGTGATTTGAATGATAATTGGCGGTGATAGCAATCCACTTGTGCTCGATAAGGTAGAAGATGGTCCATACTGAGAATGAAATAAAAGATTTTCATCTTGAGGATGTTGAAATTCCACAGAAAATGATACCCACCTATCTCAAGGGGGAACTCCTTGCACTTTCATATACCCTCTACACGAAATCCCAACAGCATGTCAATTGTCATAACAACAATAAATCATTTGATTACTAAACCCAGACTTCCAATAATTATAGCAGATAGAAATGAGTGTGATTCACCTATATTAAATAAGGAGATACTAAAGTAGAGTATACTGGAATAGTGCCTATAATAGTATATGGCTCTGGGAACTACTCCTCTATTATAGGATGAATATCATAGATATGGCCTACACCATGACCCTGAGGTGATTCCTAAGTTTCCATACACTACTGGAAATCCCTCCTACACCGACGCCCATATCCCAACATTTTAGATAAACCATTGGGATAGGGTTCCTATACCAATAGTTTGATGAAAACCATTGGTATAAGACTTTTTAGAGAGTATTTTCCCAATGGTTTGAAAATTTTTTGGGATAGGACCTATTAGAGACACTTTTCCCAATAGTTATAGGAAAATGTTGGGATTGGGTAAACTTTTCCCAACGGTTTTCTGAAACCGTTTGGATAGGGAATGTTCCCCCCTATTATAATGTTTCTATTCCAACCATTGGGAGTTTACCTACATTTTACCCCCTATCCCAACAGTTTTTTTAAATTGTTGGAATAGGTTCATTACGATCAAAGTTCCCAATGGTTTTTTAAAACCATTGGGATAGAATGCCACAAATATAACAACCAAGAATAGATCCTGATCTGCCCTCATTGTGCCCTAAACAAGGGATCCCATTCTTCCCAGTGTGTGAACCCTTATCCCAAAAACCAATTTTTTGTTATTCCACTTCAAATCTATAAGTTATAACTGAGTTTTATGTTCTGACTCTATTTATTCCTTTTTTCATTCGATCCACCTACATTATGCCCGAAACGAGAGCTCCAATTCTTCCCAGCATGCGAAACCTTCTCCCAAAAATCGACTTTTTTTCTTCCATTTCAAATATGCAAGTTATAACTGAGTTTTATGTTCTACCTCTATTTATTTCTTTTTTAATTTGGATTTATTTAATGACAATGTGTTTTTTCTTTTTTGTTTTGATTTTCCCTAAATGAAAGATCCTTTATTCTTTAAGAACCCTCCTTGATTCAAGTCATTGTTTGTTCTTCCACAACTACTATTTGAAATTATTATTTAATTATAGACATATTATGATTGACAATTAAAGCTGTTTCACTCTTGTATTTCACCAAATTTGAGAGGGTGCTATCTTCTAACTGGTTTAGCCAATGAAATATCCATAGAATAAAAAAGGTAAACTTGAAATATCCAAATGTCATAGCTTTAATATCTAAAAAAGGACATGTCAAAATGATTATATTACCTCTTTATAACATCAATTTTTTTGTTTCTCTTACACATATCTTTATGATTTCCATTGGGTGTCAAAAAATCTAAACATGATATCATGGGGTGAGATAGTATTTTTATGGAAGAATTATATGTATTTCATCAGTGAAATTGTGAATTTCGTGAACCTCATAAATTACTTCATCTACTCTAGACATTCATATTGATATTAGAAGCTTCCCCTACCAAAAACATTAATGAATTATCCAGATCATTACTAAATCCACCATTACATGTATAAAAATTCCCAATTCATAATTCAAACACTTAGACTCCACTTTTATCCACCCACTGAACTCATCCTTCCTGTTTTAATATTGCATATTAAACTTTTCCATCTCTTTCCACTAAACACATCACCTGGTGATAACATAGTGTATCATACTTCCCCTAACATAATACATGATTCCTCCAGTTGAATATCCATTCAAATGATGATTCTACATCTATTAAAATGGATAAATCTTCCTAAAATCATAATTCCATAGTACTGATGTGTTATCATCTTCTAGTCTCACCCAAGTGTTTCATATGTTGAACAAACATATGAAGATCCAACATTTTTCTACAAAAATCACTCTGAATCAGAACCATAAATTATACCACTTGATAATTTTTATTGAATGTGAGTCTAATAATACACCACTCAATTTTTATTCTCATGATCAAACTAAATTCCCACTACTAAAAATGTGACCACCACCCATCCATAGCATCCACATAGTTTTCTATTCCATGTTTCCATCCAATCATTCAAGCTCCCTCTGAACGAATTCCACCTCCAATATTAGGAAGAAATATTGTTTCATCTATAGAAATCATCTGAAAATATCTATGTAAATCCACCATAGAAAACCATATTCGAGTATTGTAACACCCCGAGCTTCCATGATACGCTTCTCATTCAATAATGCAATAGCTTGCATTGTATGCAACTTCGAGTTCTAAAACACCGTGACTAATCAAAGTAACCGTTATGAACAGTAATAACCAATTTTTAAAATTATAGAAATTTTATATTTTAAAATGGACTTCATTTTTGTATTCGTAATATCGAAATTATCCAAAGTTGAATTTTTTGTAATTTTCTGAGAACTTCCAATTTTTCTATGAATAGTGAAAATTACTTAAAAAAAACTTTTTTAATCAAAATAATTTATAGTGATAAATTATACTATTTAGTTTTTTTAAAGTATAATTAGAATATATTTTTACCATTTTATCCAATGGTGGTCATTAGAATTAATTTAACATTGAAATTGGACATAAACAATTGCCAATCTTTTGATATAAATTGTTTCTTAAAAACACGCTATTTGTTGTAACAGCGGGAATTAATTATAAAATTAATTAATGCAACTTATATGTTTGGAATTTTGTAAAATAGACATCATTTTTGAATTCGGAATATCAATTATAGCTTAGGGTGAAATTTTGGCATTGTTCTGAAAAACTTCAATTTTTGATGAATAGTGAAACCACTAAGTGGTAGTTAAATAACTGATTTTTCGTTTAAATGAAATATTACCACTTCTGTGATTTGATTTTCAAAAATCCGACATACATGGTTGTCATTAAGAAGTAAAATGTGGTTCAATGAGATCAAAATAATTTTTTGGTGAATAGTAACTTTTAAGTTCTTAATCGCGATTAGAGGTAATTAGTGTAGTTTAAGGTAAAAATAATGTTTTAATAATATGAGATGTGCTTGACACTTGTCCTACTCCTATTGGATGAGTCATGGCTGACCAAGACAAATCATGGGTCAACTTGGGGACCCCATGGAGCCACTTTGGTTGGAAAATGACATTAATATATATATATATTTAATGTTAAAATTAAATTGACACAAACATGAGTTGTTTTACTAAAACAGTTTTTAAGTGGGGTTACACAATTCCAAATTTTGATTATAAATATTCATTAGAAATCTAAAAAGATTTCCTATATCATAGTATTTTCTTTTATAATTTTTAGACATTAAATAAATTAAATTAATTATGACATCATGATGATGCAGCGATGACCTCATTATTTAACGATTTAAATAAAATGGAAAGATAATGTAAAATCCAAAGCTTACACTTGTCAAAAACCTATTGGATGAGTAGATTTAGAACCCTTATCATCTTAAACTCGAATTATATAAGTGTGGGACCTCTAAAATCCGAAACTCATTTTATAATAAAGTGACTTTTCTTTACTTTCCAAGAGTGCCCCTCCTCTCCACTTATAAAAGGCCCCCACCTCTCCCACCTCATTTACACTTTCAAGCCATTTTTCTTGGCCAACCTCTGCCCAAATACTCTCCCAACTTCCCCCTCTTACTCTTAGAAGCCTCACGTTGGGCAGAACTCTTCCCAAGGAAGCCTTTGGCTCAAATCAAAAAGAGTTACCCGATTTTGAGGTAATGTCTTCTCTAATGTTGTTTTGTTTTATTTTTCTTCTCCAACCCCCTAAAATCTTTTTATTCATTTCTTTTGTAACAACACCAGTATCCTCAATATACTAGGATGTTGTTATAAGAAGTATTCTAGCTACACTTACACACACCTACATCTAATTGTTAAAGAACATACGGTTTCTGTGGATGGCGAATTTCTGCCTCACGAAACGATGATTGTTCAACACTCATATAACACCTTCAAAGGTGGCCATTAAGATGTCACTATTTTTATATATGATATATAATATGTTTATGTTTTACTTATGCTTCTGTATTTCCCATTTATGGCATAATTTATGATTTCCATTATGGGTAAAACGCGATAATTTCATTTTAGGAAGTGCAAACTACCGCCCCCTCAAAGTGATTTGAATCGTTAATGCCATATGTGGGATGTATAAAGGATAGAGTAAATGGTATTATACACTATATTATACTAGAATTATATTATACATTTATATCATTATGATTTCGTTCCATTAAATATTAAATTGAAATGAAAGTAGCGTTCATGCGTACGTACGGCTTACCGTCTCCATGAACGGTGCATTTCATTTCTTACCTCTAAATGTTACGTAATATTATAAATGAATGTATATACTGGATATATAAGATATATATGACATCTAAATCATGAATATAATTCTGTAGATAATGGATATTCTACCACATAAACAACTTGTAATTATAAGAAGTTTATTGTTGACTCATGTACCAAAGATCGACAAAACGACCGTTATTAACTTAAATAATTAAATAATGTTCATATCATTGTAATAAGTGATATAATAAGGATAATGAAATTGAAAATGGTTCTTAATAAGGTATATATTAACTCTAGTTTATTATTCAGGAGGTTAAAGAACGGTTAAGTCAAGTCAGACACGAGCTAAGAGAATTTCTTAACCCAACTTCCATTCTTTGGGTTAATCTCCTACTTTCAAATTATGTCATGATATTATTATGTCCTATCTTGTATTTTTACATTATTTATGTGTAATTATAGTGAATACACATAATAGACCTACTTTATAAAAAAATGATCTTTTTAAGGACTTCGTCTCAATCCCCTTTCATTGAGGCATATTTGGTTTTATACACAACTTTCTTTTATACGGTGTATAAACCCCTTTGACTTTTACGGTTATTCAAAAGGAATCTTTTTATACGAAGCGTTTTGCTAAACGACAAAAGGGAATGTTTTTCTTTCCGTACTTATGCGGCGACAACGACTTCTCTGCCACCGTGACCATTATTTGAGTTCCGGCTTCCTCTACAAGCCATCTTTGTTTTTAATGAAAAATAAATACAAAGTTTTAACTTTCTTTTATTTTGGTATTGAAAATGGTTTTGAAAGAGTTTTTATTATAACAATGTGTTGTATTGATATCTTGTGATTGAAATGTGGAAATGTTATGTTTCCTTTATGCATGTTTTATGTGATACGATTATGTTATGGTTTATGATATGTTTAAACCTATTCATATGAGGAATGTATTGGACTTAATAAGTGACGGGTGGAGCCCGCTGTAGCTCCTCGATGCATCGGTAGGTCTCATGAGACAACTAGACGTGGAATTGGCCGAGGCCCTTTCCCAATTTGATTTATGGTTTTGGCCGAGACCTTAATCATTTTAGACGTCTTGGCCGAGGCCTTGACAAAATGTTTCAGAATGTCTGGAATTATACATTCCCTCATTATGAAAGTGGTTATTGATATTTCATGTGATTATTCGACCAGTAGAATATCCATGTGAAGAAGTGAATGGCATTATCTCATTTTACTTTTTCCATATTATGTTGATGTTCAAGTTTAAAAGGATTTTTTTAGTTATACATTGCCTTAAATTTTTATGTTTATTTATGAAAGCTTCCGCAATATTGTTATCCTTACTGAGCATCTGAGCTCACCCCTTTCAATGTTTTAATATTTTCCAGGATGTGAAGAAGTATTTTATGAATGACCTGCAGGGATTGTGAGAAGAGGATATGAGTGTGGACTATGGAGACTTTTTTATTGTATTTTTTCACTTTACGATGTAATGTAACGTTTACGAATGTATCTAGTGTTTCCAAGGCTACTAAACTAATCGGTCTTTCGAGAATTGATCTTTTTTGATCATGCCAACGTTACGAAGTAATGCACCGACTCTGGGTAGCTGCGGTCGGGGCGTTACAGTTGGTATCAGAGACAGTTTAGTACTAACATTGGAAGCTAGATTTAGATAAACTCTGATTAGAGAACATAGCCCAAGATAGAATTTAAGGATTAGTATAGAAGAACTTCCTAGAATTTTGGTATTATATAGATTTTTTGAGTTTTCCGAGCAATACATCCCTGTCTGGATACGAGCAAGTAGAGGAGGCTCTGGCAAAGATGTACCTAGGGGTAAAACCCGAAAACACCGCTTTGAGCTAGACACGAACGAAAACTGGTGCACGACAACGAGCCTTGCTGCACTCTTGGTTATGACACTCCCAGGAGATATGCTTTGGATAATTCTCATTTTCTTTATAAACCACTATGAAGGGTTATGAGTATATACTTCCTCAAATAAAAAATTTTTATGGTTATGGATTATATCCATAAATAGTTCAATTTATGTTAAGTATTTTACAAGTATGGAATTATGTATTTTGATTTATAAACTAATCTAGTTTATGCCGTTGTTTAGAAATGGCGCCTAGTGGGAGGAATGGAAACCGTATCAATGCACGCACTCCGTGTAGGGATTGCCCTCCTGCTCAAGATAATTATTGTGGATCTGGAGATACAACTGGTGCCGATCAACTTATTACCATACTGGGACAACTCACTCAGGTTATGAATAATAACCTTACTCATATGGAGCACCCTGATCCGCAACGTGGAGGATCAATGTTAGACCGCTTCATGAGGCAACAACCACCAAAATTTAATGGGGGTACAAATCCATTAGTAGCTGAGCAATGGATAAACTCCTTAGAGAAAATATTCCACGCCTTGGGGAGTAGTGAAAGGGAAAAGGTTATCATGGCAGTTTACCGCCTCACTGGAGATGCTGATCAATGGTGGTCATTGATTCAAAACACAAAGGAAGATGATGACATATCGAATATGGAATGGGGGGAGTTCAAAGATCTTTTCTTAGAAAAATACTTTCCTCATGATCATAGAGCAGATATGGAAAGGCAATTTCTGAGTCTGAAACAAAAGGAGGATGAGAATGTCGCAAAGTATGAGACCAACTTTACAAGGTTAGCGAGGTATGCTGCAGATTATATACGTAACCCAAGAGGTAAGATTGATCGTTTCTTTGATGGGTTAAAACCATTTCTCCGTCGAGCTTTAGTATCACAATCGTTCTCAACATACGAAGATATTGTCTCATGTGCTATCAAGACAGAAAAGGAATTCTCTAAGTCTTATGACAACAATGTAAAGCAAGAGAAGAAGAGAACGATGGAACAAGAGACAGATAAAGGGAAAAAGGGAAAGAAGGATTTTCTATTATGTGATAATTGTGTGAAGAATCACCCTGGTACTTGTCTAAAAGGAATGGGAGTTTGTTATAAATGTGGGGAAAAAGGTCACCAGGCGCGTGATTGCAAGGGAAAGAAAGAGGCTATCAATGTTGAATGCTACAATTGTAGGGAAATGGGGCATTATGCAAATGAATTCCCTAAGCGTCAGGGAAACTTACCTCAGAAAAGGCCAAGGGATCAAGGACAATCTTATGCTGTTACTACAGTTGAAGCAAAATAATTAATGTATTGGTGCCTTTGGACTCATGGATTATATTCTGGTTATTAGAATAATGTGATATATATATATATATAAGGATTGTACTGCAGTACTTGTTGATTTTAGTAAGGTTCTAATATGATGAAGGTAATTATATTTTTTGTATGTGACAATAAGAGAAACTTTACTTTGTTTGGGGAATCTGATAAATTGATTTTGGAATTAAGAGACCTTTTAGAGAAAGTCTGGACAGAGGTATTTTGGATAACTATAAAGGTTGGAGTGGATTAAGTTGATCTTTGGATAGTATTGTTTAAGGTTAAAAAATTTATGAAGATTATTTTTGGAATATTATGATACTATGGTTTTAGGAAAAGGACAACCTGCAGGGTGGGGCATAACCTGTCGCGTCGGACAAAGCTGCAGGAATCGAACCCACAATCATAGTGCGACAGGCCTTTATTTCCTACTACTAGCCTACAGGAAGTCCCTGGTTATTACAAAATAATTTTACTAATCTAAATGGTATGTGTTAACATTTGGAACCTTATACAATTAGGATAAATAGAATATTTTTGAGTTCCGTTACCATTTGGAGTAAAAGTTGGGTTTGTGGTAAAAATTTATTAACGAATGAAAGTATACATAACAAGTATGTATATTCCCTTACGTTCTTAGTAAATCTTCTAAATAAATTCCTCAACATTATAAAAGGTAACTTAAAACAAAAATGTTGTCGGTTAACTTTTCCAACTGGGGATTCACTGACCGTTTAACCAATCACAAGTTTGTGATTTTCTTGTGGTTAAACTTTCTCCTAATCCTGTTTTCTATAACTCTCCATCAGACCTTGATGGTTTGTTTCTCCTCCATATCCATATTTTCATAGAATCCTAGAATGGGGTATATCGAGTGACCTTTGTACTTATCTTGCTTTCTTTTAATGTTATATATTTATTAACCTTATTTCCGATGTGGGTTTTCCTCAAAGGTATTTTCTCTTTTCAACCTTTTATTTTCAAAGAAAAATTTCAAATTTCGAGGACGCAATTTATTGAAGGAGGGGAGAATGTAACACCCCGAGCTTCTATGATACGCTTCACATTCAATAATGCAATAGCTTGCATTGTACGCAACTTCGAGTTCTAAAACACCACGACTAATCAAAGTAGCCGTTATGAATTGTAATAACCACTTTTTAAAATTATAGAAATTTTATATTTTAAAATGGAATTCATTTTTGTATTCGTAATATCGAAATTATCCAAAGTTTAATTTTTTGTAATTTTCTGAGAACTTCCAATTTTTCTATGAATAGTGAAAATTACTTAAAAACAACTTTTTTAATCAAAATAATTTATAGTGATAAATTATACTATTTAGTTTTTTTAAAGTATAATTAGAATATATTTTTACCATTTTATCCAATGGTGGTCATTAGAAATAATTTAACATTGAAATTGGACATAAACAATTGCCAATCTTTTGATATAAATTGTTTCTTAAAAACACGCTATTTGTTGTAACAGCGGGAATTAATTATAAAATTAATTAATGCAACTTATATGTTTGTAATTTTGTAAAATAGACATTGTTTTTGAATTCGGAATATCAATTATAGCTTAGGGTGAAATTTTGGCATTGTTCTGAAAAACTTCAATTTTTGATGAATAGTGAAACCACTAAGTGGTAGTTAAATAACTGATTTTTCGTTTAAATGAAATATTACCACTTCTGTGATTTGATTTTCAAAAATCCGACATACATGGTTGTCATTAATAAGTAAAATGTGGTTCAATGAGATCAAAATAATTTTTTGGTGAATAGTAACTTTTAAGTTCTTAATCGCGATTAGAGGTAATTAGTGTAGTTTAAGGTAAAAATAATGTTTTAATAATATGAGATGAGCTTGAAACTTTTCCTACTCCTATTGTATGAGTCATGGCCGACCAAGACAACCCATGCGTCAACTTGGGGACCCCATGGAGCCACTTTGGTTTGAAAATGACATTAATATATATATATTTAATGTTAAAATTAAATTGACACAAACATGAGTTGTTTTACTAAAACAGTTTTTAAGTGGGGTTACACAAGTCCAAATTTTGATTATAAATATTAATTAGAAAGCTAAAAAGATTTCCTACATCATAGTATTTTCTTTTATAATTTTTAGACATTAAATAAATTAAATTAATTATGACATCATGATGATGCAGCGATGACCTCATTATTTAACGATTTAAATAAAATGGAAAGATAATGTAAAATCCAAAGCGTACACTTGTCAAAAACCTATTGGATGAGTAGATTTCGAACCCTTATCATCTTATACTTGAATGATATAAGTGTGGGACCTCTAAAATCCGAAAATCATTTTATAATAAAGTGACTTTTCTTTACTTTCCAAGAGTGCCCCTCCTCTCCACTTATAAAAGGCCCCCACCTCTCCCACCTCATTTACACTTTCAAGCCATTTGGCTCGGCCAACCTCTGCCCAAATACTCTCCCAACTTCCCCCTCTTACTCCTAGAAGCCTCACTTTGGGCAGAACTCTTCCCAAGGAAGCCTTTGGCTCAAATCAAAAAGAGTTACCCGATTTTGAGGTAATGTCTTCTCTAATGTTGTTTTGTTTTATTTTTCTTCTACAACCCCCTAAACTCTTTTTATTCATTTATTTTGTAACAAAACCAGTATCCTAAATATACTAGGATGTTGTTATAAGAAGGATTCGAGCTACACTTACACACACCTACATATAATGGTTAAAGAACATACGGTTTCTGTGGATGGCGAATTTCTGCCTCACGAAACGATGATTGTTCAACACTCATATAACACCTTCAAAGGTGGCCATTAAGATGTCACTATTTTTATATATGATATATAATATGTTTATGTTTTACTTATGCTTCTGTATTTCTCATTTATGGCATACTTTATGATTTCCATTATGGGTAAAACGCGATAATTTCATTTTAGGAAGTGCGGACTACCGCCCCCTCAAAGTGATTTGAATCGTTAATGCCATATGTGGGATGTATAAAGGATGGAGTAAATGGTATTATACACTATATTATACTGGAATTATATTATACATTTATATCATTATGATTTCGTTCCATTAAATATGAAATTGAAATGAAAGTAGCGTTCATGCGTACGTATGGCTTACCGTCTCCATGAACAGTGCATTTCATTTCTTACCTCTAAATGTTACGTAATATTATAAATGAATGTATATACTAGATATATAAGATATATATGACATCTAAATCATGAATATAATTCTGTAGATAATGGATATTCTACCACATAAACAACTTGTAATTATAAGAAGTTTATTGTTGACTCATGTACCAAAGATCGACAAAACGACCGTTATTAACTTAAATAATTAAATAATGTTCATATCATTGTAATAAGTGATATAATAAGGATAAGGATAATGAAATTGAAAATGGTTCTTAATAAGGTATATATTAACTATATTTTATTATTCAGGAGGTTAAAGAATGGTTAAGTCAAGTCAGACACGAGGTAAGGGAATTTCTTAACCCAACTTCCATTCTTTGGGTTAATCTCCTACTTTCAAATTATGTCATGATATTATTATGTCCTATCTTGTATTTTTACATTATTTATGTGTAATTATAGTGAATACACATAATAGAACTACTTTATAAAAAAATGATCTTTTTAAGGACTTCGTCTCAATCCCCTTTCATTGAGGCATATTTGGTTTTATACACAACTTTCTTTTATACGGTGTATAAACCCCTTTGACTTTTACGGTTATTCAAAAGGAATATTTTTATACGAAGCGTTTTGCTAAACGACAAAAGGGAATGTTTTTCTTTCCGTACTTATGCGGCGACAACGACTTCTCCGCCGCCGTGACCATTATTTGAGTTCCGGCTTCCTCTACAAGCCATCTTTGTTTTTAATGAAAAATAAATACAAAGTTTTAACTTTCTTTTATTTTGGTATTGAAAATGGTTTTGAAAGCGTTTTATTATAACAATGTGTTGTATTGATATCTTGTGATTGAAATGTGGAAATGTTATGTTTCCTTTATGCATGTTTTATGTGATACGATTATGTTATGGTTTATGATATGTTTAAACCTATTCATATGAGGAATGTATTGGACTTAATAAGTGACGGGTGGAGCCCGCTATAGCTCCTCGATGCATCGGTAGGTCTCATGAGACAACTAGACGTGGAATTGGCCGAGGCCCTTTCCCAATTTGATTTATGGTTTTGGCCGAGGCCTTAATCATTTTAGACGTCTTGGCCGAGGCCTTGACAAAATGTTTCAGAATGTCTGGAATTATACATTCCCTCATTATGAAAGTGGTTACTGATATTTCATGTGATTATTCGACCAGTAGAATATCCATGTGAAGAAGTGAATGGCATTATCTCATTTTACTTTTGCCATATTATGTTGATGTTCAAGTTTAAAAGGCTTTTTTTAGTTATACATTGCCTTAAATTTTTATGTTTATTTATGAAAGCTTCCGCAATATTGTTATCCTTACTGAGCATCTGAGCTCACCCCTTTCAATGTTTTAATATTTTCCAGGATGTGAAGAAGTATTTTATGAATGACCTGCAGGAATTGTGAGAAGAGGATATGAGTGTGGACTATGGAGACTTTGTTATTGTAGTTTTTCACTTTACGATGTAATGTAACGTTTACGAATGTATCTAGTGTTTCCAAGGCTACTAAACTAATCGGTCTTTCGAGAATTGATCTTTTTTGATCATGCCAATGTTACGAAGTAATGCACCGACTCTGGGTAGCTGCGGTCGGGGCATTACAGTTGGTATCAGAGGCAGTTTAGTACTAACCTTGGAAGCTAGATTTAGATAAACTCTGATTAGAGAACATAGCCCGAAGATAGACTTTAAGGATTAGTATAGAAGAACTTCCTAGAATTTTGGTATTATATAGATTTTGTGAGTTTTCCGAGCAATACATCCCTGTCTGGATACGAGCAAGTAGAGGCGGCTCTGGCACAGATGTACCTAGGGGTAAAACCCGAAAACACCGCTTTGAGCTAGACTCGAACGGGAACTGGTGCACGACAACGAGCCTTGCTGCACTCTTGGTTATGACACTCCCAGGGGATATGCTTTGGATAATTCTCATTTTCTTTATAAACCACTATGAAGGGTTATGAGTATATACTTCCTCAAATAAAACCTTTTTGTGGTTATGGATTATATCCATAAATAGTTCAATTTATGTTAAGTATTTTACAAGTATGGAATTATGTAATTTGATTTATAAACTAATCTAGTTTATGCCATTGTTTAGAAATGGCGCCTAGTGGGAGGAATGGAAACCATATCAATGCACGCACTCCGTGTAGGGATTGCCCTCCTGCTCAAGATAATTATTGTGGATCTGGAGATACAACTGGTGCTGATCAACTTATTACCATACTGGGACAACTCACTCAGGTTATGAATAATAAACTTACTCATATGGAGCACCCTGATCCGCAACGTGGAGGATCAATGTTAGACCGCTTCATGAGGCAACAACCACCAACATTTAATGGGGGTACAAATCCATTAGTAGCTGAGCAATGGATAAACTCCTTAGAGAAAATATTCCACGCCTTGGGGAGTAGTGAAAGGGAAAAGGTTATTATGGCAGTTTACCGCCTCACTGGAGATGCTGATCAATGGTGGTCATTGATTCAAAACACAAAAGAAGATGATGACATATCGAATATGGAATGGGGGGAGTTCAAAGATCTTTTCTTAGAAAAATACTTTCCTCATGATCATAGAGCAGATATGGAAAGGCAATTTCTGAGTCTGGAACAAAAGGAGGATGAGAATGTCGCAAAGTATGAGGCCAACTTTACAAGGTTAGCGAGGTATGCTGAAGATTATATACGTAACCCAAGAGGTAAGATTGATCGTTTCTTTGATGGGTTAAAACCATTTCTCCGTCGAGCTTTAGTATCACAATCGTTCTCAACATACGAAGATATTGTCTCATGTGCTATCAAGACATAAAAGGAATTCTCTAAGTCTTATGACAACAATGTAAAGCAAGAGAAGAAGAGAATGATGGAACAAGAGACAGATAAAGGGAAAAAGGGAAAGAAGGATTTTCCATTATGTGATAATTGTGTTAAGAATCACCATGGTACTTGTCTAAAAGGAATGGGAGTTTGTTATAAATGTGGGGAAAAAGGTCACCAGGCACGTGATTGCAAGGGAAATAAAGAGGCTATCAATGTTGAATGCTACAATTGTAGGGAAATGGGGCATTATGCAAATGAATGCCCTAAGCGTCGGGGAAACTTACCTCAGAAAAGGCCAAGGGATCAAGGACAATCTTATGCTGTTACTACAGTTGAAGCAAAATAATTAATGTATTGGTGCCTTTGGACTCATGGATTATATTCTGGTTATTAGAATAATGTGATATATATATATATATAAGGATTGTACTTCAGTACTTGTTGATTTTAGTAAGGTTTTAATATGATGAAGGTAATTATATTTTTAGTATGTGACAATAAGAGAAACTTTACTTTGTTTGGGGAATCTGATAAATTGATTTTGGAATTAAGAGACCTTTTAGAGAAAGTCTGGACAGAGGTATTTTGGATAACTATAAAGGTTGGAGTGGATTAAGTTGATCTTTGGATAGTATTGTTTAAGGTTAAAAAATTTATGAAGATTATTTTTGGAATATTATGATACTATAGTTTTAGGAAAAGGACAACCTGCAGGGTGGGGCATAACCCGTCGCGTCGGACAAAGCGGCAGGAATCGAACCCACAATCATAGTGCGACAGGCCTTTATTTCCTACCACTAGCCTACAGGAAGTCCCTGGTTATTACAAAATAATTTTACTAATCTAAATGGTATGTGTTAACATTTGGAACCTTATACAATTAGGATAAATAGAATATTTTTGAGTTCCGTTACCATTTGGAGTAAAAGTTGGGTTTGTGGTAAAAATTTATTAACGAATGAAAGTATACATAACAAGTATGTATATTCCCTTACGTTCTTAGTAAATCTTCTAAATAAATTCCTCAACATTATAAAAGGTAACTTAAAACAAAAATGTTGTCGGTTAACTTTTCCAACTGGGGATTCACTGACCGTTTAACCAATCACAAGTTTGTGATTTTCTTGTGGTTAAACTTTCTCCTAATCCTGTTTTCTATAACTCTCCATCAGACCTTGATGGTTTGTTTCTCCTCCATATCCATATTTTCATAGAATCCTAGAATGGGGTATATCGGGTGACCTTTGTACTTATCTTGCTTTCTTTTAATGTTATATATTTATTAACCTTATTTCCGATGTGGGTTTTCCTCAAAGGTATTTTCTCTTTTCAACCTTTTATTTTCAAAGAAAAATTTCAAATTGCGAGGACGCAATTTATTGAAGGAGGGGAGAATGTAACACCCTGAGCTTCTATGATACGCTTCTCATTCAATAATGCAATAGCTTGCATTGTACGCAACTTCGAGTTCTAAAACACCGCGACTAATCAAAGTAGCCGTTATGAATAGTAATAACCAATTTTTAAAATTATAGAAATTTTATATTTTAAAATGGACTCCATTTTTGTATTCGTAATATCGAAATTATCCAAAGTTGAATTTTTTGTAATTTTATAGAGAACTTCCAATTTTTCTATGAATAGTGAAAATTACTTAAAAACAACTTTTTTAATCAAAATAATTTATAGTGATAAATTATACTATTTAGTTTTTTTAAAGTATAATTAGAATATATTTTTACCATTTTATCCAATGGTGATCATTAGAATTAATTTAACATTGAAATTGGACATAAACAATTGCCAATCTTTTGATATAAATTGCTTCTTAAAAACACGCTATTTGTTGTAACAGTGGGAATTAATTATAAAATTAATTAATGCAACTTATATGTTTGTAATTTTTTAAAATAGACATCATTTTTGAATACGGAATATCAATTATATCTTAGGTTGAAATTTTGGCATTGTTCTGAAAAACTTCAATTTTTGATGAATAGTGAAACCACTAAGTGGTAGTTAAATAACTGATTTTTCGTTTAAATGAAATATTACCACCTCTGTGATTTGATTTTCAAAAATCTGACATAAATGGTTGTTATTAATAAGTAAAATGTGGTTCAATGAGATCAAAATAATCTTTTGGTGAATAGTAACTTTTAAGTTCTTAATCGCGATTAGAGGTAATTAGTGTAGTTTAAGGTAAAAATAATGTTTTAATAATATGAGATGAGCTTGACACTTGTCCTACTCCTATTTTATGTGTCATGGCCGACCAAGAAAACCCATGGGTCAACTTGGGGACCCCATGGAGCCACTTTGGTTGGAAAATGACATTAATATATATATATTTAATGTTAAAATTAAATTGACACAAACATGATTTGTTTTACTAAAACAGTTTTTAAGTGGGGTTACACAAGTCCAAATTTTGATTATAAATATTCATTAGAAAGCTAAAAATATTTCCTACATCATAGTATTTTATTTTATAATTTTTAGACATTAAATAAATTAAATTAATTATGACATCATGATGATGCAGCGATGACCTCATTATTTAACGATTTAAATAAAATGGAAGGATAATGTAAAATCCAAAGCGTACACTTGTCAAAAACCTATTGGATGAGTATATTTCGAACACTTATCATCTTATACTCGAATTATATAAGTGTGGGACCTCTAAAATCCGAAACTCATTTTATAATAAAGTGACTTTTCTTTACTTTCCAAGAGTGCCCCTCCTCTCCACTTATAAAAGGCCCCCACCTCTCCCACCTCATTTACACTTTCAAGCCATTTGGCTTGGCCAACCTCTGCCCAAATACTCTCCCAACTTCCCCCTCTTACTCCTAGAAGCCTCACTTTGGGCAGAACTCTTCCCAAGGAAGCCTTTGGCTGAAATCAAAAAGAGTTACCCGATTTTGAGGTAATGTCTTTTCTAATGTTGTTTTGTTTTATTTTTCTTCTACAACCCCCTAAACTCTTTTTATTCATTTATTTTGTAACAAAACCAGTATCCTCAATATAATAGGATGTTGTTATAAGAATGATTCGAGCTACACTTACACACACCTACATATAATGGTTAAAGAACATACGGTTTCTGTGGATGGCGAATTTCTGCCTCACGAAACGATGATTGTTCAACACTCATATAACACCTTCAAAGGTGGCCATTAAGATGTCACTATTTTTATATGTGATATATAATATGTTTATGTTTTAATTATTCTTCTGTATTTCTCATTTTTGGCATACTTTATGATTTCCATTATGGGTAAAACGCGATAATTTCATTTTAGGAAGTGCGGACTACCGCCCCCTCAAAGTGATTTGAATCGTTAATGCCATATGTGGGATGTATAAAGGATGGAGTAAATGGTATTATACAATATATTATACTGGAATTATATTATACATTTATATCATTATGATTTCGTTCCATTAAATATGAAATTGAAATGAAAGTAGCGTTCATGCGTACGTACGGCTTACCGTCTCCATGAACGGTGCATTTCATTTCTTACCTCTAAATGTTACGTAATATTATAAATGAATGTATATACTGGATATATAAGATATATATGACATATAAATCATGAATATAATTCTGTAGATAATGGATATTCTACCACATAAACAACTTGTAATTATAAGAGGTTTATTGTTGACTCATGTACCAAAGATCGACAAAACGACCGTTATTTACTTAAATAATTACATAATGTTCATATCATTGTAATAAGTGATATAATAAGGATAATGAAATTGAAAATGGTTCTTAATAAAGTATATATTAACTCTAGTTTATTATTCAGGAGGTTAAAGAACGGTTAAGTCAAGTCAGACACGAGGTAAGGGAATTTCTTAACCCAACTTCCATTCTTTGGGTTAATCTCCTACTTTCAAATTATGTCATGATATTATTATGTCCTATCTTGTATTTTTACATTATTTATGTGTAATTATAGTGAATACACATAATATACCTACTTTATAAAAAAATGATCTTTTTAAGGACTTCGTCTCAATCCCCTTTCATTGAGGCATATTTGGTTTTATACACAACTTTCTTTTATACGGTGTATAAACCCCTTTGACTTTTACGGTTATTCAAAAGGAATCTTTTTATATGAAGAGTTTTTATAAACGACAAAAGGGAATGTTTTTCTTTCCATACTTATGCGGCGACAACGACTTCTCCGCCGCCGTGACCATTATTTGAGTTCCGGCTTCCTCTACAAGCCATCTTTGTTTTTAATGAAAAATAAATACAAAGTTTTAACTTTCTTTTATTTTGGTATTGAAAATGGTTTTGAAAGAGTTTTTATTATAACAATGTGTTGTATTGATATCTTGTGATTGGAATGTTGAAATGTTATGTTTCCTTTATGCATGTTTTATGTGATACGATTATGTTATGGTTTATGATATGTTTAAACCTATTCATATGAGGAATGTATTGGACTTAATAAGTGACGGGTGGAGCCCGCTATAGCTCCTCGATGCATCGGTAGGTCTCATGAGACAACTAGACGTGGAATTGGCCGAGGCCCTTTCCCAATTTGATTTATGGTTTTGGCCGAGGCCTTAATCATTTTAGACGTCTTGGCCGAGGCCTTGACAAAATGTTTCAGAATGTCTGGAATTATACATTCCCTCATTATGAAAGTGGTTAT
Source organism: Viscum album (assembly GCA_963277665.1). NCBI lineage: Eukaryota > Viridiplantae > Streptophyta > Magnoliopsida > Santalales > Viscaceae > Viscum > Viscum album. Next base: position 1,736,959,982 of record OY728157.1, on the reverse strand, counting down.
TGATATTTCATGTGATTATTCGACCAGTAGAATATCCATGTGAAGAAGTGAATGGCATTATCTAATTTTACTTTTGCCATATTATGTTGATGTTGAAGTTTAAAAGGCTTTTGTTTTAGTTATACATTGCCTTAAATTTTTATGTTTATTTATGAAAGCTTCCGCAATATTGTTATCCTTACTGAGCATCTGAGCTCACCCTTTTCAATGTTTTAATATTTTCCAGGATGTGAAGAAGTATTTTATGAATGACCTGCAGGGATTGTGAGAAGAGGATATGAGTGTGGACTATGGAGACTTTGTTATTGTAGTTTTTCACTTTATGATGTAATGTAACGTTTACGAATGTATCTAGTGTTTCCAAGGCTACTAAACTAATCGGTCTTTTGAGACTTGATCTTTTGTGATCATGCCAATGTTACGAAGTAATGCACCGACTCTGGGTAGCTGCGGTCGGGGCGTTACAAGTATCCATCTTATGAAATTTTTGAAACTCCATCAATATATTGTGTGATTTATAGGGAACATTAGATTTCTATTTTAGAAAAGTTCCTGTAAAACTACAATGGTGTCCTTGTTACATGAGAGATATCAATTAAAACAAAAATCAAGGATATCATCATAATTGGACACTATCCAAAATCCCAAATTCTAGAAATATTTTAGGTACTTAGCATGATGATCTCCCATTGAAACTCATCCTTAGTGAAATAAATGAAACTGTTATATTTTTCTTTAAATCATTCCTCTTGGTAAAAACTCATTAAGAGTCCAAATATATTTACATATATAATCATTGTGAAAAATGATTATATTTTGCTGATAATTACTATAGAGTCAAACCCCATGAAATGATACACATGATTAAAATTAGGATTGTCCTTTCACTATATTTAGCATAGTCCGGGGCCACATATTTCATAGAGTTTCACATGAGAGAATAACTATCCTACTTAGACATATCTGAAGTACCCTTCATGTTGAGTTTTATTATTTTTCATGCTTGTATTATTATTATTACAATATAAATTTTTTTGAACAAATTAATATATACCCCATTGGTGAATAATCAAATATGAAAAAATGTATACTATACTTGAAATTCATAAAATATACTTGTGTTTATAATGTTTCACTTTCCATGGATAGGTATAAAATTTGAGCTCAAGTGGCATGTTGTACTTTCAAATATGGTGTTTTTTGATAATGACACCATGAATAATTTAATATGAATGAATTATAAACATATGAATTCATCCTATAGTATTCAGTATATTGTCTGCATTTGTTTTTTTTTAATTGTGTACATTGTATTGTAGTTTATTTTCAGGTGTTTCTTAGTTTTTCAATTTTTTTGTATGCTATTTTACTATTTTTGGAGATGTTTTTCCTTTGTGAAAAGTAAGGGGAAAATATTGGGGGAATTTTGTTCATTATGTGGAAAATTTTGGTGGAATTCTATGTATTATGTGAAATGGGTGTATAGGACACATGAGGGTACTATATTACTTACTTCTTCACATAACACTTTGTTTTATGAGATTTATTACCACACCTAAGAGAAATATTAATTGAATCATTTAATCTTATATGAGGTATATATTTAAAGACAATTCATCAACCAAAGTTGATATAATACCGAGTTGCATAAAAAAACTCAATACACTATTCACCCTCTATGTTTCATTTTACATTTGACTTATGCCTGTGTTTAATGTAGATTTACTTATCACTTATATTATTATTTAAAAGGGTTTACTCCAATACTCCTTATTCCTTCTTTTTACATATTTTTTACATGAATAAGTACAATAGAGGCCAATTGTATCTTGGAATTCCTAGTGTGTAGCTATTGCATGTAAAACCTGATCCATGTTATGGTTCATTTTATCTTTTTAAATAAATGTGCTTATTAGTGGGTTACTATCATGTGGAGAGTACTATGTTCTATATTTCAACTAAAACTAATATTTTTTTAATTCCACTCTATGTCATTTTGTTTTCTCTTACATAGTCTAAAATCGATGATGATACAATACTATAATTTCAATTTATATGTTTCAATAGGTATCTACATATTGTGTCAGTTATGACTTTATATATAGTGAACAATTATCATTTACTTAAATTTAACTTCAATATTATTGAATTGATTTCATGAAATGACTGATTAATTTTTTTACAGAATGGATAGAAGCTGGATGTATGAAACTGATCAGATCTTAATCGATTTTCAAAAAAATTTGGAGATATTTTTAGATTTCTCATTTGACAATACTTCATATAGTGGTCTCATACACTACCCATGTTATAATTTTATTTGAAGACCTTGGTTGAGCCCTAAAGAAGTTAGCTACCATATAACCAAATATGGTTTTCAAACAAACTATTATGTATGGTATCACAATGGGGAGAAAATGGAATCTCAAAATTATGATTATCCAAATGAGAGGAATGGATTGTAGAATTTGATATATGACCAGTTTTTGTTTATTCATCATCATAAGAATAAAAGGATGTTGACCCAAGAAAACTTTGATACAGGTGCACATGATGTGTCCAATGAAAATTATGATGTTGAGAGAGTGAAAAAATTGAATGATGTTGCAACGACTCTAGTAGATCTACAATGTGGTAAAATGAAAAAAATGGAATTTTTAATTCAGTTGTTTCATGGATAAACCATGTATGAGATTTATAATACCGCTATCGATTACATTATTGACTTCTTGAAGGAATTAATTCCAGATGATGCAGATATTCCCTCAAACCACTATATGACATGGAAGTTAGTTGAAGAACTTGGATTTTCAACAAAAAATCATGCTTACCCAAAAGATTGTAGATTAATCTGGGAGGAAACTGCTGAAATAAATGATTTTATCAAATGTGGAATATTCAAATGGAAGCCAAAAGATGATGGAACACCATCCCGTGTTCCATAGAAAGTAATGTGGCACTTTCCATTCATCCCCAAACTCCAAATTTTTTTCATGTCTGATGAAATATCAATAAAAATGTAATGGAATGATGCTAAGAGAAAGAATAATAATAAAGATTTGGTTCACCCTACAGATGGATTTTCATGGCAGATATTTGATGCTTGATATACTAATTTTTTAGCTGATGTGCGTAATGTGAGTTTAGATATTTAATGTGATGGTTTTAATCCTTTTGAGAAGATTGTTACTTCACATAGCACCTAGCCAGTTTTCATGCACATTTATAACCTTCCCCCATGGTTTTGTATGAAAAAAAATAACTTCCATGAGTATACTTATATCAATACCCTATGATCCTAGAGATGATATAGAAGTATACATGAAACCTTTAATAAATGATTTGAAACTTCTTTGGGATGTGGGTGTGCAAAAATACAATGCATGTTATAAATAAATATTTTAGATGCATGCTGTGCTTATGTGGATGATCAATAATTTTCCTGCTTATGCAATGATGTTTGGATGGAGCACTATTGGAAAACTATCATGTCCCTATTTGTATGAAGAATACTAGATCTAGAATATTGAAATATTTCCATAGTTTTAGTTTTATAAGACATTTATGAATCTTTCCAATGGACCATCCATATAGAAATAATCGTCGAAGATTTGACAATACCATGGAGACTGATGATCCACCTCAGCGTATGTCTGGATATGATGTTCTTAATGAATTGAAATATTTTAGTTTTTCATTCAGGAAGGGCCAAATGAAATCTAGAAAGGGAAATTATTTTTCCAATGATACCTGTTACAATTGGATGAAGAAGAATATCTTCTTTGAGTTGTCATATTGGTCAACCAATTTGTTACGTCATTACTTAGATGTAATGCACATTAAAAGAAATATATTTGATTTTTTTTCAATTCTTCTAAATGTCAAGGGAAAGAAAACATATTATTTATGATCTTGACATGACTTGGTGGATTGGGGCATCAGACCAGAATTGCATCCTGTTTGTATCATTGAAAATAAATGGCAAGTTCCATGTGATTCTTATGTGATGACACATGTTTAAAAAAATCAATTTCTGGAAGTACTAGAGACTATTAATGTTCCTGATGGCTATTCAAGCAATATATAAAAATGGTTCAATAGAAGAGAGTTGAAGATGAAATCCTTGAAGACTCATGATTATCATGTCCTTCTTCATGATTTGGTTTCAATAGTAATCTTTCATATTTTGTCAAATAATGTAAGGGTGTCTGTTATTTGGTTGTGCCATTTGTTTAGATATCATTATGCTAAGAATTTGTTCAAGTATTTCTTTAAAAAAATGATGATAGAGACACCATTAATTTTGTTTGAGTTAGAGAAAATATTTCCTCCATAATTTTTTACATGCATGTTGCATCTAACTATCCATCTTCCAACAGAAATACTTGTCGAAGGACCTTTTTCTTTCTGATGGATGTATCAAACTGAAAGAAATCTATGCACATTGAAATATTATGTCCGGAGTAGGAATAATCCTGAAGGTTTTATCGTGAATGGTTACTAGGATCAAGAATATATGGATTTCTACTCAATGTATTAGTCTTATCTTACTATGAGAATGGACAGACCGTTGAGAAATGAATAAGAACAATATGAGAAAATTGAACCCAGTTTTCCATCACATTCTCAAACAGGAGGAATTTCGGGGTCATATACATAGATGACATTAATCCTTCAAGAGTGGGGGATGGAACATTGCACAATGTTGTTCAACTGTGATTTGTTCAGTGACTACATTAAGTAAGTAAATTAAACATGTATATCTTATCTCCTCTCTTGTAATTTTACATATTTGTTAAACTATTTCTAGTTTTATCTACATGGAACATAAAGAAATGATAAATAGAAAGCATATTTATTTATCTTTGAGAAGGAGAGATACTTTTCATAGCAAATAGTTTTCTACTTGGTTGAAATTGAAGGTAGAAATGTTGTTTTAATAAATAAATTAAATAAATATTTAATTTCATTTAATATTTTTTTATATTTTAGGTATCAAATTTTCCTGAAGACTTTGTTTCTGAGAAAATAAGAGTTTGGTCTTTTGGTCCTAATACCATGGCTCGTGAATGTAAATCATTTGTGATAAATGGGTAAATATTTATTATTATTGAAAGAGAAAAGAACACGAGAACACAACGTGATGGTGTTATGATAACTACCAAAATAGACTGTTATGCCAGTGCATCAGATATTAGACCTCATTTTAAAAATGTATCTTATTATGGAGTTGTTGATAAAATAATAATATCGGATTATTACTCTCATGGTTGAGTCATGATGATGAAATTCCAGTGGTTCGATTCAATGATGAGGCATGGCACCTTTATTGATGATTTTAGATTTTGAGTTATTGACATTACTTGAACTCTTTCTATCGATGAACCATATGTATTGACATCAAAGACGAAACCTATTTTTTATGTCAAAGATCATCTTCGACCAAATTTTTTTGTCATTATTGAAGTAATTCAAAGACATGTTTTTGATAACGGCGATGATGGAATTGACACCATTCCTACTTCCATTAGAACCAACAATTCATTACTTATGATGACTCCAATAGCTCAATTGTTATAGTTGATTGTGAACTCGAAGTTGTTTTGTGAAATATATAGAATCATCCATACGTGTTCTCAATTATTTTGTTTTAGCTCTAATTTAGTTTTTAAGGTTGGTACTATTCAAATTTATTTAATATTGATTACAAATATGTTGTATCTGAATTGACCTTAATATGAATTTTCAATGTTTATTGGTTGCAGTTTTATTTGAGTTGCACTTTCTAATCTGGAATTTAATTGTATTCAAACCTATGAAACCAACATTTATAATGTGGTGAAAATTTTAATGATTTATTGACCATGTATAAAATTATTATAACTCTAAGACCCCCTTTAACATTTTAATACAGTATTGACCATGGTTGCTTGACCCCATAACCTATGAATCCCCGTATCCCCTCTCAGATATTTTGCTTTTTGGGTCACACATTACTTATAATTTTCTAATAACTTCTATATTAATTATAAAATGAAGGAAATTAATCCAATTTAAGATATACGACAAAAAATGATGACATACCACAATCATCACATGACTGAGATTGGCATTCCTCCACTATTTCCTACTCTGAGTATTTTATTTCAAGTATATATATTTAAATAACAAATAATGTCACATGATTAATTTTGTTTTATACTTTTTTTCATGATCAAATAATTAGGTGATAGTTATTTGAAGATAATCCTAGTAGTGGTCCCAGTACTCAGGCTGGTGGTACGAGGGAGGGTGGTACGAGAGCTAGGAGATCTAGTCAGTGTACCCGATTAGACCCTCCCCTCCCACTGACGTACCATATATCCCGCATTCTGATATCGGAAATTTGTTAGGGACACATGTGATATTTAGGACTCCCATGTTTTCAAAACTATTTACATCTGGGATTCCTCACCCATCTTTACCATATCCGATGATGATTCCCACTCCTTAGCCATATCATTCATTTGATCAGCAATCTATGCCATCTTCTTTTACTTCTACTTATTTCACTCCGAGATTCTATATTACATCTTCTTTGACTCCTTCTACACTATATTATATGACTATAGAGAATACACTGGGACTCACTCCACCTGTATAGGGTGTTACTTCAGTTTCTGCGAATCCAGCGGTGCCCATTGATTAGACTGTCGTAGGTATATTTATAGAACCTTAAAAAAAATTTATATCATAATTTATTTTAATTATAACATGTATTGATATAATATTTGTTTTTATTTAATAATAGATACATATACTGATAGGAGGCAGGGGCAGGGGCATACATGCATGCGTACAGTGTGGAACCGCCGCATGCAGTTGATGGTGGACTACAATAAAGACAATCAAATGATCAAAAAATAGGGCATCAATGTCAGAGTTTTTTGGCGATTCTTTCCAAATAATCTGAAATAATTCCCATCAGCCCGCTCACATGGAGAAAATATCCAAACAAAGTCAAGGATAATTCTTGGGTACATATATGGGTTAAAAAAATATTTTGGATTTAATATAATATATTATTTTTATATTTATATAAATTAATATTTTTGTGTCAGCTTCGATTTAATTTTACCAATGGCGAGAGTGCATGGTTAGTACATCTATAATAATTAGGTAATATTTAGATAGTCTATAAACATGAGTTATATATTGGATGGAATGATAGAGTTGGCATAGAGTTAGAGGCTATACTTATCATGGATGATTATCCGATAGAACTGTAATGTAAAATGATTACTCATTGGAAGACCACCAAGTTTAAGGTATTTATCACATTTGAGGTTTTTAAATGAAAATTTTCATGATTTTCATTAATAATATATTTTTTATTATTTAATTTTATTTAGGAATCATCTAGGAAAAATAAAAAAAGCATTGATTCTAAAAAATACCGTCACACCATGGGGCGTACTATGATGCTAGATCATGAGAGGAAGTTGGTATGAAAATTGTTTATAATTATTTAGGACTTTCAATTTCTATTGATTCCTCCATAATTTATTCAATTTATAAAGTTTTGATATAAATTTAGTTATTAAATTAATTATTAGTAAGTTATTTTCAATTATGGTTTCCTACATTCATTTCCATTTCCGAGGAAGGTATTGAATATTGAAGAATGTGAGCCTCGAGCAAAACTGTTTCGCTCGAGTAGAAAGAAAAAAGATGGAATTCTATTAATGAAGCGACACAATAACATATTTTAAGTTTTACATTGATGATTTAAAATTTTAATATCTCTTTTTTTACTTTATAATCTATTTAAATTTGTAACAGGCTACTTTGGAGGCCCTTAATGCCCAGGAAATTGACAATTTTGGGCCAAATGATCACTTACATCAGGTGTTGGGAGATGAGCACCCTGGAAGAGTATGCCATTGACCGGGGAAGAGTATAGTCCTGATGAGGTATTGGCCCACTTCATGTACTATTTGTACTTATACTAAGTTGTAAAATGTTAAGGCATGGGTAGAATAAGCTAAAAAAGGGCCACACAGGTGGAAGAACGATCTAAAAGGGAAAACGATGAATTTATGAAATTGATTCATGTTTTATGTAAATAACTTCCACCAGAGTCTAGAATGGATTATGATGCATATATGTCATCAATGAATTCATTATATAGTGAACTAGGTGTCAGTTCTAGTGGTGGTCGAGATGATGTGGTTCCTGGTGATGGTGATGGCGATGGAGATGGTGAGGAATAGGCCGAGGGCGAGGATGATGTTGAGGAAGAGGGTGAGGAGGAGGATGAGGCAGAAGATGAGGGTGACGAGGAGGGATAAGAAGAGGCCAATTATGAGGATTAGGATGAGGATGGGGAAAAGGATGGGGATGAGGGCAGGGATGATAATGGGGATAAGGATGAGGATGAGGATGAATCTGATGATGATGGTTATGATAATGATGGTGATGAGGGACAAATTTATCTTTTACATTTTTGTCTAATATTACTGAGATTTGATGATTGATGATTTGCTATGACTGAATATATATGTGATTAGTTAGGCCACATTACCTTTATTTCTATATCTATTAATAATAAAACTTGACTTGGCATGGAGTTATGGATTCTATATATTTTTGTTTTACATGGTATCAAAGATATTTCACAATTATCTTTTTACAAACACTCAGACTCTTGGCTGAAGAACTTGATATTATTCATTTTCAATATACCAATTCTTAGTTATCTTTCTCTGATTCATTGTCTTTTAATGCTTTACATTATGGGAAAACATTTTTGATCTAGTCTTATTCATATATCATGTTGTACTTGTTACTTTGTGCTGTTGTATTTTTTACCAAAAATATTTTGATTTTATGAAAAATTATGAATCTTCTTGATCTGGTTTGTATGGATACATCATGGTATAATGTTTCATGATCCTATAAGGTGTTTATGAGGTCATATGGAGGTCATCTGGAGAGGGTATGAGTGAATTTGAGTAAAATATGTAATTTTCCATATTCATGTAAGAACTTCCAATACATAGAAATTTTATGTAGCCAAATATATCATGTAACTGGATCTATCCATTGCTACCATAACAGTTTCTATTTAAATCTTAACCCCATCACTCATCGCACATGACTTTTGGAATCTCTAAAAGCCCGACCACTAATTTATCAATCATATAAGTTAAATGTATTAACTATCACATTTATCTCAAGGAAAACCAACCCATATGAATCTATATTTTCCTTCTATGGAATTATTCATCAATTATATATTTTATATGTCACCTTCATGTATGTCACATCACCAAAATACCTCACGCATGATTGTATCAATAGATTTAAATATATATCATTTCACCACATAATAATTCAAGCCCCTTTAGGCTAGATTTTGTAACCCATAGGTTTTCTTAAATAAATGTTTTACATTGGATTCTAGGAATCCCATACACCAAGATAATCCCATATCTTACTTCATGGAAATATATTACCAAGGTCTAGAAGGTCACACTAGGATCCTTACTCACCACTATTCCCTTAGTCCCTAGTCCACTCACTTGAAAATATATCCATATGTTTATAAATTACATTAAAAAATCCTTTGAATCTACCCATATAGTAATGATATCATCTATATTAACCCACTATATGTCACTTGAGGTATGCACTCTATCTAAAGAATTAATAATCTTTGAGTTTTCATCATCTTCATTCTTCCACTATCAATCTACAAAAAAATCCCCATCCTCTTTTATTGATTACACTATGTTGTGGTGGAATGTTCATATAGTTCCTAAATCCACAATCACTAAAAACATCAAACAGACCTCTAAATTATAACTATAATTTATCTCCATTAGGCACCCAAACTAGAAGACATTTCATATATCAATTTTTTAGATCACAAGAGGGACCTCTATAGAACACATCCATCATAAGATAATACCATCTTAGCTTCTAAATAATCTTTCAACATATAGTTCTCCCCATCATATATCATAGAATGAAATGGTTGATACTGAGGCATGGGACATCCCATTATCAAAATATTCTATGCCAATATATTTTAGGGATCCTTATCATGAAATCAGTGTGGTTCCCTATTAACCACATCCATTCATCTCCTAAAACACCAGCCAAATCCCCTGTAGGTTATATTTCTCGAGAATTCTTGGCTTCAACTAATAAATCATTAATAACTAAACGATCACAATGACTTTGATTCCCAAGGAATCCCTTGATCATCCAAGAAAAATCAATGAAGCATGTACCCAAATTATAGTGACATTCCAAGGTCAAACTATACATTCTAATTTACACTATGATGTTTTACTCTAAACATAAATTCATAACTAACTCAACCACATTATGGTCACATTAAAACCTCTCTAAACATAACACCCATACTCCGACTCCACCTGATTGCATATCCAAATTTATAAATGACCTTCACTAAAGAATCCAAAAGTAACTCGTTTAAATTATCAACTAGAATGAGAATGAAAAATTACTTTCTAATGATCATTCCTATGATCCTATTCGGTATTAATGTGAGGGTCCCATCATCAAAAACTGATATCACATTCCCCAAGATAGGAGTCTTTTGTTATCACATTACTAACCCAATATCCCATTTGAATAATAGGTTCATTTAATTAAATATCCAATGGTACAATACCTACAATATGGGCCACCTTAGATAATCTTAGAGCACTGCCTCAATAGTTTTGATCATGATAAAACATGAGTCTCTCCTTCTGAACAACGATTCTTTCATCCTTGAAATCACTTTCATAAATTTAAAAAATCAACTATACACAAATAAAAAATATTTTTTAAAAAACTTTCCTCTCCATAAGGAACTACTTTTATTTCATCTAAAGATCCAGGTCACCACACATGCTAGAACCCCCTCAAACATACATCAATCATTGGCCCTCTCATGACTATCACTGATTTATAATTAAAATGGGTACCATGTGAAAACATTACTTTCCATTCCCATATTATCCTATGTAGTATGTCTAAAATACTGTTCCACCCAATATACCATCCAACTCATTATCCCGAAATCATACATCACTAAATTAAAATGACCATTCTATATGATTTTTCATCATGCCATCCAAGAGAACCCTTTGGACTCCTCTAAAATATCATTTAATTTACATGTGCCATGATCTATCTCATGATCACCCAAAACATAGTGTCATTACTAAATTTTATGCAATTCTATATGCACTAAGTTATCCCAATATCGTCCACATTCTTATCTACAAACTAACAATATAAAAAAATAAAGAACATATATCCCACACTCCCACTATGATGAGCAGCACATAGGGATATGAACTCAACTTGTCCTTCCATCTTCTTCCTAGGTAATAACTAAATCAAAACAAACTTGAAGACACCAAACCAAATAGAGAAATACAAGAAATCTATGGAATCCTGACCAAGAATATGTATTCCATCATGATCGGCCATCAAAATGATAGGGTTAAGCTATGTATCTCATAATCATTATAATAAACACAATAAAATAATCCCCAAAGAGTATATTTATAGATTCTAGATAAGATATGAATCCTTGTGACCCATGGAATCTTGGGAATACTATATAGAACTGTGGTCAAATCTTGGCATCTTGAGTATTCGTTACATAACTCAGTGTATGGATCGAAGTTTTCAACATGCATACTTGGTGACATCATCATCCAATCTGCCTCAGAACCATATCACATAATGATGTCGTATCATGTGTTATAGTCTATTTGATTGAGGTCATATAAGTGTATCATATAAAGATAATGAGATAACATGATTGAATGGGTTGTAAAAAAAGAAATTCATAAGGGGTTTCACCTTCACATAAAGAGATGAGATCATGTAGTCTGACATAAGTGTTATGTAATTATGAAATGGGTGTCCTTATAAAATATAAGACTCAATAGACACAAATGATCTTCATGAATAGAATAATTCATATGTTGAATAAGGCCTCACAATCTATGGGAACTTAACAAGGTCCTATGATCAATGTAATCTAAATACGATCTCATGAAAGGGTTTAACCTCAGGGTATTATATTGGGTCTTGTGAATCGATGACATATCAGGGTCTTATAAAAGGATATATGACTTAATAATACCATATTAATAGTATTATTATCATAACTGAATTCTAATGAAGAAGAATATAGGGTTTATTCACTGCAATGTATGATTTAGTGGAAGGAATATGGTGTTACTTCATTTTAGAAAGTGAAAGGATTTCAAGAATTGTTATGGAAAGAGGAAGACATGGTATATCTTGATGTATATGCTAATGTGAGTATGAGTTTCTATGATATATCATGGAAATTTGATTCTCTAGGGGATATTCAAATCAAATCTGTAAAGAATCACATGATGTTCAAAGGTACTTATCTATTATTTTTTGAAACTCTCAAAAATATAATTTATTTTTCATTTTTTCACATACCAATTTATTTCTTCCTATATGTGGGTCTGACCACCTTCTGAAACATACAAACATCATGAAGTGTCTTCCTATGGAATAAAAAATGTAAAGTTGTTATTAGTTTTTAAAATTTTGTATATGGTATTGTAGAGTTTTTAGAGATGATTTTATATGGTATTGTAGAGTTTTTGTATATGTTTGTGGTTTATTAAATGTATGAAATGTTAGAGGCTGGTGTATGAAATATTGGAGGCTTCTGTGTGAAATTTTGGAGGTGCGATATGATTTTGTCTGCAATGTTGGACCTTCCTAGGGGGATATGCTGATATTGGAGGCTTCTATGTGCAATGATGAAATATGGGTGAAATCTATGTGTAATCATAAAATCTGGGTGAAATCTGTGCTCAATGATGGAGCTACGGGATGTTCTGAAATATGGGTGAAATCTATACCAATGATTATAAATCGTTGGTATAGTGTTGATAGAGCATATGTATTACAACGATTATTCTTAACTGTTGGATAAACTTTATACGAATGATTACAAAACCATTGGTATACTCTTCGACATATAATGTATAACAATTCTTATGGTTAACCATTGGAAAGACTCTATACATATGGTTGGTAAACTGTTGGTATTTCCCTTTTTGTGTTATATACCAACAGTTAATAAACCGTTGGTAATTATCTATCCCAATAGTTATTAGGAACCATTGGAAAACTGTAATATTTTTTATCCTACTCCAATGATTAGTAGATAACCATTGGTATATGCCTATCAATACCCCAGACTATCCAATGGTTTGGAAAACCATTGGGATATAGTATACCAATGGTTTACCCCCTATACTAATGGTTTGAAAGAGTTGGTATAGTATAACCTTCCAGCAGTGTGAGTAGGTCCACACTACTAATGATGGAACATTGAAGCCTCACTGCCTCAACCTCAACCACCTTCTCTACTTGAATGGCCTATACAATATTGTATTCCTTCCTGATGAGGTGTCACTGACCCTTCACCTGAATTTGGTGCTTGCATAGAACCCCAAAAAAATTTAATTTAAGGGAAGGACCGACATAAGAGCTGTGGGTGACTCATCCTGCCATAATCCCATCATTCAATCGGGTTTATCATTCACTATGAATTTTTGTATCCCATACCACTGCACTGGTGACACACTATAGGATTAGAATATTCCACCTGACTAGTTCTTCCCCCACATGTACCCTCAAATCATCTCTTATTACCACTAAACATACCACTTCTAGTCTTCCTAGAAGATGAACTACCCTAATTCACATCCCCTAACTCTCTTAGGTTATTCTTAATGATAAGGGCATGGTTCACAATCTATGAAATGGTGGTCAGTAAAAATACATTCACCTATGAGCAGATGGTATAAGAAATCCCATCCTCAAAGATCCTTGTAGTATTCAACTCAACACCAATCAAGGTCGGTGAAAAATGCTACAATTCATTAAAGCAATCTAAATATTCCATTATCGATATGTCACCTTGCTCTGGGTGCATGAATTCCCAAACTCAATCTGTTCTCAAGGTTTTCAAAAGTAAGTAGTCAAAAAAGGATTCCTAGATGTCTTCCTAGACCATACCCATGTGTCGACCAACCTGGATAAGTACACCCCACCATTTTTTGGCATAGTCACACAATATATAGTTTACAAGCTTGAACCTCTTCTTTTTAGGCATATCGATGTGATTGAAGATAGAAACCATAGCCTCTATATAGCACTCAATAGCCCGAGGTCTTCCATCCCCTAAGAAGAGGAGAGGATGCTGCTGCCGAATTCCATAGTCAACTCTTCCAAAAAATATGTAGGTTGAGGAGCACCTTGAATTGTTTTCATGAAGCGGAGAAAACTCTCACTGAACTAGGCATCTATACCCAATGGAAAAATAGTATGAGGAGGTGCCCCAGGTGGCACTTTTGGAGGTATAACAGGTAGATTAGGGCCATCAACCTTAGGAGTATGCTCATAACCACTTTCTTTGCATGCAACATCAGGTTGTTTCACTAACATAGATCTACAAATTCCAATCACATGGATCAGGAAATATTTATAATAGATAGGAAAAAATATAAGAAAATAAAAACAATATGCTACCCTACTAAAGAGGCACACCCATATTCCTAATCTAAAATCTAGGTCTAGGTGATAAGAACACACAACAGAAAGACCATAGAGGACACTGCCTATATCCCACTACTATGACCATGTTAGGATAAGGTATCACACACAACGTAACCATTCCATTATTAAAGAAACAAGTTCATTTAAATTAATAAAATATGTTATCATTTAGTTGGTTATTAAAATCGTGATACAGTTAACTGCATCTCCAATTCCAACTCATAAGGTCCCATACACCTTATAAATTGATGTTGGATCATCAATTAACTGTATCCTATCCTTTACACCATATAAAAAGAGTGTAAATATCCTAAAGATGTATTTTGATAGAGTGAATTTTCCTTATCACTCGCTAATCAATACACTGATGTGGCATCTTTTGTCAATTTAACCAATTATTCAATCATCCAAAGCACTATCACACTTCATGTCATGCAATCAAGGAAAAAATAAAAATCACTTTTAATATAGGAAATGCTTATAGAAAGTAAACATGGCATGGTATGATTCATGGAAATTTAGTCATATTATGCCTAGTATGATGCATGAGTTCAATACGACATCATATCATTGGGTCTAAGATAAAAAAATCAAATAATAATCAATATGAGTAACCACATAAATCAAGTGAGTCACTCAATGGTGAAATCCAATGAAACATTAGTGGCAAAAAGCAATAACAGTATTTACCCATCCTAGGAAATTCAGGTTTCCACTGTATGTGGGGTAGCTAATCCCAAGCACAGACTAATGTATAAATTATTATAACCTAATATTATGTCTATATGAATAGTAATACCAAAGGGAAAAAGTTATTTGATACCACTTTGTAGCATCCCACCCCAGGTTCCACATACTTTTGCCCTAAGGCGGTTGGCCACAAGACCTCAAGCGCATCTCCCCAAACGCTAGAGGCTACCGTCTAGCAACAAGTCCCTTGGGTAAGTTCTTGGGGAGACTATTCCCCCATTGATTAGAGTAGAGTTCATAATTATAAATATAAGAAACAATATAAGGAATTAAAATATCCAGATATCATCAAAGAATAAAGTCAATACATGAGAGATAAAGTAATAAAGTATAGAAGATGAGTAAATAAGAAGAAAAAATTGATGATGATAATATTTCATGTATTAAAAAAAATGAAAAAGCATGAGTAGGGGATACAATCAAATACAACATAATGAAAAAAAATAGAATCCAAAAAACCACTATAGCTAGCATGTCAATAATAGGCTTGGGCCTCTTCTACCAACTCCATCCTAGAAAAGTAAATCAAGAATAGGAAACTGACTGCTTGCCTTTGTCTGTACCTATGATCATGAAGTCTAATCAAGTACCAAAGGAACCTAATTTGGGTGTGAGATATAATATCAGTATGATGAAACACATGATGTCATGGGATTTCGATTTCATTCCACATAAATATAAATATTGTGCCATAACAGTTTAATTACAAGACAAAATTAAATAACTAAAGTATTCGACTATGTTACACTTGGACACCCGCCTAGATACTTTATTTGGACTAATCCGGTGTGTATAAAACTATTGGACCTGCAAAGGTAAAGTGAGATGTATAATTCCTGAAGATGGGCTTTTCCCAAGCATGTGCTTGATCTTGGAGGAGAATTCTCTACATTTATAACATCAAGGATCATTTTTATTTTCCGAACATTCATTTTAATTTTTAATTTTCATTTGAAAACCACTATAAAAATATATAATTGTAACCCTAATCCCATCCTTGAAAATATGACAAGACCTTCCAAGTATTGGTCATGGGATCATTACATAACCAATGATACAAAGATCGTATGTGGTAACACAAGGGTGAAATTCCACATCTCACTCCAATCATGGTGAATATTCAAATACTACCCTCTGATTGTGTGCCTAGTATCGCACATAGGGTCTTGAGTCTCTATCTAGGCATAGTTCAACCAATATTTCCTTAGATCCTGTCCAAGGGGTCTCCCCTAGGGAATTGGCATCACTCTTTTGGAGGTAAATATAAATAACACTTGGTGAACCCATCCAAGGCATAGTTGGTGTCATCCCCAATGTTTCCAATATGCTAAAAAATTATAACATTGAAAAACTAGAGTCTATCCAAGGGGTCCTTAAGTTTTCACCCCTTGATTCACCCTCGGTTCCAAAGAAAAAAAACAACATGCAATTTATATTAAGTAAGCTCAACTGAAGGACCATAACATTTAATTTGAGCCATTTGATCACATTAGGCCTGTTATTCATGGCACCCCATTGAGAATTTTCCATTTAAAACATATGGAACAAGGAAATGAAACTTATTAATTAAAGTCAACCTACCCATATATGGCATGGGGAAAGACTAGTCACTAGTTTTAACACAACTAAAAATTCAATACATAGCTCAAGGCATTTAATATAATGAAAATCCACCATATAAGCATTAAAAAAACCAAGGTAAAAGGGAAATTTAGCATTTTAGGAATAACTCAACCCATTCAGAAGTCATACCTTAAGGCGATCCCCCCAAGGGTTTGGTTCACCACATACTCAGGTTTCCAATGGTTAGGCAAGGCATTCAATTTCATTTAATTTGATAATTTTGGTGCGAATTCATAAAATAACAGTGCATGACACAACATCATGATTTATGAAACTAAATGAAATGACAAAAAAGTGAATGAAAACCTACCTTAGCCTCATAGATCTTAGCTCATGTAGTATCAGTCCTTGATTCAAGCTAGTTTGGGAGAAAATTAATAAACTATCAAATGTAATTAAAATGGGAAAATAAAGAATGCACCCAAATAGTGAAATAGATGGGGAAATAGATTTGAAATATATTGGAGAAGATTTTAGATCATACCTATAGTGTTCCAATGGATCCGATGTTGGATGAATCAAATTATGGATGAAGGCTCCACTTTGATTCCTAGGTTCTTGAGTGAAGGATATTAATGTTGAGATGAAACATATACCAATAGTTGCTGATGTAGTAAACAATTCTCCAACAGATCAGACTTAATCCCAATAGAGAGTTGATAAGAATAGATGAATCAGATTCAATACATAAAATATTAATATTAAAGGACATGTAAATGTAAAGTCCAATGAGAATAGAGTGAACCTCCACTTGAAGTGGGGTTCCATCTCCAAAGTGAGATAAGAAAGTAATGACAACTGAACCACCTTCATCGCAAACAAGTTCAACTCCAAAAATGAACCCTTAGACATGAGATATATTAGTATTAGTCTTGAGGTCTAGACTAGGGGCCTTCTAGAAGACCCAAGCACCATTTCCCATTGATCTAGTCATTTCATTAGTGATGCAATGAGGAAGATGTAAAATAACAGGATGCGGTAGGGAATATCCTTTTCCTAGCAGATAGAGTGAGTGGACCTTATATAGATGTTTCTACATTAGGTATGTAGTTTTGTGTATGATATCCTAGTGGTGGAAACTAATCTTTGTATTCCAGATGATAAAATACCCAATTGAGAATAGAATACTGTGCTTGATGTCATTAAAACCACCACCTACATGTGAACCAAAATAGTGTAGAAATAAAAGACCAAATAAATCATGATATTAGGTAATTGATCCAAGAAAATTCTAGATATAAAAATTCCAATAACCATATAAAAATAGATGAAAGTTAGATTCAGTATTGAGAGTGTTGCAACATAAGCATTTAGATGCTAATAGAACACACTTCTTCTAGATTTTGAAATTAGTGGGAAGGTCCTTACTACGAATACATAAAAAAAGAAAATTTATCTTTATGGGAATTTTATTACACCAAAGAGACATACCTAGTGGGTTATTATGTTGAGGATTGTGAATAAGGTCATGGAAGGCTGAACATGTGAAGTCACCTGAAGGGGAGAGAGTGAAGGTGAGATAATCCAGTGTATCTTCTAGATAGATACTATTAAATAGATATTTAAGTTTTTCAATGAGAATTGTTTTTAGGAAAAATGGAAAGAAACAATATTTATTGAAGATAAGGTCCGAAATAGGAAAAAAAAGAAAATTGAGAGAAGATCCAGACCAGTTATCAGACCAAAATGAGATATCATCACAACCAATGATCCTGTGGGAATTTTCAACAATAATTATGATGTTTTTTTCAATACCATGCCAGATGTGAGACCCCAAAAATCCCTCATTCTAGTGGATAAAATAATGACCAAATTTTTTTTGATAAAATTATTCCAAATATAATGGACTAAGCGGAACTCCCAAGTATGTTTGACCTGCGTTTAAGTGATTTTTTAGTGATGTTTCTATGATTAATACCCCCTTCATGAACCAACTTAGATAACCTAGGACAACTGGTCTAATAATTTATCCCTTAATAATGAGAATACCATATGAATTTTATGATAATTTTCTCAATATTCCTAATAATACTTTGGAAGCTTTAAAAATGACAAAAAATTTAATGGAATAGAGGACAATAAACTTTTAACTAAATTAATTCTTTGTCCAAAAATAGAACCAACTTTTCTAGTTGTAAATTCCTCCCATGATTCCATTAAAAACCCCCATTAAAGTGGTGGATATGAATCCTACCATTGTAGAGTGGGGCTCAAAGATATTCCATCAGGAAGTACTTTTTATGGATTCTGTGCCTTTCCAATATTCTTTTGGAATGTGTACTAGTAAAAGATTTGGATATATAGACACTACTCTTGGATAGGCTGATGTGCTATCCCCTTTCACTATATTATGGATGCAATATTGAGTTTAAATTAAGGATATAATTGCTTCTACCATTAATAAAGAATAGTTTTTTTTTCAGACAAAAATGTGTGAGATTCATTTGAAACCAAAATAACCAATGAAGGGATTAGCAATCCATTGATGACACCTTTATCAATATTCATAATGAGTACATCCTGAGTGAGAATAAAAAGGCACAAAGAAAGGAGATCACCTTACTAAAGACCCATAAAATATTTTATGATTCCAAATCTCCTTACCATTAAATAAATGGATAACTATAGGGAAGTAAAGAATCTAAATAGAAGATCACATACCCATTCAGAAAAATCAGGTTTTCTATAAACTTTTAATATGGAGATCTATTCCATCGTATCATAGGCCATTTTAATATCAATTTTAATTATAATATTATATATGAAAATCCATCTATCAAGATACTATACCATCACCTGATCTTGGATGATGTCTCCTTTAATATTTCCACCTTTAGGAATCTGTGTTACTCATTGAAAATTTGGGACCCCAGACGCTTCAAAATACTTTTGTTAAGAATATTTTCAATATTTTTTAGGAGAAATTGCATAATATTATTGGTTTAAATTGACCAAATTAAATAGGATTAGATAATTTAGGAATGAGGTCTTGAATAGTGGCAATCAAAACTCAAGGAATGGGCCCTCCTTTGAAAAATTCGTGGATAATATAAATGACTTCATGTTTGACCAAGTGTCAAGTGTCCAACAAAAAGAATCCAGGGAAACCATTGGGGTTAGGGGAACTATCAGGATTGATCATTTTAATGGCCTATAGAATCTTTCCTCCACTAGTAAGCACGCCCATTGTGTGATTATGGGAACTTTAAATTTACTTAGGAACAATGATGAATAAAAATCATCAATATTAGACAAAAGAGTAACATCAAATGCACCCTATCTAGGGTTAGTAAGGAGTATGGAGTGGTGTGAAACCAGAAGAAGACCTATGAAATTAACATATCTAGAATGAGAGATATCCTCTAGAGTCAAATTATATTTTCTAGTGAATTTATTATCCCTGAGGAATGCTTGGAAGTAATCTTTATTCATGTCACCCTTCTTCATCAATTTGGTCCTACAACTTTCTATAGACACCTGTTCTTCTTCCAATAGGGCCTCCTCCATAATTTTTCATTTTAAATAATTAGATAAAAATATCATCTTCCCAATTGGAATGGTGCATATTAGCAATAAACTTAATTTCCTCTTAGAGAACTTGAATGCTAAAATCATAAGACAGTTGGATGATTTTCAACTTGATGATAACGCATTTAATCCCTTGATCTTGGTGAGTAGAATCACCCAAGGGTTCCCTAACATATGGGCCATCCAATAATAATGAATCATATTTTTAAATCCTAGATAATCCATCTTTTTTTTTTGTTAAAAAAGAAGCTTTTATCCTCATACACCAAGGAATTGATATAAAGGAGAAGAGGTGAATGGTCAAAAAGTGACCAAGGGAAATGCTTGAAAGTTGTTTAAAAGAAGGAGTCTATAACTTTAAGGTTTTAAAAACTCCTATCCAGTCTACTATAAATTCTAATAGAGACATACTTGTTATTACACCAAGTGAAATGACTCCCAATGAATCCCAGGTGAAGTAGGATGTTCTAGGATAATAAGGATCTGAAATCTTCCACAATCCTACTCAAATAGATACTTCGTCCTTTATTTTCAGTTTGTTCTAGAATTCTTTGGAATCCAAACCCTAAAATCCGTGTGTGTGGCCCTGGTGTGATGGAGGAAAATGAGTTCCCTAGTTATTCTATTTCAATAACATAACTATTGGAATAAATATAGACATGAGTAATATAGATCATTATTTTGTTACCTTGATTGATATATATTGAGAAGATCTATCTAAAAATACCACTTAAACGTATCCATTCTATAAAATCAAAATCTAAGAGTTAGTAGGATATAAATGCATACAATTATCTAGATGTGTATTTATAGGAAATCCCGAAATAGCCTATATAATGTTTTGGGTTATAAAATAGAAAGAATAAAAATGTTATTACTCCAAATAATTTTGAGCATATAACTAATCATTTTTGGAGAAACAATCCCCTAGTATCCTAAATAAGTGTGTAGATCATGAGAATAGTTTAAAATAGACATGCAGGTCAGAGGAAAAATTAGTAATATCTACTAAAGTGTTAATATAATTGATCATTGAATGGGTGATTATATTATTGAGAGTTTGGGGAAGATATTTGAGATTCCATTTTCAATTTATTGGATGGGAAATGTTAGGGAAAACTACATCAATAAAATCTAGTATACCAAAATACCTGGAGATTCAGTCGGTTCCTACTTTTGATCTTGTATAGGATCCCCTTGATTAATATGAAACATAGAACTATAGTTAACCACTAGAGTAGTGGATTCAACTACCTACAATAATATCCATGTTCTGAGTGGATGGAATATGAGAAAGGTTATTTAGATACATCTAGTTAAACCATGAAACCCATATCCAGAGGAGAGGTGAGTTGATCAAAAGAAGGGAAAGATGGGTTAATGGGGGAAGGGGGAATATTCACATGGTTGGTAGTAGATCCATAATACATATCACCATCTAAGGGGATATAATGAGGTGAATTATCTATAATATATGGGGAAAAACCTTCGAAAAAGGGGTTATATTCAAGGAGAGGGGTCTGGGGTTGACGCACCCTCATTAGGATGATCATTTGGAAGATCTCTTGGAAGGTTTTCTTCAAATAGATTCCTACAAAACATGGCATTAGGACCCAAAGAAGGGTCCTTCAGGGGTGAATCAATTGAGGGGAATGGTATCTTACCTAAGAATTGGGATTGGATAACACAATTCCTATATAAGGATTCTGAATATCCTTAAAGGGATAAATGATAGAAAAGATCTAGAGAAATAAAATACAAAATTATTTTCTAGAAAGATAAATCAAACCCTGTATACAGAAGGATCCGATGTGGGAGAGGATAATTCAAATCAATTTCAATATAGATTCAAGCCACTATAGTGTGATCCATCTAAAGAGTAGATTTTCCAATACAAATTACATGACCAAAATCATTCCCAATATATTTGAGAACTACCATATTTTGAAATGGAAGAGGGTTCTTAGGAATTTTAATCCACAATACTTCCAAAGAAGAGTCTTTACCTCTATGATCAACGAGTAACCATCTATGAAGAAGAAACCAGTGAAAACTATAAGATCAAACCTACCTAGACTAGGCCCAAATGAAATCCATTTATAAGAAAATATGAATATAAATATACTTTTTGTTCAATATAAAAACCTCCACTACACCAAAGAGATCCCAAGAGTTGATGAAGATGGAAAAAATCACCATAGAAGGATGACTTGACCTGAGATTTTCAATAACAAATCCCCAATGATAAAGAGATGGATCTAAAAGTTCATCCACAATTAGCATGAGGTTAAGGGATCCATCCACCAATTCCCGATCCTTTGAATCCCTGAATATGGGAGGAAACAGAGAAATATGTGAATGATAATTTGAAGAAAATTAATCCAGTCACCACCAGTTTGAAGGAGGTTGGAGCCGCAGAAGAAGGGGGATCAAAAGTGCAGGGGAAAGATCGAAATTAAGCTAATATAGATACATTAAGAGCCTATGGAAGTACCAAATAAAGTTGAAGTGATCCAAGAGTAACTAATAAGAAATGGATAAACAAAACCTTGGAGGAACCTAATACTGGGGGAAGCAGGGTTGAGGTTGAACCTGGTGTCTCTAGGGGAGCAAAACTAGGAATATGGGCGAAATTTAAAAATGATGGGGGTTCTTGGGGAATATTCTTCTAAGGTATGATTGTTCCTCTAAAAAATCCCTTGGATAAAAACATTACCCAAAAATTCAGAAATATATTAAAGGATTTGTACCTGAAACATCTCATGGAAATGTGGAAGAAGCATATTAAGTCCCCAATCAATAAACCAGGAAATCAACTTATTACCTAAATTAGGTCAACTATATTTATATCCTTACCATGTATTGATCACTATGTAATACATAAAAATATGTATCATAATATCAAAGGTATATATAGAATAAAGGTACCTCTCTTCCATTATCCCACTGAACTATTATCCTTAAACCTCAACATATCATGTCATGGTACTCCCATCCCCTCCATGAGTTAAATTGTACATCTATCCAAATCCATCATATGTTTTGAAAAAGAAGCTGGAAGATATTTTAAGGAAATTATGTGATAATAAGATGTTGATTAGGATTTCTATGAATGAAGGAGTTTTTATTAAAAAAATTGTTTTTTTGTTTAACATAAATCAATTTACTATGTTAATATTTGTAATAAAGGTGATTAGATAGAGATTATCAAATTAGATTTACTTGAATGAGTTCATTCAGATGAATCTGACTGAGTAGATCGGCCTGAGTGTTGTGATGAATTATTATCTTATCATGCTTATAATTTTCATCATATATAGTGTTCAATGAATTAATTTAGAGATTATTTTCAGTTATTAATTTTCTTAACATCATGAGAATTGGAAATTTTCATGATCCAAGCATTAGTCAAAAAATAAAAAATCAATGATTGTGAGAATAAAGTTCATTCTATGAAGTTGTTTAGATTTCACTAGACTATGAATTTGTATGAGGTATACCATACTGATCATACTAGAAAAAGGTGAACGTAACATCTAGATCTTTTATGAAGTATCTTCTTTAAAATGAATTTAAATTCTTTGATATATTTTGTTAAAAAAAATGAACTGTTTGGATTTCATTATATGCAACACCATGTTTATATTGCGCATCACTTAACATTGAGTCTCTTCTATAACTTATGTTATACACAATGTTGAGTCTTAATGGACAAAAATATACTATTAATATTATTATTTAACATGAATGTTATTAGTATGATGTTGGAATGGTGGGAATAAATAAGATTAAAAAATTATGAATATATGGTTTACACATATTTATATAACAAATACTTTGGTAACCAATTAATGTGAAATGAAAGTAAAAATAAATTGAATATAAAGGTTGTGTTTTTTGTAAAACTATTTTTTATGTCTAAAAAGGAATTTTATCTTAATAAATTAAACCAATCACTATTATTAAATGAGATTAAGAAAATTTATTTGTTATATATCCAATAAAATATTTTTAAATTCATCCATTAAGTTTTATAGGCATAAAATAAGAATAAATCCAATTTAAGTATAAAAATATGTATTTTTCTAAAAGGTAGTTTGTCGCCTTTTAATGGAAGACTTGTCTTAAAACTAAATTTTGACAATTGTCTTGTGAAAGGTCTTGATAGTTTCAAATCTCTAATATTATCCATTCCATCATACTGAGATTAGTTATTTATAAGTGATTATTAAATTAGTTATAATATCCATAGATAATTTTCATGCTCATGTGCTTATTTATATAACTTTATTTGATCATCATATATTTATATCATATTATGACCATTTTATTGATTAAATTTCTTGTGTTTTAGTTATTTACCTTTCAATATTTATTTTCCATATTTATTCATGATAGCTTCCACTATACTCATACCCTTACTGAGCATTTGATATCACCCTTTTATTATATTTTATTTTACCCAGGATACAAGGAAGTGTATTTTGATTGATATGTAAGGATATTATAATGGGAATAATGCACTTCACAATGAAAAAAATTTATTTATTTTATGCTTAAAATATAATTTAAATTTTAAGAGTGTATCTAGTTTACCAAGAGTACTAAAATATGCATACCTTTGGGGTGTGATACACTGTATCTAGTTCAAATGTAATAAATTAGACATAAGCTCCTGGTTGTTATAGTTAGTGTCGTTACAATATGTGGTTCAGAAATTGTTCCCCGTATTCATGAGATAAACATGACTTTATTTTATTACTAATATAATATTGATGGATTTAGAATCATTGTGACTATTCATCTACATATATCACTAATCTCCATGAAATAAATTGACATGTGTGCATGTGGTCCACCAACATATATTGTGAGTCCTATGTAGTTATCTGATTGCACCAACCTCTGATATTTGAGGGGATCCCATCATTGATCCATGGTAACTGTCGATCAACTATAGCAATCAGATTTGTATTAGAAATTTTTAGTTGATGAACAAACCAAGTTACTCATCCCTTTACTGAAAACCTTTAATAACCTATATCGTAACTTTAGTTGATCGTAAATCGACCACTAACCTACACACCCATCATCAGAAGGTATCTCCTTATGATTAAATTACCTTTCATTAGAGATATCATAATGCCACAACTTAAACCATTAATACAAAATACATATTATAGTTGTTTTACTCTGTCACTCAATCATTATTCAAATTCCTAACATGATGCATCATATTATCAAAATATAATTCAATTTATTATGATTATGATTAATAAAATAATCATAAATAATAATTTTTTTTATTTAATCAATAATTTTTCTTTTAATATAAATAACTATCCTTTGAAATACTAAAAAATAAATCCATAAGGTTTTAAAAACATTAACTATAACATTGATACCAGATAAAGTCATATTAAACCCATGACAGGTAGTTTTGATCCATATATTAGGTTATTAAATATCCCTAATGATGGAGTTGTTTTTTAAAATACTAAGAAGGATTAATTGTGGAAAATTTTAATGGAATAAATCTATAAAAATAGAAAAAAATCTAAAAATTAATAATGAATAACACAAACAGTTCCTAATAAAATTCACATAGGGATGATGAATCCAATATAGAGTGATAAAATTCTAAATACATCTTAAATAAAAAAATAAAATGGTCTAATATTATTGATTATGAAAATATATATAGATTTTTTTCTATGCTAAAATAACAACGATAAAATTAGATCTTTAGTTTTTAATGTACTTGTATCTATAAAAAATGGATCTATATATTATTTAAATATAAATTTTACTTTTATGGGACAAAAATATATTTATTTTTCTTGATCTTAATTTTTTTTCTAAATAGAAATCTTAGGTTTTATTGGGAACTCAAATTTTTTTTGGTCAATTTCTCTAGACCCAAAAAATTCAGTGTACCAAATTTCTTAATAATATAATCTTGCATTGGTTACATTTTTAAGGAACACTAGTAAGATCTTATGTTATTTGAATAGTGGGTTCCCAAATTTATAATTGATGATTACTCATGTTTATAAATATTTGTTAATAAATAAGGGGTATATGTTACTTTTAAAGATAATGTAAAAGAGAAAATAATTGGACTTGGGCAAATTATTATTTCATGGTTTAAATATCTAATGTTTTGTTTTTTGATGAACTGAATTTTAATACATTTAGCATTTTTTTATTGAGTGAGTATGAGTATCAAGTTTTTTTTAAAAATGATGAATATATGAATGATATATGATTCAAAATAAGATTTATCTTTTATTTAAATGAGAAATTATAATTTTTATATTTTTAATTTAAATTCTTTGATTTCACAAAATTTTTCTCTTTTAAGTGATTTTCATAAATAATCATGGATCTAGAATTGGTTTTTATTCCATTTAAATATTCACTAATTTAGAAAATTAGTAAGATAGGTTTAGTTGTGGATCACCCTAAATTAAAATTAATAAAATAAATAATTATTAACATGTGTCCAAAGGGTAAGAAGCATAATTTTTCTTTTATACCAAAAAAATATGTTCTAACCACTTATCCATTAGAATCAGTTTACATCGAGTTTTTTATATATTTCAAGATATTTGGGTTAATTCTTAAGAATTGTGCTTTTATCATCATTTATGACTATTCAAGATACATTTTGGATCAATTTTTAACCCATTAAAGTAATGCTTCACACATTGATAATTTTATAATTTCTATAAAGAACTTTATTATACATAGAATAAATACCTTGGTAAGTGAATATGGGCATGGGTTTGAACCCTAAGAATTAATTTATTTATTCTCACAACATGAATATAATCATTTTTTCTTTTACCCCAAAAAATTTCAAAATAGTAGGGTTGTTGATAGAAGATAAAAAAATCTCTAAAGATAGACTAGACCGTGCTCAATGAGTATGGGTTTCTTGTATGATATTTTGATGTGGATATCGATATAACATCTTATTTTATCAATAGGATTTTTATTAGACCTATTTTAAGTGAAATAACTATGAAATTTAGAATGGTAGAAAGCCTATGATGTGAATAAGATAGATTAGTTTTACATAGGATATAAAAATATTTCTAGTATAGTTTTACAAAGATATTGAATGGATTTATTATAAATAAACATTTACTTTAGTGGGTAGTTTTAAATTCATTATGATATTATTTCTTATGAAATAAGTTTTAATTTAAATATTTATCAAATATATTTTAAGTTTTTATTTTTAAATATTTTTACTATTGAAGATGGTTTTTACTCATATTATTGGTTTTCAGAATTACTAGTTTCCAAATCATGTATTTAAATTTTAAAAGATTTATATAGATTAAAATATGATTCCAAAGCATCATATGATTAGATAAACTTTTATATTTTGAAAAAATCACTAAAGGAAAATTTAAACATAATCTTTTTATACTAATAATATCCAAATATATTTTAGTGAAAAAAACTTTATTGGGGATATTATTTTCAAATATATCAAAAAATAACATTGTGATAGTTTTTCAAATATTATATAAAAATAATTTGAAATAATTTTAATTGGGGAGTAAATTTTTTCCTCAAATTTAATATTTTTTGAATCTAAAATGGGTTTATTTTAAGACAAAGAAAGTGTAAAATATTAATTTCAAAACAATTTTTAATTGTTAGAAAAAGGAAGGTGATAATTTGGCGAATAAAAAATATAAACTAAAATCAATTAAGATATGGAATTGAAAAAAAAACTGTAAATATTTATGATTATAATCCAATTTCACCTTAAGGATAATCCTCACAATATTATGTTTTGTGTATGTATTCATGATATATTTCAAACCTACCCAAAATATATATTATTTATGTACAACTTAATTTTTTCACATATCTCCAAAACATACCATTTTAGATTTTTTTATAGTAAATCATATTCCATTTATATAATTAGTTATTTAGATATTGATTATAACAAATCTAATTTTTATAGGGAAGTTTCATATGTAATATGTCATTTTATTAGGAAATTCACAGGTATTTATATAATGTAAAAAGTGAAATTTTATTGCATTAACAATTGTTGAAGTTGATTATATGATATCTATTAGTTTCCTTAAATAGTAACTATAGTTAAAAAATACTTTTTTGGATTATAGATTTCAATTCATACACATACCTCTATATTTGAAGAACTTATGTTATGTACTTTTTTCTAAGAATAATTTATCCCTCTCAATAAAAAATATTATTTCCATTTGGAATCACTTTTTATGATATCATTATTAAAAGTTGAATATTGGAATTTAATTCATTGGTATTTTTTTTATATGTCTCACTTATTTATAAAAAAATTGATGGATTGAAAATCAGATATTATATTTTTAAATACACTTTTATGGGGAAAGGGGAAACCATTTAAAATGAAGGACATAACCAACTTCAAAAAACATTAGATATCAGCTGTCCATTTAAGTAAAATTTAAAATAGTTGGAATCATTTACCCTATATAATCTCTATTCTACAGATATTACCTCTATGTTTGGAGCATACTTGATGAGATTTTCAAAGTGATATAACATCTTATCATAGGTCTAAATAAACTCAACTGAACCTATTTTTCTTTCATTGAAACCACATGTAGAAATATGATTATTTTTGTTAATACAAGAATCATTATCTTCATTAATACCATCATGAAGTATTCTCTTGAACATTCTCTTTCTATTCTCTTTTTAAACATAAATATTAAAGGACTCCTCCAACATCACTTCCTTATAATTTAGTGGTGTTCAAAGTAAATTTCATTTTCAAATTCCCCTTTCATGAATCCTTAAGAACACCATAAATATGCTTCAATTTCTATATCAATATATTTTTTGGATGATAAAATATTTATAATTATGTGAATATTTTCTTAATTATTAATTTAATTTGTAATATTTTTAATAATTTCATTAATTACATGATACTTTATTATTATTTAATTATTTATAGTTTGTTTTATTATTAGTATTTTAAACTAAAGGATTCACAATCACTTGACCCTATAAGGATTTTTTTATAGGTAATAATTAATTAGGATGACAATGGATACTTTTTATTAAAGGGATGTCATCATGGCCTTATATATAGTGAATTTAGAGTGAAGGGATTATAAATTATATTTTAAGGGACTTATTGATAGTTTTTTATGTTTTTTACTATTTATTATTATTTTTAAAAAGTATTATTATTCTCTCTTTTTTACCCTATGTTTATATGAGAAGTATGGTCTTAATTTCAAAATCATCAGAATTCTCAACCACTACTTAAAGTATTTTGATAACCCTAGGTCTTTACCAATCTTGAAACCATTTCTCTACTCTCAAAACATTCTATGATGATAAAGGAAAATATTGATATTGTTGATTCATTATTATAAAAGGATGTTAAACCCTAAAAAATAGAATCTATATATTTTAGGATTATGAACCACCATCCAAAGGATTGATAGGTTACTCTTGAGAAATATCCTAATATGAATTTGATGAAATAAATTAAATTTATTACTTGTGATTTCCAAAAAGGAGTGAGGATGGGGTGGTCATTTCATCATAATGGTTATATATTGCATCCTAAATTATTTATAGTTTTTAATTTTAATTTTAATTATATTTATAAGTATAATAAATATTATATTAATTCCAAATTTTATGGGGAAATTATAAAATTATCATCATGGTACTGGTGATAACACCTAAGAATTATTTAAAAAGGTTTTTAGCCTTTGGAAAAGTTATTTCCCTTTGTGAAATTAAAATTTTAATATAAAGTAGGATTTGTTATTTTTAATTAGGAATATTTACGTAAACATGAAGAATGTAATAGAGTTTCACGAAGAAAGATATATATTGAAAACCATATTACAATATGTTATTTACCTAAGGAAGTGATGTTATAATACTATAACACAAGAAGATAATTTATTTTTATATCATATTGGTATTTGAAAAATGACTAATTTTGTGTAGGTTTATGATAATATGAATTAAAATGGTGTTCAAGCTAATATTTAGGCTTACTATGTTACAATAAAAATGTAATCTATGAACGGGAAATGAAAAATCACCAAAAATGATATTTTTTATAAGTGATTGGGACCTGTGGTTATCTTACATGTAGAAATATGGGTCCCATCCAAAAATTAATTAAAGTGGAAAATAAAAAGTAAATATTTCTAAAATTTCAAAGTGTCTATATCCTCGGATATTATAATCGAAGTAAGTTATCTCATCATTATCACTATCATCAGATTTTGGTTTCAATATTGTTATCTCATCTTTATATAATAGAAGATAAGGCATCCATGTCCTTTGGTAGTTATGTGATTAAGTAAAGACCATGTGTGGCTGTGGTTGCAGAATG
Source organism: Viscum album (assembly GCA_963277665.1). Lineage (NCBI taxonomy): Eukaryota > Viridiplantae > Streptophyta > Magnoliopsida > Santalales > Viscaceae > Viscum > Viscum album. The sequence continues at coordinate 1,736,929,051 of OY728157.1, read as the reverse complement.
AGGATATTATAGTCATTCCCATTTTTATTATCTCATGGAATTTGTAACGATGATTAGAATTTGATAATATTTCAGCAACAGACTTATAAAGTTGTAGTTATTGAATGAGGTTAATTAATAGATGACCATTTCTATTATTAATCCAGGAAATTTGAATCAATAATTATGAACAGAAGATTAGGTGTTATTTTAATTTTATTTATTTATTTATTTATTTTATTTATTTAAAATTTTCCCCTTAATTATTGAAAGATATATAGTTACCAAATCTCATATTTTAACATATGATACGAATTATTTTATTATATATGACATCTATTTTTTCTAAATAACTTAATTATATCATTTGAAGTGATATCCATTAAGTAAAATATGATATAATTATATACCATTACTACTTTATCTCTATAAAATAATTATAAAATTAAATTTATACATAATTAGATGATATTTAAAAGAGTCATAACACTACATAATGAAAATGTAAATATTAAACACACATGATTTATTTTATTTGATAAACATCATGTATATTATAAAATTTATTTCATTTAAAGGTCTTGAAAAATGTTGAGACTTTAATCAATATTTTGAGCATTTAAGGGTTCCTATATAAATTGAATTAAATTGATAGAAATCTTTTAAATGTATTCTATGATTTTTTATGAAAAAACTATAAAGGTCGAGGTTTTACTTAACTAATTTAATTTTTAGGTACTTTAATGATATGGATTAGATAAATATCCTTCCAAAAAATTAGTATATTCACATATCTAGTGAATAACTTCTAAGATAATATTCTTTAAGTTGTTTCTACGGAGTATCTATCAAGAAATTATTTAATGAATTGTTTGAATAACAAAAATATGTATTTAATTTCTAATTTTTTTATTGAAAAATAATGCGTTTATATAATGGGATGGGTTTTGTTTGACGATACGATTACAATTAAAAAATATAAGTCTAAGAAATTCATAAATTTTCATTTATATCATACATAAAAATTGAACTTAATTTCTCTTTCCATTTACATTAAAAACATTAATTATACCAAATTAAAAAATAATGTACCAACTATACATTATTTTATATGTGTATCAAGGGCCACAAAAGACAATGGATTACTTGGTTAAGGAAAATACATACACCTATAAGTTATAAAGGATCTTGGATTGGATATTAGTGAACATATTGATGAAGTTTAAGAATCATAGACACTTGTTGTAGAGACCATTGAAGTAGAAGAGTGTGATCAATAAGATGAAGAAGGGTAAAATTAATCTTAGTATGATTATAACCCATATGAAAATATAGGTTTTGTAGATAATAAGGATGATATGTTCATTTCACTAGGTTTTAATTTAATAGGGATATTTATGAGAAATATGAGTTCCTTGTAAATATGATTCATATGTAGATAATTATATACCTATTAGGGAGATATATCCCCTTTATTTCCTTCAATTTACCTACCCTATAACTTATAAAGTGATGAAAATTATTCATTTCATAATAAATGTATCGATCTATATTAGTTATACCAAATCAAATTTCTTGAATCATATTTTTAAAAAGTATTATAAAAAAGAAGTGTTTTGGGAAAAATAAATAAATAAATATATATTAAGTGGATTAATTTCCATAAATATATTAACATACTTACCATTTTCGATAAGGAAAAGGGTATTTTAAATTAACCCATTATGGATGAATATATTTATAAAGACAAAATGTTGAATCAAATTGTTAATGGGGGATTTGAGATTATTGGTGTGGTTGAGCATATTATTTAAATTTATTGAGTTGAACCTCTTAGTGAAGAAGTTATATATATTTAAAATGTGGTGATACATAACCAATATGGATCTGTTAGTACTACTATCAGTGAAAAATGAGTTTATAGAAGATTCTCACACTAATTTACAATACAATAAAATACCAAAAGTGGATCCTTGATTATTAATCAGGATTTGGATGACTTTAAATTAGAGTTTTTATAATATTTAGTGAGAAAATTTTTAATTTTATTAACCAATATAAAATAATCAAAGATTAAGGAATAAACATGCCACAATCAGTTATTTTAGATCAAAATTTTCCTCCACTATTTATAAAGACAGATCATGTAACTATGAGGTTTAATGACACTCAAAAAAGATATAATGATTTTTCATAATGATGTTATATATTTGAGAAATATGACTGATGATATTAATCATCCATTATAGTCAATAGATATTTCATAATAACCTCCTCTTATGTTAGATTCCATATTAGATGATGAGGAGAATCAATGGGCATCGAGGGGTGCATTTATATTTGAATTAAAATATCAAGTGAGAACCATTATGTATGAGACCAATCATGAGTTGAAATATAATTGACTATTTAAATCCATGGTATAATTACTTATTACTTGGATATAATAGGAAAAAAATTATTGGTCTGTATGTAGAGCATTAGAAAGTGATTAAATATATAAAATAAATGTGATATAGAATATATATGCTGATTTTTATACATACTTATTTGAATGATCTAAAATAGTAATTCGATTTTTTATATGAAATATGATTTTAATGATCAATTATATTTGATTAATTTTTCTACAAAAACAATGAAAATGTTTTTTACATAAAATAATCGTTTGAGAGATTGAAATATCCATTATCAGTAATATTTTAGAACCATGTGTTATTTTTATCTCGTTCAGAAATATTCAAAATCAAATAAAGAAAATTGGAGTTTCAATATCAATAATTTATAACTTTTTTATTTAATTTTACTATAGGACATGCCTCTTATTCCTCCTTTTACCTCACTATATAATTCATATTATACAAAGGGAAAAGAAACTATAAAATTTTCCTCTATATATTCAAGCCTATAACCATTTGATGAAGCTACTAAAGAAGATAATGTGACTGATTAGGAACGAGGGTATATATATATATATTTAGGTTATTTATTTTTTATTTTGTTACTTATATGAATATATCCAAGAAATTTCATTAATAAAGAGGTATTCATTTTTTCTCTTATAGTTTCTTATTGTTTTTGTTTTATATTATTCATTCTTACTTAGTCTTGAAATGATATATTTACATTATGATTTAACTAAGTATGTTAAAAATTATATTTATTTTATACAATCTTTATTATTGGGATTGATAATTATAATTAACTTCAATATATTATTATTATTCTCAAAAATGTTTTATAATCAATAGTTAATGTTATGTCCTTAATGTCTTCTTATATATAGTTTTGTTTTTCTATTTTATACTAAATTGTAAATGTTTCTTAAAGTTTATTATCTTTGACACACATTGAAAATTTATATATTCTATTAATCTTATAATATTTTGATAAAAGAACTTCTTATTATGTTTCTTTTACTACTGTATTGTATATATTTAATTTTTTATCAAAATAATGAGAAAATATTGAGAAAATTTATATGAATTAAATTTAATTATCTCAACAATTTCATATGTATTTAAGATGTAGTAAATTTATTTATATTATTTAATTTATTTATCTTACTATTTTATAAATTTAATTAATTTAATTTGTGATTATTTTTCAATTTTTTAAGATTTTATATAATAAAAAATGTGATTTTTTTATCAGATCCAACAATTTATTATTTTAATAATGAAAAATGAGGTTAAATATTAGTTTAATGTGTTTTCTCTATGTGGAAGGTAATTATAAAGTAAATTTATTTTCATGTACCTAATGTCTAATAAAATATAGTGAAATTTTTATGAAAATTTCTGACACCCTGGATTTAGGATTTATGTCAAAATTTGAATTTATAGGGAATTTTGTTTGTAATATTGATGTTTTAAGGTTTTATCAGGGTTTTTGGGAAATGGGTTTGTGAAATTAATAGTTTTATGATATTAAAAGGGAATTTTTACCATAATATTATATTTGTAGTGGGTTTTTTACCTTTGAGTTTATATATCATGGAAATATTGATATCATAGAGGAGTTGTGAGAATTTTTAACAAGTTTGTACGATCATAAACGCAATGAATTCTACATGTTAATGGTGGTTTTAAATATAGTAGGTTATTAATGGAAACTTATACTATCTTTTATACCATGTATTTTACCCATGCATTCAAGGATATGCGGCTGATGGAAATGAAAAGACTAATGTATAGTCTATGAGATCATATATACGAGTTATACATTTTTTTAAAGCACATAAAGATCCTATTCACTATATAGTTCTTATCATAAATATTCTTAGATAAATTATTATAGTTTTAAGGTGATTATGGAAGTCTCCCTTCAACTTTTTAAGGGATAATTAGTACCAAAATAGGGTTAGACATCATTCTCATACTAGATTTAGATAAGCATTTTCTCTCTTGGGTTCTCATATTTTCTCTCTTTGATTCAATCTTGGGGATTTAACATCTATAGATATATGAGAATGGATTTTTATTTATTATTTATCTTGATAGGTATTTGAGTAATTCATCATCTAGACCAACAGTGAATATGTTTTTGAGATTTTATGTGGTAGTGACCTTGGGAGAATTGTCAAGACCCTAGGGGAGTTTTATGTGTTGAGAAGATGAAGAAGAATAATTAGAGAAGGGAATGTGTGGATGTGTTTTTTTGTTGTATTTTTTTAGGAATTTATAAATCATGTTAAAATTAAAATATAATAAATTTAATGATTTGAGATGATGTCTGTTGAGAAATATGGATCTATTTAAAATAATTATGATGTTGTTTGGAAGAATTTCAGTGGGTTTTCGTGTTGACCAAATTTGGGTATGAAAATTAAAAAATTTGTCAACATGTTAGTGTAACTTTTCTCAACAATTAGGTTTAGTTTTATATTTATGTAATGTTCAAACATAAGAGTAAATCTGGTGCTAACTATAATGTATTATGAAATTGAAAAATCCTTTAATATGGAAAAGTAACTTTATTTATATGTAATGTTTAATTTTATGATTTATAAAAGTTGATCCTTTGATAGAAAAGGTAATTTTTATAATATGTAAAGGTTGATATGTGGAAAAGTCAATACATAATGGTTAATCATTAGATATAATAATTTCACTCTTATGATAAGTAAGTGGAACTTTATTGATACATAATGGTTAATCTGAGAAAATTCCAATACATAATGGTAAATATGAAAGTATATAAAGTTTAATCTCAGGATACATAATGTTAACTTTTTTAGTATATAAAGGATGATCTAAAAAAATGGAAATATGTAAATATAGATTAGTATGAGATGTATTATTGGATATTTTGAAGTCTGTTATGTAAGAATTATAAAATTTTATAATATGAGAATATGATGACGTTGAATTTGTTCTTTAATGGATTATTATCATGAAGTTAAATTATGATATAATAATTATGAGAATAAGGCTCAAAATATGAAGATTATATCATTCCATGATCATGCATACTCGGATAACATAAGAAATACATTGCACTATGAAGAATACTCCCACAATATAAAGAAAGAATTTTTTTTTGAAGCATTTAAAGGAACCATTTTATTATGATAAAATTTATGAAGGCATGTTTTGATGAACTGTACGTGTCAAAATAAAATTTAATTTGATGATATGTTAAAAGAAATATGAAAAAAGTTTATAGTTTGAAAATGAATTTGAAATTAAAAATTAAACTTGAAGAAACAACTATTGATATATAAATGTTCTGATGAAACATATACCAATAGTTCCTGATGTAGTAAAAAATGCTCTAGTGGCTCATACTGACTCACAATAGAGAGTCTAAAAGAATAGATGAATCAGATTCAAAATATAAAAGATTTATATTAAAGGACTTGTAAATGTAAAGGGAAATGACAATGGAGTGAGCCTCCACTTGAAGTGGGGTTCCATCTCCAAATTGAGGTGAGAAAGTAATGACAATTGAACCACCTTCATCAGAAACAAGTTCAACTCCATGCATGAAACCTTAGATATAAGATCCATTATTATTAGGCTTGAGGTATAGAGTAGGGTCCTTTTAGAAGACCCACACACCATTTACCCTTGATCATGGAATCCCGTTAGTGATGCAATGAGGAATCTATAAAATAACAGGATGTAGAAGGGAATCTCATTTTCCCAGCAGATAGAGTGAGTGGACTTATATAGAAGTTTCTACATTAGGTATCTCGTTTTGGTTATGAGATACTGGTTGTGGAAACTATTCCTTGTATTTCAGATGACTTAATACATGATTGATAGTAGAATACTGCACTTGATTTCATTAAAACCACCACCTGTATGTGAACCAAAACCATGTAGAAATAAAAGACCCAATAAATAATAATATTAGGTAATTGATCCAAGAAAATTCCATATATAAAAATTCAAATAACCCTATAAAAATTTATTAAAGTTAGATTCAGTGTTGGGAGTGTTTCAACATAAGAATTTAGATTCTAATGGAACACACTTCTTCTGAATTACCTTCCTATATATTTTTACATCATTATCCAATTGAATTACCTTATCTTCCATCACTACATACCCAAATAAAATGTGTTCATCCTTAGTTTTTCTCTTCTATTTATTGTCATAATAAAAAATCAATATTTATTCAATTATGATAGGTTTCAGGGGGGATCCGAATGAGTACACTTATATAATCACCATTATATATATAAATATATTTTTATTCTTGTAGGTGGTAATTGGTGACTGAGTTTGGTGTTACTAACTTATATAGTTTTTGAAATAGATGGTGTTATTTGTCACTGTTATAGGATTCTATCAAGGTATTTTCAGAATTTGGACCTACATTGTATGATATATCATGTATGGGGATTGGTTTATTTATTATTATGGAGTTTATTGGTAGATTCTTCAACTATTATTGATATATTGAGTCCAATTACACCCATATGTGTGTGTTATATACCCTCGATGCTCATCACAAACACATATCTTATTATAGGTGGGATTCAAGGTCACTCCCATATTCAATACCATTCTAAGAGGGGTATCGGTGGGATGAGTTTTGATAAGTTTTCCTAAAGTATCATTGATGTTATGTTCAAAGTAGTAATCATGGAGAGAAATTAATAGATGAATTTGTTTGGGAAGGATTTTACTCACAATAGATTTTTATATAAATTCCATGATGGGAAATTTTCAAAGAAGATTAATTGTAACATCTCATACAAGGAGACCAAATGAAATATAATATTTAGTTAGGATATGTTTTTTATGTGATAAATATGATCATAGTGAAAGACTTTTTAGAAAGGGTGAAATAAAATAGAAAATTACTACATGTATTATGGATATTGGAGGAAGAAGTTTGAAGTTAGAACAATCTATCTCATTGGTGAATAGATTAATGGATTTTTAATATAGTAATGAAGTAAAGGAATAAAGAGTACATCAAGCAGCAAAGGTTTTTTACTCACACCAACCTTATTAAAAAGATAAAAAGAAAACATTGAGAGAAAATAATAAATAAGAGGTTGTGATCTCAGTTATCAAGGAGGATATGAAATAAATACCATTACGTTCCATGAAGAATGAGGTTTTTACCATAAAGAAATAATAATTTATGTTCAAATAAAGTTTTATAAAGAATAAAAAAATAAAGTGGGTTTAGTGGAAATCATTGAAGACAATCATGTGTCATGTTTAAGTGGTTTGAAAAGTTCCACTAAAAGGTATATAAATAAGACTAGTGGATTGGATATTTCATGGAGAGATAAAAATAGAGATAACTGTATCATTAGTATTATACAAAAGAAAGAATTAGGAATAAGTGGGATTAGTTACACTTGGGAAATGGTGACCCCCTGAATAGTTTTGAGGATTTGAAAAAAAATACTCATAAGGAAGTTTATACAAGTGGTGAATATAAAAGGAAAATCACCATGAATCCTTGGAAGAAAAATGGAAGTGAATACTTATATTTTCATATACAACTATATTCCATTAATTAAGTGTTTATGGTGGTAAAACCCTCACCATGAAATTAATTTTTATATATAATGATTCGAGTGATGTAAGATTAAGGGGTATATATAATCCACGGTGTGTGTGCACTAAAATAAAAGTATTACTAAATATGGAGATATATGTAGGGATGAATAAATTAAATTTATATACTGGAAAAAATGTCTAAAAATAAATATCAATAATCTAACATGAAAAATTAAAGCTGAACGTGGTTATACATTCTCTGATGAAGATGTACAAGTGGTACATAGCCTGATTTGGAGTGAAATGAGTGTAAAAATCATATTTGAGTTTTATTAATGGTATCAAGTAAATATTTTAATTCAAATGGTATCATTATTTTATTATGCATTGTGGTATCAATTGGTTCAACATGTGGTATTAACTAGTGGTATCAATTGATATTATAAAAATACTAAATATATTAATAACATGTGCATGATGTTTTCCTGAAAAAGAGGAAAAAATTCCAAAAGGATTCTCGGATCAGAAATTTGATACCACAGTTGAATATGGAATGTGGGGTTTATAATTGGTGAGACCTAAATTAGGTTAGAATCAGACATTCAAATATGGAAGTCATTAGTTCTGCATTTAATTAAAATAAATAACTAAATTTATTTATTTTATTTTAAATGAAAAAATATAAATCTTATATAAATACCCTATTATGAAAAAAAACATCAAGATTAGATGAATAAAACTAGTAGGATTTTAGAGGAGGATTAGAATGTTATTTATTGGAGGATCAAGATCAGATGAAAAACAATGATCAAATCGAGGTGGATTGATAGACAATAAACACAATGGATGTAACATCCTAACAACTATTGAAAGCGTGGACCACTAATTTTTTGTTCTTATTCCCCTAAATGGCCCTAAATATGATGCCTAATAAATTAAAGGAGGACTTAGGTGCTACTTTCCTTTTGATGCAATAATATTAACAACCTCATTTCCCTTCCTCTAAGAGTGAAAAATATCAATGTTCAGATGCAACATATACCGATATTTACTGATGTAGTAAATAATACTCTAGTGGATCATACTGACTCCCAATAGAGAGTTGACAAGAATAGATGAATCAGATTCAATATATATAAGATTTATATTAAAGGACCTGTAAATGTAAAGGCCAATAATAATAGAGTGAGCCTTCATTTGAAGTGGGGTTCCATCTCTACAATGAGACGAGAAAGTAATGACAACTGAACCACCTTCATCACAAACAAGTTCAACTCAATGCAAGAACCCTTATACATATTATCCATTAGTATTAGGCTTGAGGTCTAGGATATGGGCCTTTTAGAAGATCCAAACACCATTGACCCCTGATATAGGCATTCTATTAGTAACATAATTAGGAAGCTGTAAAATAACTGGACATGGTAGGGAATCTCATTTTCCCAGTAGATAGAGTGAGTGGACATTATATAGAAGTTTCTACATCATTTATCCAATTTTGGGTATGAGATATTAGTGGTGGAAACTATTCTTTATATTCGAGATGACTGAATACCCAATTGAGAATAGGATACTATACTTGATGTCATTAAAACGACCACCTTCATGTAAAACAAAACAATATAGAAATAAAATACCCAATAAATCATGATATTAGGTAATTAATCCAAGAAAATTCCAGACATAAAAATTCAAATAAACCACTAAAAATAGATTAAAGTTAGATTCATTATTGGGAGTGTTTCAACGTAATCAATTTGATGATAATGGAACACACTTCTTCTGGATTTCGACATTTGTGGGAAGGACCTTTCTATGAATATGTTAGAAAAAAAAAGTATCTTTATGGGAATTTGATTACCCCAAAGAGCCATACATAGTGGGTTAGTATGCTGAGGATTGTGAATAAGTTAATGGAAGGTTAAACTAGTGAAGTCACCTAAAGGGAAGGGAGTGAAGGTGTGATAATATGGTGTGTCTTCTAGATAGATACTATTAAATAGATATTTCTGTTTTTCATTGAGAATAGATTCTAGGAAACATGGAAAGGAACAATATTTCTTGAAGATAAGGTCTTTAATAAGAAAAATAGGAAAATTTAGAGAAGATATAGACCAGTTATCAGCCCAAAATGAGATATCATCACAACCAATGATCTAATGGGAATTTCCAATAATAATTATTATGTTTTTTTCAATACCATAAGAAATGTTAGATCCCAAAGATCACTCATTCTAGTGGATAGAAGAATGATCATATTTTTGTTTGATAAAATTGTCCCAAATATAATGAACTAAGAGGTCCTCCATGTTTGGCCTGTATTTATGTAACGCCCCGACCCTAGTTACCCAGAGTCGGTGCATTATTACATTACATTGTCATGATCACAAGAAAGATCAAATCTCGAAATACCAATTGGTTTAGTAGCCTTGGAAACACTAGAAATATTCATAACGTTTTACATTACATCACAAAGTGAAAAACTACTACAACAACATAGTCTCCATATTCCACACTCATATCCCCACATACTATCCCTGCAGGTCATTCATAACTTACTTCTTCACATCCTGGGAAAAATAAAAAATAGAAAAGGGGTGAACTCAAATGCCCAGTAAGGATAACAATATAGCGAAAACTTTCAAAAATAAGCATAAACATTTAAGGCAATGTATAACTAAAACAAAAGCCTTTTTAAACTTGAACTTCAACATAGTATGGCAAAAAAAAATGAAATAATTCCATTTACTTATTCACATGGATATTCTACTAATCGAATAATCACATGAAATATCAATAACCACTTTCATAATGATGGAATGCATAATGCCAGACTATCATAACCACATAGCCAAGGCCTCGTGCCAAGACTACAAATAAGATTTTGCCAAGGCCTTATGCCAAGACACTAGTTTGTCTCATGAGACCTACCGATGCATCGGGGAGCTATAGCGGGCTCCACCCATCACTTACTAAGTCCAATGCATTCCCATATGAAAAGGTTTAAACATAACATAAACATTCGTATTAAAACTAGCATACGAAATGTCAATACTTTCTCCATAAACCGTGAATGGTATAAAAATAACACATCCACAGTCAAACATATCACAAAACCTTCAATACATTATGGAAGTTTTGTATCATAATCAATCAACTTCATATAATCATAAAATCCATCAAAGGATGTTGACATAGATGAAATCAAAACTATTTGAGAGAAATATCTCCTTTTTTTAAATCAATTAAAAGTCACACATTTATAAAGGAAGTAATTAAAAAGAGATTTTTGAATCAAAGTGTCCCATACCACTTTGAAACTTTTGAAAGGAATTAACATTTTAAAAACATTCATTTCCATATAAATAAATCCTTAAAACCCATTTTGAAGACATGGACATTAATTAAAAAGATTTAGAAAGATAAATCTTTAAAACATTTAAAATTATGATTTTGATAAAGAGTACCTTTCCGAAATTCATAGAATATTCATTTTGAAATCATTTAAAGGTCACATAATTATAAAATAAAACATTTAATTTGAAAATATCCTTGTAAGCTTGTAAGAGAATATTTTACAATTTTATAACGGCGGTAAATAGCCGCACCCGCTGTATAAGTTAAAAAAACATTCTTAACTTAATTTTGTCGAAAAGGTTAAAAAGAACCTTGTTTGGAAAACGACGGAAAGATTCCTTTATAAACCTCTTATAAAAAGTCAAACAGGGGTATAAATGACTTTAACCCATATTCTAGTAAATAGTAAAAATGTTTTGAAATTCATTTTTAAGAAACATGGATGTGGATGATAAAGAGATCCCATTAGATTATTACGTATAAACAACCTCGGATAATGAAGAGATTGCGAAATAACCCTTACCAATTTGGTAACTTACGAAACATACAACCCATGAAAGAGGTATCATACAATGAATATGTAAATACACATAAATTAAAGTGTATTACACAAAGAATATAATTATGGGCAGTACATACACCACACAAAAGGTAATGGTGGCAATATGACATGAATCTCACGTGAATAAGGAGTGAGATGAAAACCCCTTACCTTGTACTTTTCCTTGGTTGGGGTAGGTTAACCTCCTGTATAATGGTGAAATAATTGTTATTAAATTATACAAGAATCATATACATTAATATGATATCATATATGATCTTTTAATATTGATTTGATAATAATATCTTAGTATTATCGTTGTTTCGGGTGTTAACTTACTTGTTTTCTTTTATATGTTTTGTTACGTAAGCCATGTTTGTAATGGATAGGTTGTATATTATTCATATCCATAATGATATCAAGTCCTTAAACATCATTTTTAAATTATAAAATGATAATTATACTTGAATGGATACGATGGAGAATGAATCTCATCGCGTTCGTGGAGACGGTAGTCCGTACGTACGCACGAGCGACAATATCATTCTTTTGAAATAATATATAAATGGTTGTTATATCATATATACAGAATCATTAAAATATTATATTTATTATTTACATGAGTTACATATCATTATTATACCCATCCAAATAATAATATATTGAATAACAATTACACCACGACGTGGATACGGTAAGCCGTACGTACGCACGTATGGTGACATGTTATTCAAAGGGTGGATAGAATACTGAATATGGTTGTACCATATTTATAATAACATCACAGTATATATATGATACTGGAGTTATTATTTTAGAATGGTAATAACAAAGGAAGAAGAAGTGGAAGAAGAAAGGAACTTGGAAAAGGGTGGTGAAATCATTACCTCTTCTTCGGGTTCTTCCTTTTGATTTGATCAAAAGGGCTCATTAGGTTGGCTTTCTGATCAAACTAAGGCCTCTAGGTTGTAGTGAGGGAAGTTGGAAGAGTATTTGGGCAGAGTTTTTCCGAACCAAAAGGTTTTGAAGGTTTGAAGAAATGAGTAAGAGGAGTGCCCTTTTATAAGAGGGGTGAGGGGCACCTTTGGAAAAGCTAGAAATATTAGTTTATAATATATTCATATTCGGTTTCTAATGGCTCCAAAGTTGATTATTTAAATTTTAATGTGGGTATGGGTCGAAAAAAACTCAACCAATAGAATTTAGACAGGTTTGGGTACTTATATTAACCTTATCTTTAAGTATTAACTCTAAGTTAATTAGTTTCACTTTTACAATGTCTCTTTGTATTTTTATATAATATGGTTAATAAACTTACTATATACATCCAAGCGACCCCCAAGTGGTCCATTAATGATGAACATATCATGATATAAGTCTCTTGGCCGAACCTTAGATTTTTAGGATTTTAATATCAATTAATAATATAATATTTGTTTTAAGAACTCTTTTATGTCAATTTTGACACTATTCAATAGTTGATTTTTGTGAAACTCATAACAGATTGATTACTTCTAAAAAAGTCAATTAAATCAACCCTAATATATCATATTATCCTAGAAAATTATTTTAATTCATTAAAAGTTTTATATTATATTTATTTGGGTATTTATAATATCAATTATTTTTATTTTTCACTATTATAGTAATTACTGCATCATCATTGTGTCATAAATAAATTAAATTATTTAATGTCTAAAAATTATAAATAAAATATAATTATTCAGGAAATATTTTTATCTTTCTAATTAATATTTATAATCTAAAATCCAACATATATAACCCTATGTAAAAATTGTTTTGCTAAAAGATATATGCTTGTGTCATTTTTGTATTCATTTTAACTTAATTAAAATAAAGTGTCCCTATCACCTACAAGTGGCACCATGGGGTCCCAAAATCGACCCAAATATGCCTATGTCCGAACATGTATCAACCAATAAGGCTAGGACACGTTTTAGAGTAATTTAGTATTATTATAATATTATTTTTTAACCCTTATTTACCGGATTTACCCTTAACCATGGTAAATAAAATTTTTACCGCAGTAATTATTCAAAATGTCTAAAAATAAAAGTTACCTATTTACACAATTTGAACATCCTGATTCCAAATATGGAATCCATTTTTCTAAATTCAAAACACAGAAGTGGCAGAAATTAATTTAAAATTAATTCCCGCTGTCAAAACAAAAAGCGTGTTTTTAAGAGATAATAACTATCAAAAGATTGACACTTGTTTATGTTCAGTTTAATTATAAAATTATGTCCAATGACCAACATTATATTAAATGGTAAAAATATATTCTAAATATACTTTAAAACCACTCAAATTAATAATTTATCACTATTAATTATTTTGATTAAAAAAGTTGTTTTTAATTAAAATTTAGTAATTTTCACTATTCATCAAAATATGAAAGTTATCCGAAATGTACCAAAATTTCACCTTAGGCTAAATTCGATATTCCGAATCCAAAAATGAAGTCCATTTTGAAATATAAAATAAATATAATTTCAAAAATTAGGTATTACTATTCATAACGGCTATTTTGATTGGTTGTGGTGTGTGTTAGAACTCGAAGTTGCGTACAACACACGCTACTGTATTATTCAAAGGAAAGCGTACCGTGGAAGCTTGGGATGTTTAATTTTAAATTTTTTGATGTCCCCCTTTACTCAAAAAGTTTAAAATATTATATTTAAAATGGGTTCACTATTAAAAGTTGGTAAAAGTACAATACTGAAAATGAATTTGTTCTTACATTATGTCTAAGAAACTCATAATATGGATTCTAAAATTATAAGGATTATATAAAGTTTAAAATTTAGTTAATACTATTCATAACCTCTTTTGAACGGCTTGTTTGGTAAGTCATGGTGTGCTTGAACTCGGTGTTGCCTGTAGTGCAAGTTATTGTATTATTTTAAAGAAATAACACACTATGAAATCTTGGGGTGTTACATTCTCCCCTCCTTCAATAAATTGCGTCCTTGCAATTTGAAATTGTTCTTCGAAAATAAAAGGTTTAAAATAGAAAATATATTTGTGGGAAAACCCACATTGGAAATTGGGTTACTAAAATTTAGTCTTAATATGAGGAAAAGAGAAATCAAAGGGTCACCACCAAATTATGATCTCAATTAGGAGAACATTGGTGGCAATTAGAGACATATAATTGGAGGAAAAATGTAACTATTTATGGGTAGTGATTGAGGTCATCAATCAAAAACAAGTGTAAAATTGAGGTCCTTAAATTCATCAATCTATGATGATTTGAAATACCATCGGTTCAACAAAACATAGGGTATTAGGATAACACATTTTTGACGTTTCAAAATATCTTAGTTGAAATCCCACATCGAAAAACGAATTAATGAGGCCTCTATTTAAAATAAAGAGTGGAAAGTATGAAGATTACCGAAAATAACACATACTAGGGTTCCATGTAGGAAAATATGGATATGGAAGAAAAATCTAACCATCAATTATCTGATGGAG
Organism: Viscum album; assembly: GCA_963277665.1. Lineage (NCBI taxonomy): Eukaryota > Viridiplantae > Streptophyta > Magnoliopsida > Santalales > Viscaceae > Viscum > Viscum album. Next base: position 1,736,913,703 of record OY728157.1, on the reverse strand, counting down.
AGTGGTAGAGAACATGGCTATGAAAAGGCCAACAATCCCAAAGCCATAAATTAGTGATGATTTAAGGTGCCATCTAGGATAACATTTTTGTTCTAAGTTCCTTTTATTAATGTTGAGGAATTTATTTATGAGATTGGCTAAGATCATAAGGATATATACTTACTTTATAATTAGAGTTTTATCCATTAATAAATTTCTACCACAAACTCATATTTCACTCTAAAAGATAATAGAACGAAAAAAACAAATTCTATTTATACTATTCGTACAGGGTTCCAAAATAAACGAATTTATAACTTATCTACCATATCTTTTAATAAAAACTACATTATTTAATCCAGGACATCTCGTGGGCCAGTGGTAGGTGATACACCCTTGTCGCCCTTCGGTTGCGGGTTCAAGTCTCGCTGCCTTGCCGGACGCGACGGGTTGCCGCCCGACCTCCGGGCTGTCCTTTTATGGCAATCCAAAATAATCCAAACTAGAACAATCCAAAATACTTCTGTCCAAACTCACCATCCAACATCTATAAGGAAGGTAAACATAATGTAGATCCTTTTTAACCCGTAATAGCATATGAATACCTTCATCATGTATTCTTTTAATACACTGAAACATCCTGAATTACCATATTCCTTATTGATTACATGCATGCTCCCTTATTCCATATAGAATGCTGGATATACTTCATCAATCCAAAAATGTTTTCAACCCCAACAATGATGGAATATACAAATCATTAATCAGTTCCAAGGTAGTCAAGAATATCCAATATAATTTATCCAAAACAATCATGTATTATTCCAAAATCACTACCTCGGTATCAGAATTATATTATGGTTTATCATTCTCTCAACCATATATTTTCCAAAAATTTATCCTGCTATTGAGTCACATTTCTTTGTTCCACACAATCTCAAGTCCTTAATGAAATAGTACTGCAGTACAATCCTTATATACTCCATAATTATTATAACAAGTACATTGTTGATACAACACTCAATTGACATAATCAACATAAGAACTCTAATCATTCCTCTTCATCTGTGGTAGTATCATAACTTGATTATTATCCAATAGCATCATTTGCGGCATAGTGTGATGACAGGAACATAGGTTCGCGTAGTGTCCAAACTCCTTGCAAATGATGCATTGTACATTTGAAAACATTTTCTTACCCTTGCAGTCACGTACTTTGTGCCCTTTTCCTCCACACTTATAACAAACTCCCATTCCTTTCCAGCAAGTTCCATGGTGTTTCTTTCCACAGTTATCACATATGGGAAAATTCTTCTTTTCCCTCTTCCCTTTATCCATCTTTCTCTCTTCAATCCTTTTCTTCTCTTGCTTCCCTTCAAAGCCATAGGACTCAGTAAACTCTTTACTTATCTTATAAACACATGATATTATTTCTTCATATGATGATAATACATGCAAGACTATTTCTTTTGTAAATTCTAGCTTAAGACCATTAAATATATGATCTTTCTTTCTCTTTGTATCATGTGAATTTCTAGAGTTCTCATTCCTTCTACTGGGCGCCATTTCTAAACAATGGCATACATTAGATTAGTTTATGAATAACAATACCTAATCCCAAACTTGTAAAACACATAACATAAATTAAATAGTTTATGGATATAATCCATAATCATAAAAATGTATCCTTTGAGGAAGTATATACTCATAAACCCTTCATAACGATTTGTAAAGAAAATGAGAGTTATCCTAAGCATATCTCCCGGGAGTGTCGTAACCAAGAGTGCAACAAGGCCCGTTGTCGTGCACCAGTTCCCGTTTGAGTCTAGCTCAAAGTGGTGTTTTCAGGTTTTACCCCCTAGGTACATCTGTGCCAGAGCCGCCTCTACCTGCTCATATCCAGACAGGGATGTATTGCTCAAAAAACTCACAAAATCTCTACAATACCAAAATTCTAGGAAGTTCTTCTATACTAATCCTCAAAGTCCATCTTAAATCTATGTGCTCTAATCAGAGTTTATCTAAATCTAGCTTCCAAGGTTTGTACTAAACTTCCTCTGATACCAACTGTAATGCCCCGACCCTAGTTACCCAGAGTCGGTGCATTATTACATTACATTGTCATGATCACAAGAAAGATCAAATCTCGAAAGACCGATTGGTTTAGTAGCCTTGGAAACACTAGAAATATTCATAACGTTTTACATTACATCAAAAAGTAAAAAACTACTACAACAACATAGTCTCTATATTCCACACTCATATCCCCACATACTATCCCTGCAGGTCATTCATAACTTACTTCTTCACATCCTAGGAAAAATAAAAAATAGAAAAGGGGTGAGCTCAAATGCCCAGTAAGGATAAAAATATAGCGGAAACTTTCAAAAATAAGCATAAACATTTAAAGCAATGTATAACTAAAACAAAAGCCTTTTTAAACTTGAACTTCAACATAGTATGGAAAAACAAATATGAAATAATTCCATTTACTTATTCACATGGATATTCTACTAATCGAATAATCACATGCAATATCAATAACCACTTTCATAATGATGGAATGCATAATGCCAGACTATCATAACCACATAGCCAAGGCCTCGTGCCAAGACTACAAATAAGATTTTGCCAAGGCCTTATGCCAGGACACTAGTTTGTCTCATGAGACCTACCGATGCATCGAGGAGCTATAGCGGGCTCCACCCGTCACTTACTAAGTCCAATGCATTCCCATATGAAAAGGTTTAAACATAACATAAACATTCGTATTAAAACTAGCATACGAAATGTCAATACTTTCTCCATAAACCGTGAATGGTATAAAAATTACACATCCACAGTCAAACATATCACAAAACCTTCAATACATTATGGAAGTTTTGTATCATAATAAATAAACTTCATATAATCATAAAATCCATCAAAGGATGTTGACATAGATGAAATCAAAACTATTTGAGAGAAATATCTCCTTTTTTTTAAATCATTTAAAAGTCACACATTTATAAAGGAAGTAATTAAAAAGAGATTTTTGAATAAAAGTGTCCCATACCACTTTGAAACTTTTGAAAGGAATTAACATTTTAAAAACATTCATGTCCATATAAATAAATCCTTAAAACCCATTTTGAAGACATGGACATTAATTAAAAATATTTAGAAAGATAAATCTTTAAAACATTTAAAATTATGATTTTGATAAAGTGTACCTTTCCGAAATTCATAGAATATTCATTTTGAAATCATTTAAAGGTCACATAATTATAAAATAAAACATTTACTTTGAAAATATCCTTGTAAGCTTGTAAGAGAATATTTGACAATTTTATAATGGCGGTAAATAGCCGCACCCGCCATATAAGTTAAAAAAAACATTCTTACCTTAATTTTGTCGAAAAGGTTAAAAAGCACCTTGTTTGGAAAACGACGGAAAGATTCCTTTATAAACCTCTTATAAAAAGTCAAACAAGGGTATAAATGACTTTAACCCATATTCTAGTAAATAGTAAAAATGTTTTGAAATTCATTTTTAAGAAACATGGATGTGGATGATAAAGAGATCCCATTAGATTATTACGTATAAACAACCTCAGATAATGAAGAGATTGCGAAATAACCCTTACCAATTTGGTAACTTACGAAACATACAACCCATGAAAGAGGTATCATACAATGAATATGTAAATACACATAAATTAAAGTGTATTACACAAAGAATATAATTATGGGCAGTACATACACCACACAAAAGGTAATGGTGGCAATATGGCATGAATCTCACAGGAATAAGGAGTGAGATGAAAACCCCTTACCTTGTACTTTTCCTTGGTTGGGGTAGGTTAACCTCCTGTATAATGGTGAAATAATTGTTATTAAATTATACAAGAATTATATACATTAATATGATATCATATATGATCTTTTAATATTGATTTGATAATAATATCTTAGTATTATCGTCGTTTCGGGTGTTAACTTACTTGTTTTCTTTTATATGTTTTGTTACGTAATCCATGTTTGTAATGTATAGGTTGTATATTATTCATATCCATAATTATATCAAGTCCTTAAACATCATTTTTAAATTATCAAATGATAATTATACTTGAATGGATACGATGGAGAATGAATCTCATCGCGTTCGTGGAGACGGTAGTCCGTACGTACGCACGAGCGACAATATCATTCTTTTGAAATAATATATAAATGGTTGTTATATCATATATACAGAATCATTAACATATTATATTTATTGTTTACATGCGTTACATATCATTATTATACCCATCCAAATAATAATATATTGAATAACAATTACACCCCGATGTGGAGACGGTAAGCCGTACGTACGCACCTATGGTGACATGTTATTCAAAGGGTGGATGGAATACTGAATATGGTTGTACCATATTTATAATAACATCACAGTATATATATGATACTGGAGTTATTATTTTAGAATGGTAATAACAAAGGAAGAAGAAGTGGAAGAAGAAAGGAACTTGGAAAAAGGTGGTGAAATCATTACCTCTTCTTCGGGTTCTTCCTTTGATTTGATCAAAAGGGCTCCTTAGGTTGGCTTTCTGATCAAACTAAGGCCTCTAGGTTGTAGTGAGGGAAGTTGGAAGAGTATTTGGGCAGAGTTTTGCCGAACCAAAAGGTTTTGAAGGTGTGAAGAAATGAGTAGGAGGAGTGCCCTTTTATAAGAGGGGTGAGGGGCACCTTTGGAAAAGCTAGAAATATTAGTTTATAATATATTCATATTCGGTTTCTAATGGCTCCAAAGTTGATTATTTAAATGTTAAGGTGGGGATGGGTCGAAAACAACTCAACCAATAGAATTTAGACAGGTTTGGGTACTTATATTAACCTTATCTTTAAGTATTAACTCTAAGTTAATTAGTTTCACTTTTACAATGTCTCTTTGTATTTTTATATAATATGGTTAATAAACTTACTATATACATCCAAGCGACCCCCAAGTGGTCCATTAATGATGAACCTATCATGATATAAGTATCTTGGCCGAACCTTAGATTTTTAGGATTTTAATATCAATTAATAATATAATATTTGTTTTAAGAACTCTTTTATGTCAATTTTGACACTATTCAATAGTTGATTTTTGTGAAACTCATAACAGATTGATTACTTCAAAAAAAGTCAATTAAATCAACCCTAATATATCATATTATCCTAGAAAATTAGTTTAATTCATTAAAAGTTTCATATTATATTTATTTGGGTATTTATAATATCAATTATTTTGATTTTTCACTATTATAGTAATTACTGCATCATCATTGTGTCATAAATAAATTAAATTATTTAATGTCTAAAAATTATAAATAAAATATAATTATGCAGGAAATCTTTTCATCTTTCTAATTAATATTTATAATCTAAAATCCAACATATATAACCCTATGTAAAATTTGTTTTGCTAAAAGATATATGCTTGTGTCATTTTTGTATTCATTTTAGCTTAATTAAAATAAAGTGTCCCTATCACCTACAAGTGGCACCATGGAGTCCCAAAATCGACCCAAATATGCCTATGTCCGAACATGTATCAACCAATAAGGCTAGGACACGTTTTAGGGTAATTTAGTATTATTATAATATTATTTTTTAACCCTTATTTACCGGATTTACCCTTAACCATGGTAAATAAAATTTTTACCGCAGTAATTATTCAAAATGTCTAAAAATAAAAGTTACCTATTTACACAATTTAAAAATCCTGATTCAAAATATGGAATCCATTTTTCTAAATTCAAAACACAGAAGTGGCAGAAATTAATTTAAAATTAATTCCCGCTGTCAAAACAAAAAGCGTGTTTTTAAGAGATAATAACTGTCAAAAGATTGACACTTGTTTATGTTCAGTTTAATTATAAAATTATGTCAAATGACCAACATTATATTAAATGGTAAAAATATATTCTAAATATACTTTAAAACCACTCAAATTCATAATTTATCACTATTAATTGTTTTGATTAAAAAAGTTGTTTTTAATTAAAATTTAGTAATTTTCACTATTCATCAAAATATGAAAGTTATCCGAAATGTACCAAAATTTCACCTTAGGATAAATTCGATATTCCGAATCCAAAAATGAAGTCCATTTTGAAATATAAAATAAATATAATTTCAAAAATTAGGTATTACTATTCATAACGGCTAGTTTGATTGGTTGTGGTGTGTGTTAGAACTCGAAGTTGCGTACAACACACGCTACTGTATTATTCAAAGGAAAGCGTACCGTGGAAGCTTGGGATGCTTCATTTTAAATTTTTTGATGTCCCCCTTTACTCAAAAAGTTTAAAATATTGTATTTAAAATGGGTTCACTATTAAAAGTTGGTAAAAGTGCAATACTGAAAATGAATTTGTTCTTACATTATGTCTAAGAAACTCATAATATGGATTCTAAAATTATAAGGATTATATAAAGTTTAAAATTTAGTTAATACTATTCATAACCTCTTTTGAACGGCTTGTTTGGTAAGTCATGGTGTTCTTGAACTTGGTGTTTCCTGTAGTGTAAGTTATTGTATTATTTTAAAGAAATAACACACTATGAAATCTTGGGGTTTTACAATTTAAGTGATATTTTTAGTGATGGTTCTAATATTAATACCCACTTCATGAACCCACTTAGCTTACCTATGACAACTGGTGCAATGATGCATCCCTTAATAATGATAAAACCATATGAATTTGATGATAATTTTCTCAAAATTCCTAATAATATTTTGGAACATTAAAAAATGATAACAAATGCATTGGAATTGAGGACAATACACTATTAACTAGATTAATTCTCTATACAAAAAAAGGAACATTCTTTTCTATTTGTAAATTCTTCCCATGATTCAATTACAAATCCCACCAAAGTGGTGGATATGAATCCTACCATTAGAGTGTAGAGCTCAAATATAGTCCATTGTGAAGTTATTTTTATGGAATCCAAGTTTTTCCATAATTCTTTTGGAATGTGTACTAGTACATGATTTGGATATATAGACACTAATCTTGGATAGATTTATGTTTTATCCAATTTAACTATAGTAGGAATTAAATATTAAGTTGAAATTGAGGATATAATTTCTTATACCATTAATAAATAATAAAAAGTTTTTCACAAAATAGTGTGAGATTTATTTGAAACCAAACTAACTTCTGAAGGTATTAACAAGGCCATTGAAGATTCCTTTGTTAATATTCCTAATGAGGACATCCTGCGTGAGAATAAAAATGTAGAAAGAAAGGGGATCACCTTACTAGATACCCCTAAAATATTTTAAGAATCCAAATCTCCTTACCATTAAATAAATGAAGATCCACAGAGAAGTAAAGAATCTAAACAGAAGATGATGACATACCCATTCAGAAAAATCATGTTGTCTAAGAACTTTAAAGATGTAGATCTATTCCATCGTATTGTAGGAAATTTTAATATCAATTTTAATCATAATATTATATCTAAAAATTCATATATCAAGATAATATATAATCAACTGATCTATGATGATGTATCCTTTACTATTTTTATCTTTTAGGAATCTGTTTTTCTCATTAAAAATTTGGGACCCCAGATACTTAAAAATAATTTTGTTAAGAACAGTTAAAATATTTTTTTGGGAGAAATTGCATAAGATTATTGGTTGAAATTGACCAAATTTAGTAGGATTAGATACTTTGGGAATTATGGCCTGAATAGTGGCAGTCACAAATCTAGGAATATTCCCTCCTCTAAAAAATTCAAGAATAATATAAATGACTTCATGTTTAACCAAGTATCAAGTGGCCAAAAAAAATAGGCCAGGGAAACCATCAGGGCCCGGGGAAATATCTGGATTGAGAATTTTAATGGCCTCCAAAATCTTCCACGCACTAGTAAGAACACCCACTATGTGATTATGGTAAACTTCAATTGACCTAGGAACAATGATGAAGAAAAAATCATCATGATCAGACAAAAGAGTAACATCACATGCACCCTAACTATGGTTAGAAAAGAGGTTGGAGTGGTGTGAAACCACAAGGATACCTAAATTAACATCATTAGAACGATAGCTAACCTCTAGAGTCAAAATATATTTTCTAGTTAATTTATTATCCCCGAGTCATGTTTGGAAGTAACCTTTATTCATGTCACCCTTCTTCATCCATTTGGACCTATATATTTCTATAGCAACATTTTCTTCTTCCAATAGGTCATCCTCTATAATTATCCATTTATAAAGAAATAGATAAAAATATCATCTTCCCAAATGGCCTAGTGTAGATTATCAAGTTAATTAATTTCCTCTTGGATACCTTGAATGCTAAAATCATAAGACAATTGAATGCTTTTCAACATGATTATAAACCCTTTAAATATCATGATCTTGGTGATTAGAATCACCCAAGGGTTCCCCAACATCAGGGCTATTCAAGAATAATGGATCATATCTTTAAATACCAAATATTCCATCCATTTTTTGGTGAAAAAGATGCTTTTATCCTCAGACACCGAGGAATGGATATGAAGGAGAAGAGGTGAATGGTCAGAAAGTGACTAAGAAAAATGCTTGAAAATTGTTTCAAAGAAGGATTCAATAAATTTAAGGTTTCCAAAACTACTATCCAGTCTACTATAAATTCTACTAGAGACCCACGTGTTATTACAATAGGTTAAATGACTCCCAATGAATCCTAGGTGAAGTAGGATTTTCTAGGATAATAATGATATGAAATCTTCCACAACCCTACTCAAATAGATACTTCCACCTTTATTTTATGTTTTTTCTATAATTTTATGAAACCCACACCTAAAAACCATGTGTGTGGCCCATGGTTGATGGAATATAAGGAGTTCCAAAGGTTTTCTATTTCACTAAAATCATAATTGGAATAAATATATTCATGATAAATGTAGATTGTTTTTTGGTGACCTTGATTGATATATGTCGATAAGATTTATCTAAAAATACCACTTGAACCTATCCATTCCATAAAATACAAATGTTAGAGTTGGTAGGATATAAATGCATATAGTTATCCATATTTATCTTTATAGGAAATCCCATAATTGTCTATATCCTTTTTTTGGGTTCTAAAATAGAAAGAATAAAAAATTCATTACTCCTAATAATTTTAAGCATATACCATATCATTTTTGGAGAAAAAATCGCCCTAATATACTAAATAAGTTTTTAGATCATTAGACTGGTTCAAAATAGACCTCTGGGTCAGAGGAATCATTAGTAATATCTACTACAATGGTAATATAATTGATCATTGAATGGGTGATTATATTATTGGTATTTTGGGGAAGATATTTGAGATTAATTTTTCAATTTATTGGATAGGAAATGTTAGGTAATACTACATCAATAGAAGCTAGTATACCAAAATACCTATAGATTCAATCAGATCCTAATTACGATCTTGTAGAGTATCCCCTTAATTAATATGAAGAATATAACTAGAGTCAACCACCAGAGTATTGGATGCCACTACCTACAATAATATCTATGTTCTGAGGGGCTGGGAATACGAGAAAGTATATTTAGATAAATTTGGTTAAAGAATGTGCCCCATATCTAGAGGAGAGGAGAACTGACCAGAAGAAGGGAAATCTATGTCAAGGGGAGGATGGGGCATATTCAAAAGGTTGGTAGTAGATACATAATTCATTGCACCATATGAGGGAATCTTAAGAGGAAAATTATCCATAATCTAAGGGGGGAAAGCATTCAAAAAAGGGGATAGATTCAAGGAGAGGGGTTTGGGGTCGAGACTCCCTAATTCATAAGATCATTTGGAAGATATCGTGGAAGGTTGTCTTAAAATAGATTCCTATAAAACATGGAATCATGGACCAAAGAGGATTCCTTCAGGGGTGAATTAATTGAGGGGAATGGGATATTACCTAAGAAATGGGATTGGATAACTTGATTCCTATAAAAGGATTCTCAATTTCCTTAAAGAGAGAAACTATAGAAAAAAACTCTAGAAATAAAATACAAAATTATTTTCTTGAAAGATAAATTAAAACCTGCATATAGATGAATCTCTTATGGGAGAGGATAATCCAAATCAATTTCAACATAGATTTGAACCACTATAGTATGATCCATCCAGAGAGTAGCTTTTCTAATAAAAAGGACATGAAAAAAATCATTCCGAATATATTTTAGAATAACCATATTTTTAAATGGAAGAGGTTCTTATGAAGTTGAAGCCACAATTCATACAAATAAGTTCCTTTACCTCTGTGAACATTGATTAACAACTTGAGAAAAAAAAACGAGTGAAAACCATAAGAACAAACCTCCCTAGCCTAGACCCTAATGAAATCAATTTGTGAGAAAGTATGAATAGAAAAATATTTTTTTATATAAAAACCTCCACTACACCAAAGAGATTCCAAGAGATGATGAAGATGGAGAAAACCACCATAGAAGGATGATTAGACCTGATATTTGAAATAACGGATCACCGATGATAAAGTGATTGCTCTAAAAGTTATTCCAATATTAGAATGATATTTGGGGATCCATCCACCAATTCCAAATCCTTTGAATCCAGGGATATGGGAGGAAACAAAGGAAGTTTTAACTGAGAAGTCGAATAAATCTATCCACTCACAAGTAGTTTGAAGTAGGTTGGAGCCATAGAAGACGAGGGCTCCAAATTGCTGAGAAAGATAGAAATTAAGGTAATTTAGAGACATCAGGAGCCTATGGAACCACCAAATATAGTTGAAACGATCGAATAGGAACTAATGGGAAACATGAAATCAAAATCTTGGAGGCACCTAATGCTGGGGGAAGAAGGGTTGAGGTTGAACCAGATGTCTCTGTGGGAGTAAAGCCAGGAATATGAGGGAAATTTGAAAATTATGGGGGTGGTTGGGGCATATTATTCCATGGTATAATTGTTCCTCTAAGAAATCCATTGGATAAAAACCTTACCCAAACATTCTAAAAATATTTGATATGATTCTTACCTGAATCACCTCATGGAAATGTGGAAAAATCATATTAAGGCCCCAATGCATAAACCAAGAAATAAACTTATTTCCTAAATTAGATAAACTATATTTATATCATCACTAAGGATTAATCACCATGTAATACATAAAAATAAGCATCATAATATCAAAGCCATACATAGAAGAAAGGTACCTCTCTTCCATTTTCCAACTATACTATTCACCACAAACCCCAACATATCATGTCTTGGTGCTCCCATTCCCTCCATAAGTGAAAATTTACATCTATCCAAACCCATCATATGTTGGGGAAAATAAGCTAAAATATATTTTAAGGCAATGATGTGATAAGAATATTTTGGTTAGGATTTATATGAATGAAATAGTTTTTCTTAAAATAGTTTTTTTTCTATTTAACATAAATCAATTTAATTTGTTAATATTTCCAATAAAGGTGATCAGATAAAGATGATCAAACTAGATTTACCTGAATGTGTTCATCAGATGAATCAGACTGAGTTGATCGGACTGAGTGTTGTGATGAATGGTTATCTTATCATGCTTATAATTTTCATTTGATAGAGTGTTCAATGAATTAATATGGAGATGATTTTCTTTTATTAATGTTCATAACATCATGAACACTGTAAGTTTTCACGATCCAAGCATAATCAAAAATAGGAAAAATAATGATTGTGTGTGTAAAGTCCATTCTATGAATTTTTTAGAGTTAACCATAATATGAAGTTTTATGAGGTATACCAGACTGATGTTACCAGCAAAAGGTGCATGTAACATCTTGATATTTTATGAAATACATTCTTTCAAATTAAGTTAAATTCTTTGATATATTTTTTAAACAAAATTCACAGTTTTTATTTTTTTATATGCAACTCCAAGTTAGTCTTACTTATCACTTAACATTGAATCTCTTCTATAACTTGTGTTACACACAATGTTAAGTCTTAATAGACAACAATATAAAATTAATATTATTATTTGACATGATAATTATTAGCATGTTGTTGGAATGGTGGGAATGAATAAGATTAAAAAATTATGAATATATGGTTTACACATGTTTATATAACAAATCTTTAGGTGACCAATTAATTGAGAATGAAAGTAAAAATAAATTGAATATAAAGGATGTGTTTTATGAAAAACTATTTTTTATATCCACAAAGTCATTTTACCTTAATAAATTAAACTAATTACTATTATTGAATGTGTTTAAGGAAATTTATATATTATATATTCAATAAAATATTTTTAAATTCATCCAATAAGTTTTATAGACACAAAATTAGAATTAATCCAATTTAAGTAAAAAAGGATGCATTTTTATAAAAGGTAGTTTTCCGCATTTTAATAGAATACTTGTTTTTAAAATAAATTTTAACAATTATCTTGTGAAAGGTCTTGGGAGTTTCAAATATATTAAATTATCCATTCCATCATTTAGAGATTAGTTATTTATAAGTGATTATTCGATCAGTTATAATATCCATGGATAAGTTTCATTCTCATGTGTTTATTTATATGGATTTATTTGATCAGAATTTATTTATATCATATTATGATCATTTTATTGATTAAATTTATTGTGTTTTAGTTATTTACCTTTCTATATTGATTATTCTTATATATTCATGATATATTTCACTATACACATACCCTTACCGAGCATTTTATCTCACCCATTTCTTATGTTTTATTTTTCCTAGGATACTAAGAAGTATATTTTCATTGATATGCAGGGATATTATAAGGGTAATAATGGAGTTCACAATGAAAACAATTTGTTTATTTTATGTTTAAAATATAATGTGAATTTCAAGTGTGTATCTAGTTTACCATGACTACTAAAATATTAATACCTTTGGGGTGTGATACATTGTATCTAGTTTAAATTTAATAAAGTAGACACATGCTCCGGTTTGTTGGAATATGGGTCTTTACAATATGTGGTTCAGAAATTATTCCCCCTATCAATGATAGAAACACCACTTTATTTTATTACTAATTGAAGATAGATGGATTTAGAATCATTGTGACTATTCATCCTCATATATCACTAATCTTCATGAAATCAATTATCACGTGTGTGTGTGATCCCGCCCACATATATAGTGGGTCCTAGTTAGTTATCTGATTGCACCAACCTCTGATATTTGTGGGGATCCCACCATTGATCCATGGTAACTGTTGATCAACTATAACAATCAGATTTGTATTATAAATTTTCAGTCGATGAGAAAACTAAGTTACTCATCCCTTTTCTGCAATACGTTGATAACCTATATCATAATTTTGGTTGATCATCACTAGATTGCTACCTTCCACACCCATAATTAGAAGTCAATTAATTCTGATCAAATTACCTTGAATTAGAGATATAATGATGCCACTACATTAACCATTAATACAAAATCCATATTATAGTTGTTTGACTCTAGAACTTGAACATGATTGAAATTTCAACATGATGCATCATATTATCAAAATATAATTCAATTTATTATGATTATGATTAATAAAATAATCATAAATAATAACTTTCTTTATTTAATAAATGATTTTTCTTTTAATATAAATAAATAATCTTTTAAAGACTCAAAACTCAATCCATAATTTTATAAGAACTTTAACCATAACATTGATACCAAATAAAGTCATTTATACAGATGAAATATAATTTTCAGCCGTATATTAGGTTCTTAAATCTCCCTAACAATGGAGTTGGTTTTTTAAAAGAGGAAGAATAATTAATTAGGCAACAATTTAATGGAAAAAATCTATAAAAATAGAAAAAAATATCACGATTAATAATGAATAACTCAAAAAGGTCCTAATAAAATTCACATAGGGTAGATAAATCCAATATAAATTGATAAAATTCTTAATATCTCTTAAATATAAAAAAACATACTAGTCTACCATGATTGATTATGAAAATATATATAGAAATAAATTTGTTCCATACTCAAATAACAATTATAAAATGAGATATTAAGTTTGTAATGTACTTGTGAATATAGAACATGGATCTAGATATTATTTAAAGATAAATTTTAACTTTTTTGGGCCAAAAATATATTAACTTTTCTTGATCTTATTTTTTTCTAAATGTAAACCTTAGGTTTGATTAGGAACCCAAATCCTTTTTGGTCAATTTCTCTAAACCCGAAAAATTCAATGTACCAAATTTTTTAATCATATAATCTTGCATCGATTACAATTTTAAAGAACACTAGTAAGATCATATGGTATTTGAACAATGGGTTTCAAAATTTATAATTTATAATTACTCATGTTTATAAATCTTAGAAAAATATGGAAGGGGTATATGTTACTTTTAAAGATAATTTAAAAAGTAAAATAATTGGACTCAGCAAAATTATTATTTCTTAATTGATTTAAATATCTAATGTTTTGTTTTTTTATGAAATAAATTTTAATAGGTTTAGTATTTTTTAATTGAGTGATTTCGAGTATCGAGTTTTTAAAAAAAATAATGAGTATATATATGATATATGATTCAAAAAAATATTTATCTTTTATTTCAATGATAAATTATAGTTTTTATATTTTTAATTTAAATTCTTTGATTTCATAACATGTTTATATTTTAAGTGATTTTAATAAATAATCTTGTATCTAGAATTGGTTTTTAGTCCATTGAAATATTCACTAATTTGGAAATATGAATAAGAAACGTCTAGTTATGGATATACCTAAATTATAATTTATAAAAGAAACAATTATTAACATGCATCCAAAGGCTAAAAGGTATAATGTTTTTTTAATACCAATGAAATATGTTCTAACCACTCATCCATTAGAATTAGTTCACATGGATTTTTTAAATATATTTCTGGATATTTGAGTTAATTCTTAATAATTTTTGTTGTACCACAATTTATGACTATTCAAGATACATTTTGGATTAATTTTTAACTCATTAAAGTGATGCTTCACACGTTGTTAATTTTATTATTTCTGCAAAGAACTTTAGTGGACATAGAATAAATAACTTGGTAAGTGAATATGATATTCAGTTTGAACCCCAATAATTAATTTATTTATTCTCACAACATGAATATAATCATGGTTTCTATTAACCAAAAAAACTCAACAAAATAGCGCTGTTGATAGGAGATAAAAAACTCTCTAAGAGATAGATCAAACCATTCACAGTGAGTATGAGTTTATTGTATACTTTTTGGATAATAATGTCAATATAATATATTATATTATCAATAGGGTTTGTATTGGACCTACTTTAAGTGAAATACCAAGGAAATTTGCAATGGCAGAAATCCTATGTGTGAATATGATAGATGAGTTTTATATAGTTTATAGAAATATTTCTAGTCTAGTTTCACAAAGATATAGAATGGATTGATTATAAATAAACACTTATTTTAGTGGGTAGATTTAAATTCATTAGGATATTACTTCTTATTAAATAAGTTTTAATTTAAATATTTATCAAATATATTTCTTGATTTTTTTAATAGTTTACTATTGAAGATGGGTTTTAATCATATTATTGGTTTTCAGAATTACCAGTTTCCAAATCATGTATTTAAAATTTTAAAAGATTTATATAGTTTGAAATAGGATTCCAAAGCTCCATATGATTGGATCAACTTTTATATTTTTAAAAAATCATTAAAGTAAAGGTTAAACATAATATTTTTATACTAACAATATCCAAATATATTTCAATGGAAAAAACTATATTGAGGATATTATTTTCAAATCTATAAAAAATAACATTGTGATAGTTTTTAAAAAATTATATAAAATTAATTTTAAACAATTTTAATGGGGGAGTTAATTTTTTCCTCATATTTAATATTTATTGAAGCTAAAATGGTTTTATTTTAAGACATATAAAGTACACCATATTACTTTCAAAACACTTTGTAATTTTTACAACAAAATAAGTATATACTTTGATGAACAAAAATTATAATCTAAAATCAATTAAGAAATGAATTGTAAAAATAAAAACTTCAAATATTTATTATTATAATCTAATTTCACCTTAAGTATAATCATACCAATATTATGTTTAGTGTCTATATTCATTATATATTTCAAACATACCACAAAAATATATTATTTATGTATAGATACATTTTTTTCTCATATCTCTAGAACAAAACATTTTATATTGTTTTACAGTAAATGATATTCCAACTGTATAATTAGTTATTTAGATATTTAATATAATTAATATAAGTTTATTAGGGAAATTTCATATGGAATATGTTATTTTATGAGGAAATTAATAGGTATCTATGTATAGTAAAAAGTGAAATTTTATTGCATTAAATATTGTTAAAGTGGAGTATATGACATCAATTAGTTTCTTTAAATATTAATTATAATTAAAAGAAACTTTTTTGGATTATGGATTTTAATTCATAAAGATACCTATATATTTCAATAACTTATGTTTTGTACTTTTTTCTAAGAATAATTTCTCCCTCTCAATAAAAAATCTAATTTCCATTTGGAATCAATTTTTATGATATCAGTATTAAAAGGGGGATACTAGGATTTAATTAACTGGTATTTGTTTTTTTATATATCTGACTTATTTATAAAAAATTTGAATGACTGAAAATTAGAAATTATATTTTGAAATGAACTTTTATGGGGAAAGGGGAAACCCTTTAAAATACAAGACATCACCAACTTCAAAAAATGTTAGATATCATTTGACATTTTAAGTAAAATTTAAAAGAGTTGGAATAATTTACCCTATATAATCTCTATTATATAGATGTTACCTATATGTTTGGATCATACATGATGATATTATCAAAGTTATAGACCATCTTATCGTAGCTCTAAATATACTCAACCAAACCTATTTTTCATTTATTGAAACCACATGTCAAAATATGATTCTTTTTGTTAATCCAAGAATAATTATCTTCATCAATACCATTATGAAGTATTCTCTCGAACATTCTGTTTCCATTATCTTTTTAAACATAAATATTAAAGGAATCCTCCAACATCACTTCCTTAGAATTTAGTGGTGTTCAAAGTAAATTTCATTGTCAACTCCCCATTTCATGCATCCTTAAGAACACTATCAATAGGCTTCAATTTATATATCGATATATTTTTTGGATGATAAAATATTTATAATTATGTGAATCTTTGTTTAATTCTTAATTGAATTTGTAATATTTGTAATATTTAATTAATTATATGTTACTTTATTATTATTATTTAATTCTATATAGTTTGTTTTATTATTAGAATTTGAAACTAAAGGATTCATAGTCACTTAACCCTATAATGATTTTTTGTTATAGGGAATAATTAATTAGGCTGACCATGGAGAATTTTTATTAAAGGGAAGTCATAATGGACTTATATATAGTGAATTTAGAGTGAAGGGAATATAACTTCTCTTTTAAGGGACTTATTGTTAGTTTTTTATATTTTTTACTATTTTTTTATTATTTTTAAAAATTATTATTATTTTATCTTTTTCCCCTATGTTTATATGAGAAGTATGGTCTGAATGTCAAAATCACTAACATTCTCAACAATGACCTAAAATATTTTGATAACCCCAGGTATTTACCACTCTTGAAACCTTTTATCTACTCTCAAAACTTAATAGGATGATAAAGGAAAATATTTATATTGTTTATTCATTATTATAAAAGGATGTTCAACCTTAATAAAGAGAATATAGGTATTTTGGGATTATGAACCACCATCCCAAGGATTGATAGGTTACTCTTGAGAAATATCTTAATATGAAGTTGATAAAATCAAGTCAATTTGTAGCTTGGGAATTCCAAAAGGAGTGAGGATGGGGGGGGGGTAATTTCATCATAATGGTTATATATTATATCCCCAATTATTTATAGTTTTTAATTTTAATGTTAATTACATTTATGAGTATAATAAATATTTTATTAAGTCAAACTTTTAGGGGGAAATTATAAAATTATCATCATTGTACTGGTCATAACACCTAAGAATTCCTTAAAAAGGTGTGTTTTTCCTTTGAAAAAGTTATTTCCCTTTGGGAAATTAAAATTTAAATATAGAGTAGGTTTTTTTATTTTTAATTAGGAGTATTTATGTAAGTATTAATAATGTAATAGAGTTTCCTAAAGAAAGAAATATCTTAAAAAACATCTTACAACATGTTTTTTACCTAAGGAAGTGATGTTATAATACTATAAAACATGAATATAATTAATTTTTATATCATATTGGTATTTTAAAAATAAATAATTTTGTGTAGGTTTATGATAAGATGAATGAAAAGGGTGTTTAGGTCAATATTTTGGTTGACTATTTTATAATGGAAAGGTAATATATGAAAGGGGAAGGGAAAAATCACCAAAAACAATATTTATTATAAAGGATTAGGACTTGTGGTTACCTTACATGTGGAAAGATGGGTTCCATCCAAAAATTAATTAAAGTGTAAAATATAAAGTATATTTTTCTAAAATTTCAAATGTGTCTATATCCTCACATATTAGAATTGAAGTAAGTTATCTCATTATTATCCCTATCATCAGATTTTGGTTTCAAAATTGTTATATCATATTTATATAATATAATATAAGGCATCTATGTCCTTTGGTAGTAATGTGATTAAATTAATACCATGTGTGACTGTGGTTGGAGAATGAGGACATTATGTGTTTTATGTGATTTCTATGGGTTTTATGGTAATATTTTGAATAAAAAAGGGAAATCAATTATCTTAGATTTAATAAAGTTTATTTACTACTTCTTAAAGGTGAAAAAATATAACTTTATGACAAAGTATTCACGATTTAAATGTTTTAACAGGACTAATAGTTTTCCTTATTTATGTAACCGTCACTGAGATTTAGTGATCATACTATGATTTAAATTTTTTTTCATAGGTCTTAAGATTTTTATGGAAAAAATAATATGTCTGTAAAAATGAATTGAAGATGTATCTCAAAGAGTAGTCATGTTTTATTTTAAAAGGGTTTCCTTTGGTGGAAAAAGTGGACACCGATTAAAACTATCCACATGTAATGTATGGGTCTACCTTGTTAGAATTTTTCCTAATTCTCTAAAACTTTAAACTGAAAATATTCTCGAATGTGAATTATAGTTCAAAAATAGTATAATATGAATGTGTAAGGCCGAGTCCTTATAGTTGGTATCAAAAGTTGATTTAGAAAACTTTGGATATTAGGTTCTTTTCTAAAGAGTTAGGGATATCATCATGAGTTTATAATCTTAAGGTTGATTATATGTTTCTTATATTACAACCCCTTTTGAGGGTATATTTTATGAAATTTTAAGGTGACTAATGGTATTTTTGGAGATATTCACCTTTGAGGAAATTATAGGTTATTAGTTTTTGGGATGCAATATGAGAGGTATGAAATAACCTTTGAGGTTAAAATATGTTATGTTTATTTTTTAGGTATTTATAATTTTTTTGGAATATTATAAGAATTATATAGTTTTAGAAAAATCAAAACCCATAAGAAGGGTGAAAAATTGTTATGTCATACAAGGCTGTAAGAATCAAACCCACAACCAAAGTTTCACAAGGATTTATCGCCTACCACTGGAATATGTAAAGTCCCTGGTTAGTATGACTTCATTATTTTTAGTAAAATAATTTTATAAGTTGATTTTGGGTACTTATTTTTTTCAAATGTTTTATGTTAGAATTTGGGTATTACATTTTAATTTTAGAGATTAAAAGTAGTTTTTCATCATAAAATGGTTTATTATTTTGGGGGAATTATCTAAACTTATCCTAACCTTTTTTTTTGGTTAATATTTCAAGAAAAGATGAATTGGTAGTTAATTATTAGTGTATTATATGATTTTTTAGAAATTGATTCTAGTGTTTCAAGTGTAAAAATAATTTCATCATAATAATCATCATTTAGAGAAAAAGATGAGTTTTTGGTGGTATTTGATTAAAGGATGAAACTCTACTTTTAAATTAAGTGTATTTACTTATGATCTTAGTCTAGGTAGTAAATGAATTCCACAAATATATAAAAAAGATATTTAAAAAAACTGATTCTATTTACTTTTCATACTATGAAATCAAAGACTGTTTAACCCATCACAGGTTTTTGGTTTTCTGATTGTTAACTTTCTTCTGATCATGTTTTATACCATTCTCCATCATAACATGATGGTTATTTTTTCTTCAATATCCATGTTTTTTTACATGGAATAAAAATATGTGTTATCTCAGGTGAACTTTGTACTTCAATTTCTTTATTTTAAAGTTAAAGTTTTATTGGCTCATTTTTCGATGTGAGGTTTCAGTGAAGTAATTTTGAAAATTGAAACATTAGTTACTGAGCACAAATATAAAATTTCAAGGAAGTGATTTCCAAAAGGGGTGAAGAATGTAACATCCTTGGTAATTATAAAATAAGACTTTTTAATATTTATTAACATTTATGAATTTATAGTAATTTTACTTCAAAAGGAATTTTATGTCTGATAGCATACTAGACACATAATAATAGGTTTCTCCAAAATATTATGTTGCACACAAGACTGAGTTATATTGAAAAATAATATATTATTAATATTATAATTTTAAGTTTTAGTTATCAAATATCTGTTAGAATAACAGGAATGAAAAATATTAACTGAATTATAGAAATAGGGTTTACACATATTTATATAATGATCTTTGGTTAGAAAATTAATTAGAAATTAAAATACAAACCAAATGAATATAAATAAAGTGTTTTAATAAAAAAACTATTTAAGTGAAGAAAATTGTGTTTATTAAATAATCGAATAACTCATTTTGGATTTTATTAATGAAATATAAATTCAATAGGATATTTAAAATTAATCTTATGCGTTTTCTTGATATTATATAAGAAAAAAACAAATTTTACAGATAAAATGAGTGTTTTTCTAAAAATATAGTTTTACCACCTTTTACTGGAAAACCCATTTTAAATCTACTTTTTGAAAACTTTATATGTTCTATTTAAAAAATAATCTTCTTATTTTGAAATGGTATATCAAAATTTGATATGGATAATTTTTTTTGTATTTTCTTATAAAATTCATATTTTAATGAATAGGTAAAAATACTACATTTTAATTCAAAACTGCCTTTTCATCTAATTTATTTATATTTTTAGATTATCCTTTTACATGGTTTTAAGGTATAATTATATTTTTTTCTTTAATAAAATGTAGTTAATTATATTCTTTTTAAAATTAAAATAAAATAGAAAAACTATGTGAACTTTTGAACATTTTACTTAAAAAAACCGTTTTCTTATTCCATCAACAATATTAATTTTTATTTAATTTCTGCCAATATGTGTTTCGAATTTGAAAAAATTTATTCCATATTTGAAATCATAATTTCCATATTATGTAAATTTTTCCCCTTTATTTTTGGAAATTATAAATAGTAACTTTATTAATAAATTTTATTACCACAGTTAAAGGTAAATCAAGTAATTAATGGTAAAAATAATATTATAATAATACAAAGATATCCTAAAACTTATCCTAATTTAATTATAAGAGTAAATTCGTACCATGATCATCCTTGGTTCTATTTTAGTAACACTTGGAGCCACATGGATGACTTTAATGCATTTATAATATTATATTCAATGAATAATCATTATTATTAAAATTTTGATTTTAAAAAGTAATGTATTTTAATATGGATATATAGAGGAGATATGTTCGACTATAAATATTACTTATAAATCTAAAAATTTTACCTATATCATGGTAATTTATTTATAATTTTTAGGAATTAAATAATTAAATTTAATTATGACCCAAAGATGATACAATAATAGATTTATTAAAGAAAGATTCAAATAAATGATATTAATAATATTAAAACAAATATAGTTTGATATATTTTATGACATAAATTAATTTTATGGAATATTATGAAATTATAGGATTTATTTAATTTATTTTTTTGAATTAATCATGTTTTCATGATTATTTTAAAAAAGTCAAGTCATGAATTGTTTCAAAATTGACATAATTCATACCTTAAAATATAAAATATTTAATTTAATGAAATAAAATTTATAAAAATAAATTATTTGTCCAAAAAGTTTAGATAACACTTGAAATGTCATTAATGACTCATTCATAGGTCGTTTTATATGATTTGATAATTATTTTAACTCTGAAAGTGTAAATTACTTGATAAAACTGTAAGAGTTAGAAGGGGTTAAAATAAAAATATAAGGATTAAAAAATATTCAAAACATGTATCATTTTAATTATATGATATTTATTCAACCCAAAAGCATTATATATTATATATAAATCAGTTTGGGACCATTTGGAATCGAAATTTCATTTATATTAATTTAATATTTTTAATAATTTTATGGGTTACACTCCCTCCTCCAATAAAAGGAACCCATTCCTCTCTATTACTCACACTTCCAAAACCTTTTGGTTTATCAAACATGTGCCAAAACCCCTTAATAAAATATCTACCTACATTCTTGAGGAGTTATTTTATTCATAACACCCTCATTATAGGTGTTAAGATGTTCTTTAATGGTGATCAACTAAAGAAGATGCATCATTTTCTTTAAGTATTACTATATTATTCCTTTTCCAATTATTCAAATATAATTAAACCATGATGAAATAATGACTATATTGTATTCAATATACTAATATTTTATTATGTTAATATCATCACCTAAATCCATACCCAATTTAATCAAATGGGAAATGAACTTTTCGTTTGTGTGTAAGGAGGACTATTGCCTCACGAACCGATATAGTTTGTTTTTCATCACCTTCTTTAATGACTAGTTATAATGATGGAATTGATATTCATATTTAATATTTATGACATATTTTTCATTATATGATAATAATATATAAATTACATTCTTAATTTTCATGCACATAAAAATGATAACATCGTTCATGAGTATGTGTGAACTATCACCTCTACGAAGCTATATGATTTTTTTTAATCACCACATAAATTTTATGATATATGTAAGTATATTTAAATAATTAATATGATATTAATTATGTTATTATCATTATATAAAGATAAAATAATATTTACCTTATTTTCATAACGATCAATGAAAAATGGAAAACGTTACTCATGCTTACGTACTACCTACCGTCTCTATGATTATAACATTGTTAATTTTTACAAACATAATTACTGGTATGATTTAAATAGTATGATTAGTGAATAAAAGTGATGATTATTTCATGAATATTATTCTGGATATGATGGACTTATGACCAAATGAACTATTTACATCATACCAAGTTCATTTTCGACTCGAGTAACGAATATCGACAAAACATTCAATGTGAACATAAATAATTAAGTAATTGTTATGACATGGTATTAGTCATATAAAAGGAATAAAGTTTATTAAGAAAGTAAATAATTAACATAAGTTTATTATTCTGGAAGATAAATATTGTATGTGAAAATTCATACTTAAGGTTAGAGATTTCATCCCATTCTTCTTTCATTGAGGCATTTCTTAATGATATGCACCTTTATTATTTTTTAAATTATATATAAAACCCTTATGACTTTAAATATCCCTATTTTATATATACTGATGTTATTTAATATTTTTTAAAATTTTCTAATTTCATGTGGCTTATAATTTAAATTTTCACAGTGGTATGGGACTCTTTAACTAAAACATTTTTAAGCGTTTTAAAGATCCATTCTTATAAATATTTCTCCTCTATGTCTATGTTATAAAAATGATTTTGTGGATTTATTTATATATAAATAAATGTATTAAAATTATAATTCTTAATATTATTTTAAAAATTTCATAGTGGAATGGGACACTTTGATTCAAAAATCACTTTTATATATGTTTTAAATTGTTTTTTGAAAATGGATTGGTTATTTCAATAACATGAAATATTTTCTTATGAGTGAAAATGAAATTCTATGAGTGACATGTTTATAATTTTAAGTTATATGTGTTATTATTGTATAATGGTACTTGTAAATATCATGGGTGAGCCCGATATAGCTTATACAAAGGGATGAGCCTCATTGTAGCTTATAGATGATCCCGTTATAGATTATATGAAGGGTTGATCCCCATTATAGCTCATAGGTGAGCCAAATACATCTTATATTAAGGTTTGATCCCCATTATAGCTCACGAGTGATCCTGGTATAGTTTATACAAAGGGTGATCCCCATTATAGATCTCCAATACATTGTGTATGGATGTCGGCCATATGGCTATTCCGTTTGTAAGAGTGATATGTCTGGAAGTCGACTATATGGTTATTCCATTTAAGTATGATTACATCCCTAGTTACCTTTATATGTTATATGTGATTTCTATGTTTTTTAAGGTAATATTTTGATTACAAAAAGGGTATGTAATGAGATTATATTTATTGAAATGTATTTAATACTTCTTAAAGGTGAAAAAATATTACTTTATAATAAAGTATTCTTGGTTTACATGTTTTCACAAGACTAACAATTTTCTTTCTTTGTGTAATTCTTATAGAGATATAGTGATCATCGCAAGTTTTGATTTTTTTCAAAAGTATTAAGATTGGTATGGAAAATTAAGATGTCTGGAAGAATGACTTGAAGATGTGCCTCAAAGAGAAGTCATGTTTTATTTTAAAAGGGTTTCCTTTGGTGGAAAAAGTGGATATCGATTAGAATTATCCACATATAATATATAGTTCTACCTTGTAAGAGTTTTTCCTAATTCTCTATAACTCTAAACTAAAAATATCCTTGACTTTTAATTATAGTTTAAAAATAGTAAAATATATAACATGTATGGTCGTGTCCTTATAAAAATTTAAGCTGGTCCATAGATATATCATTTGTATCAAGATTCTTTATCATTTAGGGGTTTTATCTTATCACTTTACACTCCCAAAAAACCTCTCCCAAATACCCAATTAGTTCTATTTTTCACTTTCAAGGAAGTACATAAAAGACCCATACCATGTATTAAACTCATAAGTCATGTAATTGAAACATGATTTATCATATGAGGAATACCAAGTTAATATCGTGAATCAAAGAGATAAATTTATACAAAGTAAGACAACTCATATGGTAAAAGTTCTATATAATAATAATAAGTTTGAGTAATGAATGTGGAAACCAAAGGATATAATGTGACAAACATATTTTCATGAACTATCTTAGATATAACCTAAAATAGGAACTAGATTTGGCCAACACCATGGCCTGAGAGGCCTTTATGATCCTTTTAGGTTGGCAACATGCACCGAGGTCATAAATAAGTACCAATGGGAATGATTTTACATTATTAATTAATAAATAAAACCAATCATCCATGAAGAATATATAAAAAATAGGAATAAAAAATATGATATAACTAGACACCCACAATAGAAAAAAATTACTAAAACTTAATATGGTACAAAGCATAAGTGAATATCCTTAAAGGGTGATATAAAAAAAATACTAGAATAAAAATAGAAGAATAAAAATAACCACACTAGACATCTCTATATAGAAGTGGATAATCTCCACAATTTACTACCATTATCTGGAATCAATAATCCTATACTGGCCATGAGTCATATATCAAATAATAACATTTATAACAAACAAAGTAACTTGAGAAACCTAAATAATATAGGTGAAACATAATTTCCTAGTAGGCCACCACCCATTGGTCGATTCATACACTTTAAAGATATAAATATTTCATGATAGTATAAAAAATAGGCAAAAGAGTGAAATATTTATTTTCATATTTTAAAGATGATAAAATACTATCTATAGTTTTCCAAAACATAGTTTTAAAGAAGGAATTGAATGGACTAAATTAATGCATATATACAGAGATTCAAACATATGTATGTGATCATGTACCAAAATTTTAGTTCTTAATAAAAAAACAATATATATAGTTCTAGATATACATTAATTGAAAGTGTCAAAGAATAATCCAAATAAGAAATTTTCTTCTACAAACAAATAGGATTAGGAACATATCCACTATTTAAATCCACTTTCACTAACCATATAATATATACAATATAATTTTTTTTAAAATACTAATTATTTTGTAAGGAAAAAAGTTAAACCTATTAGTTAAAAAACCACATGTCATTTTATAATGAAATATTTTGAACATAAGTAGTTTTTAAATATCGTATCATGGTAACCATAGAGAAATTGAGGGAATGAACATGGAAAAATCTATATGTAAAACATATCAAGATTAGAACTGGATAAAAAAATACCTTCCCAAATACCCTTCATTTAAATACCTATCATAACTAAGGGGAACATCCCATAAGAAGAATTTAATCTAGCTCAAGGCCACAAGTCAAAGTGTAATATTAAACTAGCGCATCACATGTATCTATAATTCCCACTCAGACACCCAAGGATTACCATGATTAACAAATGATGGTGAGTAAAAAAATATAACATAACATCATATAAATATATCATACAATTCACAAACAATTCATGATCTGACCCTTGATTCCCTCACTTGAAACCACCCCATTTCATCAAAAGAATATTAAAAAGGTGTAATCTCGGTAATGACCCAAGATTTTGGATCCTTTAAAATACATACTATGTTCTACAACTTATTCACACATCAAAACCAACATAAAAAAAATATAAGATTTTATTATTAATAAATTGACAAAAAAACACTAATACGGTAAACCATTATGAGTTAAAAAATTAATATGATCCAATATTGAAAAGGTTATTTTCAATATATGCCATTTTATTTTTATTATATATTTTATTTTAAAATTATATATTTAATATTTCTTGAAATTAATTTTATAAAATGAATTATTTTTGAATTCCTAAAAACAATATTATCTTCGGTTATATTTTATATATATTTTTAAAACAATTTATATTTTTGTGAATAATAAATAAATATATATTTTAATAATGATTCCACTTTTAGAAATACATTGATTTTTTTTAAAAGTTTCCTATTTAATATTTTATCTAAAAGTCTAATAAATAATTTTAAAAAATATTTTGCATTTATAATCCCATGATCAAAATTTTAAAAATTTGTGTAACGTTTTAATGAAAAATGCTTTTTTACTATTTGTTCTAATTAATTATAACATTATTAAATGATTATTTTGATTTATTTTATTTCTAAATAAAAATTATTTTAATTAAAATAATTATTTTAACTTTATTTGTATCAATAGAATTGATAACTCCATCATATTCATAAATTGGTTTTCTTAAAAATAAACGTTTTCAAAAAAACTTGTTTTTACACTATTCGTGTACTAGTGATAATATTAATTTCCATGCACATAGAAATATAATGTGATAAAATTATTCAAATATTTTAGATAATAATTTTCATAATATATAATATAGCTAGTTTATTTTTTTTGAAAAATAATGTTGTTTATTAGGATTAATGCTAATTTCCATGATAATGGTGAAATAATTATTTTAGAATTATTTTTCTGTTAATATCAAGGAATTTCTATCAAATAAATTAAAATTAAATAAATTGAATAATTAATATAATATGATTTATAAACAAAAAATAAACACATTAAAACTCATTTATTCAGTAATTAATACTAAATAAGATTAAAAATACCTAATGGTCAAAATATCTTTTATCTACTAAAAATATTTTATACACATTATTTATTTTAATTTAAAAGTTAATGGTATAATAATTAGAAATTGAATTGGGATAAATATAAGTTATATTTCTTTCTAAAAAATCCAAATTTTTTATGGGTTATGTTATATTTTTAATAAAACATAAAATCACTTAGTTAAAAAATAGTTACCTGTTTTAAAAGTAAAAGAGTAAAATGTAAAAACATAATGGAAAAATCCTTATAACATTTTCAAAACACGTCTTTAAAGAAAAATTTTATTTTTTATAGACCAAAAGGAACTCAAAAATCAATCATTTTTAAAATTTTGGTCCATAAGCCTTTCAACAATGTTATGGAATTATTAAAATATATTGGGACTTTAGTAAAGATCATTTTTCCTTTATTATAAATGGGGACCACTCACACCTTTTTAAAAAATAAATATAATTCAAAATCCACTTTTAAACTCTAACTTTTAATATCCCTATAACCCTATCCTGTAATCATAATCCCCTATTCAATCATAGTTGGCTAATCTCTTCAATTTCTAGGGAACGTCCCAGAAAAAATGAAGTCTCGAACATATTTATTATCTCATTTTTAAGTTTTTCTTATTAATATTAAACTTATAAGTATTTTATAACCATAATAATATTATGAATTTGGTTTAACTATTACACTAATAATTATTTTTATTAATGTAAGAACCCTTAGTTATCCACTTTCATACACTTAAGAAAACAATGGAACGTTGATAGTGTGTTATGTAGACTACCATCTCCATGAATCAACATCATTTATTCTTCATTATGTATTTTTATGGATGGTATTAATAGTGGTAATTATGAATAAATATGATATACAAAATTACATTATTATACATAAATGATAATTTAATATCCACCTTCAACCCCTCTCATGCATTGTGAAACAAGTATACTAATCATGTGTATATGCGGATTTCCATCTCCATGATGAAACATATTTTTTACATATAAATGTTCATACATTATATAAATATATTAAAATCTGGGTTTCCATTATAAAATATTAAAATAATATCATAATTATTTATGTATAATGATATTATGTCAAAAGAAACACCTCCCTAACCATACACTCTAGTCGAGTAAATGTGTGTTCAAACTTGGGTTGGTTTAACCAACTAAGTGAAAAATGGTATAAAATAAATTTATGGATTACTATGATAAAATAAAAAGTAATATAATTATAATATATTTATCAAATAATTATTATTATACTATTTTGGAAATATTATATTAAGAATTTTACTTATTAATAAAGTGACATTTTTAATCCTTAAAATGATAGAAATAACCCATTATAGATTTGGTTTTCGCCTAACATAACCAAAACACATAAATATTGAAATAATAACATTTTAAATAAATATATGTTAAATAATGTTAAATGATAAATAAATAATGAATTTTTATCAAATAATGGGAAATGATATCAAAATTATTAAACATGCATAAAATAATTAAATTTATTAACACTTGATGGCCATAATACGATATATCTAATTATTGTACTCATGATAATGAATAATAATAAGCATTATAAAATGGTTTTATTTATGTTTATGGTTATTAAATAGTATATTATTTTTTCTATTTATGTTTTATAGGAGGATATAGTATCATAAACTAAGAAAGGGACCAAGGTAATGGTTTTCGTCTCAATTTACTTTCATTGATACACTTTTATGTTATATATCATGTTCATATTAGGTTGGTCACCATAACACCCTATCATTATTTTTAAATCATGGTTATCATATATTTAATAATATTAAAATATAAATTTAATTTTTTCATTCTCATGGAATTTTGATCCCAATGTTACAAAGGCTGTAAGAGGCTTTCATGATTCAAATATCTTATGTGGGTCATAATTACTCTTTCAATATTGATTTTTTATAACCTATGATAATTTTATATTGAATTTAAAAATTATTTTATGTAGAAATAGTGATTCAAAACAATTTATTCTTCCTTTATGATTCTATATTTTCATGAAAAAACATTTTTAGAATAATTATCAAGGTTTTAATGTATTTTTATTCCATGTCCATATTTCTACTTTACAAAAATGTTATCATTTATCTAATGGAAAATCATTTTGTTTTTATCTCCAATGATCCTTTTATTTCCCTTAATTTATTTTAAAAAAAAAATTTCATTATCCATTTAATGAATTATTTTTTGAAAATAATTTCTTTTCAAAATGGTCAAAAGGATTTGCCATCCTTTCTAAAATTAAATGATTTATAATCCACTACATATTTTATTTTGATTACTCTTATGTATATTTAAAAATAATATTATTAAAAATTATTTTTAAAATTAAAAATTTTCAATTTATTTCTGCTTATTTGATGAAAAAAATTATATCCTTTTCAAGTTTCTATTATTAAAGATTTTGTTTAAAAGTAAATGTTTTCAAATAATTTTAACTTCTTTTATTGGAAAATTTACGTCTTTTTAAAGATTACATTATTAAAGCTTATGTTAAAAGTAGATGTTTTCTATATATTTTCACTTAACCTTTTTGAAAACATTATTATTACACCCCTATATTTTATAATATATTTTCATTTGAATAGTTTTATTTCTTTGATAGCTTATGTTACACGCAATACAAAGATTAAATGAACCGTGATATACTATTAAAATATTATTATGTGCCAGTCTTCGCCTAACCGTTGGATTTGAGGGTATGAATAGGACTAATTAAATTATAAAAAATTTATGTTTTATAAATAAATAAAATTAATTCTTTGATTATAAATTAATTAAAAATAAAAATAAAAAATAATTTTAAAATAAAGGAGTTTTTTTTCTGGAAAAACAATTTTTATGCGCAAAATGAATTTTTATATTAATAAATTAAATTAGTAATAATTTTTAAATTATTTTAATGTAATTTACATATTATATATTCAATAAAATGGTTTATAATTCGTATAACATCTCTACTATGTATCAGATAATAATAAATTCATTTTATTCTTAAAATCTGGATTTTGGTTTTAAAAAGTGGTTTTAATGACTTTTTGGAAACATAATTTAAAATTCATTCTATTTAGTCATAGGTATTTAATTTTTTAAAATTAATTCAAAATTTAGAATCCTAAGGTTTAAATTTCAAAAATTGGCCCCTTTTATTTTTCTATGTTATGAATAGTAACGGTGGTAATATTTATCACCTCAGTAATGGTTAAATCAAGTAAAATTAGGTTGAAAATTAATGTTAATGTAACTATTTTTCATATTAATTTTTATTGAATGAATTTAATTCAAAACTTATAACCTTATTATCTACATTGAACATTTTAAAAAACACTTATCCATGAAAATGTCCTATATAATATTTAAATCAAAGAAAAATACAAAATATCACTCTCTTACAGTTAAATATCTACTATGTGTCTATATAGGGGAAAAGAAAAATTATTAGTTAATATAAATTTATATTTTGAGAATAATGAAATAGTTTCAGTGATGGATTTTTTTTTATAATTTTTAGAAATTATTTAATTACCATAAATGCTTACACAACCTCCACATTATATTTCTCCAATTAATAAAAAATATAATGAATGATTTAAAAAATATTAAAGTTAATATAATTTAATTGGGTTATTGTCTTACATGAATTTTTTAGATTAATGCGGAATATTAGTTATGTATAAATTGATTATATTTGAATTATACATTTTTTATTTCTATCTTTAAAGTCAAATTAAATGTATAATGTCAAAATTGACGTTAATGATATTTCATCAAAATAATGTTTTGTTAAATTATTTAAGAACCATAGAAATTTTTTAAAATGAAAAGTTTAACATAAATTAGTGTCAAACTAAATACCTTATCAATTTATAGCTCAGTTTTACCTTATATGTAAAATTATAACCTTTTAAGAGTGAAAAAGTTGTTACTATAGATTAGGGTAAAATAGGAAAAGTAAGGGATAAAATAAAAATGATACGGTTTAGAACACCAAATAAATCTTTCCAATCCTTATTGGATAATGGTATGTAAAACCCAGAAAAAATTATCTCATAATATATTTCTATTTTTAATCATTTTTATAAATAATGAATTTATTATATTTTAATCTTGTAAGAAATCCCAAGAGCAACCCTTCCCTCAATTATAAAAGAGATCCCCTCCTTTATCTTATTCATTTCACATGGAGGATAATATCTTAACCAAACCCCAAAAAATTATCTTCTCCAATCACCTTGAAATATTCTCATGGTTATGGGCTTCAAAAAAGACCAGCCCTATGATCCTTAATGGAAGGTCTAAAAGAGTTTTTTTTTCAAATAAGAGGTAATCACCCTAACTAGTCACTTTACTTTCAATTTTTATTTTACCTCATATAAATAAATTATATTCCTAATAAAATAAAAACTCCAGTATCCTAAATATACTAAAATTTTATTATTATTATTACATCATTGTTCACCCTCCATCCATCAAAAGTGAAGTGAATGTGTTTCACATGTGTATGTACGACTTACCATCACAACACAAGGATATAATTCATTTTTCATATCCATTTTTCATGGAAGGTTATTATGATGGTTTTAAAGTTTATATAAAATATTTTTGAAATATTAATTTTTCAGGAATTATAATATCATATTTACCTTCTTACATTCCAATCGTTTTTAAAATGATAACTTCACTCACGCATATGTGGGACTACCATCTCCACAAAGCGATGTGATTCATTTTTCATTTAGTTTTTTTAATTTTATTTCCGTAAGGATGTATCTAAAAAATTTATATGATATATATGATATAATAATTATTTTATAATTCTTAGTTATTATTTATTTTTCTTTATTTTCACGATTAAAAAGGTGAAAACAATGTTCATGCATACATACAACCAACCTTCTCCATGGCCGATGTAATTAATTTTTCTATATATACATTGTACAAATTATTTTAAATATATATATAATGAATATATATGATATTTATATCATGATTAATATTTTAAATCTTATGTAACCATTATGTAGTCAAAATGACCAGAATTACCAAACTAAAAGTTTCACGATAAACGAATCAGTTAACACCTAGAAACAACAATTTTAACAAAGACTTATTAGGAAAAGGGTGTTAAAATCTTATAAGAGGATCAATTATGATGTTATAACTATTTTAATGACTCTTTTAAAAAATTATAATAAATTTAAATTAATTATACATGAGGATAGAGTGATTTTTAATCAATTCAAATTAGAGGTAAGGGTTTTATGTTATAACCTCATTGTGTGTCGATATTATTTATGACTAAGGATCTGATGATTAAATATTACGATATACCTATCAATAGACTCATGAATTTAATTCTCCTTTGGGTATTCCTTTGGAATATATTTTTTTCTTCCATTCTCCACACTTTAATTACTCAAGATACTGAACTAACACTTTGATGAAAAACAACTTAATTTCTTTATTTGGTTGAAATGAATTTATTTTCCATATCAATATTTTTAGAAAATGTTTTTATTTTTTTAATTTTATCCTATGATTGTTTAAATTCATTTTTACCAATTATTTAATTTTTTAAAAAATTATTTAAAATGAATCTTCATGTCTTTTTCCCAATGAGATAATTTTTTAAACTTTTTACATTGTATGAAAGGAGTTTTTTCATTTAAATTATATGAAATGAATGGAATTTCCATCAATCATGAACAGTCAATGATTTTTATCCTCATTTAAAATATTATAGGGTTATTTAAACAAATTATTTAATATTTGGGAATTTGTTTAGATTTTAATGAATTTATTTCAAATCAAAAAAGTATTTTAGTCAATATATATTCCAAGTGATCTTCTAAAGGAATTTAGACTTATGATAACATAATTTGAAGTTACTTATGCACTAAAGGGTATATAGACCAAGGATATCATTCTTAATCCTTGTTTTTTGGTTTATTATTATTATGACATGATTTTTATGAAACCCGTACCTTTTATGTGGGTTATGAAATGATGATTTTATGAAATGTTTGTGAATACTATTTATTTTCCATAGGTTTTGATATGACGAAATTTTAATAATTTTTTTGTTCTCATGGGTTTTTAAGTGATGAGTTTTTATAATATTTCATAACATAGATGTATTATTTAAATTATGTTAAGGGTGGTAATGAAATTATATATCCCTCAAATACATTAGGTAAAGATGGATATCTCACAAGATAAACAATAATGTAATGGGGAGTGAACCCAATTTAGTGAGGGACTTTGTCTACTTTGAAATACCAGGATATAATGTCATGGGATAAATCATAAAAGTTAATAAAGAATCAATGAACATATTCCCAAAAGTCATAATATAAGATATGGATTTTTTATCATACACATAAGCATAGAAAATCATTTCATATTGGTCAAGGATTATTACCAAGACCATTATAACAGACAAATTCTATTACTGAACTAAGCTCACTCCTCGTTCCAGCACTGTATTACCGAACCAAGATCATTTCTCATTCTAGCCCTATTTATCTCATGAGATATAAATATTTACCCAATTTATTGGAGGTAGATATAGGTCCCACCAATATCATAATTAAATCATTCTTATATATTCCATAAAAATATAAATCATTCATCATAACATAACCGAAGGAATAAAATGGGTTTCTTAAACATCATTCCATTATAAGATAATCCATTTAAAACAAATGCATTTCACAAATATCATTACATCATAAACCTAATAAAATAATATGAATAATAGGGATATTATACTTGGAAAATAACCATATTAAATAATTATATCTTAGATGGAAAGTAATTTTGATAGAACACTTGAAATTAATTCTTGAGGAAAATATCCTTTCTTCTTCATAAACATTTTATTTTCTCAAAATGACATGAAATTTTAAAAGAAAATAATTTTTTTGAAAATTAACTTAAAATATTGTAAAATAAGGTTCATAGAAATAAGGAGTTATGAAAACTTAAAAATCCATTCATCCTGTACAAGTTAAAATAAAAAATTCTTCTCACATTTTTTTTGGAAAGTCAAAAAGTACTTCTTAACAAAAACAAAAAAAGATTACTTTCATACCAATTAATAATAATTAACCAAAGAGTAAAATTAACATTAAAAAATAATAGAATAATAAAAAAATATTTTTTAATACATATTTAGGAAACATGGACATAGATGATAGATATACCCTAGTAAATACTTACGTATAAACAATCTCAGATAATAATGAGATTGTGAAATTATCCCTTAGTATAGGTACGATATCCTTTGTATATAATTGAAGCTCATGTATAATTATTTAAATAATGTAATTGAATTATTACAGAATAATATCCATTTTTATGACATCACATATGATGATATTATCATCTATTTGTTAATAGCATTTCATTATTACTCATTATTCGGGTATAAATAGCATCATTTTCTAATGCATGTTTTGTCAAATAAGTTCTGATTCTTATTCATAGGTTATAGTTATATAATTTCTAGAATGATACGAATATAATATATGACATATTTATTTATTATATAAATTTATTCTTAAATGGAAATCCTGTAGAATGAATCGCATCACATCGTGGAGATGGTAGGCCATACGTACGCACGAGCGATGATATCATTATTTTAATTGTTAAATGGTATGGAATTGGATGATATATATATTGTTATAGATAAAATATATTTTTATAATAATCTTATATAGTTATTATTTCTATCATTATATCCGTCCAATTAATGTTGTGGTGAAAAATAGATTACACCACAATATGGAGACAGTAAGCCGTACATACACACGCGTGGTGATTCCGTTTTTTGTAGGATGGATAGAAGGTTGAATAAAGTTATACCATAACCATAATAAAATATTTTTATACAGTTGATACTATATTTATTACTTAATATTGGAAACAAAAAAGGAAGTGGAAGTAGAAGAAGAAATGATCTTGAGAGAGTCGGTAAAGGAGATTACCTCTTCTTCGGCGAGTTATCTCTAGATATCCTCTTAAAGGCACTAAAGTTGGTCTTTTGAGAATACCATCACCTATAGAATGTGAATAGGTAAGTTTATAAGGTAAATGGGTGTTTTATGGACGAAATTTAAGCCTCAATTAGTTATGAAGAATTGAGGGAGGAGGTTCCTTTTTATAGTTGAGGTTGGGAGCACCTTTAGAATTCCAAAAATATTAATTTATAATAAATTAAAAACACATCCAAAAACAACCAAAATGTATTATATTTAAATATTAGACGAGATAAGATTGTAATATTATTAAAAAATAATTTTTATACAATTTTTTATGTTCATTTAGAACTTATAATTTTCATTTAACACTTAGTTATTCAGTTTAATTTTAATTAAGGTAACAAATATTTTAATATTAAAAGGGTGAAATATTTAATTATTTGATGTAAATTAGAACATAAATTAATAATTTATAACATTTTAAACAATTTATAAATTATTATATATTTTTAGAAATTATTTATTAGTTTTAAATAATTTAACAATATATTATTTTGATAAACAATCAATAGTTTTATTTTTGATACTATACAATTAATTTGTTATTAAAAATATAAATATAACAAGTTAAATTTGAAAAAAAATATTTTATTATGTTAATAATATGTTGAGGTAATCTATAAAATTCATTGGATAAATTATTTATCCAAAATTATATTTATTTTAATATTTTAATAACTTTTATTTATTATCTCTGTTAATAAAATAATTAAAACATCAGTTTTGTGTAATTATTTAACATACTTATTTGTTGAATAAAAATTAAAAATAAAATACTATAATGAAGATAATTCATGTATATTTAATAAAAATATTTATATTAGAATATATCTTTTGGAAAATACTATATTAATTTTTTTATTTATTAAAATATTAATCTGACAACTTTAACATCACTTTAAATAAAAAATTATAAGTGTCATAATATTTTCCATATAAATCCAAATGGTCAATAACACGAAAATTAGATGATTATGGTTGAGATATAATTTACCAATAATATTTTTTCAAGTGTTTGTGTAACGCCTCGACCCCAGTTACCCAGAGCCAGTGCATTATTTTAATACATTGGCACAATTACAAGGAATCAAGTCCCGAAGGACTGATCAGTTTAGCAGTCTTGGAAAATAGATTACATACATTAACTATACATTACAATTTGAAACATAAAACACAGCATAGATAGTTCTTTGAGAATTCCATTTTTGCATTTATCTTAAACCTGCATATCAATCATAATACACTTCTTGGAATCCGGGGAAAATAAAACATTGAAAGGGGTGAGCTCAGATGCTCAGTAAGGATAATAAAATAGCGGAAACTTTCTTAAATAAACATAAAAATTTAAGGTAATTCATAACTAAAACAAACGCCTTTTAAACTTTAACTTCAGCATAACATGGAAAAAACAAATTGGAATAATGACATTTACTTATTCACATGGATATTCTACTCGTCGAATAATCACATGAAATATCAATAACCACTTTCATAATGATGGAATGCATAATTACAGACTATCATAACCACGTAGCTAAGGCCTCGTGCCAAGACTACAAATACGATTTTGTCAAGGCCTCGTGCCAAGACACTAGTTTGTCTCATGTGACCTACCGATGCATCGAGGAGCTATAGCGGGCTCCACCCGTCACTTACTAAGTCCAATGCATTCCTCATATGAATAGGTTTAAACATAACATAAACATTAGTATTAAAACCAGCATACTAAATGTCAATACTTTCTCCATAAACCATGAATGGTATAAAAATAACACATCCACAGTCAAACATATCATAAAACCTTCAATACAATATGGAAGTTTTGTATCATAATAAATCAACTTCAAATAAGCTTAAAATCCATTAAAGGATGTTGACATAGATGAAATCAAAACTATTTGAGAGAAATATCTCTTTTTTGAAATCATTGAAAGGTCACACATTTATAAAGGAAGTAATTTAAAAGAGATTTTTAAACAAAGTGTCCCATATCACATTTAAAATTTTGAAAAGAATTATGATTTCAAAACATTTATGTCCATATAAATAAATCATTAAAATCATTTTGAAAACATGGACATTAATTACAAATATTTAGAAAGATAAATATTTAAAACATTTAGAAGTCACATAATTGTAAAATAAAACATTTAATATGAAAATATTCTTATAAGCTTGTAAGGGAAGCTTCGACGATTTTATAATAGCGGAAAATATCCACACCCGCCGTATAAGTTAAAAAAGAAATTCTTACCTTAATTTGTCAAAAAGGTTAAAAAGGTCCTTGTTTTGAAAATGATATAGAGATTCCTTTATAAACTTCTTATAAAAAGTCAAATAAGGGTATAAATGGATTTAACCCATATTCTGTAAAATAGTAATAATGTTTTGAAATATATTTTTAAGAAACATGGATGTGGATGATAAAGAGGTCCCAATAGAAAATTACGTATAAACAACCTCGGATAATGAAGAGATTGTGAAATAAAACCTTACCAATTTGGAAACTTATGAAACATACACCCCATGAAAGAGGTATCAAATAATTAATATGTAAATACACATAAATTAAAGTGTATTACACAAAGAATACAACTATGGGCAGTACATACACCACACAAAAGGTAATATTGGCAATATGGTATGAATCTCACGGGAATAAGGAGTGAGATGAAAACCCCTTACCTTGTAAGTTTCCTTGGTTGAGGGTAGGTTAACCTCCTTTATAATGGTGAAATAATTGTTATTAAATTATACAAGAATTATATACATTAATATGATATCATATATAATCTTTTAACATTTCTTTTTTAATAATGTATTAGTATTATCTTCGTTTCGGGTGTTAACTTACTCATTTTCTTTTATATATTTTTTTACATAAGCCGTGTTTGTTATGGATAGGTTGTATCTTATTCATATCCAAAATGATATCAAGTCCTTAAACATTATTTTTAATCATCAAATGAGAATTATAATTTCATGGATACGATAGGGAATGAATCTCAACGTGTTTGTGTAGACGGTAGTCTATATGTACACACGGGTGACAATATCATTCTTTTGATATTAAAATAATATATAATTGGATGCTATATCATATATACAGAATTATTATCATGTTATATTTATTATTTTCATCAATTACATATCATTATATTACCCATCCAAATATTAATGTTTTTGAATAACAATTACACCATGACGTGGATACGGTAAGTCGTACGTATTCATGTATGGTGACATGTCATTCAAAGGATGGATAGAATACAGAATATGGTTGTACCATATTTATAATAACATCACATTATATAGAAGATACTGGAGTTATTATTTTATAAAGGAAATAACAAAGAAATAAGAAGTTGAAGAAGAAAGGAACTTGGAAAAGGGTGGTGAAAACATTACCTCTTCTTTCTTCCTTTTGATTTGATCAAAAGGTCTCATTAGGTTGGCTTTCTGTTCAAACTAAGGCCTCTAGGTTGAAGTGAGGGAAGTTGAAAGAGTATTTGGGCAGGGTTTGGCCGAACCAAAAGGCTTTGAAGGTGTGAAGAATTGGTTAGAAGTTGTTTCCTTTTATAAGAGGGAGGCGGGGCTCTTTAGAAAAAACTTAAAGTATTAATTTATAATAAATTTATATTCGGTTTCTAATGGCTCCAAAGTGGATTATTCAAAGTCTAAGGTGGGTATGGGTCAAAATCCATTCAACCAATATATTTTAGACAGGTTTGGGTCATTATATTAACCTTATCTTTTAGTTTTAACTCTTAGTTAATTAGATTGACATTTACCATGTCACTTTGTATTTTTATATTATATAGTTAATAAACTTACTATATACATCCAAGAGACCCCCAAGTGGTCCATTAATGATACACCTATCATGATATAAGTCTTTTGGCGTAACCGTAGATTTTTAGGAATAGAATATCAATTAATAGTATAATATTTTTTTTAAAAACTCATTTATGTCATCAAAACTTTCAAATTATATTTATTTTAACATTTATAATACCAATTGTTTGATTCTTTCATTAATAAAGAAAATACTGCATCATTATTATGTCATAAATAAATTTAATTATTCAATATATAAAAATTATAAATAAAATACCATTATGTAGGAAATCTTTTTAGCTTTCTAATGAATATTTATAGTCGAAATGATAACATATATAACCCTATGTAAAAATTGTTTTTCTAAAAGACATATGCTTATGTCATTTTTGTATTTACTTTAACTTAATTAATATAAAGTGTCCTTATCACCTAAAAGTGGCTCCATGGGGTCCCAAAATCGACCCAAATATGCCCATGGTCGGAGATGTATCAACCAATAGGGTTAGGACATGTTTTAGGGTAAATTAATATTATTATAATATTATTTTTTACCCTTATTTACCGGATTTACGATTTAACCATGGTAAATAAAATATTTACCGAAGTAATTATTCAAAATGTCTAAAAACAAAAGTTAACTATTTACACAATTTGGAACTAGTGATTCCAAATATGGAATCCATATTTCTAAATTCAAAACAAAGAAGTGGCAGAAATTAATTTAAAATTAGTTCTCGTTGTTAAAACAAAAGGCGTGTTTTTAAGAGATAATAACTATCAAAAGATTGACAGTTGTTTATGTCCAGCTTAAATGTGAAATTATGTCAAATGACCAAAATTGTATTAAATGGTATAAATATATTATAAATATACTTAAAAACCACTAAAATTCATAATTTATCACTATTAATTATTTTGATTAAAAAAGTTATTTTTAATTAAAATTCAGTAATTTTCACTATTCATCAAAATTTAAAAGTTATCTGAAAGTACCAAAATTTTACCTTAGGCTAATTTAAATATTTGTAATCCAAAAATGAATTCCATTTTGAGAGATAAAATTTATAAAATTTCAAAAAGTGGGTATTACTATTCATAACTGCTACTTTGATTGGTCGAGGTGTGTTAGAATCTCGAAGTTGTGTACAATGCAAGCTATTGCATTATTCAAAGGGAAATGTACCATAGTAGCATGGGGTGTTATAGTTTGTATCTTTTAATGGTAATTATAATTTTAATAAAAATTATTTTCTCGATTTTTCATTAATTAAATAATCTATGCATAATCAATAAATTAGTATTTAAGGGAATTATTTATTTTCTAAAAATTAAAAATAAATTACCATGATAAGTAAATAAATTTTAGATTTAAAATTAGTATTTATAATCGAATTATCTTATGTATATCCTTATATTAAAAATTATATAGTTATGAAAATTTGAGTGAGACATATTTAACTTTTCCTTAAATAAAATAAATTAAATGTCATAATTTCATCCAAGTAGATTACAAAGGATACCATTTATACACAAGGATGATTTAGGTTGAAAAACACTTATCCAATGATATTAGTACATGTTTTTGAGTAATTTTATATTATTAATTTTACCCTTAATTTCCCGATTTACCCTTTTAGCATATTAATAAACATTACCAAAATTACTATTCAAACTGCCTAAAAATAAAATAAATCTATTTACGTAATTTGGAAATACTAATTAAAAATATGGAATCCATTATTTCAATATTAAAAACATTGAAGTTTCAGTAATTAATTTAAAATTAATCTCATTATAGAAATGAGAAAATGAGTTTTTAAAAGATAAAACATTGTAAAAGATTTAAATGTTTTACATGTAAATTCAATGTAAAATTATTTCCAATGACCTAAATTATATTAAATGATAAAAATATATTATATTTATTCTTTTAAACCATTCAATAATATAGTTTAAACCTAAAAATTATTTCAATGAAAAAGTTGTTTTTAATTAAAATTTAGTATATTTTTACTATTCATCAAAACAGGAAAGTGATCAGAAAAATAAAAAATATTCATCCAAATTAAATTTTAATATCCTACTTAAAAAAAGAGTTTTATGTTTTCATTTAAAAATTATTAATCTGTCAGAATTTTATTTTAAAAAGGGTTCTCTATTAAAAGGAGGTAATATTACCCTTTTGAAAAATATAGGGTTTTATACATAAAATAGGGTTTATTTATACCCAATGAATAAAATACCATTTGTAAGAATATAAAAGATATTTTATTAAATATATAACACATATATTTCATTAATTTTATTTACTAATTATAATTCAGTTAATTTATTAATACCAGAAAGACAAATATTTCCTTTACATTTAATTGGTTTATTTTTTAATAAATAATTTGTAGCCAAATCATTCACCCAATATTTTCATAAGTTAGTTAGTTATCCCTAATAACCTAATGTCTAGGTCATAATGGCCATTTTATACGAAGGGCATCTTGCGGTTTATTTAAAATCATGATTATGTGCAATGTAAGGTATTGAAGAATTAAAATTGTTTAAAGAAAATATTTCATAACAACATTCAAGTGTTACATTATACCCCCTTTAAACTGAATTTCTCCCTCAAAAATTTTCACTTGGATATAAACAGATAATAATACATCTACCTCATCACATCGTCATGTTCCCATGTAGCTTCCTCAAATTGGTGGTTCTGCCCGAAAACTTTAACCAAGTGAGTGGTTTTCACTACAATATAGAATATATATTGTTTGTTCTTCATAAGAAAGATCATTCTCTAGCTGTATCACTTCTAATTTCAGTACATGTGAAGGATCAAGTATGTACTTTCTCAAGAGAGATACATGGAACACATCATGAACTTGAGAGAGATTCGTTGGAAGCACCAATATGTAAGCTACCTTACCAACACGATCTAAAATTTCAAAAGGGCTGATATAGCTAGGGCTCATAGATATTCATAGAAACACATTGTCACCCACTTCAAACTCTAGGTCTTTTCATTTCGTTTTAGCTTAACTTTGTTTCCAACTCTGAGCTACTATTATGTGTTTTTGAATATATCTCACCTTCTCTACCATTTCATCGACAACATTTTGTCTTAAAATATTTCATTCCACAATTTCATCCCATCAAGTTGGAGTTTTTCACTTCTTTCCATTAAAGGATTCATAAGGAGCCATCTGAATACTAGAGTGAAAGCTATTGTTGTAAGAAAATTCCACCAAAGGTAGGTGTTTATCCCAACCACCTTTTAAATTCATAGTGAAATATCTGAACATGTTTTATAGAGTTTTAATTGTCATATCAGACTAATAGTCTATCTGATGATGATAAGAAGTGATAAAACTTAACTCTGTATCCAGAGCCTCCTAAATACTTCACCATAACTTCAAGTTAAACCTCAGATCCTGATCAGATATAATGGAAAGTGGTACTCTATGCAATCTTACCACTTCCTTTATATATATATATATATATATATATATATATATATATATATCCTTCAAGATAATCAAGAGAGAAATCCTCTCTAATATCAATGAAGTGATCCGACTTCGTAAGTCCATTAACTATAACCCATATAACATTATGTAATCTAGATGTTTTGGTAAGATATACAAAAAACTCCATAGTGATGTTTTCCCATTTCCATTCTGGTATTGGTAATGGTTGTAACATCCCTTTAGACT
Source organism: Viscum album (assembly GCA_963277665.1). Lineage (NCBI taxonomy): Eukaryota > Viridiplantae > Streptophyta > Magnoliopsida > Santalales > Viscaceae > Viscum > Viscum album. Next base: position 1,736,870,428 of record OY728157.1, on the reverse strand, counting down.
TTTTTCTCTCAGCCTTAACTTGCTGACAAAATAATCATACAGAGAAATATTCAACAATAACTCTTTTCATGCCATCCCACCAGAAATACTCTTTCAGGTCCCTGTACATCTTCATGCTTACATGATGAATATATAATGAAGAACTCTGAGCCTCATCCAAAAAATTGTTATTTAATCCTCGTATGTGAGTAATAAAAACACGATTCCTGAACCTTATTATTCTATTACAATCATGGTTGAATTCAGGAACATTTCTCACATTCTTTTGTACATTTACATCTTCCTTTTACGCATCCTTAATCTTCACTTGTACAAATGGTTGAACATTCATTTGAGAAAGATAATATTTCTCCCCTTCCTTTAAAATTTCATGATTTATCCTTTGAAAATCCATAAATATTGGATCTTTTATGATCCTCATCATGGATATGCAAGCATGGTCCTTTTGACTCAAAGCATCTTCAACCTTGGTCACTTTCCTAGGGTGAAATGTATTGAGCATTCGTCATCTTTAATCAACTATAACCATATTATTTGGTGTATATTCTAATAATTTTGTGTGATAATATACTTTAAAATTTTATGATCAGTATAAATATCACACCTCTCACCATAAAGATAATACCTCCATATCTTTAATGCAAAGATTACCGTAGCTAAATCCAAATCATGATTTGGGTAATTTTTTCTCATGGATTTTAAATTATCATGAAGCACAAGCTATCACCATATCATTTTACATGAGAAAACATCTCCTCCCCTTCTTGGATGTATCAGTATAGATCACAAACCTTTATCCACTATATGGAAGTTTGAGCATAGGTGCATGAACTAACCTTATTTTTAGATCTTTGAAACTATCTTCACATTCCTTAGTCCACATGAACCTAACTCCTTTACAAGTAAACCTGCTGAGTGGATTAGTTATTCATGAAAAATATTTCACAAAACATCGATAATATCCCACCAAACTAGGAAAACATTAGATCTCAGTTACTGTTGTCAGTCTAGGACAACTTACATTAACTTATTTTTTTATGGATCCATATATATCCCCTCTGTTGAGATTATGTGACCCAAAAATGAAACTTTATGAAGCCTAAATTCACAATTTGTAAATTTTTCATAAATATTCTACATTCCCAGGGTCTTGAGTAAAATTATCGAGTGATATTCAAGTTATTACTTATTGTTTGAATAAAATATAATATCATCTATAAAGGATTCTAGAAATTGATCAAGATAGTCTCTAAAGACTCTATTCATTAGATATATGAAGATAGTAGGGTCATTAGTAAGACCAGAAGGAATCACTATAAATTCATATTATCCATACCTTGTATGGATTTCTTTGTTTAGTATATTCTCCTTATTGACCCATAAATGATGATATCCTGAATGGAGATCAATCTTTGAAAAGTATTGAGATAAAAATAGTTGTTCAAATAAGTCATCAATATGGGGAATATGATATTTTTTCCTGATAGTGATCTTATTAAGTTCTCTATAATCAATTCAAAGTCTCATTGATCCATATTTCTTCTTAACAAACAGAATAGGTTCACCACAAGGTGATACACTAGGGAATATGAATCCCTTGACTAGATTCCCTGGGAGTTTCTTCTTCAATTCCTATAACTCAATTGGGTACATTCTATAATGTGTATTTGAATCACACCAGGTATGTGTTCTATTGAAAACTCAACTTCATAATTTGGTGGAAGACATAGAAATTATTTTAGAAAGGAATCATCAAACTCCCATAAAATGGGTGTATTATTAATCGTGAGTTTCTCCCAAAACATTTGAGACATATAAACTTCATTTATAGTAATCAAGACCCATAATATAGAAGTAATTTTCACTGGAAGTTCATACTCATCCTTACATCAATAGATGATCATAGATTGATATGGAATATGAAATGTGAATTCCCTTCCTTGGAAATTGACATGAGCTCCATATAGAGAAGGTCAATACTTTCTTAGAATCACATAAAATTCCACTAATGGAATGATCAAAAGATTTACAGGAAGAAATTTACCAAAAAATTAATATTGAGAAGAATTATAAACTTTTGATGTGACTCTTGTGCCATTAGGAGTTGTCACAGCTAATAAACATGTAATTGTTGAGGTAATACAGTGATACTCTTAGAAAGTTATTCAAAAATAAAATAGTCGTTAGATACAGAATCAAATAAATAATTTTCTACTTTAGAGTGGATGCTAAGTGTACCTTTCACTACTTCATTATCATATTCCACATCATCAACAGTGATCACATATGACTTGCCTTTGCCTTTAGCCTTAAGAGTTTGTTGTTGTAGATCATCATTTATAACCATTGGATTAGGTCATTGGTTGGAATAATTCACCATTTACTTTCACTTATAGAATTGAAGTCTAGGTGGTTTATTCTGTGAAGCCTATTCTTTATTCGCATCATTAGAAATCTTTTTCCCATCACTTCGGCATTCAACTGCCGGATGACCTTCTCTCCCACACTAAAAATATTTTCTAGCCCCTTTAAGACAATTTAATACATGTTTCTTTTCACATTTTGAGCATAAGGTAAAACTTATCTTATTTTTAGTCTTGTCTTTATATTTTACCCTGAATTCCATTTTTCTCTTCTTATCAAACCCATATGAGTAATGGGTTTCTTTAATCTCCATATCAACCTTGAGATCACATCAAAAAAATTTCTCGCAGCCATGGAAGTCCCTTATGGATAATATCCTTCAGAGACATAGTTTTAAGCCACTAAAGAATCAATCAATTTTACTCTCAAGTTAGATAATAATTCTATAATCATACCTTGTGTTAATTATTAAATTTTCTTCATAGGTACCAATGGATTCATCATCCTTTTACTTAATTTTAAGGAACTCCTTCTCCATATTTGTTTGAATAATACAAGGAAAGTACGTATTGAAAAATAGAACTACTAGAATAATGGGCTTTGAAGCCCCCCTGACATAGGAGACCACCTTTGGTGGTCGATGTAGGTGGCCTATAGTGACTGCCTCTGGTGGTAACTGGGTTTTTCAAAAAAAAAAACCAGGGAGGCTTCGACGCCCCCTCCCCTCGCGAAACCCTACCACGCCCCCTCACCCTCACCGCCCTCCCTTGTCACCCTCCGCCCTCGCCGCCCTCCACCCCTCGCCGCCCTCGTCGGCCTCCACCATCCACCCTCGTCGGCCTCCGCCCTCCGCCCTCGTCGGCCTCCGCCCTCCGCCCTCGTCGGCCTCCGCCCTCCGCCTGACCTCCTCCCTCTGTCCCCTCCGGCCTATGGCCTTCGGCCTCTGCCCCCTTCGGCCTCTGCCCCCTTTTCCCTCTGGCCCGTCTCCACTCTCTGGCCTCCGGCCTCTGCCCCCTCGGACCTCGGCCCTCTTCCCCCTCGCTGCCCATCCCCCATCCCCTCACTACCCTCCGCTTCGACTCCCCGCCATCCCCTCCCTCTTCATCCCCCTCCCTCACCGCACCGCCGCCGCCCGTCACCTCCCTTGTTACACCGATGCCGCCCAGTCCCCTCCCTCCCCGCACAGTCGCTACTCATCCCCTCCCCACTAGAGCCCTCTGACTCCCTGTTGTCCTTGGTCTCCTCCCTTGTCGTCCCACCCTCGCTGCACCGTCGCCACCTCACCGCCTCCTCTCCTCCAGCTCACTGCCGCCGCCGCTGCCCGTCCCCTCCCTCGCCGCACCGCCATCATCTTAGAATCCCCTCCACTGCCTCTCCTCTCCCTCGCAGCACCGCCTTCGGCTCCCCTCTCTTCCAGGTTTTGAGCGCAATCAGGTATGACATGATCTTTCACTTACATTCCATTATATACTCTATTTTTTATTATTCAGAGATATAATTTGATTATTTTAACAATGGTCCACAAACAATTGATTAGTATTTTTTTAAATATATTTGATATGAAAAATGTATATGTAATATGTCTTATGTAAATGTTTGTTATACATATATTATTATGGATAAGAGTTGGATTGATCTTCCAAATCGAACATCTAGAGAATATTTCAATGGAATTATGCAGTTTATTGACTTCACCAGAGAATTTGAAAGTGACTGTATTAGTTTTCCATGTAGAAAATGTGCTAACAGATATCAATTCACACGAGATACTGTGATGGAACACCTATTCTTTATGGATTTATGAAAAATTATAAGAGTGGGACTCATCATGGAGAAGAATATGTTCATTGTCAAAATACGGATGCAGCTCAGATGGATGTTGATGCAAGGATGAATGATCCAATGCATGAAATGATTACTGAAATGGTATGTGGGTTGGATCTTGAAGGCATTGACATCCAGAATCTTGAGATTGGTGAGATAAATATTCGCTCTGGGGCAGATCGTGATTCAAGGAGGTTTTATGAAGCACTTGATGAAGCAAAAAACAAAATTATATCCTAGATGTACTTCTTACAAAAAATTTCATTTATCATGGATTTTTTGCATTTGAAGACTTTGAATCAGTGGTCAGAAACATCATTCTAAAAGATGTTGGTGTTATTGAAAAAGGTTCTTCCTTTCGATGCTAAGATTCCCAAGTCGTATTACTATGCTCTTAAGTTGATAGAGAACATAGGTTTTACATACGAGACCATAGATGCATGCGCAAACAACTGTATTTTGTTTTGAAAGGAAATTTCCCATTTGGATATTTTTATGGTTTGTGGAGCTTCCAGGTGGAAAGAGAATAGGGGAAATCAGACTCATAAAAGTCAGATTGCGATACAGGGGAAACTGATTTCTATAAAGCAAATGCATTACTTTCCCCTTAAACCGAGGTTGAAAAGATTTTTTATGTCATCTAAAGTTTATAATTTAATGAGATGACATACAGAAATAGTTCATGAAAGTGATATGTTAACCAACCCAGCAAACTGTCATGCATGGAAGGATTTTGATAAGAGACATCCTGACTTTTCTAAAGATGTTCATAATGTCTGATTGGGGTTGGCAGCAGATGGTTTGAATCCATTCAAGTCTATGGTTGGTGCAACTCATAGCACATTGACCGTGGTGTTGGTTTTGTATAATCTTCCTCTGTGGCTTTGTATGAAGAAAAAATTTATATTACTCTCCACTCTTATTGAGGGACCTAGAAGTACGGGGGATAATATTGATGTTTACCTTCAGCCATTGATTGATGAGTTGAATGAATTTTGGGGCGATGGTGTGATGACTTCTGAATGTGAAACGATTGAAATGTTCAAACTATAGGATGATTTACTACGGACAATCAATGACTTCCCGTCTTATGGAAATTTATCAGTTTGGAGTACGAAAGTGGAATTTTCTTTCCCTTATTGGAATAAAAGTAAAAAATATGTATGGATTAAACATTCCAAAAAATGGGCATACATGGGTCACATACGTTTTCTTCCCCCTCAACAGAGGTTCAGAAAGGACAAAGTGGCATTTGATGGTTCTAGAGCATTCAACCCAACACCAAAGATCATGATAGGAGTCGAAATGTTATCGCAGATTGAGGAACAAAACATCTGCATGTTATATGAAATTTAGGATTTGGTGGCACATCTAGTACGTATTATTCGGTCTGTGGGTAGGCAGCACAGTCACAATTGGAAATAGAAAATTATTTTTTATAGTCTTCAGTATTGGAAAAATTACATGCTAAGGCATAATTTGGATGTCACACACATTGAAAAAAATGTTTGTGATAACATATTATGGACCATTTTAGGTGTCAGTGGAAAATCCAAGGACCATGTTAATGCACGTCGTGATTTGGAAGAAATGGGTTTAAGGAAACAATTTCATTTACAATTATCTAAGGGAAAAAAGGCATATATTCCTGTGGCACCGTATATTTGAGTACATTGAAACGATTTGTATACAACAGAGCTCGTCCGGAGGCATCAATATCCAACAGCTATTTGATGGATGAGTGTACTACTTTTTGTGTAGAATATCTTATGGATGGTGAAACAAAATTAGATAAGCCCTCTCAGATTCATGATGGTCAAATTGGAGAAGGAACCATATTTGATATGGATAACATCGAGTGGATAAAATCTCATTGATATATCTTGTTCAATACTCAATCAGTTGCACCATTAATGCCGTAAGTGTCTTATCACTTTTATTGTTTAACTTTTACATGATTTGTTTGTATAAGTTGATCATTTAAACATCGCATTATCATTTGTGGGAAACACATTATTGAGATAAAAGAAGAGATGTATCATGTGACTCAGTATCAAATTCAATAATCTCATTATGCATAATTTCATGATTGGTTCAAGGATTATGTACATATAAATTAATTTTCATTATGAGTGAAGTATTACACTAATTTCTTTCTATAGAAATCATTATTGAATTCTATGAATTATGTAGGTTTATAAGCTGAGGGAGTTAGGGGACACCACACAAACTGAAGAATTTATCCAACTGGCTGAGTGTCCATCTATAACGTCTCATCGTTATAAAGCTATAGATGCTAATGGTTTTTGATTTCACATTAAAGATGTTGACGACAAACAAGAAACACAAAATAGTGGAACCGGTTGTCCATTCATCGATTCTGGTTATTACTATAATCAATTGATAGACATCATTGAAGTTGTATACACACACGGGTTGAAGTACATATTGTTAAAGTGTGATTGGGTTGATCCAGTGCGTGGATGTAAAGTCAATATATATCAGTTTTCATTGGTGAATTTTAACTATTTTTTATACAGAAATGAATGAGTTGATAATGAACCTTTTATTTTGACATCACAAGTGGAAAAAGTATTCTTCATTGCTTTGAATTCGAATCCAGGTTGGCAAGTTGTTGTCAAAATGTCCCGGTGAGGAGTGTTTTTATTTGAACAATATGAACCTGAGACTGTTCTGTTCTTTTCCCAATAGCTTGATCAACATACCATAGTTCAATGTGTAGAAGATATGTATTGAGTCAGAGTTGCCGTTGAAGGAAAAATAGTTGATTTTCATGCTTAATGAAAGGTATAATTGTTTTCCCACTATTCAGTATTGAATGTACTAGGATATCATAAATTATCTAAACATTTTATAAATCCTTTTAAGTTTTAATCCTCACTTTTGGAAGTTTATTCATTTATAAATATTTAGGGTGATTTATCTTTTGGTATCTTCATGTTATTGCTGGTGTATCTTCCCATTGAGGTATTCTTCATTTGGTTCTTGTGCTGATTGAATTTTTATTAATTCAATCTAAAATTTGGCTATGCATTGATTGGTTTTGTACATAATTTGTATATCTGTTTTTTTAATTTTCTGATTTTTTAAAATTCATTCACAACTAATTATTCAATCCCTTTTTGTTTGATTAACAACTGTACAAGTTTTATTTTTTAAAAAACAATCCAATTTATCTTTTGGACACTTTGGATAGTCCTCTTACTAATGTTTTCTATGACTATAGGCATGTCAAGGGAAGAGACGGCAGATCCACATCATCCATATGAACCATCTACGTCTCAGGGTTGAGGTATGTTTTAATGTCATTGTCTCTATTTTTTATGTAATTGATAAACATATGTATATATTTATAACATCTATTAAATTATATATTAAATTGTTTTCAATAGGATCAGACTCGACTGCTTCTTCCTCTCGCAAGAGAGGCCCTAGTCGTGGCATTTTATCATGGAATTTTGACACGACGTTTGATATTTCCTTTGATGAGGTATTTCATCCTGTGGGACTGAATTCACCAGTATTTATTCATCAGCTGGGTCATATCATACGTGACCCACATCGATTTCCATTTACCACACGAGATTGGGCTTCTATCCTTTAGGACACATTAGATCGTCTTTGGAGGGAGGTTCTGGTAAGAAGATCATTTTACTTTTTTCCCTATGTATAAACAATACTAACATGTGTGATTTTTTTCATTAATAGAAAAATTAGAAATTATGCTCCGATGAGTTTCGGCCCGTGTGTATTTGAAAATGTCGTGAGATGTGGAAAGATTATAACGGAAAATTCAAGAGGGACCACTAGGTACCAAATGTGGGTTCCCCAGACATTTTGGAAAAAGTCTCGAGAGGTGTCCTCCCATCTCAGTGGTGTGACTTAGTTTCATATTGGTCTACTGAGGGTGTTACGGTTTGTATATTTATTTTGGTATATATATTTTCAATAATGAGTGATTTATTTGAAATTTGAATTATTGAATGTAGGAGGTGTCAACACGCCATTCTGAGAATCGAGCGTTGCAGGGACCACCTCACAGGCTCGGGACTCGTCACGTGTCTCAGATCCAACATGAGGTATTTATTATTCATTTTTGAATTTATTAATTAATATGATTATGTGTTTATATTCAATTCATATACAGTTACGAGAGCAAGGTGCACTGACTGATAAAATGTCGGTGTGGATGAGGACTCGTGATCGAAATGATGCAGAGGCTACAACATTTATAGTAAGTGATTTTACTCATTACCAATACTTACATAAATCTGTATATTAACATATATATATATAGATATATATAAATATATCACAGTCTCAATTTGAAGCTGAGTTAGAACAACTGCCAGAGGACCAACGACCGCTTTCCATGCGAAGGGATGAGATATTTCATCACATTATTGGTTGGGATGGGCATGGATATAGTTTGACCTATGGATCAAGGATTCCTCATTCTGTAGTAACACGTGTTATGGTTGTCGGTCCTGCTATTGCGGAGATGACACAATAATTTTCAGATTTCGAGGCATGGCTGCACGCTTCTGAGGAGGTAAATGCACAATTGATCACTGAGGTTAGAGCACTGCAGAAATATGTACATCTAGGTGATGGTGTAGGGGATCATACGACGCAAGTTTATACCATATTGATTCATTTAATTTATATTATTTTTGTTAGAAAATATTCAAATTTTTTAATTATTTTAGGCCCTTGTCCCACCAGATGGAGGTAGCAGTCATGACCATGCATGACGCATCATATTCATGAGGTGTGTTTCTTTTTTTATTGGTGGTGTTGTTATGGATGTTTAAGTTGGGTTTATAGTGATATTTTTTGAGATTTGGTGGTATCATGTGTGTTTTGGCATGATGCAATGTTTGTGTGCACGAATTGAGAATTAACCATGAAACTGATTAATGATTTGGATATTTTAAAAAAACCATTTGATTCATAATATAAACCATGAAACTTGTTTTTGGTGACTGAGCTCAGGTTCACTATTTGTAGGCCCCAGATAGCCCCCCACCCCCCTGCACCCCGGACAGCGCTCCCCCACCCCGAACAGCCCCCCCTGCACCCCGGACATCCCACCCGCCTCCGGACAGCCCTCCCCACCCCTCAGACAGCACCCCCGCACCCTGAACAGCCCCCCCTCCGCACCCCGGACAACCCTCCCCGCCCTTCGGACAGCCCCCCTGCACCCCAGATAGACCCCCACACCCCGGAAGGCCCTCCCCGCCCCCAGACAACCCCCCACCCCGCACCATGGACAGCCCCCCATCTCCAGATAGCCCCCCCCACACCATGGACATCCCTCCCCGCACACTAGACAGCCCCCCCCCCCCCCCCCGCACCCCGGATAGCCCCCCTGGACAGCCCTCCCCGCCCCCCGGACAGCCCCCCATACCCCGAACAACCCCCTGCCCCCACACATCCCTCCCAAACCACCATACACCCCCATCACCCCGGACAACTGTTGTGTGAATTGTGAAATGGCCGGGCAGACAACACGTCAATCAGGGGTGTCGTTTGACCGCGGTGACCAGAAATGCATTTCTGGAGGCATAAAACACCAAAACGGCATCTAACGGGAGAATTTAGAGAAAAAGTGCTCATAATTACTTGAAATCACATGAAAACAATAGGAATATTATTCGTGACATGTAGGAGGAGACGACACGCCCATCGGACGTGCGGTGTGCGCGGTACGACCGAATATGTCGTTTTCAGCAGTTCAGCGTGCTCTAAAAGAGCGCGTTGGGTGGTCAAAACCAGGAGAATGAACTCAGAATGACATGAAATAAAACAATAACAACTGTGGTGTGAATTGTGATATGGTCGGGTAGATTTCACGCCAATCGAGGGTGTCGTTTGACCGCGGTGACCGGAAACACATTTCCGGAGGCATAAAAACCCCAAACGGCGTCTAACGGTCGAATTCAGAGAAAATGTGATCATAATGACTTGAAATCACATGAAAACAATAGTAATATTATTCTTGACATGTAAGAGGAGACAGAATGCCCATCGGACATGCGGTGTGCGCGGTATGACCGAATATGTCATTTTCAGTAGTTCAACGCGCTCTAAAAGGGCGCGTTGGGTTGTCAAAACCAGCCGAATGACTGAGAAATGCCATGAAATCATACCACAACAACCATGGTGTGAATTTTAAAATGGTCAGGCAGATGAAATGTTAATCGGGGGTGTTGTTTGATTGAGGTGAGCAGAAACGCATTTTCGGAGGCATAAAACACCGAAACAGCGTCTAACGGTCGAATTTAGAGAAAACGTGCTCAGAATGATTTGAAATCAAACAAAAACAATAAGAATATTATTCGTGACATGTAGTAGGAGATGGAATGCCCATCGGAAATGTGGTGTGCATGGTACGACCGAATATGTCGTTTTCAGCAGTTCAGTGCACTAAAAAAGGGCGCGTTGGGTGGTCAAAACCAGCCGAACGACCATGAAATGCCATGAAATCATACGACAACAACTATGGTGTGAATTGTGAAATGTTAGGGTAGAATAAATGTCAATCAGGGGTGTCGTTTGACCACAGTGGCCAGAAATTCATTTCTGGAGTCATAAAACACAGAAACAACATCTAATAGTCGAATTCAGAGCAAACGTGCTCAGAATGACTTGAAATCACAAAAAATAATAGGAATATTATTTTTGACATGTAGGAGGATACGATACACCCATCGGACGTGTGGTGTGCGTGGTACGACCGAATATGTCATTTTCAACAGTTTGGTACGCTCTAAAAGGGCACGTTGGGTGGTCAAATCCATACCAACGACCTCAGAGTGCCCTAAAATCGTACGAAAACAACCGTGGTGTGAGTTGTAAAATTTTTGGGCAGACGACACGTCAATCGCTAGTGTCGTTTGACCACGGTGACCGGAAACGCATTTCTGGAGGCGTAAAACACTAAAACGGCGTCTAACGGTTGAATTCAGAGAAAATGCGCTCAAAATGGAATCAAATCACACGAAAACAATAGGAATATTATTTGTGATATGTAGGAGGAGATGGAACACCCATCGAGCATACATTGTGTGTGGTACAACCAAATATATCATTTTTAGCAGTTCGATGTGCTCTAAAAGGGCGCGTTGGGAGGTCAAAACTAGTCGAACGACCTGTGAATGCCATGAAATCATACGACTACAAATCTGGTGTGAATTTTGAAATGTTCGGGAAGACAGCACATCAATCAGTGGTGTCGTTTGACCGCGATGATTGGAAATGCATTTCTAGAGTCATAAAACACCAAAACGGCATCTAACGGTCAAATTTAGAGAAAACATGCTCAGAATAACTTGAAATAACACAAAAACAATAGGAATATTATTCGTGACATGTAGGAGGAGATGAAACGTCCATCAGATGAGCGGTGTGCACGGTATGACCGAATATGTCATTTGCAACAGTTCAGCCCGTTCTAAAAGGGCGTGTTGGGTGGTCAAAACTAGCCAAACGACCGTGGAATGCCATGAAATTATACGACAACAACCATGGTGTGAATTGTGAAATATTCGTGAAGACGGAAAATCAATCGGGGGTGTCGTTTGACCATGGTGACTGGAAATGCATTTCCGAAGTCATAAAACACCGAAACAACGTCTAACGGTCGAATTCAGGGAAAACATGCTCAGAATGACTTGAAATTACACTAAAACAATAGGTATATTATTCATGACATGTAGGAGGATACAACATGCCCATCGTACCTATGGTGTGTGCGGTACGATCGAATATGTCATTTTCAGCAGTTCGACGTGCTCTAAAAGGGCGCATTGGGTGGTTAAAACTAGCCGAATGACAGTAGAATGCCATGAAATCATACGACAACAACCATGGTATGAATTGTGAAATGGACGGCCAGATGGAATGTCAATCAGGGGTTTCGTTTGACTGTAGTGACCAGAAATGAATTTTCGGAGTCAAAAAACATCGAAATGACATATAATGGTCTAATTCAGATAAAATGTGTTAATAATGACTTGAAATTACACAAAAACAATAGGAATATTATTCGTGACATTTAGGAGGAGATGACAAGCCCATCAGACGTGCGGGGTGCTCGGTACGACTGAATATGTCATTTTCAGCAGTTCGACATGCTCTAAAATGGCACGTTGGGTGGTCAAAACCAGGCTAACAACCTCGGAATACCATGAAATCATACGACAACAACCGTGGTTTGAATTGTGAAATGGCCAGGTAGAGGACATGTCAATCGGGTGTGTCTTTTGACCGCGGTGATCGGAAACACATTTCTAGAGGCATAAAATACCGAAATGGTGTCTAACTGTCGAATTCAAAGAAAACATGCTCAGAATGACTTGAAATCACACAAAAACAATAGTAATGTTATTTTTGACATGTAGAAGGAGACATCACACCCATTGGACATGCGCTGTGCGTGGTACGACCGAATATGTCGTTTTAAGCAGTTCATCGCGCTCTAAAAGGGCACGTTGGGTTGTCAAAACCAGCCAAACGACCTCGGAATTCCATGAAATAATATGACAACAACTGTGGTGTGAATTTTAAAATGGTTGGAAAGATGACACGTCAATCAGGGGTTTCGTTTGACTGCAGTGACCAGAAATGCATTTCTGGAGTCAAAAAACACCAAAATGGCATCTAACTTTTGAATTCATAGAAAACATGCTCAGAATGACTTGAAATAAAAAAAAAACAATACGAATATTATTCGTGAAATGTTGGAGGAGACAACATTCCCATCAGACATGCAGTGTGCGCGGTAGGACCGAATATGTCCTTTTCAGCAATTCGACGCGCTCTAAAAGGGCACGTTGGGTGGTCAAAACCTGCCAAACGACCGCAGAATGCCATGAAATACTACGACAACAACCATTGTATGAATTGTGAAATGGTCGGGTAGAAGACATGTTAATTGGGGGTGTCCTTTGACCGTGGTGACTGAAAATGCATTTTCGGAGTCATAAAACACAAAAATGGAATCTAACGGACGAATTCAGAGCAAACGTGCTCAGAATAACTTGAAATCACATGAAAACAATAGGAATATTATTCATGACATGTAGGAGGAGAAGACATGCCCATCGGATGGTGGTGTGCACAGTATGACCGAATATGTCATTTTGAGTAGTTGTACGCAGTGTGCATGGAGAACATTCCTTTTTAGACAACAAAACACTTTCACAAACTAAATCAAAGACTACAAAACAAGGGAAAAAAATCCAAAAATAATAAAATTTCTTAAATTGGGGGTTTTAAATTATTATAGCACCATGATTTGAAGTCAGATTTAATTTTATTATATGTATATAATAACTGAATAAATACGTCTAATTTAAGTTCGTTTTGTTTAGTTGTTTTCTTTGTATCTTATTGTAGGTTTATTGAAGCAGTATTGAAATGGATGGGCCTGTTTGGATCGTTTAAGAATGTCTATCAATTATTTTTTATGACAATTTTGATGTTTATGCTATTTGGAATTGTTTTTTATTTTTTATGAATTTTACCCTATTGTTTCTGATTGGGTACTGTGAATTTTTTTTAAATTTTTTTTTCCAGGATAGTGACTGCCAATGGAAGTCACTATAGCCCGCTGGAGATTGGCCTAGAATCTGGACAATGGATACCAATGGAGGTATCTAATGATCCTCCGAGAAATCCTTTAGCGGCCTCCATTGGCGGCCATTGTAGGGCGAAATATCGGCCACCTTCAATGATCGCCATTTGCAGTCAACGTAGTCCTACAATGTTAGGCCTAAAGCAACTGCCAATGGCGGTCGCTGGGCAGTCTCTAGAGGTCTTTAGCGACCTCTAATGGCAGTCTCTAAAGGTCTATTTTTTAGTAGTGTAATTTCTTGAACACGTCCCATTCCATGGATTCAATTTTATCTCGTTGCCTCATATTATTGATAAGATTCTCCATTAATCATCTTCACCTTCCAAATGATAATCTACTAAGATTTCTTTATCATGTTATGAACATTTGAGAACTAAAAATAATTTTTAGTGGTATTGATCCATTGTTTAGCCATTATTAGATTAGAAGACCAACTGGAAGATGGTGGATGTTACCTCATGAAGGAATCAATGAAATTTTGTTCCCAAATTTTTTTCATTTTAAGTCCTGCATGATTCATATATTTAGAAATTTGTGTGAGCAGAGAAAAAATTTGTCTCATTTGAGCTCCCATAACATTCAGTTTCTTAGGAAGATAATCAAAACATTTCCCATCACATTCAACATTAACATAGTTCGTTCAGGTTCTATCCATTAACTAAAACCAAGAATCATGGTATGATAAACACAAATAATAATGAGAAAACCACATAATAAAGAATAAAATTTCAATTTAGGATATTTTAGGCTTTACACTTTGTTATTCATTATCATTTCTAAAACACTAGGACTGTATCCTATACTTCCACATATCCTTGGGGTTCTTTCTATGGTTTTATCATACTAGTTTCCAATGGTTTACTATACCTTTTCTTTGATAAAAACTATAACAAACCATACTTTACATACATAGATATTACATAAAAAATGAAGAATATTCATTAAAAAATATAAAAAATCTACTATAGGACCATATAGATATAGTTACTTTAGAAACTGGGAAGCATAAACTACTGTTTCATAAGATATCTACATTGTCTACTGCTTATTCCTTCACAGATAGACCCCTTTTGGACATATGTTAATTAATACCCTTCTTCATGACCTGGGGAAAAGAAACCTAAGAAAGGGTGATCTCAGATTCTCAGTAATGGTAAAAAAGGGAGATATCAATTTTATCATAATTATAAGACATAAGAACATAACAATTAAAAATATTATCCTGCATATGAAAGATCAGGATATCATGCCATGGGATAAATCAAAAAAGTTCATAAATAATCAATGAACACATTCCCAAATGTCATAACATAAAACATGGAATTTTTGGCATACACATAAGCATAGAAAATCACTTCATATTGGTTAAGGCTCATTTGAAAGACCATTATAGAAGATAATGTCCATTACTAAACCGATCTCACCCCTCATTACAACCGTGTATTACCAAACCAAGATTGTTTCCCATTATAGCCATGTCTATCTCATGAGATATAAATCTTTTTCCAATGAATTGAATAGAGATAAAGGTATCACCCATCTCATAATGAAATCATTCTTACGTGTGCCACAAAAACATAAATCATTCATAATAGAATAACCCAAGTAATAAAATTAGTTTCTTAAACATCATTCCATTATAATACAATCGATGTAAAAAACTAATTTTCATAAATAGCATTCCATCATAAAAAAAATCAAATAATAGTAACAATAGGGATAATATAGTTGAAAAATAACCCTATTAAATAATTATTGAGGAAAATATCATTTCTTCATCATAAACCTTTTATGTTCTAAAAATTTCACATAATTTTAAAAGAAAATAATTTATTTGAAAATAAATTCAAAATATTATAAAGGAATATTAATGTAAATAAGGTGTTATGAAAACATAAAAATATTTTCTTGCCGTATAAGTTAAAATAAAACATTTTCCTCATACTTTTTTCAAAAATTCAAAAAATACATTGTAACGAAAGTGAGAAAATATTCCTTTCATACAATTTATTAAAAATTCACCATTGGGTAAAATTGAATTTAAAAATTTATATAATAATAATTTTTTTGGAATACATATTTAGTAAACATGTACATTGATTATAGATATACCCTAGTAAATACTTACGTATAAACAATCTTAGATAATAATGAGATTATGAAATTATCCCTTATCTTAAGTCTGATATAATTTTTATGTATCCTAAAATCATGTATGATGATTTAAATAATGTATTTGACTTATTAAATAATCATATCAATTTTTATTATGTCATATAAGATCATATTATCATTCATTTGTTAATAACATTTCATTATTACTCGTTATTTGGGTATATACAGTTTCATTTTCTTATGCATGTTTTTTCGAATAAGTTCTGATTATTCTTGATATATTATAGTTATATTAATTATATAATTATATTAGTATAATATATATCATATTTATTCATTCCATACATTTATTCTTAAATGTATATCCTGTAAAATGAATCACATTGCATCGTAGAGACGGTAGGACGTACCTATGCATGAGCAATGATATCATTACTTTAATTATTAAATGGTATGGAAGTGGATGGTATATATATTTTTATAGAATAAATATATTTTTATAATAATCGTATATAGTTATTATTTACATCATTATATCCATCTAGGTAAAGTGGTGGTGAAAAATATATTACACCATGGCGTGGAGACGGTAAGCCATACATACACAGGAGCGGTGATTGCTTTTTTCATAGAATGTATAAAATATGGAATAAGGATTCTCCATAACCATAATAAAATATCATTATATAGGTGATACTGGAGTTAATATTTAATATTGGAAACAAAAATGGAAGAGTAAGTAGAAGAATAAATGATCTTGAGAGAGTCGGTAAAGGAAATTACCTCTACTTCGATGAGGTCCCTCTATATCTCCTCTTAAAGGCACTAAAGTTGGTCTTTTGACAATACCATCACCTCCATAATGTGACTATATTAGTTAATAAAGGAAATGGTAAGGTTATGGATGCACTTGAAGGCTAAATGTGTTTTGAAGGAATAAGAGAGGAGGTTCCCTTTTATAGTTGATGTTTGGGGCACCTTTGGAAATTCCAAAAATATTAATTTATAATAAATTCAAAACACATCCAAAAAACAGAAAAAATGTCTTTGTTTCAAAGAAGAGATGATTTAAGGTTGTAATATCACAAAAAAATAATTTTTATATGTGATTTTATGTCTATTTAAACCTTATCATTTTTATTTAACACTTAGTTATTCTATTTATTTTTAACTATGGTAACAAATATTTCAATACCAAAAGGGTGAAATATCTACTTATTTGATTTAAATTAGACAATAAATGAATAATTTAGAACATTTTAAAACATTTAAAAATTATTATATATTTTTAAAAATGTTTTATAGTTTTTAAATAATTTAATAATATATTATTTTGATAAACAATCAATAGTATCAATTTTTATACTATACAATTAATTGATTATTAAAAATATAAATATAACAAGTTAACTTAGAACTAAATTTTTTATTATATTTATAATAGGTCAAGTAAATCTATAAGATTCATTGGATATATTAATTATATCAAATTATATTTATTTTAATATTTTTAGTAACATTTATTTTTCATCACCATCAATAAAATAATTATAACATCAATTTTTTGTAATTATTTAACATACTTATTTTTGAATAAAAATTTAAAAAAACTATAATGAAGACAATTATTCTAAATTTAATATTAATATTTATAGTAGAATATATATTTTAGAAAATCCTATATTAAAAATTTTGTATTTATTAAAACATGAATGTGAAAACTTTTAAATCACTTTAAATAAAAAATTATATGTTTTATAATATTTCCCATATATATCTAAATGGTAAATAACACAACCCCTGGATGATTACAGATGATATATACTTGAAGAATAATATTTAGTCAAGTGTTTTTATCTTTTAATTATTGTTATCATTTTAATATAAAAAATTAATTTATTTTTCATCAATTAAATAATTTCGGCATCATCAATGTATAAGTCTCTAAGGTAATTATCGATTTCCTAAAAATTAAAAATAAATTAACATGATAAGGGAAAACATATTATATTTAAAATGACTATTTATAATAGAATTTATCTTTTTTATAACCTTATATTAAAAATGATATAGTTATTAAAATTTTAGTGAGACATATTTATGTTCTGTTTAAATAAAATAAATCAAATGTCCAAATCTCATCCAAGTGGCTTCTAAAGGATACCATTTCGACCCAAGGATGATTTAGGTATAAAAAAAATAATTAAATGATATTATTAAAAGTGTTAGGGTAATTTTATAACATTACTTTTACCCTTAATTATCCAACTTACCCTTTTACCTTATTAATAAAATTTACTGAAGTTAATATTCAATATGACCAAAAATAAAATAAATATATTTACATAATTTGGAACTAATGATTCAAAATATGGAATCAATTTTTTCAAAATTAAAAACACATAATTTTAATTAATTAGTTTAAAATTAATCTCGTTGTTGAAAAGAGAAAATGAGTTTTCAAAAGTTAACATATTGCAAAATATTCAAATGTTTTTACATCGAAATTATATTTAAAATTAATTCCAACAACCTAAATTATATTAAATGATAAAAAAATTCTATGTATACTTTTAAACAATTTAATAATATAATTTAACCATATAAGTTATTTTGATGAAATTTTTTAAATTAAATCAGGTATATTTTTTCTATTCATCAAATCTTGAAAGTTATAAAAAAAAATAAAAAAACCGTCTAAAGTGAATTTTTATACAATAATTCCAAATAAGAGTTATTTATTTCATATAAAAAATATTAACGTGTGAAAATTTTAATTTAAAAATGGTTTAAAATTAAAAGGCGGTAAAATTACCCTTTTAAAAAATATAGTTTTTATACATAAAATAAGGTTTATTTATACCCAATGGCTAAAATATCGATTGAATGAATAAATAAAAGATTTTATTAAATAAAAAACATATATATTTCATTAATTTCATCTAATAATTATAATTCACTTAATTTATTAAAATAGAAAATTTAAATATTTCCTTTATATTTAATTGGTTTAATTTTTTATAAATATTTGGTTGCCAAAGAGTTCCCACTAAATTTTCATATGTTAGTTATTTATTCCTGATAACCTAATGGATAAGTTATAATGGTCATTTTATACCAAGGGAATCTTGTGATTCATTTAAATTCACGATTTCATGCAATGAAAGCTATTGAAGAATTAAATTTTTTTAAAGAAAATATTTCATAAAACATCTAGGTATTACATTATTTTTATCATACTTCTGACATAATAGTTTTTGAATAATTGATTAGTACCACAGAAAAATATATTTTCCATTATCTAGCATTCAAAACATGAAAAATAAATTTTGGTTTTATATCATTTGTCAAGAGATGCATATCAATTGTCAAATATTATCAAGAACATTAGGAAAAGGGAAGTAATTAACTCCATTGAGTGGGATGATTTTAAAGTATTTTTATTCAATATGTAATTCCAAAATATTATTCATACAAAAATTGATAATTAATTCCTTGAGATAAATAATAATTATGGCGAATTAGTTTTTACATATGTGGAAAATTTTACAAGACTTGTGAGGTACACTTTAGGTATTTTCATCTAACCTAAAATTATATTTGATCAATTCTTCAATGACTTAAAATAAAATTTGTTAAGTGAGTTAGCTATAAGTGAATTCAGTAGTTGTAATGTGATATTTTGATGTTCTATCAAGGTTTATGTTTAGGATTATAGTTACCAATCCATATCATAGTTTTGATAAGAAAATAAAGACATAATTCAAAGTAAATTAAAAAACACATGGAGACAAGAAGTTAAGATTTTATTTATGCTCAATGTTTGGAATGAAACATGGTGGATTTTATCTTAAGGGGGATAATAAATGTTTTAGGTGTGTAAAGGAAGTTCATCGTCCAATAAAATGTGAAAGTGATGCGAATATGTTTTCCAATGATGTAGGAAAATGACCACAAAATACACCACCCACACTCCAATGTATCAAATGAAAGGAGTATGGGAATTATTTCAACTACATATCAATATTTATGGTTAATGATGATGATTTATGTTAGAAACCTCCTAATCTTAGAGAAAAATAGAAATATAAAGTTATCACTGGTGTTGATGTGGTGTATGATAATGAAGTAACAAATGGCACACTTACAATCCACTATATAACTATAAATGTTTTATTAAAATTGGGATCTAACCACCCTTTTATATCTGAATAATTTTACAAGGGCATAAAAATACCACCTCAAAGATTATATGTTCCGTTAGAATTGAAAACCCCTAATGGTATGATGATCACATAAAAAGTATTTAATTCTTCCCTGGTTGATGTTTGAAAGAACGTACTTCCTGAAAATATCATTATTTTCATCTAGATGAATTTTTTGATAATTTGTGAATGGATTGGATTTCTTAACATAAATACCTCATCAATTACTGAGGAATGGAAGTAAAATTTTATATTCTGAACCAACCCATGATCCTCTATTAGTGCAAAAATATATGTACCTAAGATAGAAATTAAATCCATTTTATGGGTGATTATTCATGTAAGAACACATATCTTATTTTCAGGCATGGATCTTGAATTCTGGTGTTTTTGAGAAAAAGATGAGTTTCTGGGAATTTTTGGAGTACATTTTGTACACTCAGGAGTACACGATGTGTACCTAATAGCCGCGGGTGGCTGTGTACTGGCTAGGGACATGGCTGTGTGGGGTGACCTGACGACTACCTAAAGTGGAGCCCGGTAAGGCATATACATATTGTGTATCCTCTGGGAACATGCTATGTTTTTTTATTTTTATTTGGTAAACTATACAGGGGTTTCATCTTGTTCACATAAAACACTTCTTCTAATGTAATATCGTCTAAGAGTGAAAAAATATCACAATTATTCTCTGATCCCCCAATCAACCATCTATTATCTGAATCAAACACCATCAATTGCATTAGAATTGCATCAGTGAGTTCTTCCTTCTTCTAGAGCCTCTTCTATTGATTTCTCATCTTGTGTGAGATATTAAAGGATGAACATTTTTCCTTTTTTTAAAGATCTGCGACATTATAGGTCGATTCAATGGATTAGGTTCAACTATATCGGTCGTACAATGCCAAGGAATGTGGTTTGTGCCTTTCCGTAGTTTTTGGTTGAATTATATGTTATAAATTTCCCAATACCCTAGTTCGAGGTATTGCGTGTTTAGGGAATTTAAACCTGTTAATTCATTTTATGCTTTGTTTTCTTGAGTAGGGATATTGGATTGTGAATAGGGTTTAGTTTCCATGCTATGTATGTGTTTTACCATGTTTTATTGTTTTTCCCATTGGGTTCATAACTACCTGTTAGGCTACTTTGTTTTTCATGCCTAGTGTTGTTTGGATGGAGTGATATAATCTGATATGCTGTGATATGATTTGTATCCATTTAGACAAGTAGTATATTGTGATTTACATTGGCTGCTGAATATCGTTTGTGCACGTTTAACTTACACAGGGATGTGGGAACCTGATGTAGTTAGACCATAGAGGGAATGAATGCTGAGGGCTTCCCTAGAGTGTCTGTTATACTTTTCACGTTGCGAGACCATAGGGGGGATGGACATGAGTGCTCCATATTAGTGTTTTTAGTTCCACGTTGTGATACAACATGGGGAATTGAACATTGAGTGCTACCCTAGAGTGTCTATAGTTTACCATTACGAGACCATTTGGGGAATTGACGACAAGTGCTTACTTATAAAGTCTATGTTAAAGATGAACCGAAGGGGTTAGGTTGTGATAACTTCCCAGATGGTTTCTTGTGTTTGTTTATTTGATTAATTTTATAAATGTAAATGAATTTAGCTTGAACTATAGGATTGTTTACTTTTGTGTACTTTCATGTTTATTACTTCATTATTTATATTGCATTCCATATATATCCACTGATAGTTAGGCCCAAATATTTGGGTATTTTCCTACTAGGATTGGTCTCACACCCTATTTGGGTTTTGATTTTGGGCTTAAATAGATTATATTATCACAGGTATCGATAAGGGCAAGCGCCCTTCTACTTTAGGTAGTTGACTGTTATAGATCTAGAGGGCATGAGACCAAGCCATGACTTGATATGCTACTAGAGTTTATTTGTTTTCTTTGTACTTTGGTTTAGTACTATATTTAAGAACTATGATTTGTTTGGATTATTTCCTAGACATATGTGACATGAATCATTTATATATATGTTCTCTAGTTGTTTATCTACTTTTAGTCTTACGCTGTTTACTTATTGTACAGTATTACTGTTGCTGCTACTATTATCTATTTATTTCTACTGTGTTACTCTACCAATGATGGAATATTTTACCCACTATCACACCCAAGGATCTTGCTACTAGTCGGAAGCCTCTGGAATCTGGGGAAATGTGCTTGAGTCCATTTGACCAACTGGGTTCATGGAAATTCTGGGCGACCCCTAGAATCAGGACGTTACAAAGTGGTATCAAAGGAGGTTTTCTTCTTGACTTATTTTTTGGAGCCTATATCCAGGGATAGGAAGGAATAAGTATTTGGTAATAAGATATGCCCGGGAGTAGCTAACCCATGTACATGGAAAAGAAAATTTACCTCAAATATTGAAATTTTTCTAGTTTTTAAAATAATTACAGTTGATTTGATTTCACCGTTGGGTGATTCACATGTTTTGTGCGGTTATCATTGATGTTATTGAGGTTCTATTTCGATTTCAGCCTGATGAGATGAGGGTATTCCATCTCATGCATCATATATGAAATTTCTAGAGATCTCATGTCATGCATTCTTGTCATTCCATTTAGGGTTCATTTTTGATTTCATGTTGTTGTGATAGATGTTATGGTAGATATGCATGTTGGTGTGATAAATGCCTTGATATAATACCTAATATTTGATAGGGTATTACTATTGTGTAAGGTCTGTTTGAATGAGCACCAAAATTTGGTCCTTGAGGTGTTATGGGACCTCATGGATTGAAATTTGGTGGATCATATTGAACTTTAATAGTTATACTTTGTGATATTACATGAATAGGATGCCAAGATTTGATTCGTGAGGAGTATAAACCCCACATATCAGAATTTGGAACTTAAATGTTTGTTTTAGTGTTTTTATGGGATTCCAGAGTAGTTTCTAAGGCTTACTATCTAGAAAAAACAAGAATACAAGGTGTGTAATGATGAATACATGCCATGTATCCTTCTGTTCGGGATGGAACTGTTTTTCTTAAGTACACATTGTGTACTGTATGTACACACCATGTAGTCCTTAATCGTGTGACTGACTATGTGGGAAGAGACACGAGGTTGGGAAATCTTTGGTTGAACATGTTGTGTTCTGGATGAACACACTGTGTTGTAGAGACCTTGTATCTGACTGTGTGATTAATAAAATGGGTAGATGAAAATCAGGTAGTACACGTCGTGTTTATCTTGAACACGCTGTGTGTAGTCGACCGTGTAATCAGCCATGTGACTAATGACATAGGTCGGTGAAATCCATCTATTACACGCTGCGCGTGGCATAAACATTCCGTGTAGAGTCAACCGTCTCTCGGACCGTGTGACTAATGACATGGGAGGCTAAAAGCTAAGTGGTACACACCTTGTCTGGTACAAACACGCCGTGTAGTTTTTTTCTAGGAGAACCGTGTGTTTTATCCATGTAGGGGAACTTGGGAATGGAAAAAAGATTCATGTACACACCATTTTAGAGGATGAACTTGATGAATGTTTGGGATAATACATGAATAGTGTTGGTAGGAAAACAGGCCAATGTAAAAACTTAAGGGAACATGTCGTGTTGGGGTCGTACACACCGTGTATCCATGTTTTGAAGAAATTGAATGAATTATTTTCTCCTGTTACTTTCTTGAACATCTATGTTTAATTCCTTGATAATATTGATCTACGGTGTGTGCTTGACCTTGTAGATTCATGCCACTGATACATCCTCTAGTTGTATGTGAGATTCAGGGCAACGATCATACACCAGACATGGAAGATCAAGGACTACCAGCAGATCCTCCCGTTGTGCCTATATTGGAACCAACCATCATTTAGGATGTAGGTGATGATGAAAGGTTCTGAGAAGGCTTCATAAGGTTTATGCAGACCTTCAGGGGAGTACCGAATCCTGCCCCGTCTATGGTAGAGTTGACACAGGTTTTTTAGCAGCAACATCCTCCCAACTTCTCAAGGGATGGAGGACCTCAAGATATAGAGTCATGGTTAGAATCCATGTTGTCAATATTCAAACATCTAGAGATGCCTCTAGAGAGGAGGGAGAATCTCTCTACGTATATTCTCTAGGATTCTACCAAGAGATGGTGGGATGTGATTTCACAGGCTGGATGCCAGCAGGTTATGACGTGGGATGAGTTCCAGTGTACCTTCTATGACTAATTCTACCTAGAGACTTTGAGGGTCGACCAAGACCAAGATTTCATGAGTTTGGAGTAGGGTACTCTCTCATTAATGGAGTATTCTTCTCACTTTATAGAGTTTTATCTCTTCACATCCATTCTAGTGGGTGACGAGTTATTCCTGGTGAGGAAGTTTGAGGATAGACTTAGGCATGACATCCGATCTCAGGTGAACATCTTTAGGTTGAATTCCATCACTTCTATAGTCAAACATTAGCTGATCACAGAGTGAACCCTGAGGGATTCTGGGGCTGTGATCCAGGGTGGCTCGACATCCAGAGTTAGTACCACTCCGAATGACAGTAGGAAGCACCACAGGGAGTCTACGCGTGGAGATCCGAGTAGGCGGAATACTTCCTTGGGTGGAAAAGTGGTGTGATACCAGTGTGGTAAGAGAGAAAATACGAGGAAACATTACTTTAGAGACCTATTTGAGTTCTGATATTGCGGAAAGATGGGTCATCTTCATCATTTCAGTCAGTTTTTATCACCAATAGTTGATGATAGAGGTTCTTCTATGACTCATTGTTCAGAAGCAGGACCACCAGTTTCTCATCAGTCTAGGAAATGGAGTTCTTCCAGACATTCAAGATGACTTGGAGGTCATGGTATTGGTATCATGTCACCAATATTTTAGTGAAAAAAGATTGGATCAGCTTAGGGTGGTCAGGTAGGGTCGGAGGACCACAGTACAGGTCAAAATTTTGTAGTGAAGCAGATTCAGTAGGAGCAGGATCCCAGACCCTCTATAGTTAGAGGCACGATACTAGTTGCCTCGGTTTTAGCTTATGCACTTTTTGATATAGGGACTTCCCATAGTTTCATATCTATTGATGTTGTGGAGAGTCTTGGGCTCTGTATCTTTACTTCTTCTAATATCTTGATGCTAGACACTCAGTTGAGGACTAGAATGACTAGTGTACTTCAATGCAAGGAGTTCCCTCTTGAAGTTGGTGGGTGTCACTTATTATGGGACCTTTATGTATTAGAGATTACATGCTATGATGTCATTCTCAGAATGGATTGGTTATATCCCTACCGGGATATTGTTGAATTATATCATCATAGGGTGAGTTTCATATCACTAGAGGGTGGTTTGTTTCTATACAAGGGATAATGGGATGTCCAGGCGATCAGAGCAGGACCCGAGAATCATGGGTTTGGTGGAGTTACATCACATATTTCTAGTCTGTATCTAGATGAATAGGGAACTTCATAGACAAACTTTATTCTAGTGGTGGATCTTTTCAGGAATGTCTTCCTAAAGGACATTTTAGGGTTTCCTCTGAAGCGAGAGGTATACTTTTCTATTGAGCTTGTTCTAGGAGAATCACATGTATCTATTACTCCTTATATGATGGCTACACTAGAGTTACAGGAGCTCAAGAAGTAGTTAGGGGAGTTAGAGAAAAAGGGTTTCATCCTACCCATTACTTCTCTTTGGGGTTTGCCTATCCTATTTGTGAAGAAGGCGGACTGTAACCTCATACTTTTTATGGATTATTGGAAGATAAACCTGTTTATGGTAAAGAACTGATATCCCTTACCGAGGATTGATAATCTCTTTGATCAGCTTTGAAGAGCCCGAGTGTTATCAAAGATTGACTTGAGATTTGGTTATCATCAGTTTCATGTTAAACCATATGATATAACTCTTACATACTTTTGGAGAAGGTATGGTCTATATGAGTATGTGGTTATGCCATTCGGTCTCATGAATGTGGCTGTAGTTTTTATGGAATTTATGAACCAAGTGTTCCATTCATACATGGATTCCTTCATGGTGGTTCTCATGGACAATATATTGGTGTACTCTCACACTTTACATGACCTTGATATCAATCTTGGTAAAATTTTGAGTACTCTGAGAGAGCATCAGTTATATGATATGATCTCAAAATTCTACTTCTGGATGGACCAAATTCACTTCTTGGGTCATGTTATCTCAGAGACAGAAGTATCTGTAGACCCAGAGAAAGTGAGAGCAGTAGTTTCATGGGATAATTCGAAGAAAGTATTTGAGGTGTGTAGTTTTATAGGTCTAAATAGTAATTATAGACATTTCATATAGGAATTTTCACGCTTATCAGTGCCATTGAAGAGATTGACTAAGAAGGGTGTAAAGTACCTATGGAAAAATTCATATGAGTCAGACTTTTAGGAGTTGAAAGGGAGGTTGACTTCAGCAATGATACTAGTTTTTACAGATCCAGGAAGGAGCTATACTATATACTATGATTCATTAGGTATCGGGATGGGAGAAGTGCTTATGCTGGGGGAAGGAGTCGTTGCTTACAGGTCTTGGAAATTGAGGCCACATGAGAGGAATTACCCGATGCCCGATCTTGAGTTGGCTGAAGTTTTTCATGCTTTACACTATTGGAGACATTATTTTTTAGGAGATAATTATGTGGGTTTTTCTAACCAAAAAAGTCTCAAGTACATCTTTACTCAGTGCGATCTGAATTTGAGATAGCATAGGTGGTTTTAATACCTTCAATCCTTTGATTTTGAGATTTCCTACATTCCTGGGAAAGGAAACATAGTGGATGATGTATTGAGCAGGAGGAATCAGATACAGGTAGTTCAGGAGGCCAGCAGTGAGTGGAAGCTTATGGCTCTGTTCTCTGAGATTCATTTGGAGGTGCACGACAGACATGGACATGCATTTATTTCTTCTATAGTTATTACCTATACTCTTCTTAAGAAAGTGCGAATGAGGAAGCTATCAGATGCTGAAGGCCTAGTCCTGTGGGAGAGTGGGTTAGGAGAGGACCCTATTCCTTTATGGATTGTGAGAGAGGATGAAACCTTAAGATTCCATGGATGAATATGGGTTTTAGAAAACATACACAAGGAGATGATACAGAATTTTCATTCTACAGTTTGGGCAATTCATCCTGGTGTCACCAAGATGTATAGTGATCTACACCATTAGTATTGGTGGCCAAGCATGAAGAGAGATGTTGATGCTTTTGTGATGAGGTGTTACACCTCCTAGTAGGTGAAGTGTAGCATCAATGACCATTATGGCTTTTGTAGCAGTTACCCATTCCCGAGTGTAAGTGTAATGATGTCGCGATGGAATTCGTGATGGGATTACCAAGATCGCCTTGAGGGAACAATATAGTTTGGGTTGTCATTGACAGACTCAAAAATGTTGCACACTTCTTTTCAATCAAGGATACCTTCTGTGTTGATGGGATGGGATGGTTTTACATCCATGAGAGTGTACGTTTACATGGGGTTCCACACTCCATCATTTTAGACAGGGATGCCCATTTTACTTCTTGGGTCTGGTAGGGACTACAAAGGGATTTGGGTAGACATGTACTTATGAGTACAACTTACCATCCCCAGACAGATATCCAGTCTGAGCGTATGATTCAGGTGATGGTGGACATGCTTCAAGCATGTGTTCTAGATTTTGGAGGTTCTTGGGAGAATCACATACCTCTGGTGGAGTTTTCCTACAATAATAGTTTTCAAGAAACTATTCAGATGGAACCTTATGAGGCTTTGTACAGTAGCCCATGCCGATTACCCATATGTTGGCTGGAGGTAGGAGAGGTTGCTATGCTGGGACCTCGTCTTTTCTAGAAGACCACAAAGTAGGTGGAGTTGATTCAGAAGAGGATGGACATTGCATTGTATCAACAGAAGTCTTATGCTAATCAACAGAGATGACCTATGAAGTTTGAGGTTAGAGATCAGGTTTTCTGATGTGTCACACCGATGTTGGGAAACAAAAGGATTATGAGACAGGGTATTCTTTCACTGAGATACGTCAAGCCATTTGAGGTTTTGGAGAGATTCAGACCATTTACCTATCTGTAGCAGTTAACTTAGAGGTATTGTTATATGCACGGCATCTTCCACACTTCCTAGCTACAATGTTACTTCTCAGACCCGTCTCATGTTTTTCAACCTGAGGAGTTTGAGTTGGAGGTGGACACATCATTCGATGAGCATCCTATAAAAATTGTTGACTGTAGTGAGAAGGTTCTCCATGGCCAGTCTTTCTCTCTGGTATAGGTTCTATGGAATCACAGGCAAGTATAATATGAGACTTGGGAGCGACAGACCGATATGCGATCACAGTGGCCAGAGATGTTAGAGAATTACTCTTCTTCTTAGGGAAATTCGGGGATGAATTTATTTAATGGGGGAAGTTTGTAAGAACCCAGATCTTCTTTTAAGGCATGGATCTTGATTTATGGTGTTTTTGAGAAAAAGAGGAGTTTTTTTTTGGAAATTTTAGGAGTACATGCCCTGTATTGGCCATGTAACGACATAGTACAAGGTAGTGTGGGGTGACGTGGAGACTGCCTAAAGCGGGGACCGGTAAGGCATATACATGCCGTGTATCCTCAGGGAACAAGCCTGGTATTTTAATTTTTATTTGATAAATTGGATTGGTTTTCATATCATTCAGATAAGACACTTCTTCTAACACCATCTCATCCAGGAGCGACCGAAGATCGCGATTCTTCTCCAAGCTCCTGATCGACTGTGTGTGCTCCGAATCGAACACCATCAATTATGTTATAATCAAATCAGTGAGTTCTTCCTTCTTCTATATCCTCTTATTTTGATTTCTCTTATTGTGTGAGATATTCAAGGATTAAGTTTTTTCCTTTTTTGTATATATACAGAATTCTAGGTTGATTCAAAGGCTGAGGTTCAACTATATCAATCGTATAACATCAAGGTAGGTGGTTTGTGCCTTTCTGTATTTTTTATTTGAATAATATGTGAAATATTTCCCAATAAACTTGTTCGGGGTATTGCGTGTTTGGAGAATTTAACCCTATTAATGACTTATATGATTTTTTTCTTGAGTAGGGATGTTAAATTGTGAATAAGTTTTATTTTCTATACTATGGATGTGTTTTCCCATGTTTGATTGTTTTGGCCTTTGGATTCAAAACTTCCTGTTAGGATGCATTGTTTTCCATGCCTAGTGTGGTTATGATGGAGTGATATTATCTGATATGCTATGATATGATTTTTATCTATTTAGACAAGTAGTATAGTGTTATTTACATTGGCTGCTGGATATCGTTTGTGCATGATTGACTTACACTAGGCTGTGGGAACCTAGTGTAGTTAGACCATAGGGGGAATGGATGATGAGGGCTTCCCCAGAGTGTCTGTTATACTTTTCACATTCTGAGACCATAGGGGGGATGGATGTGAGTGATCCATTAGAGTGTTTTTAGTTCCACATTGCAAGAACAAAGGGGTAATTTGACATTGAGTGCTTCCCTAGAGTGTCTGTAGTTTACTGTTATGAGACCACATAGGGAATTTATGGTGAGTGATTCCTCATAGAGTCTATGTTAAAGCTGAATCAGAGGGGTTAGATTGTAAGAACTTTCGAGAGGGTTTCTTTTGTTTTTTTGGTTGATTAATTTTATAAATGTAAATGAATGTAGCTTGAATGGTAGGATTGTTTTCTTTTGTGTACTTTCATGTTTATTACTTTATTTTTCATATTGCATGCCATATATATCCACTGATAGTTAGGCACATATCTTTGGGTGATTTCCTACTAGGATTCATCTGACAACCTATTTGGGTCATGATTTTGGGCCCAAACAGACTATATTATTGCATTTATAGATAAGGGAAAGCGCCCTTCTTCTTCAGGTACTTGACTGCTATGGAGCTGGAGAGCATGGGACAAGGCTATGGCTTGCGATGCTACTGTAGATTATTTGTTTTATTTGTAAATTGGTTTAGTACTGTATTTCAGAATTGTGACTTGTTTGGATTCTTCCCTAGACATATGTGACATACATCATTTATATATATGTGCTCTAGTTGTTTATCTACTTTCGGTCTTCTGTTATCTAATTATTGTATGGTATTACTGATGCCACTACTGTTATCTATTTATTTCCACTGTGTTACTCTATCAATGAGGGCATAATTTCCCCACTATCTCACCCATGGCCCTTGATGCTAGTCGGCAGCCTCTGATGTTCGGGGAAATGCGCTTGAGGGTATATGACCAACTGGGTATGGGACACCTCTGGCCTGCACCTGGAACTGGGACATTACAATTCCGATTCAAAATGGGTGTTTATCTTTGATGGATAGGGATAGATCCAGTATCCCAGATATTCATATTGAATGTGATTTTTTTGATGTATTTCTAGAATAATTTTTTGGTATTACTCTAAATTTTAAATCTGGGTTTTAAATATAACTCATACCTGGGGTTACACATATTTCAAAGACTCCATCTAGGATATACCCAATTGAGTTGTAGTAACTGTAGAAGAAACTCTAAGAGAATATTGAGGGTAATAAAGTATCATCTTCCCTGTATTGATGACTTGTTTAATCAACTACACAAAGCTAAAAAACATTTTGAAGATTGAACATCATTCTAGATATCAATAATTAAGGGTACGAAAGGATGAAATACACAAGATTACATTTTGTACATGGCATAGAAACTCTAAATTTGTAGTGATTCTATTTGGTCTTACTGATTATCCTAATATTTTGATGGATTTAATGAATGGAGTATTTAGAGATTACCGTGATCAATTTTTAGTATACTTTACAGACAATTTTCTTATATATTAAAAGATAAATGAAGAGAATTTGGATCATTTTAGGGTTGTTCAGAGGAGTCCGAGGAAGGAAAAGTTGTATGAAAAATTTTCCAAGTGGGAATATTGGATACATAACGTTTTCTTTATGGTTCATATTGTAACACCCGAGACTTTTATGTTATATAAACCATCAAAGGAATCTTTTTCTACACAACACTTGCTTGGCTTGCTTTGCACGCAATCGCGACCTTCCTCGATAGCTTGCGTCGTACGCAATACCGACTTTCACTAAACAACAATATACTATTAAAACTAGCCGTTATGAATAGTAATAACCAATTTTTGAAATTTTATAAATTTTATTTTTCAAAATGGACTTCATTTTTGGACTCAGAATATCGAAATTAGCCTAGGGTGAAATTTTGGTATTTTTCTGAAAACTTTCAATTTTTGATGAATAGTGAAACCACTAAGTGGTAGGTTAAAAACCGAATTTTGCATAAAACTTAATTTTACCGCTTCTGTGAATGGAATTTCAAAAATCCGAGAGACACGGTTAATATCAAGGACTAAAATGTGGTTCAATGAGATGAAAATAATTTTTGGTGAATAGTAACTTTTTACTATTTTTTACCGCGGTTAATAGTAAATAGGGTAACTAAGGGTAAATATGATATTAATATTATCCTAACACATGTCCTAATTCTATTGGACAAGTGTAATTCGACCAAAAACAAACTTAGGAATAAAATATGACCATTTAGGCCCACTTGGATTAGATTAGGACATTTATTATTAATTTATTTAAAGAAGGGTTAAAATAGTTAAAATCAAAGTTTAATAAGTAAATCATTTTTAATATGGGGTTATACATAAGATAAATTCGATTGTAAATATTCATTAGAAAGCTAAAAAGATTTCCTACATGATGGTATTTTATTTGTAATTTTTAGACCTCAAATAATTTAATTTATTTATGACACAAAGATGATGCAGTAATTATCTTGTTAACAAAATATTGACAAAATTGATGTTATAAACACCAAAATAAATGTAATTTGACACTTTTTATGAATTCCACTAATTTTCTAGTTTAATATGATATATTAATGTTGATTTAATCAACTTGGTTCGAACATATAATTCTGTTATGACTTTCACAAAAATCATATATCAAATAGTGTCAAAATTGACACAAAATAGTTTTTAAATCAAATATTATATTACTAATTGTTATTTTATTCCTAAAAATCTAAGGTTCGGCCAAATGACTTAGATAAGGATATATATATTAATAATAAACAATTTGGGGTTCGTTTGGCATGTTATAGTAAGTGTATTAACCATATAGTGAAAGAAAACAAAATGACATGGTAAAAGTTAAATTATTTAACTTAGAGTTAAATCTAATTAATAAGGTTAAAATAATACCCTAAACTTGTCTAAATCCTATTGGTTGATAGGATTTCGACCCTTCCCCACTTTATCTTCGAAATAAGACCCTTTGGAACCATTATAAACCGATTTTGACTTTAATATAAAATAATATTTTGAGATATTCCTAAGGTGCCCCTCTCCTCCCTTATAAAAGGGCACCTCCTCCCCCTCCTCCTCACACCAAATTGAGCACTCAAGCTCGGCCAACCCCTGCCATTTTCTCCTCTCCACTTCCCTAGAATAATCCTAGAGGTCCTGGTCTTCTCCAAAGACCAATCTTAGTTCCTTAAGTGGAGGATTCAAAGAGGCGTTCCAAAGAAGAGGTAATATCGATTACCGATCTTTTCAATTTCTTTCGTCTTCAACTTCTTCTTTTTTAGTTGTTTCATGACAAAGTAATAACATCAGTATTACTTACATACTGATATGTTATTATAAATATTAAACAACCCTAATTCACCTTCTATCCATCCTACGGAAAAATGAAATCACCGCGCGTGCGTACGTACGGAATACCGTCTCCACGCCGTGGTGTAATCTATTTTTCCACCATCACCTTACAAGGATGGTTATAATGGTGTAATAAGTAACTATATATGATTATTATGAAGTAATATTGATACTGAAATAATATATATATATACTCCAATACAATTCCACGATCATAGGAACGATATCATCACTCGTGCGTACGTACGGAATACCGTCTCCACGATGTGATGCGACTCGTTCTACATGATCTTCATTTCATAATGATTATATAAATGAATAGAATGAATGAATATGGCATATAATACACTAATACCATTCTGTAAATGAATTATCTATAACCTAAAGATAAGAATAAGAATTTATTCGACAAAACACGCATAAGAACGAAAAGTTATAAAGACCCGAGTAACAAGTAACAATGAAATATTACTAACAAAAAGCTAATAATATGACCATATATGATATCATATCAACATGTATGATTCTGGAATAAGTCAATAACATTATTTAAACCATTATACAGGAGCTTCGGACACGTACAAAGCAAATCGGACCTAAGGTAAGGGAAATATCACAATCTCATTTTTATCCGAGATTGTTTATTCGTAAGTATTTACTGGGGTGTATTTTATCATCCACATCCATGTTTCATCAATATGTAATATTATTTTCATCCACTCACAATAGTTTAAATCCAATTTTACCCTTCGGTGAGTTTTTAGTAAAGAATATGAAAGGAATCTTTTGTCGTTTTTTTCGTACGAGGTACTTTTTGACTTTTCCGACAAAAGTACGAAGAATGTTTTTTTCAACTTATACGACAAGAATGGATTTTTAAAACATTATTTCCAAGAAGCTTCCTTTACAAGTTTTCAAGTTTATTTTTAATCAACTTCTTTTAGTTTATAATTGTATGACATATTAAGAAAAGAAAAGTGTTTTTGAAGAAGAAAGGATATTTTCCTCAAGAATGGTGTTCAAGTGTTTTATCAAAATTATTTTCCATCTAAGATAATAAAGGGTTCTGTTTTTATCCCTTTAATTACATTGATTTGATTATGTTGTGAGGGAATTATTTTTATGAAGTCATTTGCCTTATAAGATTTGTTTTATGATGTCATGATGTTCCAAAAATCCCATTTTTGTTACATGTGTTACGTGATGATGTATTATTTATGATTATGTGGCACACATAAGAAAGGATTCATTATAAGATGGGTGGGACCTATATCTCCCTCCAATGCATTGGGTAAAGATTTTATATCTCATGAGATAGACATGGCTGGAACGGAAGGTTATTTCGGTTCAGTGATACAGGACTGAAACGAGGAGTGAACTCGGTTCAGAAAGGGACTTTGTCCACTAAGATAGTCTTGGCAATAAGTCATGACTAACAAGAAATGATTTTCCATGATTATGTGTGCATGCCACAAAGTTTCAAGTTTTATGTTATGATTATGGGGATCTCATTTTCACTTCTATGATTTATTCCATGTTAAGATATTATGATCTCTTTTGCAGTTTTTGATTTTCATAAAGATATGATATGATTTTTATTTCCTTTATTTGCCCTTGCTGAGCATTTGAGCTCACCCTTTTATGTTTTCTTTTCCCCAGGTCAGGAAGATGGATATTAAGTAGAATATGCTAAAAGGGACCCTAGATATGATGAAATAAATGGGAGACACTGTAGAAGATTTATGAACCAGTTGTTTATGTTTCCCAGTTTCTAAAGACACTATACCTATACGGTCCTTTGTGGTTTTATCATATGTTGTAATAAGTGTGCTTC
Source organism: Viscum album (assembly GCA_963277665.1). Lineage (NCBI taxonomy): Eukaryota > Viridiplantae > Streptophyta > Magnoliopsida > Santalales > Viscaceae > Viscum > Viscum album. Next base: position 1,736,835,739 of record OY728157.1, on the reverse strand, counting down.
AATTTTGAAGTATTAACAATGTATGTAAAGTATGGGTCGTTATAGTTGGTATCAGAGGAAAGGTATAGTCAACCTTTGGAAACTAGGATGTGAAAGCCTTAGTAAGAACCCTAAGGATAAGTCTAAGCATAGAACACAATCTTAGTGTTTTAGAAATGGCCTTGAATAACCTAGGATAAGACCATAAGCATGAAAATTTTATTCTTGAATTATGTGTTTTCCTATTATAATTAGTGTTGCTCACACTATTCTTCTTGGTTTTAGTCAATGGCTGGAACCCGAAGGAACCGTGTTAATGCGGAATGCGATGGGCAATGCAATGATTATCCCCCTGAGCAACCAAACAATATGGGAGATGGAATGCAAAATCTTGTAGCCATGCTCACACAACTTTCTCAAGCTATGAATCATGCAGGATTTCCGAACGAGCAAAGGAGGGAGCAACATTCTGTTGAATCCTTCATGAGGCAGCGTCCACCTTCTTTCAGTGGGTCTACTGATCCATTAGTTGCTGAACAATGGATTAGTACTACTGAAAAGATATTTTCAGTTCTTCAATGTTCTGAACATGATAAAGTCATCCTAGCAGTGTATCGTTTAGAAGGAGATGCTGATCAATGGTGGAATCTTGTTAAGAATACGAGGCAAAGGGATGAAATTGAGTCTATGGAATGGGACGAGTTCAAGAACTTATTTTTCAATAAGTACTTCCCTCATATTCTCCGAACAAAGATGGAGAAAGAGTTCCTTGAACTGAAGCAAAGGGATGATGAATCTGTTAGTACCTATGAAGCAAATTTTACAAGACTTGCAAGGTACGCTTCTGGTATTATTATCCAACCTGAGAGTAAGATCGATCGATTCTTTAGTGGCTTAAAACCAAGTCTTCGAAGGGCGTTAGCCATAAGGGACTTCAATAGCTACGAGGAAATCGTTCGATGTGCTCTCAAAGTCGAGATGGAGATTGGAGTAACCCATCAGTCACATGGGTTTGATAAGAAGAGGAAGATGGAATTCAAAGAAAAATCTAAAGAGCACACGGAAAAGAAGATGAGCTTTTCCTTATGCTCAAAGTGTGGAAAGAAACATGGAGGAAGTTGTCTTAAAGGGACAATTAAATGTTTTAAATGTGGAAAGGAAGGTCATCGGGCATTTGAATGCCGTGATAATGGGAAGAAGATGTCTAATGATGCAAACAAAGGAAGGGATACACAGAATGATCCTACTACACTTCAATGTTTCAAGTGCAAGGAGATGGGGCATTATTCCAATCAATGCCCAAATCCAAGGGTTGATGATGATGGTCGACGTCAACAAACTCTTAAGGCTAAAGACAAAGGAAAGTCACATGCAATTTCTATCAGCGATGTGGAGTACGATAACGATGTGGTGAAAGGTACACTTACCATCCACTCTAAAGTAGCAAATGTTTTATTTGATTCTGGATCCACCCACTCTTTTATTTCTGAAGACTTTTCTAAGGGTATCACCGTATTACCTCAACAATTAGATGTTGAGTTAGCTGTGACAACACCTAATGGCACATCAATCGCATCAAAAGTTTATAATTCTTCTCCGATCGAAGTTTGTGGGAAAGTGCTTCCTGCAAATCTTGTGATCCTTCCTATAGTGGAATTTGATGTGATTCTTGGCATGGATTGGCTTTCTTTATACGGAGCTCATATCGATTGCCAAAGAAGGGAAGTCACATTTCATATTCCAGATCAATCTATGATCGTCTACCAATGCAAGGATGAACATAACCTTCCAGTGGAAATTTCTTCCATTTTATGGGTATTGATTCCACTAAATGAAGGTTATTTATCTCAAATGGTTGGTGAGAAACTCACGATTAAGAATATGCCCATCGTACGGGAGTTTGATGATGTCTTTCCGGAGGAATTACCGGGTCTTCCACCAAATCGTGAAGTTGAGTTTTCAATAGAACTCGTACCGGGTGCTTTGCCTATTTCAAAGACACCTTATAGGATGGCCCCAATTGAGTTGCAGGAATTGAAGAAGCAACTCCAAGAGAATCTTGATAAGGGATTCATACGCCCTAGTGCGTCACCTTGGGGAGCACCTGTTCTATTTGTTAAGAAGAAAGATGGATCAATGAGACTCTGAATTGATTATCGAGAACTTAACAAGATCACTATCAAGAACAAATATCCTCTCCCACGCATTGATGACTTATTTGACCAACTACGCGGAGCTCAATACTTTTCCAAGATTGATCTTCGTTCAGGGTATCATCAATTAAGGGTCAAAAGGGAGGATATACCAAAGACGGCTTTCCGTACAAGGTATGGACACTATGAATTTATAGTGATGCCATTTGGTCTTACTAATGCCCCTGCTATCTTCATGGATCTAATGAATAGAGTCTTTAGAGACTATCTTGATCAATTTGTGGTAGTCTTTATAGACGATATTCTTGTCTATTCAAAGAGAAAGGAAGAACATGAAGATCACTTGAGAATTATATTGAAGACCCTGAGAAAGGAGAAGCTTTATGCCAAATTTACCAAGTGTGAATTTTGGCTTCAAAAAGTTGCATTTTTGGGTCACATAATCTCAAAAGAGGGGATATCTGTGGATCCAGCAAAAACAGAGGTTATCGAAAGATGGTCGAGACCAACAACAGTAACTGAGATCCGAAGTTTTCTTGGTTTGGCTGGATATTATCGACGTTTTGTAAAAGATTTTTCACGATTATCTAATCCAATCACCAAGTTGACTCGGAAAGGAGTTAAGTTTGTCTGGACAGAGGAATGTGAAGAGAATTTCAAGGAGTTGAAAAGAAGGTTATCCAGTGCACCTGTGCTCACACTGCCTGGTAGTGGAGAAAGGTTTGTGATCTACAGTGATGCATCCAAGAAGGGATTGGGGTGTGTTCTTATGCAAAATGATATGGTGATAGCTTATGCCTCACGACAGTTGAAAATCCATGAGCAAAATTACCCAACACATGATTTGGAGTTGGCTGCAGTAATCTTTGCATTAAAGATTTGGAGGCATTACCTTTATGGTGAAAGGTGTGATATTTATACTGATCATAAAAGTTTAAAGTATATTTTCACACAAAAGGTGCTGAATATGCGTCAAAGAAGATGGTTGGAGCTGATTAAGGATTATGACTGCTCAATCCATTACCACCCTGGGAAAGCAAACAAGGTGGCAGATGCATTAAGTCGACAAGACCATGCTAGTTTATCCATGATGAGGATCACAAAAGATCCAATATTTATGGATTTACAAAGGATGGATCTTGGAATTATAACGGAAAGGGAAAAATCTTATCTTTCTCAAATGAATGTTCAACCATCTATACATGTGAAGATTAAAGAGGCACAGAAAGAAGACGTCGAGTTACAAAAGAAGGTGAGAAATGTTCCTGAATTCAACCTTGATTGTGATGGGATAATAAAGTTCAGGAATCGGGTTTGTGTTCCTTCCATTCCTGAATTAAAGAAGGAGCTGCTGGATGAGGCACATAGTTCATCATTCTCTATTCATCCTGGAAGTACGAAGATGTATAGGGACCTGAAAGAGTACTTCTGGTGGGATGGCATGAAAAGAGATGTTGCTGAATATGTATCTCGATGCTTGGTTTGTCAACAAGTTAAAGCTGAGAGACAAAAGTCTAAGGGGATGTTACAACCATTACCCATACCCGAATGGAAATGGGAAAACATCACTATGGACTTTGTCATAGGACTTCCTAAAACATCCAAAGGCAATAATGCTATCTGGGTCATAGTTGATCGTCTTACAAAGTCTGCACACTTCATTCCTATTAGAGAGGATTTCTCTCTAGATCAGCTTGCCAGGATATATGTAAAGGAAGTGGTAAGATTGCATGGAGTACCACTTTCTATTATATCTGATCGGGATCCGAGATTTACCTCGAAGTTCTGGCGAAGTCTTCAGCATACTCTGGATACAGAGTTGAGTTTCAGCACTGCTTATCTTCCCCAGACAGACGGTCAGTCTGAGAGAACAATTCAAACCCTAGAAGATATGTTGAGAGCTTGCTCTATGGATTTCAAAGGAGGTTGGGATCAACACCTACCTTTGGTGGAATTTTCTTATAATAATAGCTTTCACTCCAGTATTCAGATGGCTCCTTATGAAGCTCTCTATGGAAAGAAATGCAGGACTCCAACTTGCTGGGATGAAGTTGGGGAAAGAAAGCTATTAGGACCTGATCTCGTTGATGAAATGGTAGAAAAGGTCAGATCTATTCAACAACACATAAGAGCAGCTCAGAGTCGATAGAAAAGTTATGCCGACAACCGAAGAAAAGACCTAGAGTTTGAAGTGGGCGATAAAGTGTTCTTACGAATATCTCCCTGGAAGAGGGTTATGAGATTTGGAAAGAAGGGGAAGTTGAGCCCTAGATATATCGGTCCTTTTGAAATACTGGATCGTGTTGGGAAGGTAGCTTACCGATTGGCGCTTCCACCGAATCTCTCTCAAGTTCACGATGTGTTCCATGTATCTCTCCTGAGAAAGTACATACCAGATCCTTCACATGTACTCAGCTCAGAAGTTGTACCGCTGGAGCAAGATCTTTCTTATGAAGAACAGCCGATAGAGATTCTGGATCGTAGCGAAAAAGTCCTACGAAACAAGACCACTCGCTTGGTGAAAGTTTTATGGAGGAACCACCAACTTGAAGAAGCTACTTGGGAGCTTGAGGATATGATGAGGGAGAAGTATCCTCATCTGTTTGTTACAAAGTGACGAATTTCGAGGGCGAAATTCTTTTTAAGGGGGGTAGAATGTAACACCCGAGACTTTTATGTTATATAAACCATCAAAGGAATCTTTTTCTACACAACACTTGCTTGGCTTGCTTTGCACGCAATCGCGACCTTCCTCGATAGCTTGCGTCGTACGCAATACCGACTTTCACTAAACAACAATATACTATTAAAACTAGCCGTTATGAATAGTAATAACCACTTTTTGAAATTTTATAAATTTTATTTTTCAAAATGGACTTCATTTTTGGACTCAGAATATCGAAATTAGCCTAGGGTGAAATTTTGGTATTTTTCTGAAAACTTTCAATTTTTGATGAATAGTGAAACCACTAAGTGGTAGGTTAAAAACCGAATTTTGCATAAAACTTAATTTTACCGCTTCTGTGAATGGAATTTCAAAAATCCGAGAGACACGGTTAATATCAAGGACTAAAATGTGGTTCAATGAGATGAAAATAATTTTTGGTGAATAATAACTTTTTACTATTTTTTACCGCGGTTAATAGTAAATAGGGTAACTAAGGGTAAATATGATATTAATATTATCCTAACACATGTCCTAATTCTATTGGACAAGTGTAATTCGACCAAAAACAAACTTAGGAATAAAATATGACCATTTAGGCCCACTTGGATTAGATTAGGACATTTATTATTAATTTATTTAAAGAAGGGTTAAAATAGTTAAAATCAAAGTTTAATAAGTAAATCATTTTTAATATGGGGTTATACATAAGATAAATTCGATTTTAAATATTCATTAGAAAGCTAAAAAGATTTCCTACATGATGGTATTTTATTTGTAATTTTTAGACCTCAAATAATTTAATTTATTTATGACACAAAGATGATGCAGTAATTATCTTGTTAACAAAATATTGACAAAATTGATGTTATAAACACCAAAATAAATGTAATTTGACACTTTTTATGAATTCCACTAATTTTCTAGGTTAATATGATATATTAATGTTGATTTAATCAACTTGGTTCGAACATATAATTCTGTTATGACTTTCACAAAAATCATATATCAAATAGTGTCAAAATTGACACAAAATAGTTTTTAAATCAAATATTATATTACTAATTGTTATTTTATTCCTAAAAATCTAAGGTTCGGCCAAATGACTTAGATAAGGATATATATATTAATAATAAACAATTTGGGGTTCGTTTGGCATGTTATAGTAAGTGTATTAACCATATAGTGAAAGAAAACAAAATGACATGGTAAAAGTTAAATTATTTAACTTAGAGTTAAATCTAATTAATAAGGTTAAAATAATACCCTAAACTTGTCTAAATCCTATTGGTTGATAGGATTTAGACCCTTCCCCACTTTATCTTCGAAATAAGACCCTTTGGAACCATTATAAACCGATTTTGACTTTAATATAAAATAATATTTTGAGATATTCCTAAGGTGCCCCTCTCCTCCCTTATAAAAGGGCACCTCCTCCCCCTCCTCCTCACACCAAATTGAGCACTCAAGCTCGGCCAACCCCTGCCATTTTCTCCTCTCCACTTCCCTAGAATAATCCTAGAGGTCCTGGTATTCTCCAAAGACCAATCTTAGTTCCTTAAGTGGAGGATTCAAAGAGGCGTTCCAAAGAAGAGGTAATATCGATTACCGATCTTTTCAATTTCTTTCGTCTTCAACTTCTTCTTTTTTAGTTGTTTCATGACAAAGTAATAACATCAGTATTACTTACATACTGATATGTTATTATAAATATGAAACAACCCTAATTCACCTTCTATCCATCCTACGGAAAAATGAAATCACCGCGCGTGCGTACGTACGGAATACCGTCTCCACGCCGTGGTGTAATCTATTTTTCCACCATCACCTTACAAGGATGGTTATAATGGTGTAATAAGTAACTATATATGATTATTATGAAGTAATATTGATACTGAAATAATATATATATATACTCCAATACAATTCCACGATCATAGGAACGATATCATCACTCGTGCGTACGTACGGAATACCGTCTCCACGATGTGATGCGACTCGTTCTACATGATCTTCATTTCATAATGATTATATAAATGAATAGAATGAATGAATATGGCATATAATACACTAATACCATTCTGTAAATGAATTATCTATAACCTAAAGATAAGAATAAGAATTTATTCGACAAAACACGCATAAGAACGAAAAGTTATAAAGACCCGAGTAACAAGTAACAATGAAATATTACTAACAAAAAGCTAATAATATGACCATATATGATATCATATCAACATGTATGATTCTGGAATAAGTCAATAACATTATTTAAACCATTATACAGGAGCTTCAGACACGTACAAAGCAAATCGGACCTAAGGTAAGGGAAATATCACAATCTCATTTTTATCCGAGATTGTTTATTCGTAAGTATTTACTGGGGTGTATTTTATCATCCACATCCATGTTTCATCAATATGTAATATTATTTTCATCCACTCACAATAGTTTAAATCCAATTTTACCCTTCGGTGAGTTTTTAGTAAAGAATATGAAAGGAATCTTTTGTCGTTTTTTTCGTACGAGGTACTTTTTGACTTTTCCGACAAAAGTACGAAGAATGTTTTTTTCAACTTATACGACAAGAATGGATTTTTAAAACATTATTTCCAAGAAGCTTCCTTTACAAGTTTTCAAGTTTATTTTTAATCAACTTCTTTTAGTTTATAATTGTATGACATATTAAGAAAAGAAAAGTGTTTTTGAAGAAGAAAGGATATTTTCCTCAAGAATGGTGTTCAAGTGTTTTATCAAAATTATTTTCCATCTAAGATAATAAAGGGTTCTGTTTTTATCCCTTTAATTACATTGATTTGATTATGTTGTGAGGGAATTATTTTTATGAAGTCATTTGCCTTATAAGATTTGTTTTATGATGTCATGATGTTCCAAAAATCCCATTTTTGTTACATGTGTTACGTGATGATGTATTATTTATGATTATGTGGCACACATAAGAAAGGATTCATTATAAGATGGGTGGGACCTATATCTCCCTCCAATGCATTGGGTAAAGATTTTATATCTCATGAGATAGACATGGCTGGAACGGAAGGTTATTTCGGTTCAGTGATACAGGACTGAAACGAGGAGTGAACTCGGTTCAGAAAGGGACTTTGTCCACTAAGATAGTCTTGGCAATAAGTCATGACTAACAAGAAATGATTTTCCATGATTATGTGTGCATGCCACAAAGTTTCAAGTTTTATGTTATGATTATGGGGATCTCATTTTCACTTCTATGATTTATTCCATGTTAAGATATTATGATCTCTTTTGCAGGTTTTGATTTTCATAAAGATATGATATGATTTTTATTTCCTTTATTTGCCCTTGCTGAGCATTTGAGCTCACCCTTTTATGTTTTCTTTTCCCCAGGTCAGGAAGATGGATATTAAGTAGAATATGCTAAAAGGGACCCTAGATATGATGAAATAAATGGGAGACACTGTAGAAGATTTATGAACCAGTTGTTTATGTTTCCCAGTTTCTAAAGACACTATACCTATACGGTCCTTTGTGGTTTTATCATATGTTGTAATAAGTGTGCTTCAATTTTGAAGTATTAACAATGTATGTAAAGTATGGGTCGTTATACATATAATCTCAAGTGAGGGTATATCTATGGATTCATAAAATCAAAGGTTATTGAACATTGTTTGAGACCAACCATTGTGATCGAGATCTATAATTTTTTTGGTTTGAATAGATATTATCGTATCTTTATAGATAATTCCTCATGATTATATAATCTTTCACTAAGATAACATGGAAGGGAGACAAGTTCCCTTAGATTGATGAATGTGAATAATATTTCAATAAACTAGAGAGAATATTAGTCATTGCACCTATAAATATGTTACACTACAGTGGAAAAAGGTTTTTGATTTATTTTGATGCATCAGAGAAGGGAATGGAATGAGTTCTCACAAATAATGATATAGTGGTCACTTAGGCCTCATGCCAATTGAAGGTTTCTGAGAAAAATCAGGCAACTCATGATTTGGAGTTAACTGTGGTATTTTTTTCATTAAATATATGAAGGAATTATATTTATTAAGATATGTTTAATATATATACTGATCATAAAATTTTAAGTAATATATTCACTCAGAATGAGTTGAAAAATCACCAGAGAAGATAGTTAGAGTTAATTAGTTAATATGATTACTTAATACATTACCACCCTAGGAAAGAAAATAATGTGGCTGTCACTTTGAGTCGAAAAGATCATGCTAGCTTATCTATTATGAGGATATAAAAATATAAAATATATTTATGCCTTCAAAGGGTGTACATAGAAATATTTAAGGAAGGGAATAAACATTGTCTTACTCAAATGAGGATTAATGCAGCACGAAAGAAATATATCAAATATTAGAAGAAGTTTAGAGATGTTCCATAGTTCAACATTGATTGTGAGGAAATAATAAGGTTCAAAATCTATGCATGTGTCCCGTAAATGCAATATTTGAAGAATTATCTATTTGATGAAGCTCATAGTTTATCATTCTCTATTAATCCAAGATTTAAAAGGATGTATAGAGACTTAAATGACCATTTTAGGTAGGATAATATGATTAAACTTATTGAATAATATATATCATGGTTCTTGGTATATCAAAATGTTAATTATGATATGTATAATTCTAAGAGGATGTTATAGCCATTACCCATTCCAAAATTGAAATGGATAAACATCACCATGGATTTTTCTATTGGACCCAAAATATTTTTTATAGGAAATAATGCTATTCGGGTTGTGGTTGATCACCTTATAAAGTCAGTACATTTCATTTCAATCAAATATGATTTCTATCCTGATCATATTTCTAGAATATACATTAAATAAGGATTTAGGTTTAAGGTAGTACCACATTCTATTATATTTCATTAGGATCTATGGTTTACCTAAATGTTCTAAGGATATCTTCAATAGGATCTGGATACAGAGTTACGTTTTAGAACGGATTATAACCCTTAGATAGATGGATAGATTGAGAGAACTATTCAAACCTTATAGAAAAAAATGAAATCATTTTTTCTATATTTTAAACATAGATGGGATTAACACCTTCCACTTGTAATATTTATTAAAATAATAAATTTCACTCAAGCATTAGACGACTCCTTATGATGACATCTAAAGAAAAAAGTTTATAATTAAAACATGATGAGACTAGTTTAGAAAATGAATATTATTGGGAATTAATATAGTTGATGAAATTAAAGGTAATTTCATATCCATTCAACAACACATCCAGGTAGCTCAGTGTCGACAAAAAATTTATAATGATAATCGTTATTGGAACCTAAAATTCATAGTTGGTGATAAAATGTTCCTGGTATTGTCTCTATTAAATAAGGTTATGATATTTGAAAATATTGGAATCCTAAGACATATGTATATTTTCCCTTTATAAATTGTTGATTGAGTAGGGATGGTAGCTTAACATTTGGTACTTCCACCAAAGATCTCTCATGTTCACAATATGTTCCATATATCTCTCCTAAGGAATTACATACTTGATCGATCACACATACTAATTTCAGAGATCATACCATTAGGGAATGGTTTTTTTATGATGAATAAAAAATATAAATATTTTATTTTAGAGGTAATGTTTTATTAAATAAGGATAATAACTTGGTGATAGTTCTCTGGAGGAATTAGAAATTTGAAGAATCCACTTCGGAACCCAATTGTGTAATGAAATAGAGTTATCCTCATTTTTTTGTATGAAAGTGATGAGTTTTGAGGGTGATATTCATTTTAAGGGGTATATAATGTAATATAGGGATTTTTTAAAAATTATTTCACTATAAATAATTTTATATCATTGATATCTTGCGCTACACGAAACACTGAGTTTAAACGAACTGTGATATACTATTAAAACATTACTATGTGATAGTTATCGCCTAACTGATGTATTAAAGGGTATGAATAAGAATAAATAAATTATTAAAAAATTATTGTTCAAATATTTAAAAAATTAACTTATTGGTTATCAATAAATAAAAAATTAAAATAAAAAATCATTTGAAAATTTAAGAGATGTTTTTCGGGAAAACTTTTTTTATGCGCGTAACATAATTTTACCATAAAAAATTACATTAATCACTATTGGTGAATGGTTTTAATGAATTTTTTTATAAAATATTAAATAATTTTTTTTTGTTTTTCATCTACCATTTTTTATATGCAAGTGATTATAATAAATCCATGTTTATCCTTAAAATCTATATCTTTTTCCTAAAATGTGAGTTTCATCTCTTTTTTCACTCTTAGATTAAAATTAGTTTATTATAGTGATGGGTATTGGATTTGATAAAATAAAATCCATATTTGGAATGAGGAGGTTAAAAAATATTTAATAGGTCCCTTTTAATTTTATGCATTGTGAAAAGTAATCGTTGTAAAATATATCACACCAGTAAAGGGTAAATCAATTAAAACATGGTAAAAACTAAATGTTCAGGTCAAAATTTTTCATATTCATTATTATTGGATGAACTTAATCCTACCCTTATAACCTTATTCTCCAAATGTAATTATTTAAGGGACACTTGTACATGAAAATGAACTATATAATATTTAAATAAATGAAGAATAAAAAATGCCACTCTCTTACTTGTAAATATCTATTATGTGTTGAAATGGGAAAAAATAAAGTTATGAAAAAATATAAATGTCTATTTTGTGATTAATTAACTTATTTTCATAATGATAATTTATTTATAATTTTTATAAATTATTTAATTAGCTTAAATTCATACACAACCTCGAAATAATATTTCAAAAATTTATAAAAGAAATATAATAAATGATTTTAAAAAAATATTAAAAGTAATAAAATTGGAGTGATTTATAGTTATACACATTTTTTTAGATTAATATGAAATATAAGTGTTTGTGAAAATATATTATATTTTAATTCAATATTCATCTTTTTATATTTAAAGTCAAATTGAATGAATAGGTTCAAATTTGACATTACATATATTTTATTAAAATAATATTTTATTAAATTATTTAAAAATCATAAAAAAAATTCAAGAGGAAAAAGAGGATAAAATTTGTTCGAAAATTTCATAAATTTTCCATTTTTGTTAAAATTTTCTCCTTATATGTAAATTTTTATCCCTTTGGTATTGAAAAATATGTTACCGTAATTAAGGTTATAATAGGTTAACAAAGTGGCTAAACCAAAAGATAAGGTTTAAAACACCACATAAAGAAGTCAAAATTTTATCATATGATTAGATTTAAATCCCATATGTCCTTATATTTGAACACCAAGATTTATTTATTTTTATAGAGAATTAATTTTTTATATTTTAATATTTTATAAAATCCCAAGAGTTCCCCTCCCAACAATTATAAAAGGGAACCCCTCCTTTCTCTTCTTCACACCACATTAAGACTTCTATCTCAACCAAAACCAACCAAATTATCTTGTAAAGTCTTCGATAAAAATTATATAGGTCATTATATTTAAAAAATAACAACCCTAGGGTTTTAAGGGACGATCTAAATGATTTTTTTCAAATAAGAGGAAATCTCCCTAACCGATCACTTTATTTTTAATCCCTATTTTACCTCTTATAAATCATTTTTATTTAAAAAATAATAATAAATTCAGTATCCTAAATATATTAAAATGTTATTATGGTTATTAATACACCTATATTCACTATCTTTTCATCAAATGGTAAGTGAATGTATTGCTCGCGCGTATATACAAATTACCATTACCACGAAGCGATGTTGTTCATTTTCCATTTATATTTTAATTAAATTGTAATAAGGATCGATTTAATTAATATAAATGATATATATTATATAATAATTATTATATAAAATATATTTATTATTTAAAATTATTTTTTTCTATCCATCTAAAAGTGAAAACAATGTTGATGCATATATATGGCATACCACCTCCACGAACAATGTAATTAATTTTCATATCTCTATCTTTTATAAATTATTATAAATATGTATATAAATAATATATATGATATTTATATAATTATTAATATTCTTGGGATTGTGTAACCATGATAAATGTACAAGGACATGAACTATAGAACACAAATTATCATGATAAAAGAAGAAGTTAACATTGGGAAATGACTATTTTAATAGAGTTATTAATAAATAGGTGTTAAAATGTTATTATATGATCATATATGATATTATAAGTGTGTAAATTACTCTAGAATATAAGTTTAATAAATTAATTTATTATATATCAGGATATACTTCTCTCAAATCAATTCAAACACAAGGTAGGAGTTGTATGTTATAATCACTTTATTTATCAATATTATTTATGCTTAAATTTACGATGATAAAATCTTATGGCCTACCTCTCCAGAAACACGTGAATTTTATTTTAAAATTTTTATTCTTTGAGAATAATATTTTCTAAACATTTTCCCCACTTTATGTACTGAATAGACTGAAATAAATTATTTAATAAAAACCGAATTTATTTCCCTCTTCAGTCAAAAAGCCTTTATCTTCCATATCAATGTTTTCAAAAAATATTTTCAATAATTTTTTTAATATTATCCTATGATTTATTAAATTCACTTTCACCCATTATTTAAATTTTAACATACTTTTTTAATATTAATCTTGTTGTCATTTTAACAATATGGTACTTTTTGAATATCTTTACAAAAGTATAGAAGGAATGTTTTCTTTTAACTCATACAACATGAAGGGAATTTCCTGGCATTATGACCACTCAATTATTTGAATATTCCTTTACATGTTTCCATGTTTATTTCAAAATAGTTTTTTATTTTATATTAGGAAATAATTTATATTGCAATGAAGTAATTTCAAGGTCTAAAGAGTATTTTAATAAATCAATATTTCATTGGATATTTTTAAGGAATTTATACTTATGATAACCTACTTTGATGTTATTTATTCTATAATAGGTATATAATCCAAGGATGAAATCCATATTTTTTATTTTTATTGTTTATTATTATTATAAATTGATATTTATGAAACATTTACCTTTTACATGAGTCATATAATGATTAATAGATGACATGTTTATAAAACCCATTTATTTTCCACATTTTATTCCCTAATAATATGTTTATAAAACCTTTTTTTCTTGGGTTATGATGTGATGAATGTTTTATGATATTATGGGACACATATGTATGATTTTATTTATGTGATGGGTGTGCCCAAAATTATATATCCATCTAATTCATTGGAAAAAGAATGATATCTCCTAAGATAAATAGGACTGGAATGAGAAGTGAATCGAGTTCATTAAATGAATCTATACACTATGATAGTTATGGAAGTGAATCTTAACTACTGTAATGGGTATGGGAGTGATCTGAATCTACTATAAAATTATAAGTAATATGCCTTCAATAATAAGGAAATGATTTTCTTTTGATATAGGTATGCCACAATTCCATATCTTGTTCTAGTGTTATACCCATATATATTTTTAGATTCCTTTATGATTCATGTCTTATGAACTATCAAGATTTACTCCATGACTCGAGATTATGTTTTTTTGATTTGTAGGGTATGGTTTTAAAATGCTAACATCATGTCCCCATACTATTATTCTAATTTTATTGTTATGTTATCATTAATATCTCCCCTATTTACCTTTACTGAGCATATGATCTCACCCTTTATTATGTTTCCTTTCCCAAGGTTATTATTATGATATGTACAATAAGGGTTCTATTTATGAAGAAATAAGTGGGATATAATGTATTTCATTTAGAAAATAGTTTTTATGTGTCTATGTTTCCAAAGTTACTAGATCTATTTTATTATATCATGAATCATTACATTATGAAATGAATATTCATCTAATAGGATGTAATATCTATGTATGAAAAGTATAGGTAACTATATTTTAGTTTTTTGAAGGATTTTTTGTTATTAATTCTTAATAATAATGTTTTAAAAATATTTATATTTCCATTTATATATATATTGATTTAATTTTCTGTTCAGTGTTTTAAATAGGTTTTCGGAATGATTTGGTATTATCTGTTATATTTACCCTATATGGTTTATTTTCAAAACCCTTTATATCTTATTATGATATATTTTATTTTGGAAAATAAGAGTTATGATATTTTATTATTTCTTAAGTTCATGTTTTCTGATGTTTTTAATGTTTTAAGAAACTTATTTTTTTTATATTCTTTATGAGATAATGAATGTTTGATTTTCAAGTGACACACATATGTACGGATTATGAGATGAGAGATACATATATCTCTTCCAAATGCATTTGGTAATGTATTATATATCACAAGATAGAAATATTATGTGAGCACGTTAGAAAGTATCTAAGTTCACAAGGGGTGAGTGCGAAGACATTAAGATCTACTCATATTTTTATGTGTGAATAGGTTACAAAGTCACTAGGTTCAAAAAGGGTGAGTGTGATGGTTTTAAGATACACTCACAATTTTATATGTGACCTGGTTAGAAAGTAATAAGGTTCATAAAGGGTGAGTGTGATGGGATTTAAATAATCTCATGTTGGGCATTAGAACCTCACCCTCAGGTTGGGTTTTGAGACCAAAATTCCTCCATTGTTCATTTTTGTTTTTTTATTTTAACAATGGCGCTACTCCTTATTCTTTATAAATATATATATAATATAATATTTAATATATATATTTAAAATATACAAACATATATTTACTATAATAATTCTTATATAGATTTATTATATGATATTTATTAATTATTTAAATATACATAATAATATAAATATAACAATTAAAAGTATTATATATATTTTAAATTTTATTAAAATACAATTAGTATATATTGTTTACGATTCATGGAAAATAATTATATAAATATATGTATAATTTTAAGAACACTCACATATATAATAGTTATTTTTATATTTATTATATATAATATTGATTATTTATATTTTAAATACTTCAATCATTAATTAAACTACAAATTCCATTGGGAAATTTCTAGTGGAAATTTGTGCTGTAAATTTCCAGTGAAAAATTCCATTGAAAATTTTCACTGTAAATTTCCACAGAAAATTTCCACATGAAATTTACATATCAAATTTCCAATTAAAGTTAAAATGAAAATATTTTAATATATAAATAAAGAATGATATATTTTTCTAGAAATTTTCATAAAAAACTTCTAATGTGAATTGTAGGGGTTCCTAAGAGTCTATAAACACTTTATAAATCATGTGTAAGTAAAATAATCTCTTCCAAGATCCTCATGTATATAATCTATAAACGTAGAGTATTTAAAATGTGCATACCTATCACCATAATAAAATTTACTCAAAATTTACACATTAAATGTATAGTGTAAAATTTCATTCAAATTCCTTATGGGAAATATATAATTTTCACTAGATAGTTTAATTTAAAATTCATAGTGAGAGTTTACACTGGAAATTTCCATCAATTTATCTATGTATGACTGCAATTTTCAATGAAAAGAACACAAAGACAAATTTAAATACAAATATGTATGTAAATATTAAAATATAGATTTCAAGTGAAAAATTATAGTGAAAATTTCAAATACATATATTAAAAGATCCATGTAAATTTTCATTAGAATTTGTGTTTTATATTTACACTGTAAATGTAACATCCCAAGTAATTAATTAATAATAGATATTCTTATCTATGTCTATATATGTATTGGATAGTGTTTTAGAGGCTTAAAACGAGAATAAATCCAATCTTAATCATGGAATACACTAATATTTTTAAAAGATTGTTTTACTGCCTTTTGATGGCAAACCATTTTTAAATATACCTTTTGACAATTTTATAAGATCTATTTGTAAAAATAAACTTATTATTTATGATTGGGACATTGAAATTTACTTTGGGTAAATTTTTGGTATTTTTCTGACAATGTTCATTTTTTAATGAATAGTGAAAATTCTGTATTTTATATCAAAACTGTATTTTCATATAATTTAATTATATGGATAGATTATCTTTTTAATTGGTTTTAAAGTGTAAATAGAATATATTTTTACCATGTAATCCAATGGTGGTCGTTGGGATTAATTTCACTTTGTAATTGGGCATAAAGAAGTGCAAAACTTTTCATAGATATTGTTTCTAAAAAACCCGCTATTTGTTTTGATAAGATGAATTATTTTTAAAATTAATTATTGAAATTTCTGTGTTTGGAATTTGGTAAAATAGATTAAATATTTGGAATCAGAAGGTCTAAATTATGTAATCAAGATTCTTTTTTTTTGGAAATTATGAATAGTAACGACAATAATTATCTTTAATTATCTTGATTAATTAGTAATCGGGTAGTTAAGGATAATAAAATAATATCATAATAATAAAAAATGACCCCAAAATGTGTCCTAATTCTACTGTTTGGATCATGTCCGACCATGGGATTCCTTGTTCCAAACTTGGGGACCTCATGTAATCACTTTTGTGTGGTAATGACTTTTTATCTTTTTATTTTTAAAGAAAGTTAAATATAACAAAGAATGTATCAACTGAGTAAAAAATTTTTAATTTTGTATAAATAAATGATATATTGGACTATAAATATTCATTGGAAAGATAAAAAGATTTCCTACATCATAGTAGTTTTTTTATAATTTTTAGACATTAAATAAATTAAATTATTTATGACAACATGATGATGCATCGATTACCTCATTAATGAACGATTTAAATAAAATGAAAAGATATTGTAAAATATAAGACTTACACTTGTCAAATACCTATTGGATGAGTATATTTCGAACCCTTATAACCTTATACTCGAAATATATTAATTTGGGACCTTTTAAATCTGAAACACATTTCAATATAAAGTAACATTTTATAACATTCCAAGAGTGCCCCTCCTCTCCTCTTATAAAAGGCCCCCACCTAAACCTCTTTACACACACTTCTCAAGCCATTTTCTCGGCCAATATCTACTCATTTGATCTCTAACCATCCCTCTCTTCATCCTAGAAGCCTTAATTTAGGCAGAAATCTCTTCAAGAAACCCTTTTGGTACAAACCAAGAGGAGTTACCCGATTTAAAGGTAAAGTCTTCTCTAATGTTCTTTTGTTTTATTTTGCTTCTCCAACCCCCAAACTCTTTTTATTAATTTCTTTTGTAAGAACCCCAGTATTTTAAATATACTAGGATGTTTTTATAAGAATTATTTTATCTACACTTACACACACCTACATCTAATGGTTAAAGAACATATTGTTTCCGTGGATGGCGAATTTCTGCCTCACGAAACGATGATTGTTCAATGTTCTTATAACACCTTCAAAGGTGACCATTAAGATGTCACTATATTTATATATGATATATAATATGTTTAATTTTTCCTTAATCTTCTGTAATTTTCATTTATGGCATACCTTTATGACTTCCATTATTGGTAAACGCGATATCTTCATTTTATGAAGTGCGGACTATCGCCCCCTCAAAGTAATTTGATTCATTAATGCCATATGAGGGGCATATAAAGTATGGAGTTAATGATATTATATATGATATTATACTGGAATTATAATATACTTTTATATCATTATGATTCAATTCCATTAAATAGGAAATAGAAATGAAAGTAGCGTTCATGCATACGTACGACTTACTGTCTCCATGAACAGTGCATTTCATTTCTTACCTCTAAATGTTATGCAATATTATAAATGAATGTATATACTGGATATATATGATATATATGATATCTACATCATGAATATAATTCTGGATATAATGGATATTTTACCACATGAACAACTTGTAATTATAAAGTGTTTATTTTTGACTCAAGTACCAATCGACAAAACGACCATTATTAACTTAAATAATTACATAGTGTTCATAACATGGTAATAAGTGATATAGAAGGAATAATTAACTTGAAAAAGGTTATTAAGCAACTAGAAATTAACTCAAGTTTATTATTCAGGACGTTAAAGAATGATCGAGTCAAGTCGGACCTGAGGTATGGGACTTTGTCTCAATCTCCTTTCATTGAGGAATATTATGTTTTATACAAAACTTTTTTTATACGGTGCATAAAACCCTTTGACTTTTACATTTATTGAAAAGGAAACTTTTTTTATATGAAGTGTCTACTAAACGTCAAAAGGGAATGTTTTTTTTGTCGTATGTATGTGGTGACAATGAATTCTCCGCCGCCGTGACCATTATTTGAGCTTTGACTTCCTCTACAAGCCATAATTTTTTTAAAAAATGAACAAATAAATACCATGTTTTACTTTTCTTTTATTTTGGTATTGAAAATGGTTTTCATAATGTTTTTATATCAATGTGTTGTATTTATATCTTGTGATTGAAAAGTGGAAATGTTATGTTTCCTTTATGCATGTTTTATGTGATACGATTATGTTGTGGTTCTTGGGCATTATTATGAAGACGGGTGGTTCCGTGATAAACTAAGGGCAGGTGAGCCCAATATAGCTCTCCAATGCATTGGATAATACGAAGGGGTTAAACGTTAAGGTTTCTCTGAAGAGATTTATGGAATATACTGTGATGGGTATTCCAAACGTAACCATGAGGGTTACTCCCTACGTAAGAATGTTATGAATGCCTTAAGTTACCTTTATGTCTTATGATTTCTGTGATTTATTCATGATTTGATGAGGTATGTTAAAATGCTTATGTTTTATGAGTAAAGTATGATTTCATACATGGAATAATGTTTTCATTTCGTACTTTTATCCCTTACTGAGCTTTTTATGCTCATCCCAAGTTTTTGAAATGTTTTTCATAGGTCAAGGGAAAGGTACATGATGTGATGATAGTGTCAAGGAAGTGTCAAAAAAGAATCCATGTTTTATTTTAAATATGTTTCCATTGATGGAAAAAATGAGTACTATCTTTTATGTAACCACTTTGTTTAAATGTGGAATGTAATGCATGATTTATGATATAATTTTCTAAAACTCTAAACCTGAAAAGATCCTCAATGTGTATTCTTGAAATAACTCAAGATTAAGTAATGTTTAAGGCTGGGGCCATATAGTTGGTATCAGAGGTCGGTTTAGATAACTTTAGGAGTTATAATTCTATTAAATGATTATCCAAAAATATTTTTTTGGTTATGTTCAAATTGAAATGATATAGCATTTGAAGATTACCATATTGCTTCATCTAAGACATGTTTGTTCAGAATGGGTTTCCGCAGAGGAAACAAGGAAGCAGTGCTAGGAAGGCATACTGAAGGAAATGACCTTCCGAGTCAGCATCTTGAAATGGTCAGAATTGGAACTGAACAGTTTGTTGCAGTAATGGTACAATTGACTCAAGCGATAAATGGTGGTGGTATCCATGAACGATATCAGCCAGATCAACCGCCGAGGAACATGTCAGTGGTGGAACATTTCATTAGGCAACATCCCCCATTATTCAGAGGATCATCTGACCCTGTGCTAGCTGGAGGGTGGATTAAAGCACTGGAGAATATTTTTGATGTCACGGGGTGTTCAGACAATCAAAAGGTTAGTCTTGCAATTTACCGTTTGGAGGGTGAAGTAGATCAGTGGTGGTCAATGGTTAAAAATATCATGGATACTGATGAGATTGATGCTCTCAACTGGGATGAATTCAAATGTATGTTTCTTGAGAAGTATTTTACTAAGGCTATTCGACTTAGTATGGGAAAACAATTTTTGGAATTGAGGCAAGAGGACGACTCAGTGGCTGCTTATGAAGAGAGGTTCACTCGATTGGCAAGGTATGCTCCAAATTTTATCTGAGACCTTGATAGTAAAATTAATCATTTTTACTCAGGATTAAAGACAAAATATCGAAGGGCATTGGATTCTCATGAGTTAAAAAGTTATGAAAAGCTTCTTCGATGTGCTGAGAAGGTGGAAATGGAGTTTGCTGATGATCAAGTGTTCTATAACAACCAGTAGAAGAAGAGACCGAGGTGGCAGGAGAAAGGGAAGAATTCTTCAAAAAAGTCTGATGGTAAGAAAACTAAGTTTCCAGTTTGTGATAAATTTGGTAAAAGGCATGCTGGGGAATTTATTATGAATTCTGGAAAATGCTACCGATGTGGTAAGATGGGACATAAGGCTCATGATTGCACTGAAAAAGATCAGAGTGATGGTAAGAAAAAATTTGATTTACAGTTAGTGAAATGTTTTAAGTGCAATGAGATGGGTAACTATGCAAATGAGTGTCCGACAAAGAGCTTGAGTGATGGGAAAAAGTTAGACTACAAGCAGAAAGGGGTGGTGAAATCCTTTGCAACTACTTCAGCAGATGTTGGGCCATCAAATGAAGTGGTATCAGGTACTTTGTTTGTTTTTTCAGATTATACCAGTGTGTTGTTTGATTCAGGGTCTACACATTCTTTCATCTCTGATAACTTTTCTAGTAAAATGGGAATACCATCTCAAGAAATGACTCCTGATCTTGTGGTAAAAAAACCTGGTGGAAATGATGAGGCATAAAGAATTTATAAGAATCTTCTTATCCTTATCCGTGGAAAGAATCTACTTGCAAACCTTATTGTTTTACCTCTAGTAGAGTTTGATGTTATCCTGGGTATGGATTGGCTCTCTATTTACCATGCTAAGATTGACTGTAGAGCTAAAGAAGTTTCTTTTCAGAAAGTCTTTCAGTTTGTGTACAAGAATGAACCCTTACTATTGATAACATATCAAGAGGCTGAGAAACTTGTAAAAGATGGAAATGAATGTTACCTTGCACATATTGTTGAAAGCAAGGGAACTATTCAAATTAATGATGTTCCAGTGGTGAATGAGTATCCTGATGTTTTTCTTGATGAGTTTCCTGGAATAATACCAGATCGAGAAGTTGAGTTTACTATTGACTTAGTTCCTGATGCAAAGCCAATTTCAAAACCCCCTTATCGAATGGCTCAAATTGAACTTTTAGAGTTGAAGGAGCAATTGCAAGATTTATTAGAGAAAGGTTTCATTCGAACTAGCACATCACCATGGGGTGCTCCTATTTTATTTGTTAAAAAGTAAGATGGTTCAATGAGACTTTTCATTGATTATAGATCCTTGAATAACATCACTGTTAAGAACAAATATCATTTGCCTCATATCAATGATTTGTTTGATCATCTATAGGGAGCTTAGTATTTTTCAAAGATTGACCTGAGATCAGGGTACCATCAGTTGAAGGGAAAGGAATCATATATTCTGAAGACCGCATTTCATACAAGATATAGCCATTATGAATTTGTAGTTATGCCTTTTGTGGTAACCAATGCACCAGCTGTATTCATGGACCTTATGAATAGAATTTTCTATGACTTCTTGGATAAGTTTGTTGTTGTTTTCATTGATGATATTTTGGTGTTTTCTAAAAGTAAAGAGGAGCATGAAAGACATTTAAGGGTTATTTTGAAAACCTTAAAAGAAAATAAATTTTATGAGAAATTCAGAAAGTGTGAGTTTTGGTTGCAACAAATTTATTTCCTTGGTCACATTGTTTCTAAAGATGGGATAACTTTTGATCCTGCAAAAACAAAGGTTGTGGAAGAATGGCCAATACCCACAAATGTAACCAAGATTAGTAGTTTTCTTGGTTTGTCAGGCTATTACCAAAGGTTTTTTAGAAATTTTTCATAGTTATCTAGTCCAATGACCAAGCTAACTCGGAAGGGTGTTAAGTTTATCTGGAAAAAAGAATGTGACGATTGTTTTCAGGAATTGAAAAGAAGATTGGTGAATGCTCCAGTTTTGGCACTACCTTCGAGGAATAGGGAGTCTGTTATCTACAATGATGCTTCATTGAAAGGACTTAGTTACGTCCTAATGCAGAATGATCAGGTAATTGCTTATGCTTCACGTCAGTTGAAAACTCATGAGGTAAATTACCCTACACATGATTTGGAATTAGCTGCTGTTTTTTTTCGCTTTAAAAATTTGGAGGCATCATTTGTATGGAGTAAAGTGTGAAATATATACCGATCACAAAAGTTTAAAGTATATATTCACTCAGAAATAATTGAACATGAGATAGAGGAGATGGCTAGAATTAATCAAGGATTATGATTGTACAATTCATTACCATCTGGGAAAAGAAAATAAAGTGGATGATGCTTTGAGTCGAAAAAGTAATGCTTCATTAATAATGTTGCGTTTGGAACGTGATCCTTTGGTTAAGGATTTGATGAACTTTGGAATAGAAGTTGTTGGTGCAGGATATACTTCTGTTTTGTTTTAGGTATCAGTGAAATATTCTCTATCAGATAGAATTAAGCAAGCATAGAAGCAAGACAACGAGTTGCAGAAAAAGGTAGAGCTGGTTTAGAAGGGTAGGTTGTCTGAATTCAACATTGATAATGATTGTGTTTTGAGATTTGGGAAGATATTGTATGTGCCTTGTGATTCACAGATGAAGAGAGAGTTGTTATGTGAAGCTCATAGTTCTCCGTTTTCAGTTCATCCAGGCAGTACTATGATGCATAGAGATCTTTGGGAGTATTACTGGTGGGGTGGAATGAAAAGAGATATTGCTGACTTTACAGTGATGTGTTTGACTTGTCAACAGGTTAAAGCAGAGTAATAGTTACCGAAAGGGATGCTTCAGAATTTACCAGTTCTAGAGTGGAAATGGGAGAATATAACCATGGACTTCATTGTGGGATTTCCTAAGACACCTCGAGGTAATAATGCAATCTGGGTTACAGTTGATCGCTTGACTAAATCTTCTCATTTCCTTGCTATACGAGATACTTTTTCCCTAGACCAACTTTACCATTTGTATCTTAAAGAGATAGTCAGGTTACATGGAGTTTCTCTCTCCATTGTATCTGACCGTGATCCCAGGTTCACTTTTAACTTTTGGAAAGGCTTTCAGAAGTCGTTGGGTAATGAATTAAATTTTAGTACAGATTTTCATCCTCAATCAGATGGGCAGTCAGAACGAACGATTAAAACTTTAGAGGATATGCTACATGCTTGTTAGATGGATTATCAGGGAAGTTGGGACCAACATCTTTCATTGGTTGAGTTTTCTTATAATAATAGTTTTCATTCTAGTAAACAGATGGCACCATTTGAGGCATTATATGGGAAGCGGTGTCGAACTCCAGCTTTCTGGGATGAAGTGGGTGAAAGGAAGTTGATGAGACCAGAATTGGTAGAAGAGTTGGCAGAAAAGGTTCAGCTAATACAGAAACACATGAGAACAGCTCAGAGCAGGCATAAGTGTTATGCAGACAATAGGAGGAATGATCTCTCTTTTGAGGTAGGTGATCATGTTTTTCTCAAAGTTTCACCATGGAAAAGTGTGATGCGGTTTGGTAAGAAAGGAATGCTGAGTCCATGGTTTATTGGACCATTTGAAATTTTGGATAGATTTGGATCAGTTGAATACCGAGTGGCTTTTTCTCTGAGTTTATCTCAGGTACACAATGTTTTTCATGTTTCAATGTTAAGGAAGTACATGCCATATCCATATCATGTTTTGAGTCCAGAGGTAGTTCAGATGGAAGAGAATCTATCATATGAGGAACAACCGGTCCAGATTCTTGACCACAGGGAGAAAGTGTTTCGGAATAAGGTGATTCATCAAGTAAAGGTTTTGTGGGAAAACCACATGAGTGAAGAGGCAACATGGGAATCTGAAAATGCAATGAGGGATAAATACCCCCACTTATTCGATAAGTAAATAAATTACGGGGGTGAAATTTTCTAAAGGGGGGAAGGATGTAACATCCCAAGTAAGTAATGAATAATAGATATTCTTATCTATGTCTATTTATGAATTATATAGTGTTTTAGAGGATTAAAACGAGAATAAATCCAATCTTAATCATGGAATACACTAATATTTTTAAAAGATTGTTTTACTGCCTTTTGATGGAAAACCATTTTTAAATCAAAATTTTGACAATTTTATAATCTCTATTTGTCAAAATAAACTTATTCCTTATTATTGAGACATTGAAATTTACTTTGGGTAAATTTTTGGTATTTTTCTAACAATGTTCATTTTTTAATGAATAGTGAAAAATACTGCATTTTACATCAAAACTGCATTTTCATCTAATTTAATTATATGGTTAGATTATCTTTTTAATTGGTTTTAAATTTTAAATATAATATATTTTTACCATGTAATCCAATGGTGGTCATTGGGATTAATTTCACTTTGGAATTGGGCATAAACAAGTGCAAAACATTTCATAGATATTGTTTCTAAAAAACCCGTTATTTGTTTTGACAATGGGAATTATTTTTAAAATTAATTATTGCAATTTATGTGTTTGGAATTTGGTAAAATGGATTACATATTTGGAATCATAATGTCCAAATTATTTAATCAAGACTCTTTTGTTTTTGGACATTATGAATAGTAACGACGGTAATTATCTTTAATTATCTTGATTAATTAGTAATCGGGTAGTTAAGGATAATAAAATAACATCAAAATAATAATAAATGACCCCAAAATGTGTCCTAATGCTACTAGTTGGGTCATGGACGGCCATGGGATGCCTTGTGCCAAACTTGGGGACCCCATTAAATCAATTTTGTGTGATAATGACGTTTTATCTTTTTATTTTTAAAGAAAGTTAAATATAACAAGGAATGTATCATCTGAGTAATTTTTTTTACATTTGTCTATATAAATGATCTATTAGACTATAAATATTCAATGGAAAGCTAAAAATATTCCCTACATAATAGTTTTTTTTATAATTTTTAGACATTAAACAAATTAAATTATTTATGACATCATGATGATGCAGCGATTACCTCATTAATGAACGATTTAAATAAAATGAAAAGATAATGTAAAATCTAAGACTTACACTGGTCAAAGACCTATTTGATGAGTATATTTGGAACCCTTATCACCTTATCCTCGAAATATATCAATGTGGGAACTTTTAAATCCGAAACACATTTCAATATAAAGTAACATTTTATAACATTCCAAGAGTGCCCCTCCTCTCCTCTTATAAAAGGCCCCCACCTCAACCTCTTTACACACAATTCTAAAGATTTTTTCTCTTCCAAGATCTACTTATTTTATCTCTCCAAATCCCTCTCTTCATCCTAGAATCCTTACCTTAGGCATAAATCTCTTCAAAAAACCCTTTTGGTACAAACCAAGAGGAGTTACCCGATTTAAAGGTAAAGTATTCTCTAATGTTCTTTTGTTTTATTTTTCTTCTCCAACCCCCTAAACTCTTTTTATTAATTTCTTTTGTAACAACACCAGTATGTGAAATATACTAGGATGTTGTTATAATAATTATTCGAGCTACATTTACACACACCTACATCTAATGGTTAAAGAACATACTGTTTCCGTGGATGGTGAATTTCTGCCTCACGAAACGATGATTGTTAAATATTCTTATAACACCTTAAAAGGTGACCATTAAGATGTCACTATATTTATATATGATATATGATATGTTTATGTTTTCCTTAATATTATGTATTTTTCATTTATGGAATACCTTTATGGCTTCCATTATGGGTAAACACAATATCTTCATTTTAGGAAGTGCGGACTACCGCCCCCTCAAAGTGATTTGATTCGTTAATGCCATATGTGGGACATATAAAGGGTGGAGTTAATGATATTATATATTATGTTATACTGTAATTATATTATAACTTTATATCATTATTATTTAATTCCATTAAATAGGAAATAGAAATGAAAGTAGCGTTCATGCGTACGTACGACTTACCGTCTCCATGAACGGTGCGTTTCATTTCTTACCTCTAAATGTTATGTAATATTATAAATGGATGTATATACTGGATATATATGATATATATTATATCTACATCATGAATATAATTCTGGATATAATGGATATTTTACCACATGAACAACTTGTAATTATAAAGAGTTTATTTTTGACTCAAGTACCAATGGTCGACAGAACGACCATTATTATCTTAAATAATTACATATTGTTCATAACATGGTAATAAGTGATATAAAAGGAATAATGAACTTGAAAAAGGTTCTTAAGCAAGTATAAATTAACTCAAGTTTATTATTCAGGACGTTAAAGAATGATCGAGTCAAGTCGGACCCAAGGTATGAGACTTCGTCTCAATCTCCTTTCATTGAGGCATATTTTCTTTCATACACAAATTTCTTTTATACGGTGTATAAACCCCTTTGACTTTTACATTTATTCAAAATGAATCTTTTTTTATATGAAGTGTTTACTAAACAACAAAAGTGAATTTGTTTTGTCATACGTATCCGGCTACAACGACTTCTCCGCCACCGTGACCATTATTTGAGCTTCGGATTCCTCTACAAGCCATAAATTTTTTTAAAAAAATGAAAAAATAAATACCATGTTTTACTTTTCTTTTATTTTGGTATTGAAAATGTGTTTCATAATGTTTTTATATCAATGTGTTGTATTTATATCTTGTGTTTGAAAAGTGGAAATGTTATGTTTCCTTTATGCATGTTTTATGTGATGCGATTATGTTTTGGTTCTTGGCCATTATTATGAAGACGGGTGGTTCTGTGATAAACTAAGGGCAGGTGAGCCCGATATAGCTCTCTAATGCATTGGGTAACATGAAGGGGTTAAACATTAAGGTTTCTATGAAGAGATTTAGGGAATATACTGTGATGGGTATTCCAAACGTAACCATGAGGGTTACTCCGTACGTAAGAATGTTATGAATGCCTCAAGTTACCTTTATGTCTTATGATTTATATGATTTATTCATGATTTGATGAAGTATGTTAAAATGCTTATGTTATATGAGTAAAGTATGATTTCATACATGGACTAATGTTTTTATTTCGTACTTTTATCCCTTACTGAGCTGTTTATGCTCATCCCAAGTTTTTGAAATGTTTTTCATAGGTTAAGGGAAAGGTACATGATGTGATGATAGTGTCAAGGAAGTTTCAAGAAAGAATCCATGTTTTATTTTAAATATGTTTCCGTTCATGGAAAAAATGAGTACTATCTTTTATGTAACCACTTTGTTTAAAAGTGGAATATAATGCATGATTTATGATCTAATTCTCTAAAACTCTAAACATGAAAAGATCCTCAACGTGTATTCTTGAAATAACTCAATATTAAGTAATGTTTAAGGCTGGGGCCTTATAGTAAATCCACCCTAAAATAAATCTATACTAAAACAATTCAACTTAAATTTATAGTAATTTTTTTTAATGCATGTATATATATATATATAAATATATTTATTTACTCTAGAAATTCACATTATCTAATTGAAAATTTATAGTAATTAATGTAAATTTATACACAAGATTTAATTTTTAGTGCACATTTCAACTTAAATTTTATTATAGTCATGCTAAAAATTTGGATATAAAAAATATATAGCAAATAAATATTTAAATTTTCAGTTCAAAAATATTAACACATAAAAAACAAATGTAATTTTTCATATAAAATTGAAACTGGATAATTCATATGAAACGTTTTAGTGAAAACTTCCCCTGAAAATATCCAGTTTAAACTTCTACTAAAAATTTTCAGTGTAAACCTCAACTAGTAGTTCAAATTTATATAGTAAATTAAAATTAAGATATATTGATACATAAATAAAAAATATAAATTTTCATTGGAAAATTACACTAAAGAACAATAGTAAAAATTTCCACTAGAAACCTTCAGTGATAATTTCCACTCGAAACTTTTATTTCAAATTTCCATTCAAATTTCCAATGGAAAATTTCAATTTATGTTTTACACATAAATTTATTTTAAAATTCATAGTAAAAATTTACACTGAATATTTCCAATAAAATTTCAATATATGATGGAAATTTTTAATGAGAATAAAAAAACACAAAGAAAAATATACAAATACAAATAAAAATGGTAATATTCAATTATAAATCTAATGTAAAAGTATACATTTAAAATTTTCAGTACATATGTACAGTCATCAATATAAATTTTCATTTGAATTGTGTGTTTTACATTTATACTATAAATACCCACTAATATAAATCTATACTAAAAATTATTAGTGCAAATTGATAATAAGAAATTTGAATGCACATATATATACATACATATACATGCATATATACAAATATAAATATACAATATAATTTTAAGTAAAAATTTACATTGGAAAGTCACACAATCCCATTGAAAATTCCCAATAAAGAATGATGGTTAAATTTAAAAGCTATCAGTGGAATCTATGTTTGATGCAACAACTGCATTCCTAATATGATATGTAATTGGTTTAAGTTATTCTTTTCATATTGATTATATTGATGATAAATTTTACATGTATTTGAGTTTTACTTCACTTCATATGATCATAAGATGAAAATTTTCATTACAAATTTTCAATTCTAATTTCCGTTTAAATTACAATTGAAAATATATTAGTACATTAATAAATAATGAAAATTTGTACTAGAAAATTATAGTGGAAATTTGAAAAGAAAACTGTCATCTTAAAATTTAAGTTTTAATTTTCAGTTAAATTATAAGTGAGAGTATATCAATGCCCAAATAAACTATGAAAAATTTCTCTGGAAATTACTACATGAAATTTCCAATAATAACCTTAATTGGAAATTTTTAGAGATTATTTCCGATACATAATATATTTCTTATTATAAATATACAAAAACTTTTTTCAGTGGGGATTTTTAATTTAAATTTTTAGTGTATACACACATAATATATTAATATACAAAATACAATGTAAAATTTCAATGAAAATTTCCATCGAGAAATTTAGTATGAATAAATATAAAAAATATATATATTTTAAAAAATTATTAGTAGTTATTATATATTTATAAACATATAAAAAATAATTAGTTATTATTATAATTTTAGTTTTATTTAGGATTGTTATATATTTATTATTGTTTTATATTTCCAATTATATTTATTATTAATAAATTCTTATTATACATTTTTTTTGATTTAATGTTTGTGGGTTTGAGTTTTTTTTATAATTGCATTCCAGTAGGATTGAAGGATATTTAAGTCCAAGTCATTTAAATAAATCATTTAAAAAAAATCAACGTGATTTAAAATTTAGATCTTCCACCACATCACATTTTTGAAACATGAAACCCATCCCATGGAGTACCTGACCCTCAGGTCCAGATGATGGACCTGAGATGATAATTTTCGAGTGTGATGGCATTAATCTCTAGTAAAAATTTTACATGTGAACTGATTAGCAAGTCACTAGGTTCACAATGGCTTAGTGTTATGGTGTTAACCTCTACTCAATGTTTTTCATGTGAATAGGTTATCAAGTCCCTGGGTTCATAAAGGGTGAGGGTGATAATGTTAATGTACACTTTAAATTTTACATGTGAACAAATTAGCAAGTTGCATGGTTTCGAAAGGGCGAGTGTAATAGATTTAATATCTACTCAAAATGCTATGTGTGAACAAGTTGGTGAGTATCTAGGTTCACAAGGATAAGAAATCCTTTGTATTTTATTGTTCCAAATTTTCATGTTATTATCATGTTATGCCTCGTTTTCATGATTATGCGTTATTTCTAAAGTGTTATTCCCTTTTATTTCGCGTTCATATGTATTATTATTATTGATATTTATTTTAAATCTAATACATTAATTTTATGATTCCTTAATGATCCTATTATGATATTATGTTACTCCATCAAGTTTTATTATTATTATCCATGTTCTTTTGATCTTTAATAATATTATTTATATTTTTCTCATATTTTCCTTTATTTTTATGATATAATAAATTAAGATTGTAACGCCCCGACCCCAGCTACCTAGAGCCGGTGCATTACTTCGTAACATTGGCATGATCACAAAAGATCAAGTCTCGAAAGACCGATTAGTTTAGTAGCCTTGGAAACACTAGATACATTCATAAGTCTTACATTACATCATAAAGTGAAAAACTAATAACAAAGTCTTCATAGTCCACACTCATATCCTCTTCTGACTATCCCTGCAGGTCATTCATAAAATAATTCTTCACATCCTAGAAAATATTAAAACATTGAAAGGGGTGAGCTCATATGCTCAGTAAGGATAACAATATTGCGGAAGCTTTCATGAATAAACATAAACATTTAAGGAAATGTATAACTAAACAAAAGCTTTATTAAACTTGAACTTCAGCATAATATGGAAAAAGTAAAATGTGATAATGCCACTTACTTACTCACATGGATATTCTACTAGACGAATAATCACATGAAAGATCAATAACCACTTTCATAATGAGGGAATGTATAATGCCGGACATTCTGAAACATTTTGTCAAGGCCTCGGCCAAGACGTCTAAAATGATTAAGGCCTCGGCCAAAACCATAAATCAAATTGGGAAAGGGCCTCAGCCAATTCCACGTCTAGTTGTCTCATGAGACCTACCGATGCATCGAGGAGCTATAGCGGGCTCCACCCGTCACTTATTAAGTCCAATACATTCCTCATATGAATAGGTTTAAACATATCATAAACCATAACATAATCGTATCTCATAAAACATGCATAAAGGAAACATAACATTTCCACATTTCAATCACACGATATCAATACAACACATTGATATAATAAAAAAGCTTTCAAAACCATTTTCAATACCAAAATAAAAGAAAAGTATAACATGGTATTTATTTTTCATTAAAAAAAGGGTATGGCTTGTAGAGGAAGCCGAAACTCAAATAGTGGTCACGGCGGCGGAGAAGTCGTTGTCGCCGCATACGTATGAAAAAAACATTCCCTTTTGTCGTTTAGTAAACGCTTCGTATAAAAAATATTCCTTTTGAATAAACGTAAAAGTCAAAGTGGTTTATACACCGTATAAAAGAAATTTGTGTATAAAACCAAATATGCCTCAATGAAAGAAGATTGAGACGAAGTCCTTACAAAGATAATTTTTAAAATAAAATAGATATATTATGTGTATTCACTATAGGTACACATAAAGAAAGTAAAAATACAAAATAAGACAAAATAATATCATGACATAATTTGAAAGTAGGAGATTAACCCAAAGAATGGAAGTTGGGTTAAGAAATTCCCTTACCTTGCGTCTTGTCCTGACTCGACCGTTCTTTAAACTCCTGAATAATAAAATAGAGTTAATTTCTATTTACTTAAGAACCTTTTTCATGTTCATTATTCCTTTTATATAACTTATTACCATGTTATGAACATTATGTAATTATTTAATTTAATAACGGTCGTTTTGTCGATCTTTGGTTCTTGAGTCAACAATAAACTTCTTATAATTACAAGTTGTTTATGTGGTAGAATATCCATTATCTCCAGAATTATATTCATGATTTAGATGTCATATATATCTTATATATCCAGTATATACATTCATTTATAATATTACGTAACATTTAGAGGTAAGAAATGAAATGCACCGTTCATGGAGACGGTAAGCCGTACGTACGCATGAACGCTACTTTCATTTCAATTTCATATTTAATGGAACGAAATCATAATGATATAAATGTATAAAATAATTCCAGTATAATATAGTGTATAATACCATTTACTCCATCCTTTATACATCCCACATATGGCATTAACGATTCAAATCACTTTGAGGGGGCGGTAGTCCGCGCTTCCTAAAATGAAATTTTCGCGTTTTACCCATAATGGAAATCATAAAGTATGCCATAAATGAGAAATACAGAAGAATAAGTAAAACATAAACATATTATATATCATATATAAAAATAGTGACATCTTAATGGCCACCTTTGAAGGTGTTATATGAGTGTTGAACAATCATCGTTTCGTGAGGTAGAAATTCTCCATCAACAGAAAATGTATGTTCTTTAACCATTAGATGTAGGTGTGTGTAAGTGTAGCTCTAATCCTTATTATAACAACATCCTAGTATATTTAGGATACTGGTGTTGTTACAAAAGAAATGAATAAAAAGAGTTTAGAGGGTTGGAGAAGAAAAATAAAACAAAACAACATTAGAGAAGACATTACCTCAAAATCGGGTAACTCTTTTTGATTTGAGTCAAAGGCTTCCTTGGGAAGAGTTCTGCCCAAAGTGAGGCTTGTAGGAGTAAGAGGGGGAAGTTGGGAGAGTATTTGGGCAGAGGTTGGCCGAGAAAAATGGCTTGAAAGTGTAAATGAGGTGGGAGAGGTGGGGGCCTTTTATAAGTGGGGAGGAGGGGCACTCTTGGAAAGTAAGGAAAAGTCACTTTATTATAAAATGAGTTTCGGATTTTAGAGGTCCCACACTTATATAATTCAAGGATAAGAGGATAAGGGTTCTAAATATACTCATCCAATAGGTTTTTGACAAGTTTACGCTTTGGATTTTACATTATCTTTCCATTTTATTTAAATCGTTAAATAATGAGGTCATCGCTGCATCATCATTATGTCATAATTAATTTAATTAATTTAATGTCTAAAAATTATAAACAAAATACTATGATGTAGGAAATATTTTTAGATTTCTAATGAATATTTATAATCAAAATTTGGACTTGTGTAACCCCACTTAAAAACTGTTTTAGTAAAACAACTCATGTTTGTGTCAATTTAATTTTAACATTAAATATATATATATATATATTAATGTCATTTTCCAACCAAAGTGGCTCCATGGGGTCCCCAAGTTGACCCATGGGTTTTCTTGGTCGGCCATGACTCATCCAATAGGAGTAGGACAAGTGTAAATCTCATCTCATATTATTAAAACATTATTTTTACCTTAAACTACACTAATTACCTCTAATCGCGATTAAGAATTTAAAAGTTACTATTCACCAAAAAATTATTTTGATCTCATTGAACCAAATTTTAATTCTTAATGAAAACCATGTATGTCAGATTTTTGAAATTAAAATCACAGAATTGGTAATACTTCATTTAAACGAAAAATCAGTTATTTAACTACCACTTAGTGGTTTCACTATTCATCACAAATTGAAGTTTTTCAAAACAATGCCAAAATTTCACCCTAAGCAATAATTGATATTCCGAATTCAAAAATGATGTCTATTTTACAAAATTCCAAAAATATAAGTTGCATTAATTAATTTTATAATTAATTCCCGCTGTCACAACAAATAGCGTGTTTTAAGAAACAATTTATATCAAAAGATTGGCAATTGTTTATGTCCAATTTCAAAGTGAAATTAATTCTAATGAACACCATTGGATAAAATGGTAAAAATATATTCTAATTATACTTTAAAACAACTCAATAATATAACTTATCACTATAAATTATTTTGATTAAGAAATTTGTTTTAATTATTTTTCACTATTCATAAAAATTTGGAAGTTCTTAGAAAATTACAAAAAATTCAACATAGGACAATTTCAATATTAGGAATACAAAAAGGAAGTCCATTTTGAAATATAATATTTCTATAATTTTAAAAAGTCGTTATTACTATTCATAACGGCTACTATGATTAGTCGCGGTGTTTTAGAACTCGAAGTTGTGTACAATGCAAGCTATTGCATTATTGAATGAGAAGCGTATTGTGGAAGCTCGGGGTGTTACAAAGATATGTATTTCCATTTAATGATAATTTGAGCTCAACCCTTTATTATGTTTCCAATCCATATGTAATGAAAATTATTGTATCATTTTATATGTATATAGAGGGTCTAAAGGGGCATGATTACAGTTTTTTAAAATATGATCTTCATGGAGCTAATATCGAAGAAACTAAACCTTTTTGTTATTGGGATGTGTGACTATTGTGAGATGTATGATTTAAATCATGATATTAATGTAATATTTAATTAATGGTGAGATTGGGTCACTTCAATTAGTATTAGAGTAGGGATTAGTTATTATGTAGATTAGTTTATCTATTTTTTGAATTCAGTTTTGTTACCTTTGGAGTTAGAGTTAGAGAACATTAGTAAAAACCCTATTGTTGATTCTAAGTATAGGTTGACATTCTAAAATATTAGTAATTTATTTAGTATATTGTTTCCATGAAATACATCCCTTTTTGGATACATTCAAGTGGATGTTGTTGTGGAGATGATGCACCTAGAAATAATCACCCTAGAAATAGTAGGTAGAGCATTGACTCAATCACCACCCTGATACATCATGAGTTTCCCTACGATTAAACACCAAGAAATACCCCCATAGGAGTTATTCATTGGATGATAATATGATATTTATGGACCATTATAATAGATCAGTTTTCTAGTCACTTTTTGTAACGCTCTGACCCCAGTTACCCAGAGTCAGTGCATTATTACATAACGTTGGAATGATCAAAAGAAAATCATTCCACAAAAGACTGATCAGTTTAGTAGCCTTGGATGTTCTAGATACATTCATAAGTCTTACATTAAATCATAAAATAAAAACATCAAAAAAATTTTATCCCATTTTGAACAAACTTAAATACTTAGCCTATCCTTGCAGGTCAACCACAAAATACTTCTTCACATCCTGGAAAAAATAAAACATAGAAATGGGTGAGCTCAGACGCTCAGTAAGGATAACAATATAGCAGAAACTTTCGAAAATAAGAATAAAAATTTAAGGCAATGTATAGGACTAAAACGAAAGAATTTTAAACTTGAAATTCAGAATAATATGGAAAAGATAAAATCAAATTATGTCATTTACTTATTCACATGGATATTCTACTAGTCGAATAATCACATTCAATATCAATAGCCACTTTCATAATGATGTAATGCATAATTCCAGACTTCATAACCACATAGCAAGGAATTGTGCCAAGACTATAAATAATATTTTATCAAGGCCTTGTGCCAAGATACTAGTTTGTCTCATGAGTCATACTGATGCATCGAGGAACTATAGCGGGCTCCACCCGTCACTTAATACGTCCAATGCATTCCCCATATGAAAAGGTTTAAACATAACATAAACATTCGAATTAAAATTAGCAAAAGAAATTTCAATACTTTATCCATGAACCATGAATGGTATAAAAATAACACATCCAAAGTAAAACATATCCCCAAACCTTCAATAAAATATTGAATATTTTTATCATAATGAATCAACTTCAAACAAGTGTAAAATTCATCAAAAGATGTTGACATAGATGAAATCAAAACTATTTTGGAGAAATAGCTATTTCGTTTTTTGAAATAATTTAAAGGAATGTAATTATAAAAGAAAAAATTAATTTTGAATATATTATTATAATATTTTAAGGTAAGATTTGATGATTTTATAATGGTTTGAAATAGCTTCACCTTCTGTATAAGTTAAAAAAACATTCTTATCTTAATTTCGTCAAAAGGTCATAAAGTACCTTATCTGGAAAACGACAGAAATAATCCTTTCAAAAACATATAATGTAAAATTAGGGTATAAATAAATTTAAACCATTTTATGTTAAATAGTAAAAATGTTTTCAAATATATTTTTAAGAAAACACGAATGTGGATGATAAAGTGGTCCTAGTATATAATTACGTATAAACAACCTCGAATAATGAAGAGATTGTATAATTAACCCTTACCTTGTAATTTTACTTGGTTGAGGGTAGGTTAACCTCTTTTATAATGGTGAAATAATTGTTATTAAATTATAAAATAACCATATACATTAATATGAT
The DNA here is from genome assembly GCA_963277665.1 of Viscum album. NCBI lineage: Eukaryota > Viridiplantae > Streptophyta > Magnoliopsida > Santalales > Viscaceae > Viscum > Viscum album. Next base: position 1,736,799,349 of record OY728157.1, on the reverse strand, counting down.
ATCATATATGATCTTCTAATATTGCTTTGTTAATGATATTTTAGTATTATTGTCATTTCAGGTGTTAACTGATTCACTTTACTTTATATTATTAGTAACATGAGTCATGTTTGTTTTGGATGGGATGTATATTATTGATATAAATAATGATATCAAGTCTTTAGACATTATTTTTAATCATTAAATGAAAATTATTCTTGAATGGTTACGATTGGGAATGAATCTCATCACGTTCGTGGAGACGGTAATCCGTACGTACGCACGAGCGACAATATCATTCTTTTGATATTAAAATCATATATAATTGGATGGTATATCATATATAAAGATTAATTATAATTTTATATTTATTACTTACATAATTTATACTCATTATTATACCCATCTAAATGATTAAGTGTTTGAATAACAAACTACACCACGACGTGGAGACGGTAATCCGTACGTATGCACGTATGGTGACTTTGTAATTTATAGGATGTATAGAATAATGAAAATGGATGTACCATTTTTATAATAACATAAAAGTATATATAGGATAGTGGAGTTATTATTTTATAATGGAAACAACAAAGAAAGAGGAAGTGGAAGAAGAAAAGAACTTGAAAGAGGTGATGAAATATTTACCTCTTCTTCAGGTTCTTCCTTTTGATTTGATCAAAAGGGCTCCTTAGGTTGGATTTATGACTAAAGGAAGGCCTCTAGGATGAATGTAGGATATTTGGGAGGATATTTGGGTAGGGTTTGGCCGAAATCCTTTCAACAAATAGGTTTTATATCGGTTTAGGTCACCATATTAACCATATCATTTAAATTTAACTCTTAGTTAAATAGTTTGACATTTACCATGTCTCTTTGTATTTTTATATTATATGGTTAATAAACATAGTATAAACTGCCAAGAGAACCCCAAGTGGTTAATTAATGATATAAATTTCATTAAATAAGTGTTTTTTCTGAACATTATATTTTTAGAAATATTATATCAATTAATAATATAATATGTGTTTTAAAACTCTTTTATGTCAATTTTTACACTATATAATAATTGATTTTTTTAAAAGTCCTAAAAAATTTATTAATTCAAAATAAATTAATTTAATCAATTCTAACATGTCATATTGACCAAGAAAATTTGGGTGTGGCATCAAAACATTCAAATTATATTTATTTTAACATTTATAATACTATTTATTTGATTCTTTCATTAATAAGAAAAATACTACGTCATCATTGTGTCATAAATAAATTTAATTACTCATCGTCTAAAAATTATAAATAAAATACCATTATGTTGGAAATATATTTAGATTTATAATGAATATTTATAGTCTAATAGATAACATATATAGCCTTATGTGAAAATTGTTTTACTGAAAGATATATGCTTATGTCATTTTTGGATTTTCTTTAACATAATTAATATAAAGTGTCATTATCACTTACAAGTGGCTCCATGGGGTCCCAAAATCGGCCCAAGGATGACCATGGTCGGAAATTTATCATGCAATATGGTTAGGACATGTGTTAGGGTAATTTAATATTATTATAATATTATTTTTTACCCTTATTTACCAGATTTACACTTTAGCCATGGTAAATGAAATATTTACCAAAGTAATTATTCAAAATGTATAAAAATAAAAGTTACATATTTACACAATTAGGACCTCCTGATTATAAATATGGAATCCATTTTTCTAAATTCAAAACCCAGAAGTAGCAGAAATAAATTTATAATTAATTCCTGTTGTCAAAACAAAAAGCATGTTTTTAAGAAATAATAACTATCAAAAGATTGACACTTTTTTATGTCTAGTTTAAATGTGAAATTATGTACAGTGACCAAAATTGGATTAAATGGTAAAAATATAATATAATTATACTTTAAAACTACTCAATAGTATAATTTAGAACTATAATTATTTTGATTAAAAAAGCCATTTTTAATTAAAGTTTAGTATTTTTCACTATTCATCAAAAACTGAATGTTTTCATATTAATTACAAGAATTAACCCTAAGATAATTTTGATATTATGAATCCAAAAATGAAGTCCAATTTGAATAATAAAATTTATAAAATTTCAAAAATTTGGTATTACTATTCAACACGGCTACTTTGATTGGTCGTAGTGTGTTTGATTCTCGAAGTTGCATAGAATGCAAGCTATTGCATTATTCTAAGGGAAACGTATTGTGAAAGCATGTGGTGTTACATTATCCCCTACTTCAAATAATTTCATCCTCTAAATTTCTAGAATACTACCACATAAAAATATTTGGGTGGTTCTTCATCATAAGTTCCTCGGGTTCCCACGTCGCCTCTTCCATCTTATGGTGTCTCCATAGAACTTTTACTAGACGAGTCGTCTGGTTTCTCAACACTTGTCCTCTTGTATAAAGAATCTTGACAGGCTCTTCGCAATAATACAGATCGGGTTCCATTTCTAATTCCTCATAGGTGATTACATGCGTTGGGTTAGGCAGGTATTTTCTCAACAATGATACGTGGAACACATCATAAACTTTGGAGATACTTGGCGGCATTGCCAAATGGTAAGCTACAACCCCAATTCGTTCTATAATTTGAAAAGGTCCGATGTACCTGGGACTTAGTTTACCCTTCTTACCAAAACATATAACACCTTTCCATGGAGATACCTTCAAGAAAACATGTTCTCCTACTTGAAATTAAAAATCCTTCCTTCGGTTATTAGCATAGCTCTTCTGCCTACTTTGAGATGATTTGGTGTGGGTTTGGATTACCTTCACCTTTTCCACCGTTTCCTCAACAAGTTCTGGGCCTATGAGTTTTCTTTCACCAACATCATCCCAACAAGTTGGTATGCGACATCTCGTTCCATATAATTCTTTATATGGTTCCATTTGAATACTTGAAAGGAAGTTATTTTTATAGGAAAATTATACCATAGGAAAATATTGATCCTAGATATCTTGAAAGTCAAGTGAGTAAGATATCAACATATATTCTAAGGTTTGAATAGTCCGTTTTGATTTTCAATCGGTTTGAGGGTGGTAGGCAGTACTCAAACGATGTTCATTATCCTGGGATTTCTAAATACTTTTATGGAATCTTGATTTAAAATGAGGATCACAATGAGAAACAATTGATAGGGGTACACCATGAAGTATTAAATCTTCATTAATATGTAGTCTTTCTAGACGCTCAAGTGGTAAATCTTCTCTTCTAGAAAGAAAATGTGCTGACTTGGTAAGATGATAAACAATGACCCGTATTGCATCATTCCTTCTAGGAGTATTTGGTAGCCCCATGAAAAATTACATCATAATATCATCCCATTTTCAGTTAGGTATGGGAAGAGGTTGCATGACTCCTCTAGGATGCTGTCTTCCAGATTTCACTTGTTGACAAACCATACATCTTGACACAAAATATGCAATCTCCCTCTTCATGTTGTCACACCAAAAATGTTCCTTAAAATCTCTATAAATCTTAGTGCTACCATGATGTATAGATAAATTAGAGCTATGGGCATCATCTAACAATTCCCTTTATAGATCATGTACATCTAGAACACAAAGTCTCTTCCCAAATTTCAAAATTCCATCTTCATATACAAAGTCACTCAATCTTATGTCATTCACAACTTTAATATTCTTTTGAAACTCCTCATCACCAGTATGGGAACTCTTTATCCTTTCTAGTAAAGATAGTTTGGAAACCATTTGAAAAATTATTGATGTTCCACCTTCCATGGTTATTCCCATATCCATATTTTCTAGATCTATGAAAATACGATCTCTTTCAACTCTCATCTTGTTCAAAACACCATGATCCTTTCTGCTCAAAGCATCTTCCACCATATTTTCCTTCCCTAGATTGTAGTGTATAGTGAAATCGTAATCTGTGAGTAGTTCAAGCCATCTCCTTTCCCTCATTTTGAGTTCCTTCTATGAGAAAATATACTTCAAACTCTTATGATCGGTATATATCTCACATTTTTCAGCATAGAGATAGTGTCTCCATATCTTCAAAGCAAATATTATAGCTTCTCAACTCAAGATCATGAGTAGGATAGTTTTTTTCATGAATTTTTAGCTGTCATGATGCATAGGCAATAACTCAATCATTCCACATAAGGACACAACCAAGTCCTTTCTTTGAAGAATCAATATAAATAACAAACCCATCATTCCCTGATGGTAGAGTCAATATAGGATCATTGAATAATATTTTATTTAGTTCTTCAAAACATTATTCACACTCCTTTTCCTAATCAAATTTAACCCCTTTACGTATGAGCTTGGTTAATGGGTTAGCTAATCGGGCAAAATTCTAGACTAAACATAGATAATAACCTGCTAAACTAATAAAACGGCGTACCTCAGTTATACTCGTCGGTGCTGGCCATTACTGTATTTCTCTTGTCTTAGAAGGATCAATGGAGATTCCATCCTTAGAGACAATATGGCCAAGAAAAGAAATATCCTGAACCCAGAATTCACACTTGATAAACTTCCCATATAATTCATTTCTTCTGAGGGTTTTCATAATGGTGCGCAAGTAATTTTCATGATTTTCATAGATTTTGGAGTATACCAAGATATCATCAATAAATAACACTAAGAATTCATCAATATATTCCTTGAAAACTCTATTCATTAGATCCATGAAAGAATAGGGTGCATTAGTCAGCCCAAAAGGCATTACTGTAAACTTGTAATGCCCGTACCTGGTTCGAAATGAAGTTTTTGGAATGTCTTCCTTCTTCACACACAATTGATGATATCCAGATCATAGGTAAATCTTTTCAAAATATTGAGCTCTATGAAGTTGGTCGAATAAATCATCAATGTGAGGGAGGGGATACTTGCTCTTTATTGTTATAGCATTGATCTCCCTATAGTCAACCCAAAACCTCATATATCCATCTTTCTTCTTAACAAAGAGAACAGGGGCTCCCCATAGAGAAACACTAGGGAGAATATATCCCTTATTACTTAATTCCTCTAGTTGTTTATTTAGTTCCACTAATTCCATAGTGTCCATTCTATAAGGGGTCTTCGATATGGGCCTTGAACCAGGAATTAAGTCAATGGAAAACTCAATTTCTCATTTTGGAGGATATCCAGGTAAATCCTCTAGAAACACATCAACATACTATTGCACAATAGGTACATCCTCTATTTGAACATTCCTTTCCTCACCCACAATTATTTCATTATCTTCCTCCCCAATAATTGAATTTATTTGAGCTACTGGGGGTGGATCTGGATAAGAATCAGATGGTGACGTTTCTACTCTAAAAATAAGGTACTCCTTATCATCATAAAAATTGTAAACTCCTTCTTCATAAAATACATTTTCACAGGATGGTCCAAAAGCCAATCCATTCTAAGGATTATATCAAATTCAATCATGAGTATGACAATGAGATCAGCAGATAAATAATGTTTATAGGCCTTAATGGGAACTGATTCACAAAACTATGTTGCAATGATACTTCCCTTAGGAGTTTTGACTGAAAACTCCATTGTTAAATCAAATTGGAAATATCTAATTTTATTAGAAAACTGGGAAGATATGAAATAATGGGATGATTCAGAATCAAATAAAGCATTTGATAAACTTGAGGAAACCCTTAAATTACCTACCACCACGTATTTCGGAGCTTCAACCTCAGTAGTAGTGATATAATATGCTTGGCCTTAATACCTTGTACTTTCCTAATGTAAGTTTCCTTAGAGCTTATGAAATTCATTTTCCTAATTCCCCCTTTCTCTAAAATTGTAGCATTCAACATTGACAGCCTATTTCTCCCCCTTATAACCACGAGCTTGGTGGCCTTTTTCACCACACTTGTAACAGACTCCCATTCCATTCAGGAAAGTACTGAGGTGTTTCTTCCCACATTTACTACAGGATGGATATTCAACTTTTCCCTTCTTCCCCTTATTTCCATTTCTAGAGTGTTCAGAAGATCTCTTCTTCTCTTGCTTTGCTTTAAAGTCTTAAGACTTAGAGAATTCATTTTCTATCTTGATAGCACATGAGACAATGTATTCGTATGACGAGAAGGATTGTGAGACTAATTCTCGACAGAGAAATTGTTTTAACCCATCAAAGAAATGATCAATATTACTTCTTGGGTTACGTATATAATCTATTTAATGCCTTTCTAACCTTGTAAACTTAGCCTCATACTCTGTGACATTCTCATCCTCCTTTTGCCTCAGACTCAGAAATTTCCTTTCTATATCCACTTGATGGTAATGGGGAAAGTATTTTTCTAATAAAATATCTTTAAACTCCCTCGATTCAATCTTTGATACTTATTTATCTTCCTTTGTGTTTTGGATTAATAACCACCATTGATCAGCATCTCCCTTGAGGTGATAAATTTCCATGAAAACTTTTTCCCTTTCGCTACTCCCCAAAGAATGAAATATTTTTTCTAAGGAACTTATCCATTGCTCAGCTACCAATGGATTTTTATACCCATTTAATATTGGTGGTTTTCTCTGCATTAATCAGTCTAACATTGATCCTCTACGTTGTGGATCAGGGTGCTCTATATGGGTAAGGTTATTATTCAATACCCGAGTGAGTTATCCTAGTATGGTGATAAGCTGATCAGCACCAGTTGCATCAACAGCTCCACTATAATTATCTTTAGTAGGAGGGAAATACCTACATGGATTATGTGCATTAATATTGTTTCCATTTCTTCCACTAGGAACCATTTTTAAATAATGGCATACACTAGATTAGTTTATGAATATAAATACATAATTCCAAAATTGTAAAAAACCTAGCATAAATTGAATGGTTTATGGATATAATCTATAATCATAAAAATGTTTTCTTTGAGGAAGTATATACTCATAAACCCTTCATAATGATTTTTAAAGAAAATGAGAATTATCCTAAGCATATCCCAAAGGAGTGTTGTAACCAAGAGTGTAGCAATGCCTGTTTTTGTGCACCAGTCCCCATTTGAGTCTAGCTCAAAGCGGTGCTTTTAGGTTTTACGCCTAGGTACATCTATTCTAGAGCTGCCTCTACCTGCTTGTATCCATAAAGGGATGTATTTCTTGGAAAAATCACAAAATCTCTACATTATCAAAATTCTAGGAAGTTCTTCTATACTAATCCTCAAAGTTTATCTAAGGGTAATGTGCTCTAATCAGAGTCTATCTAAATCTAGTTTCTAAGGTTTGTAATAAACTCCCTTTGATACCAACTATACCACCTCGACCCTAGTTACATAGAGTTGTTGTATTATTACATAACATTGGCATGATCACATGGAAATCATGTGTTGAAAGACTAATCAGTTTAGTAGCCTTAGAAGCACTAGATCCATTCATAAGTCTTACATTACATCATAAAATAAAAACATCAAAAAAAATTTCCACTTTTTAACAAACTTAAATCCTTATCCTATCCCTATAGGTCAACCATAAAATACTTCTTCAAATCCTGGGAAAAATAAAACATAGAAAGGGGTGAGCTCAGATGCTCAATAAGAATAACAATATATCAGAAACTTTAATAAATAAGAATAAAAATTTAAGGCAATGTATAAGACTAAAACAAAAGCCTTTTAAACTTGAACTTTAGCATAATATGGAAAATATAAAATCAAATAATGTCATTTACTTATTCACATGGATATTATACTAGTCGAATAATCACATGCAATATCAATAACCACTTTCATAATGATGGAATGCATAATGCCAGAATTCATAACCACATAGTCAAGGCCTTATGCCAAGACTATAAATAAGATTTTGTTAAGGGCTTGTGCCAAGACACTAGTTTGTCTCATAAAACCTAATGATGCATCATGGAGCTATAGCAGGCTCCACCCGTCACTAACTAAGTCCAATGCATTCCCTATATGAAAAGGTTTAAGCATAACAAAAACACTCGTATTAAAATAAGCATACGAAATGTCAATACTTTATCCATAAACCATGAATGGTATAAAAATAACACTTTAATAGTACAACATATCACAAAACATTCAATACAATATGGAATATTTGTATCATAATGAATCAACTTCAAACAAGTGTAAAATCCATCAAAGGATGTTGACATATATGAAATCAAAACTAGTTTAGAGAAATATATCTTTATTTTTTTGAAATAATTTAAAGTCATGTAATTATAAAAGAAACCATTTATTTTGAAAATATTCTTATAAGATTTTAAGGGAAGCTTCGACGACATTATAATGGTGGAAAATAGCCGCACTTATCGTATAAGTTAAAAATAAATTCTTACCTTAATTTTGTCGAAAAGTTCATAAATTACCTTATTTAGAAAATGACGGAAAGAGTCCTTTCAAAAACATATAAGGTCAAATAAGGGTATAAATGAATTTAAACCATTTTTTTAAATATTAAAAATGTTTGGAAATACATTTTTAAGAAAACACGGATGTGGATGATAAAGAGGTCCCAGTACATAATTATTTATAAAAAACATCAGATAATGAATAGATTGTATAATTAACCCTTACCTCGTACATTTAATTGGTCTAGGGTAGTTTAACCTCATTTATAATGGTGAAATCATTGTTATTAAATTATACAATAACCATATACATTAATATGATATCATATATGATCTTCTAATATTTCTTTGTTAATGATATTTTAGTATTATCGTCGTTTCGAGTGTTAACTGATTCACTTTAATTTATATTCTTTGTTAAATGAGTCATTTTGTTATGGATGGGATGTATATTATTCATATCCATAATTATATAAAGTCTTTAAACATTATTTTTAATCATTAAATAAAAATTATTCTTGAATGGTTATGATGGGGAATGAATCTCATCACGTTCGTTGAGACGACAATCCATATGTACGCAGAAGTGACAATATCATTATTTTGATATTAAAATCATATATAATTGGATGGTATATCATATATAATGAGTAATTATCATGCTATATTTTTTATTTACATAATTTTTACTCATTATTATACCCATCTAAATGATGAAGTGTTGGAATGACAAACTACACCACGACGTGGAGACGGTAATCCGTACGTACACACGTATGGTGACTTTGTCATTTAAAGGATTAATAGAATAATGAATATGGATGTACCATTTTTATAATAACATCACGGTATATATAAGATATTAGAGTTGTTATTTTAGAATGAAACAACAAATAAAGAAGAAGTGGAAGAAAAAAATAACTTGAAAGAGGTGATGAAATATTTACCTCTTCTTCGGGTTCTTCCTTTTCATTTGATCAAAATGGATCCATAAGTTGGCTTTATGACTAAAGGAAGGCCTTTAGGATGAAGGTAGGACAGTTGAAAGGATATTTGTGCAGGGTTTGGCCAATCCAAAAGGATTTGAAGGTGTGAATTTGAAAGAAGAGGAAGTTCCCTTTTATAAGAGGGGTGAGGGGCACCTTAGAAAAAAATTAAATATTATTTTATAATAAATTAATTTTCGTTTTTTAATGGATCTAAAGTGATTTATTTTGATTTTAACGTGGGTATGGGTCTAAATCATCTCAAAAAATAGGTTTTATACAGGTTTAGGTCACCATATTAACCTTATCATTTATATTTAACTCTTAGTTAAATAGTTTGACATTTACCATGTCTCTTTGTAATTTTAAATTATATGGTTAATAAACTTACTATAAACATCCAAGATAACCCCAAGTGGTTAATTAATGATATAAATATCATTATATAAGTCTTTTAGACAAACCTTAGATTTTTAGGAATATTATATCAATTAATAATATAATATGTTTTTAAAAACTCTTTTATGTCAATTTTGAAACTATTAAATAATTGATTTTTTTAAAGTCCAAAAAACTTTATTAATTAAAAATAAATTAATTTAATAAATCCTAACATGTCATATTAACCTATAAAATTCATGTATGGAATCAAAATTTTAAAATTATATTTATTTTAACATTTATAATTCCATTTATTTGATTCTTTCATTAATAAGGAAAATACTGCATCATCATTGTGTCATAAATACCTTTAATTATTAAATTTCTAAAAATTATAAATAAAATACCATTATGTAGGAAGTATTTTTATATTTCTAATGAATATTTATATTCTAAGAGAAAAAATATATAACATTACATAAAAATTGTTTTACTAAAAGATATATGCTTATGTCATTTTTGTATTTACTTTATCTTAATTAATATAAAGTGTCATTATAACTTACAAGTGTCTCCATGGGATCCCAAAATCGACACAAGGATGACCATGGTCGGATATGTATCATAAAATAGGTTTAGAACACTTGTTAGTGTAATTTAATATTATTATAATATTATTTTTTATCCTTATTTACCAAATTAACCCTTTTACCATGGTAAATAAAATATCTACCGAAGTAATTATTCCTAATGTCTAAAAATAAAAGTTACCTATTTAAATTTTTTTGATCTCATGATTATAAATATGGAATCCATTTTTCTAAATACAAAATAGAGAAGTGGATGAAATTAATTTAAAATTAATTCTCGTTGTCAAAACAAAAAGTGTGTTTTTAAGAAATAATAACTATCAAAAGATTGACACTTGTTTATGTCCAGTTTAAATGTGAAATTATGTCCAATGAACAAAATTGGATTAAATGGTAAAAATATAATCTAATTATACTTTAATACCACTCAATAGTATTATTTAGTACTATAATTTTTTTATTAAAAAGTTTTTTTAATTAATGTTTATTATTTTTCACTATTCATCAAAAACTAAATGTTTTCAGAAAAATACCAAAAATTCACCCTAAGATAATTTGGATATTCCAAATCCAAAAATTAAGTCCAATTTGAATAATAAAATTTATAAAATTTCAAAAAGTGGGTATTACTATTCATAATGGCTACTTTGATTGGTCGCGGTGTGTTAGAATCTCGAAGTTGCATACAATACAAGCTATTGCAATATTCAAAGGGAAACATGCTGTGGAAGCTTGGGGTGTTACACTTTTAGTGATTATGTTGAGATGTCTAAGATAACACTACATAGGTAGAACCAATGGAGTTATATAACTAACCAGGTATGGCATATTTGAAAAGTTAGTATCTTTAGTTGAAATGAAGGAATCATTAGAGAGGAAGTATTAGGGTTTGTATTTCATATTAATATACTGTAATTTTTTTATATTGTCATAATATTTTTGGTTTTATTATTCGATTGAATTAAGATCATAGAAATGAATATGTGAAAGGAATTTCCCTAATATCTTCTAAGAAGCATATTTTGGATAAGATGTTTCTTAGTCTTACTAAGGATAATTAGGTGGATATATTAGTAGAAGATATATTAAGAGTTTATCATGGATCTATTAGATTCTTCCTTTAGTAAACGATAACAAAAATTATGATGATTAAATTCATTTAAGGGGGGAAAAGTAACAACCCAATATTTAGGATCCTTCAAAATACAAACTCTTTTCTATAACTTGTGTCACATTCTACACCAAACATAAGAAAATCATACTCAAAATATATTATTAATCAATCTATAAAAAACACTAAAATTCTAAACCATTAACAATTATTACCTTTATAAGGTAAATAATTAATATGAGTGAATATTGAAGATGTTATTTTCTATAAATGTCATTTTATTTGTATTATATATTTTATTTTGGGAATATATATTTAAGAATTATAGAGTTTAATTTGATAAATTAAACTTATTATTTTTTAGTTACTCATAAATAAATTATCTTAGCATATATTTTTGAATGAATTATAAAATAATCAATTTTAGGTGAATAGTAAATAAAACCCTATTTTATTAATGTAATCACTCTTATGAATACATTTAATTTTTTTTAATTATTTTTCAATTAAATTTTATGTTTTAAAGTATGAAAAATTATTTTAGAGAACTATTTTTAATTTATAAACCCATGCTTGATATTTTGAAAATGTATGTAGCTTTTTAATTAAAATGGGTTATCGACTGTTTTGTTTAATTAACTATGACAAGATGAAATATGGTTTTTGATTTAATTTATTGATAAATATATAGTATTTTAATTAATGTAATTGTTTTAAATTCATTGGAATTTATGGGATTGATAATTCAATCCTATTCATAATCCTTTTTGCTTAAAAATAAGTTTTTTCAAAAAAATTGTTTTTACACGCTACATGCGCTAAAATTATGAATAATTTCTCTACACATAGAAGGTTAATTCAATAAAATGATTCATATATTTTATATAATAATTATAATACTATTTATTATAGAAAAATTCATTTTTATTCCTAAAATTTATATTATTATGATTAATGTTAACCACCATGATAATGGTGAAATGATTATTTTAAAATTACCATCTTGTAAAAATCAAAGAATTTATATCGAATAAATTAAATTATAATAATTTAAATAATTAATAAAATAATATATATATATATATATATAAATATATTAACACTCAATTTGTTTGTAATCAATACTAAATATATAATAAAGTATCCATAATGGTCAAAATGATAATTATCTACTAAAACTATTTTTATGCACATTATATTTTTTAATTTAAAAGTTAATTTTATAATATTTAGAAATTGAATTTGATTAAATATATCTCAAATTTGGTTCTGGAATACCCATATTTGGTTATATGGGCAATTTTATATGTTTAATAAAACACAAAACTACTTAATTGAAAACAAGTTACCTAGTTTAAAAGTAAAAGAGTAAAATGTAAAAAATATAATGCTAAAATCCTAATAACATGTTTGAAATAGGTGTGTAAAGACATTTTGAGTATTAATCAATCAAAATACACAACAAAATCAATTATTTTAAAACATTTTAGAAATTTACCTAGGAATAGTAACATGGCGTTATCAAAATATAAGGGTTATTTCCAAAAGTTTCCTTTTAATCACTTATAAATGGTTATCACTCACACCCTTTTAAAAAAATACCTATTCTATTAAGTATTTAATCAAACACTGATATTTTAAAATTAAGTTTAACCCTATCCCATAATCATAATCCCCTGGTCACTCATATTTATCCTAACCCATTCATTTTCAAGGGAACTTCCAAGGAAAAATCAAGTGTCCAACCTAAGTATTATCTCTTCCTTATATTTTTCATAGTAATATTACAATTCCAAATATCTTATAAAAATTGTAATGATACTGATTAGGTATAATTATTATAATTATATGAAATTATATTAATTTAACAACCCTTAGTTATCCATTTCTATTCACTTAGGAAAAAAAAGAACACCATTAATGTCATGAGCGGCCAACCACCTCCACAAAGCTACATCATTTGATTTTTAGTTTCCATATTCATGAATGGTATTAATTTTTGTAATGATGAATAAGTATAAAATATAAAATATAATTATTATCCTAAAATTTGAATTTAATATCCACTTTCACCCCTCCCACACATTGAGAAATGAGAATGCTAATATTGCATACGTCTAGATTACCGCCTCCCCGATGAAACATTTTTTATTTTTCATATAGATTATCGTACAATATATAAAAATATAAAAATATTTTTAACCAAAATAATAAAATAAATATATTATAAATATTATTTTTTATAATGATATTTTTTTAAAATACATACATCCTTAACCATACTCAACAATCGAGTTAAAGTGTGTTCAAGTTTGTGTATGTTTAACCACCTACTTGAATAATGCTTTAAAATATGATTATAGATGACTATGGGAACTTAGAAAATAATATAACTATAATATGTTAATAAAATCATGTTATTATACGTTTTTTAAATATTAGATTAAATATTTATCTTATTATTAATGTTAAATTTTTGTTTGCTAAAATTACCCAAATACACTATTACTAATTTAGTATTCACATACGACAACCAAAATTATTTTTGAAATAAAATAATAAAATTTTAAATAAATATAGTTTATATAATAATAAATTATATATCAATAATTAATTTGGTATAAATTTATGGTTAATGATTTCATATTTTATAAATCTGTATTAAATAATTAAGGTAATTAACACCCGATGGTAAAAATATACTATAACTAATTTTTATATTCATGATAAAGAATTATAATAATGATTATAAAAGGGTAATATTAATGATTAATTTTTAAATTGGATGTTATGTTATATATGTATTTTTTAAATGTGGTTAGTGTTCCATCAACTAAACAAGGAAACAAGGTAAGGGTTTCCATTTCAATTTCCTCTTATTGGGACATGTTTATGTTATACACCATGTTTGCATTAGTACGGTGTAAATAACACCACATTTTGATTTTTATATCACCTTTGTCTTATATTTCATGATATTAAATGTTCAATATCATGTTATATATCTCATGGGGTTTTTATTAAATAGTTATAAAGGTTTTAAGGGGTTTTCATGACACAAATATCTTCCTTGGGTCATAATCACAGTTCTTTTACTATTATCTTTTAATGTCGATTTTTTATATCCTATTACGATGTTAAGTTATAATTACACCTTATTTTATGGGGAGATAAATTTACTCACCAATCTGTTCTTCATTGATGATTCTATGGTTTCATTAAATTTTTTTTTTCAGAATAATTCCCATATATTTTAATGTGTTTTTCTTCCATATCCATAATTTTACTTTCCACAAATGTTATAATTTCACATATAGAATTTAAATTTATATATATCTTTAAGTATCCTTTTATATCCCTCAATTCATTTTATATCAAAATTTTCATTAACCTTTTAAGGATTTGAGTTTTTAAATAAAGGCAATTTCAAAATATTAAAATGATTTTTCTATTATTTTTGAAATAAAAGTATTCCATCCACTCCATATTTTCTTTTGATTAATCCTATATATTTTTCATGTTTCCATTATTAGATGTTATTTTTAAAATTAGTTTTTTTCAAATTATTTATTATACTTTTATTGAAACCTTTATATCATTTTAGGTTTACATTATTAAATATTATTTTCAAAGTAAATATTTTCAAATTATTTTCACTTATTTTATTGGAATTTTTTATCTTTTTCAAGATTTAATTATTAAATTTTTTCTAAAATGTAATTTTTTTTAATTATTTTCACTTCTACTTTTTGAAATATATATTTTATTCTAAAGGAATTATTATTTGGAACTATATATAATTATTTCTTCAACAATATTCTCTTTACCTTCAATTTTTTTTTCAAATTAATTTTCACATTAATGTTTTTAAAAGGTTTTGTGAAGAAATATTTTATTTCACTTATATTTACCCCCAAGGTTTATTTTTTATGAAGTGTTGTTTTGATAACCCTTTATATGTTATTATGATATTATCTCTTTTTCAAAATTAGTGTTATTCCATTTTATGATTTTTTAGGTTCATGTTATTTGATGTTTTGAATGTTTTTGATAACTCATTCTTCTTCCATGTGATCTTTGAAATATATTGAATGTTTTATTTTAAAGTGGAAGACAAATGTATTTGTTAAGATATGGGTGTGACTACTATATCCCTACAATGATTTGGGTGGTATTATATCACATGAGAAATAAATTTTATACAAATAGGTTATAAATATTTTAGTTTCAAAAAAGGGCTAGAGTGAAGATGTTAATCTATAATCACAATTTTACATGTGAATAGGTTATTAAGTCTTTAGGTTTATAAAGGGTGAGTGTGATAATATTAATATGCTCTCAAAATTTTACATGTGAACATGTTAGAAGAACAATAGGTTCACAAAGGGTGAGTGTGATGTTGTTAATCCCTACTCATATTTTTACATGTGAACATGCTAGAAAGTTTCTTGGTTCAGAAAGGATGTGTTTGAAGGAATTAATCTTTAATCACAATATTTCATGTGTATGGGTTAGAAATTTACTGGGTTCACAAAGGGTGTGTGGAATGAAATTAATCTCTGCTCACAATTTTACGTGTGAACTAGTTAGTAAGTATTTAGGTTCATAAATGGTGAGTGTGATGATGTAAATATCTAATCACAGTTTTACATGTGAATAGGTTAGTGAGTATATGATCTCAAAAGTATAATAAATCCCATGTATATGAATTTTCCAAATTTTAAAGTACTTTGTAATGTTATTCCAAATTTTCAGGGTTAAAAATTATTTTTAATGTATTCTAAAATTTTACATCACAATCACATGTTTTAAGATTATTGATATTTTTTTAATACATTCCATTTCATTTATGATTCTTTATCAATCTTCATATTTTATGTTATTTCTCCATCATGTTTTCCGATTATTATTCATGGCCTTTTCATCTTTTATTATGATATATATATTTTTATAATATTCTCCATCATGTTTATGATCTAAACCTTTATGATATGTTTTTTATATTATTGTGGATTTGAGATCACTTATTTCATAGGTTTCCAATCCTTTGGTTATGAAGATGATTGTATCATGTGAGATGTCTAGAAAGAATGTCTTAGAGTATGATTATGGATAAAAATTTTCTAGTGTTGTAAAATAATCTGTTTATGTAGAAAACCACCAAGACACTAAAACTTTTTGTATTTTGATTTTGTGACTATTTTGGGATTAATTATTCATATCATGAGATTAATGTAATATTTTATTCATGTTTATCTTGGGTCTCTTCAATCCCACTTATCATGAATCATCCATAACACAGAATCAATGCCACAAATGTTCAAAATATAAGGGGTATGTTCCAAGAGGGGTTTTAATTCTAGAAAAGTCATTTATAATGTTCCATTTGGTCCACTTAATAATTTTTACATATAAAAATTTCATAAAACAAGGTTCCAAAACCAAAACAACTTTCACAATTCAATTAAGAATTTCAAAGTCCTAAATAAAAATTTCAACAAACACAAGTCATGCATGGATTTAAAAAATTATTTTAAAACATTTAAAAAAATGGGAATAGATGTGAATTTCATTATGAAATAAGGAAATATAATTAAATTCATGAAATATACTTTTTAAAAATTCCAAAACACACAAATAATTCATTTAAAACTACAAGAAATTCTAGTTCTAAAATTATAGCACCATGAATAGGACAACCTACCTAAAAACTTGTCTCCTTCAACAACGGAGACTAAAATCCACCAAAATAGGAATTAAAAAGGCCTAATAAAATATAATAAAACTAGAAAAAAACCCCCTATTAAAACTGAGTCTTGTGGAACCCTTGGTAATCAAACCATGATAAGGCTAGAGAGAAAAAGAGAAAATATAGAAAATATAGAAAGAATAGAAGAGTAAGTGATATTGAGAGATTACCTCAAGGAATCAAAACTTAAACTCAAATATCTCCAAAGAACCCACCCTGAGTTGAAGAGATAACAATTTATATTAATATATATGGAGAGATATCCTTGAGGAATCAATCTAAAAACTCAATTAAATCTCATGAATCCGTCATTTTTTTAAGATGAACTAACAGAGAGGATCCCTAGGTCTGTGCACACTAAATAGGGGATATGGGGTTGAATTTGGGTTAAAATTAATTGGGAAAGTTATAACATATTATTTTTAATTAATTTATAAATTACAAATAGTTTTTCTACATTGTTTACAAAAATATGTAGCAACTGTGTTCCATCTACTAGGAACCAAAAACACTATGAATGGATTGGGGGAATGGTTTGAAAAACAATTTTCCAATCATTCAATAACTTATTCTAAATGTAATATCCTATAACACAATTTCCATATGGTTTGAAAAACTATGTGACATGCAATACATGAAAAAGAACATGAAAATTTAAATAAAATTGGCTAGAGAAGAGGGTGAAACCCACAGAACTCTGTAATAACTAAAAAAAGAGTTATCCAAGGTTGAGGTGTGACAATTATCCCCACCATAAGCCGTTCTACCCCTAATAAGTACTAATGTGATCTGTTAATCAATAAGTGAGATATAAATTTAATATATCTCTAGAAAAAAAACCAAACCTAATATCTAAATAAAGTGTTTAAGGTGAATATCCAAAATAACCAACTTTAGAGGTACCCAATTGAACTCTTATAATGAAATAATGATTTTCCCAAATAGGAGGTAGACACAACTAATGATATCATTTCATAAAATGAAATAATAAAAGGGGAATATATTTTATTACTTAAACATAACCCCAAATAAAAAATCTCGTCAACTAGTGATAGATCTTTTATTTTAATAATTTTTTATTTTAAAGTGTTTATATCTCTTCCTAGGTGGATTTGGTTTAAATTTTTTAAATTTTGGTTATTCAGTTCATGCTACAAAAGTTTCCAAACCATGTAATAAATGTGTTATAGAATCTTGAATTTAATATAATCAATCACGAATTTGAGCCCTAGATTATCAAACCATACACCCAAACCATGTTTAGTGGTTTTGGTTCCCAGTATAGGGTGAAAGGTTGGAACATAATTTTCCAAACCATACACAGTGCCTAGATTCATTAAAAAATGGATTTTACCACTTTCTCCTATTCAATTTTTATCCCAAAATCACTCCTCCATCCTTCCATTTTGTGTGTACAATCCCAAGGATCCTATCCCTTGGTTCCTCTTTAACCCATGGTGGATTATTGGGATTTATTCATGATTTTAGCTTAATTCTTTAAGGCAGTCACCTTAGATATCTTCCTCTTACATTTTTTCAACCCCTTCTCCATTTGTTTACATCCTTATCATGGTCTAGAAACCTAGGGTTCCTTGTGTTGTGGTTTTAATGAGGGATATTATTTTTTTTAGGTTTCTATTGTTTTTTAAGTCTTATCAGGTCCTATTGAGGTGGATTTAATCATCATCGTTGAAGGTGAAATGTGTTGAGGAAAGTGTTCCTACACATTGCACTTCAATATTATAACCATGATTTTATTCTGATTGAAATTAATGATCACATGGAAATCATGTCTTGAAAGAACGATCAGTTTAGTAGCCTTGGAAGAACTAGATACATTCATAAGTCTTACATTACATCATAAAATAAAAACATCAAATTTTTTCCCCTTTTGAACAAACTTAAATAATTATCCTATCCCTATAGGTCAACCATAAAATACTTCTTCACATCCTGGAAAAAATAAAACATAGAAAGGGGTGAGCTCAGATGCTCAATAAGGATAACAATATATCAGAAACTTTAATAAATAAGAATAAAAATTTAAGGCAATGTATAAGAATAAAACAAAAGCCTTTTAAACTTGAAATTTAGCATAATATGGAAAATATAAAATCAAATAATGTCATTTACTTATTCAGGTGGATATTCTACTAGTCGAGTAATCACATGCAATATCAATAACCACTTTCCTAATGATGGAATGCATAATGCCAGAATTCATAACCACATAGTCAAGGTCTTGTTCCAAGACTATAAATAATATTTTGTTAAGGCTTTATTCCAAGACATTAGTTTGTCTTATAAAACATAATGATGCATCGTGGAGCTATATCAGGCTCCACCCGTCACTAACTAAGTCCAATGCATTCCCCATATGAAAAGGTTTAAGTATAACAAAAACACTCATATTAAAACAAGCATAAAAAATGTCAATACTTTATCCATAAACCATGAATGGTATAAAAATAACACTTTAATAGTAAAACATATCACAAAACATTCAATACAATATGGAAGATTTGTATCATAATGAATCAACTTCAAACAAGTGTAAAATCCATCAAAGGATGTTGACATATACGAAATCAAAACTATTTTAGAGAAATATATCTTTATTTTTTTGAAATAATTTAAAGTCATGTAATTATAAAAGAAAACATTTATTTTGAAAATATTCTTATAAGATTTTAAGGGAATATTAGACGATTTTATAACGGTGGAAAATAGCTACACTCATCGTATAAGTTAAAAAGACATTCTTACCATAATTTTGTCGAAAAGGTCATAAATTACTTTATTTGGAAAATGACGGAAAGAGTACTTTCAAAAACATATAAGGTCAAATAAGGGTATAAATGACTTTAAACCATTTTCTTAAATAGTAAAAATGTTTTGAAATACATTTTTAAGAAAACACAGATGTGGATGATAAAGAAGTCCAAGTACATAATTATGTATAAACAACCTCAGATAATGAAGAGAGTGTATAATTAACCCTTACCTTGTACTTTTCCTTGATTGAGGGTAGGTTAACCTCCTGTATAATAGTGAAATCATTGTTATTAAATTATACAATAAACATATACTTTAATATGATATCATATATGATCTTTTAATATTTCTTTGTTAATGATATTTTAGTATTATCGTCGTTTTGAGTGTTAACTAATTTACTTTACTTTATATTTGTTGTTACATGAGTCATTTTGTTATGGATGGAATTTATATTATTCATATCCATAATTATATAATGTCTTTAAACATTATATTTAATAATTAAATAAAAATTAGTCTTGAATGGTTATGATGGGGAATGAATCTCATCACGTTTTTGGAGACGACAATCCGTATGTACGCACAAGCGGCAATATCATTACTTTGATATTAAAATCATATATAATTGGATGGTATATCATATATAAAGAATAATTATCATGATATATTTGTTATTTACATAATTTTTACTCATTATTATACCCATCTAAATGATGAAGTGTTGGAATAACAAACTACACCACAACATGGAGATGATAATCCGTACGTACACACGTATGGTGACTTTGTCATTTATAGGATTGATGGAATAATGAATATGGATGTACCATTTTTATAATAACATCACAGTATATATAAGATATTAGAGTTATTATTTTATAATGGAAACAACAAATAAAGAGGAAGTGGAAGAAAAAAATAACTTGAAAGAGGTGATGAAATATTTACCTCTTTTTCTGGTTCTTCCTGTTGATTTGATCAAAATGGAACCATAAGTTGGCTTTATGAATAAAGGAAGACCTTTAGGATGAAGGTAGGATAGTTGAAAGAATATTTGTGTAGGGTTTGGAAAATCCAAAAGGCTTTGAAGGTGTGAATTTGAAAGAAGGGGAAGTTCCCTTTTATAAGAGGGGTGAGGGGCACCTTAGAAAAAAATTAAATATTATTTTATAATAAAATAATTTTTGGTTTTTAATGGATCTAAAGTGATTTATTTTGATTTTAACTTGGGAATGGGTCTAAATCATCTCAAAAAATAGGTTTTAGACAGGTTTAGGTCACCATATTAAACTTATCATTTATATTTAACTCTTAGTTAAATAGTTTGACATTTACCATGTCTCTTTATATTTTTAAATTATATGGTTAATAAACTTACTATAAACATCCAAGATAACCCCAAGTGGTTAATTAATGATATAAATATCATTATATAAGTCTTTTAGACGATCCTTGGATTTTTAGGAATATTATATCAATTAATAATATAATATTTTTTTAAAAACTCTTTTATGTCAATTTTGAAACTATTTAATAATTGATTTTTTTAAAGTCCAAAAAACATTATTAATTAAAAATAAATTAATTTAATCAATCATAACATGTCATATTAACCTAGAAAATTCATGTATGGAATCAAAATTTTAAAATTATATTTATTTTAACATTTAAAATTCCATTTATTTGATTCTTTCATTAATAAGGAAAATACTGCATCATCATTGTGTCATAAATACATTTAATTATTAAATGTCTAAAAATTATAAATAAAATACCATTATATAGGAAGTATTTTTATATTTCTAATGAATATTTATATTCTAAGAGATAAAATATATAACATTACCTAAAAATTGTTTTACTAAAAGATATATGCTTATGTCATTTTTGTATTTACTTTATCTTAGTTAATATAAAGTGCCATTATAACTTACAAGTGTCTCCATGGGATCCCAAAATCGACACAAGGATGACCATGGTCAGATATGTATCATAAAATAGGTTTAGAACACTTGTTAGTGTAATTTAATATTATTATAATATTATTTTTTACCCTTATTTACCAGATTAACACTTTAACCATGGTAAATAAAATATCTACCGAAGTAATTATTCCTAATGTCTAAAAATAAAAGTTACATATTTAAAAATTTTTTATCTCATGATTATAAATATGGAATCCATTTTTCTAAATACAAAACATAGAAGTGGTTGAAATTAATTTAAAATTAATTCTCGTTGTCAAAACAAAAAGTGTGTTTTTAAGAAATAATAACTATCAAAAGATTGACACCTGTTTATGTCCACTTTAAAAGTGAAATTATGTCCAATGAACAAAATTGGATTAAATGGTAAAAATATAATCTAATTATACTTTAATACCAATCATTAGTATTATTTAGTACTATAATTTCATTATTAAAAAGTTTTTTTTAATTAATGTTTATTATTTTTCACTATTCATCAAAAACTAAATGTTTTCAGAAAAATACCAAAAATTTACCCTAAGATAATTTGGATATTAAAAATCCAAAAATTAATTCCAATTTGAATAATAAAATTTATAAAATTTAAAAAAGTGGGTATTACTATTCATAATGGCTACTTTGATTGGTCGTGGTGTGTTAGAATCTCGAAGTTGCATACAATACAAGCTATTGCAATATTCAAAGGGAAACATGCTGTGGAAGCTTGGGGTGTTACACTTTTAGTGATTATGTTGAGATGTCTAAGATAACACTACATAGGTAGAACCAATGGAGTTATATAATTAACCAGGTATGACATATTTGAAAAGTTAGTATCTTTGGTTGAAATGAAGGAATCATTAGAGAGGAAATATTAGGGTTTGTATTTCATATTAATATACTATAATTTTTTTTATATTGTCATAATATTTTTGGTTTTATTATTCGATTGAATTAAGATCATAGAAATGAATATGTGAAAGGAATTTACCTAATATCTTCTAAGAAGAATATTTTGGATAAGACGTTTCTTAGTCTTACTAAGGATAATTATGTGGATATATTAGTAGAATATATATTAAGAGTTTATCATGGATCTCTTAGCTTCTTTCCTTTAGTAAACGATAATAAAAATTATGATGATTAAATTAATTTAAGGGGGGATAAGTAACAACCCAATATCTAGGATTATTCAAAATACAAACTCTTTTCTATAACTTGTGTCACATTCTACACAAAACATAAGAAAATCATACTCAAAATATATTATTAATCAATCTATAAAAAACACTAAAATTCTAAACCATTAACAATTATTACCTTTATAAGGTAAATAATTAATATTAGTGAATATTGAAGATGTTATTTTCAATAAATTTCATTTTATTTGTATTATATATTTTATTTTGGGAAGATATATTTAAGAATTATAGAGTTTAATTTGATAAATTAAACTTTATTATTTTTTAGTTACTAATAAATAAATTATCTTAGCATATATTTTTTAATGAATTATAAAATAATCAATTTTAGGTGAATAGTAAATAAAAACCTATTTTATTAATGTAATCACTCTTATGAATACATTTAATTTTTTTAATTATTTTTCAATTACATTTTATGTTTTAAAGTATGAAAATTATTTTAAAGAACTATTTTTAATTTATAAACCCATGCTTGATATTTTGAAAATGTATGTAGCTTTTTAATTAAAATGGGTTATCGACTGTTTTGTTTAATTAACTATGACCAGATGAAATATGGTTTTTGATTTAATTTATTGATAAATAAATAGTATTTTAATTAATGTAATTGTTTTAAATTAATTGGAATTTATGGGATTGATAATTCATTTCTAGTCATAAGCCTTTTTGCATAAAAATAAACTTTTTCAAAAAAATTGTTTTTACACGCAACATGCGCTAAAATTATGATTAATTTCTCTACACAAAGAAGGTTAATTCAATAAAATGATTCTTATATTTTAAATAATAATTATAATACTATTTATTATAGAATAATTCTTTTCTATTCATAAAATTTATATTATTATGATTAATGTTAATCACCATGAAAATGGTGAAACGATTATTTTAAAATTACCATCTTGTAAAAATCAAAGAATTTATATCGAATAAATTAAATTATAATAATTTAAATATTGAATAAAATATTATATATAAAAAAAAATATATTAACACTCAATTTGTTTGTAATCAATACTAAATATATAATAAAGTATCCATAATGGTCAAAATGATAATTATCTACTAAAACTATTTTTATGCACATTATATTTTTTAATTTAAAAGTTAATATTATAATATTTATAAATTGAATTTGATTAAATATATATCAAATTTGGTTCTAGAATACCCATATTTGGTTATATGGGAAATTTTATATGTTTAATAAAACACAAAACTACTTAATTGAATAAAAGTTACCTAGTTTAAAAGTAAAAGAGTGAAATGTAAAAAATATAATGGTAAAATCCCAATAACATGTTGGAAATAGGTGTGTAAAGACATTTTGAGTATTAATAAATCAAAATAAACAAACAAATCAATTATTTTAAAACATTTTATAAATTTACCTAGGAATAGTAACATGGCATTATCAAAATATAAGGGTTATTTTCAAAAGTTTCCTTTTAATCACTTATAAATGGTTATCACTCACACCCTTTTAAACAAATACCTATTCTATTAAGTATTCATTAAAACACTGATATTTTAAATTAAGTTTAACCCTATCCCATAATCATAATCCCCTGGTCACTCATATTTATCCTAACACATTCAATTTCAAGGGAACTTCCAAGGAAAAATCAAGTGTCCAACCTAAGTATTATCTCCTTCTTATATTTTTCATAGTAATATTACAATTCCAAATATCTTATAAAAATAGTAATGATACTGATTAGGTATAATTATTATAATTATATGAAATTATATTAATTTAACAACCCTTATTTATCCATTTCTATTCACTTAGGAATACAAAAGAACACCATTAGTGTCACGTGCGTCCAACCACCTCCACAAAGCTACATCATTTGATTTTTAGTTTCCATATTCATGAATGGTATTAATTTTTGTAATGACAAATAAATATAAAATATAAAATATAATTATTATCCAAAAATTTGAATTTAATATCCACTTTCACCCCTCTCACACGTTGAGAAATGAGAATGCTAATATTGTATACGTGTAGATTACCGCCTCCCCGATGAAACATTTTTTATTTTTCATATAGTTTATCGTACAATTTATAAAAATATAAAAATATTTTTAACCAAAATAATAAAATAAATATAATATCATATTATTTTTTATAATGATATTTTTTCAAAATACATACATCTTTAACCATACTCAACAATCAAGTTAAAGTGTGTTCAAGTTTGTTTATGTTTAACCACCTACTTGAATAATGCTTTAAAATATGATTATGGATGACTATGGGAACTTAGAAAATAATATAACTATAATATGTTAATAAAATCATGTTATTATATGTTTTTTAAATATTATATTAAATATTTATCTTATTATTAATGTTAAATTTTTGTTTGCTAAAATTACTGAAATACACTATTACTAATTTAGTATTCACATACGGCAAAAAAAATTAATTTTGAAATGAAATAATAAAATTTTAAATAAATATAGTTTATATAATAATAAATTACATATCAATAATTAATTTGGTATAAATTTATGGTTAATGATTTCAAATTTTATAAATCTGTATTAAATAATTAAGGTAATTAACACCCAATGGTAAAAATATACTATAACTAATTAATATAGTCATGATAAAGAATTATAATAATGATTATAAGAGGGTAATATTAATGATTAATTTTTAAATTGGATGTTATGTTATCTATGTATTTTTTACATGTGGTTAGAGTTCCATCAACTAAACAAGGAAACAAGGTAAGGGTTTCCATTTCAATTTCCTCTTATTGGGACATCTTTATGTTATACACCATGTTTGCATTAGTAAGGTGTAAATAACACCACATTTTGATTTTTATATCAGCTTTGTCTTATATTTCATGATATTAAATGTTCAATATCATGTTATATATCTCATGGGGTTTTTATTAAATAGTTATAAAGGTTTTAAGGGGTTTTTATGACACAAATATCTTCCTTGGGTCATAATCACACTTCTTTTACTATTATATTTTAATGGCGATTTTTTATATCCTATTATGATGTTAAGTTATACTTACACCTTGTTTTATGGGGAAATAAATTTACTCACCAATCTGTTCTTCTTTGATGATTCTATGGTTTCATTAAAATATTTTTTTTTCAGAATAATTCCCATATATTTTAATGTGTTTTTCTTCCATATCCATAATTTTACTTTCCACCAATGTTATAATTTCTCAAATAGAATTTAAATTTATATATATCTTTAAGTATCCTTTTATATCCCTCAATTCATTTTATATCAAAATTTTCATTAACCTTTTAAGGATTTGAGTTTTTAAATAAAGGCAATTTTAAAATATTAAAATGATTTTTCTATTATTTTTGAAATAAAAGTATTACCATCCACTCCATATTTTCTTTTGATTAATCCTATATATTTTTCATGTTTCCATTATTAGATGTTATTTTTAAAATTAATTTTTTTCCACATTATTTATTATAATTTTATTGAAACCTTTATATCTTTTTAGGTTTACATTATTAAATATTTTTTTTAAAGTAAATATTTTCAAATTATTTTCACTTATTTTATTGGAATTTTTTTTCTTTTTCAAGATTTAATTATTAAATTTATTCTAAAATTTAAATTTTTTAAATTATTTTCACTTCTACTTTTTGAAATATATTTTTTATTCTAAAGGAATTATTATTTGGAACTATATATAATTATTTCTTTAACAGTATTCTCTTTACCTTCAAAAAATGTTTTCAAATTAATTTTCACATTAATGTTTTTAAAAGGTTTTGTGAATAAATATTTTATTTCACTTATATTTACCCCAAAGTTTTATTATTCATGAAGTGTTGTTTTGATAACCCTTTATATGTTATTATGATATTGTGTCTTTTCCAAAATTAGTGTTATACCGTTTTATGATTTTTTAGGTTCATGTTATTTGATGTTTTCAATGTCTTTGATAACTCATTATTATTTCATGTGATCTTTGAAATATAATGAATGTTTTAATTTAAAGTGGAAGACAAATGTATTTGTTAAGATATGGGTGTGACTACTATATCCCTACAATGATTAGGGTGGTATTATATCACATGAGAAATAAATTTTATAAAAATAGGTTATAAATATTTCAGTTTCAAAAAAGGGTTAGAGTGAAGATGTTAATCTATAATCATAATTTTAAATGTGAATAGGTTATCAAGTCTCTAGGTTTATAAAGGGTGAGTGTGATAATATTAATCTGCACTCAAAATTTTACATGTGAACAGGTCAGAAGAACAATAGGTTCACAAAGGGTGAGTGTGATGTTGTTAAGACCTACTCATGTTTTTACATGTGAACATGTTAGAAAGTTTATTGGTTCAGAAATAATGTGTTTGAAGGAACCAATCTATAATCACAATCTTTCATGAGGATGGGTTAGAAATTCACTAGGTTTACAAAGGGTGTGTGGAATGAAATTAATCTCTGCTCACAATTTTACGTGTGAACTGGTTAGTAAGTATTTAGGTTCATAAATGGTGAGTGTGATGATGTAAATATCTAATCACAAGTTTACATGTGAATAGGTTGGTGATTATATGATCTCAAAAGGATAATAAATCCCATGTATATGATTTTTCCAAATTTTAAATTACTTTGTAATGTTATTCCAAATTTTCAGGGTTAAAACTTATTTTTAATGTATTCTAAAATTTTACATCATAATCAGATGTTTTATGATTATTGACATTTGTTTGAATACATTCATTTTCTTTTATGCTTCTTTATCAATCTTCATATTGTCTGTTATTTCTCCATCATGTTTTTCGATTATTATCCATGGCCTTTTCATCTTTTGTTATGATATATATATTTTTATAATATTCTCCATCATGTTTATGATCTTAAACTTTATAATATGTTTGTTATATTATTATGGATTTGAGATCACCTATTTCATAGGTTTCCAATCCTTGGGTTATGAAGATGATTCTATCATGTGAGATGTCTAGAAAGGATGTATAAGAGTATGATTATGGATAAAAATTTTCTAGTGTTGTAAAATAATCTGTTTATGTAGAAAACCACCAAGACACTAAACCTTTTTGTATTTTGATTTTGTGACTATTTTAGGATTAATTATTCATATCATGAGATTAATGTAATATTTTATTCATGTTTATCTTGGGTCTCTTCAATCCCACTTATCAAGAATCATCCATAACACAAAATCAATTCCACAAATGTTCAAAATATAAGGGGTATGTTCCAAGAGGGGTTTTAATTCTAGAAAAGTCATTTATAATGTTCCATTTAGTCCACTTAATAATTTTTACATATAAACAATTCATAAAACAAGGTTCCAAAACCAAAACAACTTTCACAATTTAATTAAAAATTTCAAAGTCCTAAATAAAAATTTCAACAAACACAAGTCATTCATGGATTTACAAAATTATTTTAAAACATTTTAAAAAAGGGTAATAGATGTGAATTTCATTATGAAACAAGGAAATACAATTAAATTCATTAAATATACTTTTTAAAAATTCTAAAACCCACAAATCATTCATTTAAAACTACAAGAAATTCTAGTTCTAAAATTGTAGTGCCATGAATAGGACAACCTACCTAAAAACTTGTCTCCTTCAACAACGGAGACTAAAATCCACCAAAATAGGAATTAAAAAGGCCGAATAAAATATAATAAAACTAGAAAAAACCCCCCTTTTAAAACTGAGTCTTGTGGAACCCTTGGTCATCAAACCATGATAAGGCTAGAGAAAAAAAGAGAAAATATAGAAAAGATAAAAAGAATAGAAGAGTAAGAGATATTGAGAGATTACCTCAAGGAATCAAAACATAAACTCAAATAACTCCAACGAACCCACCATGAGTTGAAGAGATAACAATGGAGATTAAGATATATGGAGAGATAACCTTGAGGAATCAATCCAAAGCATTGATTAAATCTCATGAATCCATTATTGTTTGAAGATGAACTAATAGAGAGGATCCCGAGGTCTGTGCACACTAAATAGGGGGATATGGGGTTGAATTTGGGTTAAAATTAATTGGGAAAGTTATAACATAGTATTTTTAATTAATTTAGAAATTATGAATAGTTTGTCTACACAGTTTACAAAAATATGTACCAACTGTGTTCCATCTACTAGGAACCGAAAACACTATGAATGGATTGGGGGAATGGTTTGAAAAACAATTTTCTAATCATTCAATAACTTATTATAAAAGTAATATCCTATAACACAATTTCCATATGGTTTAAAAAACTATGTGACATGCAATACATGAAAAGGAACATGAAAATTTAAATAAAACTGGCTAGAGAAGAGAGTGAAACACACAGAACTCTGTAATAACTAAAAAAAGAGTTATCCAAGGTTGAGGTGTGACAATTATCCCCACCATAAGATGTTTTACCCCTAATAAGTACTAATGTGATCTATTAAGAAATAAGTGAGATAGAAATTTAATATATCTCTAGAAAAAAATCAAACCTAATAGCTGAATAAAGTGTTTAAGGTGAATATCCCAAATAACCAACTTTAGAGGTACCCAATTGAACTCTTATAATGAAATAATGATTTTCACAAATAGGAGGTAGACACAACTAATGATATAATTTCATAAAATGAAATAATAAAAGGGGAATATATTTTATTCCATAAACATAAACCCAAATAAAAAAACTCCGCAACTAGTGATAGATCTTTTATTTTAATAATTTTTTATTTTAAAGTGTTTATATCTCTTCCTAGGTGGATTTGGTTTAAATTTTTTAAATTTTGGTTATGCATTGCAAGCTACAAAATTTTCCAAACCATGTAATAAATGTGTTATAGAATCTTGAATTTAATAGAATCAATCAAGAATTTGACCCCTAGTTTATCAAACCATACACCCAAACCATGTGTAGTGATTTTGGTGCCCAGTGTAGGGTGAAAGGTTGGCACACAATTTTCCAAATCATGCACAGTTCCTAGATTCATTAAAAAATGGATTTTACCACTTTCTCCTATTCAATTTCTATCCCAAAACCACTCCTCCCTCCTTCCATTTTGTGTGTACAATCCCAAGGATCCTATCCCTTGGCTCCTCTTTAACCCATGGTGAATTATTGGGATTTATTAAAGATTTTAGCTTAATTATTTAAGGTAGTCACCTTAGACATCTTCCTCATACATTATTTCACCCCATTTTCCACTTGTTTTCATCCTTATCATGGTCTAGCAACCTAGGGTTCCTTGTGTCATGGTTTTAATGAGGGATATTATTGTTTTTAGGTTTCTATTGTTTTTTTAAGTCTTATTAGGTCCTATTGCGGTGGATTTAAACATCATCGTTGTAGGTGAAATGTGTTGAGGCAAGTGTCACTACACATAGCACTTCAATATTATAACAATGATTTTATACTGATTTAAATTCATGATTTATTTGTTTTATAAAGGTAATGAAATGTATCTAGTATATTTCATGGAAATGAAATTTATTCCATTTATTTTTTAGGAAATGAGTATATATTACCCTTTAATTTATGAATTTTATTCTTTTTTGGAAATCAGTGCATGTATAGTGTTTTTAAAATCATATTATTAGCTCTTTAAATTTGGTAATTTTATTTTGAAATGTGTTTTAGTTTTGGGACCTTGTTTTATGTTATTTTATAGAAAAATAATTTAGTTTCCTTAATGGTACTTTCTAAATGACTTTTCTATAATGAAAACCCCTATTGAAATATTCCCCTTATATTTTAAACATGCATGACACTGATTCGTTATATTTAATATTTCCCTATGAAGGGGATTATGAAACATTAATATTCTTATGATAAAATGGGGGGAGTTTCAAGTGATGGAATCAAATCTAAGTTCATGACTTGTTTATGAAATGTATGATATAAGTATATGATGGTATGTGATATTGTTTAACTCACCTCATTTTATGAGCCCTGATAATCCTTGGGTGTATATGTGTAATTTCTAGGTACATGTGTTATACTAGTTTTTTTATAATGACCTGACTAGTGTCCTCAAGTAATATTTTATTATGCTTTTGGGATGTTCCCCATAGTTTGGCTAGGTAAATGTATGCCACTTGTTTATGGTGGATTATTATTATATGGTTCTGGTCTAGTCTAGTTGTATCGTATAGCTTTTTCCTAGTTCACTCTCTCAAAATCTCATATGTTCCCATTATATGATTTTTACAAATTATTTATGTTCAAAATATTTCTAAATAAAATGATGTGTGGTTTACTAAAAACTATTTCCAAATTTTTTCTTTATAAAATGGTTAGTAGATTTAATGTTTTTATATTATAGTGATTCTTTGGTTTATGAAAATGGTTTTATATAGTGGATTTGTGCATACTTATATTTTTTTTATAAAAGTAATTGTTTTTTTGGATTGTTATTTGAAACTTTAGATGAATGTATATGTGGATATATATAGGAATTTTATTATGAACTCACTTGTATGTGCATGATCATGTGTATATGAACTCATATGCAGCCACTCGTGGTGGTATGTGATAAGGCCCGAGAGGCGTTCCCATTCTTATTAGGTTGTTGAAAAGTGCCAAGGGCATCATAAAATGCCAATGAGAATGATTTCACCCAATTAATAAGGAAATAAAACCACAATCCAAGATGAGATATATAGAAAACATGTATAAAAAATAATTCAAAACTAGACAACAATGGCATACACAATTAACTATGACTAAAAAAGGTACAAAGCATGAGTGGAGAGTCATGAGGGATGATGCACTAAAACTATGGGAACAAAAATAGAACTCTAAAATGAACCACACCAAAAGTATCTATATGGAATTAGAGAATTTCCACCAGCCACCACCATTACCCTAAACCAAGAACTCAATACTGACCATGAGTCGAATATCAAATAGTCTCATCCATACCAAACTGGATAACCTGAGAAACCTAAAATAATATATTCATGAAATAATTCCAAAATAGATCACCACTCAATGATCAATGCACACACTTTAAATACAACACTACTTTATGATAGTTTGAAAAAAATATTGTTATAAAATAGAAACATGTTTTTCATATTTTAATGAATAAAAAAAATACTATGAGATACATTTCTAGATAATGTTTTAAAGAATTATATTGATTAAATATATTAAGAAATATATAAATAGATTCAAAAATATTTATCCGATCCTTCACATAAATATTATTTCACAATATAATGACTATATATATCTATATGTGTATTTATTTACATTCATCAAGAGTGTTAAAGAACAATCCAAACAAAAAATTTTCTTTTACAAACAAAGTGAATTAGGAAAAAATCCACCATTTAAAACCATTTTAAAAAACAATACGATCTATATAATAGAAACAATTTGAAAAATACTTATCATTTTGGAAAGAAAGAATTTGAACATATTAGTTAACAACCCACATATTATTTTCTATAGATTTTTTTTGAAAATGAGTAATTTGTGAACATCAAGTAATGGGAACTTAAGAGTTATGGGGGGAATAAAAATGATAAACCCACTCAATAAAACTGAACAAGACTGGTTTTGGATTACAATAACCTTGATGAAACACACAAAATTTTCCTACCTTGACTAACCAAGGGAAACATCCAGTAAGTCAAATTAAATACAAATCAGGCCCACTAGTTAGAGCATAATAGTAATATATTCCATTGTGTATACCTATAATTCACACCTATACACCCAAGACTTCCCATGAATCATAATAAGATTTGAGTTATAAAATATCAGATAACATCATATAAATATATCATACATTTAAAAAGAAATTCAGGGTCTCATGTCTGATTCCCTCACTTGAAACCACCCCCATTTCATCAAAAACATATTAAAAAGACATAGTCCCCTTTACTGAGCATAGTATAATGCACAAAATCAATGTCATACATGTTCAAAATACAGGTGGAATGTTTTAAGATGGGATTTATTTCTATAAAATTCATTTATAAAGATCCATTCAGGCCTCTCAAACATTTTTCCATAAAACTAATTCATAAAACAAAGTTACAAAACCAAAAAAACTCTAACAATTAAATCAATAAATTTAATGTTCCAATGATACATTTCTAGAAACAGAATATGTGAATGGATTTCCAAAATAATCTCAAAATATTAAAAAAAAAATATGAAGCCATAGGTATTTCATGAAAAAACCAAGGGAATACTTATTTTTCCAAAAAATATACTTGATATAATTAATATTATTTATAAAACAAACAAATCATGCATTTAAACCCATAAAAATCATAGTTCTTATACTAAAATATCATTCATATAAACACCTACCAAAAAACTATTTTCATTTGAAAATGTTGAATTAAAACCCCTAAAAAAGGACACGAGAATTCCAAAATAAATAATAGAAAAATAAAAACAACTAAATCCCTAATTAAATTAGAATCACAAGGAACTATAGTGAACCAAGCTTGGTCAACTAAACAAGACAATCAAACTAAACCAACACATTATATGGGTAAAACATGAGAAATATAAACCATTATTGAACGTAATAAAAATAATACATACAAAAAAATGTAGAAGAAGAAAAAAACAAGATAGAAGAAAAAATCCAATTAGAACAAGAAAAAATAGAAAGAAATTCATAACTCCATGTTACCAAATATCACCTCTAGACCAACCCGTACCAAAAGAAGTAGTAATAATAGAAACCAAAATAATACAAAATTCTATTCCCTTTACATAAATCCTGAAATAAAACATCTACAAACTCCCAAAGGTATAAGTAGGTTGTGAGAAAAAGCTAGGTAGAATACCAAAAAAATCTATATAAAATATCTAGTATCAATATTTAATAATTATATCTTTTAAAAAAATGTTTTACAAATTATTTTTATAAATCCATACCATTTATAAATAATTTTTCCATTTTCTTCCATTGGTTTTTATGAAATTCATTCATATTCTCAAAGTAAAAATATGATATGTAGAAGTGTTAAAAATTAGAAATCATATCCATGCATTAAGAGGTATATAGGTAAACATATATCCATGAACCAACCTATTATGTAGAGATAAGTTATATAAAATAATATAACAAAAACCTATGAGAAAAAATCCATGATGTTAAAACCATAATTTGATAAATAAAACTAAATGAAAAATGAAAAATAAAACTGTATTGGGTTCAAGCCTATAGTACAATGAATTGAATATATTCACAAGCGTAAACAGAAATATGATGGATCCAAAGGATATCGAGTCTTTCCAGTTGATATCACAAAAGTTTACCTCCTAGTGGTGAAACACACAATAAGGCCACACATGTCTTTATCCGAATGCACCCAATGTCCCCAATTTGAATTTGTCTAAATTTATTTCAAAACCATGATCACAATATTATAAACCATTTTCAAATCCATGGTAATATTATTTAGAGTTTGAATACACTTTTCCAAATCTAGAAAATATATTTTCAAAGAAAAACCCCCTTTTTTAAAACACATTCATTTACAAGAAACCATTTGAAACATTATATCCATTGAAAACAATAAAAAACACATAGAATTTAATCATGAACAACATGAAATTAATCAAATTAACCCATTGTAAAGAAACACCAACTTTAACATGGTATAAACCTAACTGCATTAGATAATGGTGAATGGAAACCAAGAGAAAGGCCCTCAAAATAAAATTCACATAAAGAACTATGAAGGATTGATGGAAATTTCAATCCAACCATAGATCCATAGAAAAAAAAGTAACAACCAAAACCAAAGAAGATCCAGGAGGATTACATACCTAGTGAGATGAAATACAACTCCAACAATGATCAATAAGTGAATGCATTGATCTAGATGGAAGTAAGCCACCCAAAATAACCTAGGAAGATCTATAGGTTGAGAGAGGAGGGATTCATTGATAATTAATGAAAATATCACTCGTTTGGTGACAAAAAAACCTAAATCATGACATTTACACAAATTATAACTCATTTACATGTTATGTAATCCCCTGGGTCCTTATATACCTAAAAACCCATCTCCTTCATATTAAAAAAAATATTTTTATACATTCACGAAGTGTGCCAATTATATGGAGTTTAAAACCTTCCCTCCATGTTTACATTTCATATATTATGTGTAGTAACAATTAAGTAGTGTTTACACCACTTACACTACATGTAAGTTCCCAACGATTATTATAAACTGTAGGTTTAACATTGAAAATTACAATAAAGCCCTAAAATCACCATGATAACTATCATCCAAATTTCCTTTTTGGTATATGGGAAAAAATCCAAAATAAAGGTAAAAAAATTCCCAATTGAAAGGTAATAGGGAGTTTCAATATCCACACCACAAATTATTTCTCCCTTAGAAATCCCTTAAGATCCAGGATCCTCAAATATAGAAGTCCATTAATACCACATCAGTGAAACCCGCTCCAACATCTCATGGAAATTCAATCTATAATTTTATAGTACCTAGACTAGGTGAATTATTTTTCTAGGAAGTAAAATATCTGGGTGGCCAATAATCTGAATTAGGTACTCAACCAAAGTAATATCAGGATTAAGATCAACATCCTCCCATATAATCACTTGGGAAGCATATGGTAAAAACATCCTAAACTAGGAAACAAGAAACATATAGTGTATATATGTCAATATAATTAATAAATGAAACCATTAGTCCAACCTAACTATTTATTTAATGATCTCAATAGGGCCCACAAACCATGGTGCCAACATACTCTTCTTATATAACTGACAAAATACAAAGTGAGGAAGAACTCTGAGAAAGACCCAATCACCAACCTCAAACTCTAGTGGCCGACAAAGATGGTCCATATAGTATTTATAATAACTCTATACCATGATAAAATTCATTTAGATAAATTTAACTATCTCTGACATCTACTAAATAACAATCATCCCAACCAAGGACAACTTTCCTAACTCTTCCAAGCACAATAGAGATCTACATGGCCTCCGATAAAAAGCCTCATAGAGTGTCATCTTGATCGAATCCTGATAACTATAGTTATAGGTAATCTCAATCAAATGAAAATGTTTTTATCAAGATCCTCCTAAATCAAGAACACAATCATGTATTACATCCCCAAAATCTTGGATATCCCGCTACAACTATCCATCCAATTATGGATGTGAAGCTGTGTTAATTTAATCTAGGAACCCATCACATCCTACAAAACATTCCATAGCTTAGGTGTGAACCTCAAATCCCTATCAAAAACAACTATAGAGGGAACCCCATTATGTATCAAAATATCTTGAATATACAAGTCCCCATGATATTCTACATTCATCACCTCCTTGATAGGTAGAACATGAACAAATTTCATGAGTTGGACAATTATCACCCAAATCATAACCTTCCCACTGGGATTCCATGAAAACATAATGAAAAAATCAATATAAATCACATCACACTTCAATTCTAGAATGGGTAATGTTTATAAAAACCATAAAGTTCACTTGTGATCCACCATAATTCTCTAACAAGTAAGGAACAATGATAAAATATCCACTATCGACCGTCTCACACCATGCCACTAGTACAGACACCTCAAGTCATGATACCTCTTTGTATCTCCAAGGTGTACTAACTAACAAGAATGGTGTCTATTGTAAAATATATACTATATTAGGTAAATTAGAACAACCAATGTTCTAAGAAATCATAAAACTCCACTTGGAGACTAAGACCACTCAGTAGAGGTCTCCCCACTATAAAGGATTTCACTAAAGCATTGGAACTCAATGTCTTCCACCTACTCAGGAAGAACTGGATCATCAAAAGATGGGTTAGCCTTAATTGAATCCAAGAAAACCTATCCACCACACTATTTGACTCTTTATATCATCTCATAAAACAAACTCCTCAAAGATCACACCTTGAAAAATTCCTTCATGGATTGTCTCAGTAATTTGTTGCTGAATGCATCAGAATATACATTTCCTTACCCATGGGTATAAGAAATATCAAAATCAAATGTATGAAGATAATATACCCAACATATCTATCAAAAATTCCTATCCATCTAGGTTATAACATATTTTAGGATATTATGATCATAATATACCATAAAACACTCTCCAAAGAGATAGTGACACCATATTTTGAGTTCATGTGGAACAACTTCCAACTCACGATCATGGGTATGATAGTTCTTCTCAAGAGAGAATAACTGACAAGAGCCATAAACCATGACCTATTTACCCCGCATCAAGAAACTTCCCAAACCCATACTAGAAGAATCGTTGAAAAAATCATAACATAACCCTAGTTCTGTAAGAATCAAAATTGGTACTAAATTCGACCTCACATTCATCTCCTCAAAATATCTCTGAGGCTTGTTATTCCATTCAAATAGTACACCCTTACAAGTTAAATATTTATTTGAAAATGTGAGCATGGAGATGTCTTGAAAAAACCATCTCTAGTAACCAACTAATCCAAATAAGATTCTGATCTCAAACACTTTTCTGGGATGTTCCCATGATATAAATACCTGTACGTTTTTAGGATTTACTAAGATGCCCCTCTTTGATATCACGTGCCCCTGATTCTTCACCTCCCAGATCCAAAAATCACACATGTAAAGCTTACCATACAGATGATGTTCCATGAAGGTTTGAAGAATATTATCAAAATGGTTCATATGATCCTACTCTGACTTAGAGTACACCAAAATATCATCCTAGAACACAATAACTTAAGATTCTAAGAATCGATGGAAGATCCAATTAATAAAATCTATAAAAACTATATGATAATTAGTGAGACTGAATGGCATACAAAAAAAGAAGAAAAAGACTTATCAACTCTTAAATATTTTATTTGGTATATCCTCTTCTTAGTCTCTAAACTAGTGATACATTGTCTTCATTTCAACCTTATAAAACCAACATGACGCTCTAAGATAATCAAATAGATCATAAATACTTGAAAAAGGATATTTATTCTTAACAGTCACTTGATTCAACTTTCAATAACCACTAAAATGTATGAGGCTCAAATTTTCTTCTTAGCGAAGAGAAAAGTTGAAGAAAAAGGAGATACACTAGGATGATTAAATCATTTAGCCAATGGGTCCTCAAAATGGACCTTAAGTTCCACCAACTCAATAGGTTGTATACAGTAATGGGGTATAGAGAATAGAAACATAACAGGGAGTACGTAAATAGTAAACTTGACCTATCTTTATGACAGAAAACCCAAAAAATCATCCCCAAAGAGCTCATGTCACTCACAAAGAAATGGAGGAAGTCTAAAACCCAAGAAGGGGTCAACTACGTCAAGAAACATTTATAGAAGCTGACATGATATTACCTTGCATAAGTAACAACAAGCCCTTACATTCCTGTCATATAGTTTCAATCACCCTAAAAACATGAGTGACCCCATTGGTAGATGATAACTGAACTCGGTGATGATAACAGTCTATTTGGGGCATAACACTATTCATCCAATCCTTTCTAGTAATCAAGTAAAAAATTTCAAGATCAAGAACTAAGAATCCCCATTCCACCTTAATGTCATCTATCACCACCCAACTGACGAGGCATCTAAAACCTTATTTGGACCTCTTTTCAAAAGGCATGGAACGATTTAACAAGAAAGGTATAAGTTTCTTATGAAATAAAAACATGTAAAATAAATTTGAAAATATAACAGAATGAGTAGTACCCATATCAAACAAAGCTAGCACCATAGAAGATGAAATAATCAAGGTACCACTTGAAATATCTATCCCTACTTTAGATTACTATGGTGCATATTATGCTACATAAATCCATCTGGTCTTATCTAAATTGAAATATCCATTAGCATGAGGATTTGACCCACCACATTTGGAAGTGTCTGAACGAACCTAAAACCCTTGGTGAGGGTGAATCCTGACCAACAACCTTGATATATATTTTCACAAAAATTTGTAGATGGAGATATCATTCACAAAGAAGAAAAGTCATAGGATCCTCTATACAGTTAGTCTTGGTATGACCTATCTTCCACATGGGTATATGGCAAAATACTTCTACCATGTCATCACCTATAAGACTAGTCCTAAGGAAAAATGACCACTCTTATACTTATGTTTTTGTCAGGAATATACACCGTGGCTAACCATTGAACCAAATGAAGCATCACCCAAACCTATATTCTTAGCTATATCTACCTCAGCTAAATATACATTGTAAAATACCTCCATAATGTTCAGAATGAACAAGAGTATCAACATTGACTGAATATCATATCTCAATCCTAACTCAAACCTCGGAGTCTTCAGGTAATTGTTAGTGACAAGCTGTAGATCTAGAATCACTACATTAGGAAAACGAGTAGAGTACAACTGTACGATATTCTAACCTAACAGTATGTTCAGAAAATATCAAGTCATCACTGCATGAAATGTCTCAGGATAAAATAGATGGTTAAATATTTTCTTTAAGGAATCTTATGTGAGGTCCTAATGTAATTCAAATTTCACTATATAGTCTAACCATCTTCTTTCCAGTACCTCAAGCATATATGTAGAACTATATAGTCTTCCGTAGTCTTCAAGAAGTTGAAGTTCCTCTCTATCCATTCAATACACTCCTAAAATTTCTAGGGTCCATTATCACCATGAATGACGAGTGTATGCTACTTCATAAACTCTGGACCACGTTCCACTATGCGTCCTGGGTCCCCAAAACCCACTTGACCTAGAGTCTAAATAGTGTGAATAACAGCTTCTACAAGAGTAGGGTCAACTAGAGGATTCATTTACAGAACCTACCTTGCAACTTCCTCCGTTCAATTTGGAATATATTCCTCAATGTAATTTTCTAACAAAATTTAAAAACCAATCAATTATGAGAAAATTCAAAAATCAAACGACTAACTTCTGATATATAAAACAAATTATTCAAAACATTAATAATGTGATGAAACAATGAAAAAACATACATAAAAAATAAATAGTTCAATTTAAATAAGTCTCACATATAGTTAATTAAATTGACCTCAAAATAATAGTATCAAACCTAGAAAAATCCCTGACCACACATGGTAACTTGGTTTTAGTCACAGAAGTGCGCCAATAATTCCCCTTTTCCATACCTATTATCGGAATTCCAAATTTTACAACTTTAGTATACCAAATACATAAAACTAAACTCTATAAATGATGTCACAATTTAGGATGAGCATGAACTTTGATAAAAAATTTCAATGAACCGACCCGGGCCAACAAGACAAGCCACCCAAACCAGTTTTTTACATGATATGCTAAAAATATTAGAAATAGAAACCAATCTTGAATGTAAGTAAAACATGAAATAAAACCAGAGTACGAAGAGAAAACAGAAAATATAACCCAAAAACATATAATCCAATCTAAATAGGCTAAACCAGAAATCAATTAATATCCCCTCATGACTAAATGTCACCTCTAGACCAACTCAAATTGAAAGTAGTAGCAATAAAAGAAACCAGCACACCACATGATGTTATTCCCATTATCCAAATCCTATAATAAAAAATATAAAAATTCCAAATGGAATGATTAGGGTGTGAGCCAAATATCATAATGATTCCACCACAATTTCTATAAAATTCTAATATCAATAAGGCAAGAATTCAATCTAAAAAAATAGTATTTCAATGAGTTTTTTAAATCCAATCAATTTATATATAATTTTCTTTTTTTATTCCATTAGTTTTTATAAAATCCGTTCATATTATCAAAATAAAAATATGAAAAGTATAAGGGATAAAAAAGGAAATCATATCCATGCATCATGAGGTATACAGATAAACACATATCCATGAATCAACCTATTATGCATAGCTATGTGATACAACCTTATATTAAAAACTTTTGATCAATAATCCATGATTTAAAAACAATCATGCGATAAGTAAACATAAATGAAAAATGAAAATTATCCTCATATTAGGATAAAGACAATGGCATAATACATAATAGAAACTCATAAGCCTAAATATACATATATTGGATCCAAAATATATAGAGTCCTGGCAATAGAGATCACAAAAAGTTTTCTCCTTGTGGTGAAACACACACTAAATATACTTTTGTATCTGTCAGAATGGACCCAAGGATCCCAATGTTCCTTTTTTCAAATTCAATTCAAAACCATGATCACCATTTTATATTCCATTTTAAATGCCAATAAAATCTACTTTGAATTTTGAAAAAACTTTTCCAAATCAAGAAAATTCATTTTCAAAGAAAAAATCCATTTTGAAGAAATAAAATTTTCCAATAAACCATTTAAAACAATTTATGATTTCTGAATAATGGAAAAACCAAAGTATTTAATGAAGAAAAATATGTATTTCATTAAATAAACAAATTGTATAGAAACACATTAATCAACATGGTATATGCCTAACTGCTTTCAACAAAAGTTACTAGAAACCAAGAGAACGACCTTCGAAAGATATGGAACCCCAAGAATCTGCAATGGATCGATAATAAATTCTATTAGATCATAAATTCATAGAAAAAACATATCCAAAACAAAAGAAGTAATAAAAAAGTGAATGACATACCCATAGAGAAGTAATCTAACCCCAATGATGATCTATTGATTAAAAAATCAATTTGAATTGGAGGAAGTCACCCAAAATCTCCAATGAAACTCTATAGGTTAAGAGAATCGGGCTATAAAGGGAATGAATGAAAGAAATCACTCGTACAATGACCTAAAAAAACACCATGACATTTACATTGAATATAACCCATTTACATGTTGTGTAATCCTCAGGGTCTATATATGATGAAAACCCATCACATCGTCATTATAAAATGAATTTTTATACATTTATTTCATTTACCTATTACACGAATTGTAAACCATTATCTCCATGTATCCAATTCATGGCTTCTTTATAGAAACAATTGAATAATTTGTACTTCACTTACACATTGTGTATCTTCCCAGTGAGCAGCAAAAACTGTATGTTTTATGTTGAAAATTCCATTAAATCACTGACTTCACCATTATATGTATCTTCCAAATTCACTTTCTGGAATACCAAAACCGGTGAAAAAGGAAACCAGAACAAAGGTAAAAACACACCTGAATGAATGGTAATGGGAAACTATTGGACTAATCGGTTGATAAAGCAATCTATGGTTGGTGAAAAATATATAAAACGGAGAAAAAATGGATGGGGAAGAGATATAGAGTGATTAACTTCACGAATAAATCCAATACCCTGATGAAATTACAAGAGTCCACCATTTTTTGAATAGTAACTAAGGGAGATAACCCATGGGGCCATGTAAACCAACTGTAAGGAGAGGTTATTGATTCTGGGTTAAAAATAAACGTGTTAAAGAAGTATAATCACATTTTTAATTAATCTAAGAACTAATCACAACTTTCTTTCATGGTTTGAAATATCATGTACCAACCATACACCCTCTATTGGGAACCAAATGAACTACTCATTTTTTTGGAATATGGTTTGAAAAACTATGATCCAACCAGGCGATTAATTCTATTAAAAGATAGATCATTTCTCATAGTTCTTAAATGGTTTGAGAAACCCCATGACATGAACTAAACGACTAAAAAATAATTAAAAAAAACCAACTTTGGAAGAGAGGAAAAGCATTAAACTCAAAAATAAATTAAATAAAAGTGCTATCCAATGTCGGTGTGTGATATGTATCCAAATTTATTTTCATCATTTAATAAAATTTTGAGGTTGAAATTTTTGTAAGTGGGTATAGTGTAAAAATCATGATTTTACCATATAATTTCTTTTCATTAATATTGCATTTGATAGATTTTTTCACACTCACCATAGAACTAAAACAATTCATGATATTTAAGATAGAATTACCTGAGACTTTTATATCGTAGATTTGATTCTTTATGTATAAATAGTGGTGGGTTCATTATGAAAACAATGTAGATATAAAAATAAAGGTCATTTTTTAATACAAATGCACTTGTAAAATTCAACTAGTATATCTAAATAACTTATAAGACCATTTTATGCTTAAAATGGATTTTTTCTATAATTTGATTTTTATATGAAATGAAATTATTTTTCATGAAAAATTAAATATATTAGTATAAAATATATTTTTTTATTAATAATTGAAAAAAACAATTTAATTTTTAATTAATATTAAACAAGGATAAGAAAAATTAATATTTAAAGGGATATTTTTTACTAAAACAGAGTTTTTTATATGTATAATATGTTTTAATTTAAAAGTTAATTTTATCATATTAAAAAATTGAATAAATTTAAATGTATTTGATATTCATATCAAAACATATATATTTGGTAATTTTTTTCATCTTATAAATTTATTAAAAATAGTAATTACCATGCTTAATTCTTAATAAAGGTTAGTAATAGGAAAAATTGGCTAATATAAAGCAGTTCAGATTTTATAGATTTAACTTCAAATATTCATCTTATGGAAGAAATGTTTTTGGTTTTAAATTCTTACCTATATGTGTCATAAACATTTTATCACTTAAATCACATAACCCTCATACAATTTAATTCCTATCACTTACCTAACATTCATTTCTACATAAATTTTCCTATTTTCACCTGTAAAAGGAGCTCACTTACACCC
This sequence comes from Viscum album, assembly GCA_963277665.1. NCBI lineage: Eukaryota > Viridiplantae > Streptophyta > Magnoliopsida > Santalales > Viscaceae > Viscum > Viscum album. Next base: position 1,736,755,652 of record OY728157.1, on the reverse strand, counting down.
ACTAAAACGAACACCTATTATAAAAATGAAACTATAAATATTTCTATTTTACCACCATTAGAGTCCTATTCTATTTTTGGAAGCCTCTTATTGAAATAATAGTTCATTGTTCCTCTATTTCAAAAGGATCCTTCAAGAGAAGATTCAAACAATCAATGTTAGTATTACCCACTCACTAACTTTATCTTCTCCATATTTGTCATTCACAAGAATCCAAATTCATTCATAAAATATTGATATAATTAAATAATTATCATTATTATACTTATTTTTTAATTATATTGAGGTTACAACCATTATCTACCATTCCCATTTCTAAAGAAAAATGAAAACAATGTTCATGTTACGCATGAACTACAACCTCCATGAATGATATGTATTATTTTTCATTATCACATTACATGGATGGTTAATTTTTTTTAATTTAATAAATAAATAAAATATATATTACATTATCAATAAACTAAAACCATAAACTAATTTCACCCTTCTTATCATTATATAGAAAATTAAATCGTTGTCTGTTTATACGTGCATACTACCTCCTTCTTGGAATAATGAATTTAATTTTTCATCACCATCCTATTTATATTATTAAAAGAATATATTTATTGAATAAAAATTATATTTAACAAATAATTATGTTTCTGTAAAGGTTATAGTATCATTAAAAATAATATTAACATTCCACCTTCTGTTCAACAGTAATTATATAGACACTATCGTCATTGAATTTGTATTCACGAGTCACGACTAAAAATAAAATTAAATGTAATTTGAATATTATAATAAATTATAAAACATCAATTATTTTACCTTAAATATCTATGAATTTTTTGAATTTTTATCAAAAAATGGGAATTGACATCTATATTTTAAAGTATCCATGTAGCAATCATATTCGCTTACATCCAATGATGAAAATAAAATATAACCAACCAATAAATATATAATAAATTTTTATAATTTAATATCACATAGGTTAATATATATTAATAAGGTTCTACAGTATCCTATTAATTTTTTTATTCTACTGGTTTAAGAGTTTTTTCATAAGATGGGATTAAAATGGTAAGGGGTTTTCGTAACTCAACTTCTTTTCAAAACTTATAAAGATTTATATTTGAATGTGGTTTTATAATATTTTTTATTCTATCTTATGATGACTTTATATTTACAGTGCTCATTAATTTTTTCGGAATTATATTTTCACATCAAATGAATCTAATTTTATGTATTTATTTCTTAAATAAATTTTATGATGCCAAGAAAAATTATTATCCTCTCCAAATCAGACCTTTTTATTCTATATCCATATTAACTCTTCTCTCCAATATTCACTATTATGATTTTTAAATCCAAATAAGTATTATTTCTAATTATAATCTAATTTCTATTTACCTTTTTCCATGTTTATTATTTATAAGTATTTAATGATTGGTTTTTCAATTAAGGTATTTTTAATATTAAAATGATTTTTTCCTTTCATGATGGTACATTGTATCTTACACTCCACGATTCCTTTAGAGAACTTCATATAACTTCAGGGATGATTTATCAATATTTATTTACAAATAATGTTTCAAAAATACATTATGAAAATTTGAAAAAAATATCTTTTTAAAGGGAATCATAAATGTTTCTCCTTACAATGATGTTAAGAAATATTTTCTATATGTATTTTTTTAGATTCACTTCCATTTTCCACTTAATTTCCAAAGCATATATCTTCTATAATGTCATTTTTTATGAATGATATTTTAAATTACTTAATGAAATACTCCATATGGTGACTAAATTTTATGTATTAAATGATCTAATTCTTGATGTCATTTTATGTGATTCCAATTGGGAATGCTTTAAAACCCATTTTATTTTCATGGGTTCCTTATAATATGATGAATGATTGATTTAATATGGAACATGTATATATGAGCTGTTAGGGGTGGGGGCTAATATCTCCCATTAAATTACTGGTTAGGGTTTTATTTATCGTGAGGTAACATATCATAGACATACACGGATTTTTACACAAATTAAAGGGTGTGACTTATTGGATATTATCAAAACTTAAAGGGTGGGTATTCTTTGATATTATAATAATGTGATGATTATTTTTCCTTATGTATGTTCTATAGTCCCTTATTCTGAAATGTTTCTGTGAAAGGCCAAATTTTAATATATTATTCAAATAATTATTCTCTATGGCTCATGATTATTATCTTAGGTTGATATACTTGTATTCCATGGTATATATTTGTTTATTTGATACTTCATGTCCTTCTATCATAACTTATTAATTTTTTTCAATGTTACTTTTAATTAGATTATATCCAATGATTAGTTTTTCCCATATTTTTATTATCTATCCCTCGATGTAATGATGATATGTTTATCCCATATTAATAATGTGATCTCACCATCTCTTATATTTCTATTACCAAAGTAATGAATATTATTATACCATATGAGAGGTTTATAAGGAGGTCTATTTCGGATTGATTATAGATAAATGGTCAAAATTATTATAAAATAAGTACTTGTGTACATAATCCTCAAATATAATAAAACTTTAGTTCTTGGGATTGTGATATTATTTATTATATGTAACAATTAACTTATGCAAGTGATATAAAATAAAGATATGTGCTTCTTGGGTCTCCTCAACTAAAAATCATCTTAGAGAAAAATGGAACCAATCCCAAATGAGTAAATATGATTCTATAAATAGTAGTTATTTTCTATCCCAACTTAATTAAAACCCCAGACAATACACCTCTACAAGAATTATAAATCATGAAGAATATGGATTGAAGTAAGGTTCTATCATTTCATTTTATATATTTTTTGGATAGGGTTATTCACATGACAAATTATAGTTTTTTCCATGAAGTTTCTTTCATAAAAAATCATAGGAAATCAAAGTGGAAGCTCAAAGATGATTAATTTTCCTTGTATTAATATCAATTACACACACATCATTTAAGAAGAAAAAAAATAAATTTTTTACGTAAGAAATATTTACCTTAGAATTACTAATACCATGTTTTCAATCCATGATTTTTTTGTTAATAAAGATGAAACATATCACATTTAATGATTTCATGATTGTTCTGAATAACATCATGACCAGTACTGTTGCATTATTTGTTTCAAGATTTAGAGTTCTTGGAAGATTTTGAATGTAACATCATGACCCAGGTGCCACACACCGGTGCCCCAAGCTGGACCACTACATGACCTCTAGCGCACCTCCCCATATGCAAGAGGCTACTAACTAGAAATGAGGGTTTAATATGTAAATCATGGAGAGAATATACCCTCTTTTATTAGAGTATTACATGACCATAAATAAATAAATAGTATTGGAATAATATATAACAAATAACTGAATACCACCAAGATTATAAGATGGCCAAAACTAAAAGATACAATATCCCAAATTGAACAGTAAATATGCAATTCTAGAGCACATTCCCAGTGGATAAATGGAAACCCAAAAACATAAAGACACAGAAGACTCCCAAGAGGGTCAAAAACCATGTCTGGTTCCCTCAACCATGATCCACCCTGATGTATCCATCTAAAATAGGGCATTTTACCTTAACCTGTCCTAAATTCATGAAATGTAGTTGTGTACCAATCAAGAAGCATGAGTAGGGTGTGAGTGAAACTCAGTAGGACACCACTAATGGTGTCTAAAACAAAATACAATTAATAAAAAGTTTATGTAGTTGTATAAAGAAACAATTACAATGAATAATTAAATAGTTATTATATTAACAATTAATTTTTTTAACTACATAACCACCAGTTTCTTGAGGACACCCAAACCTCGATACGAACTTCGATTTGTGTCAGGTTTGAACCATGTCACTTATTCAATTTTCATTTCATTATAACTCATGGGATTATGTTATCCATATCACTTCAATTTCATTAATTATGGACATATGGAACCATATTCCAAAGCCAATGTTTTGGTGGTAAAACTCCATGTCTATCAACCCAATATTATTTAGAGCATTTGTCATTGTCTCACACCTTAGGAGTATTTGGAGCCTTAGTCCATGTCCCATACATTTAGCATGCATGCTAGTTGAAGAATTCTAATACTATCACCTCGAGAGTACTTGGGGAATATTTCCTTGTATCACACATCATTTACCAATCATGAATATATATATATATATATATATATATATATCATGGGCATATAACGTCATGTCAACAACCCTATTTCTCTTACATTCACACATTATATAACTTATCACATTATCACATGTATCTCAATATCAGATGTTTTCACATTGTGAAAACAACCAAGATTAATCAAAATTAACCCGATTGTCACAATTAATAGCCACAATATTATATTATTTAATTCAATAATTAATTAATCCAAGAACATTAATTAATTCAATAGTTAGTTAATAATATCAATTTTCTTTTATTAATTCAAAAATTAATTAACCATATTTTTTCAATTAATTAATTCAATAATTAATTAATAATTTATAAATCTCAACATATAATAATTAAATCACCAATTAATTATTCTCAATTTCCAACTAAACATTTTGATAAGTAATTCACCAATTAATCAAATCCCCAATTCCTCAATTAATTAATTGACTACATTAATTAATTCAATTTCAAATTTCAATTTCTAAAAAAACTATAGAAATTATAAAGTCACATACATATAATTTATAACAATACTATGGGATTTGAATAACATAACACCTACCTCAAGCTTGATGAAGAACACTCGCCAATAAAAATTCCAAAAATTCTGTGGAGTAATGGTGTAGAACGTGACCCAAATCTATAACCCTAAGTCAAGATTAAACAAATAAAGATCTATTACATATATATATATATATATATATATATCCAAAAACCTATATCTATATTCCTTAAATCTATATATACATCCAAAAAAATAATGTATAACATCCCACCAAAATAACGGTAGAAGAACAGAAAAAGAGAAGTAAAGAACAAGGATAAAAATATCTTACTCAAAGGAGTGAAGATCATTGGTCAGGGATTTGAATCCTGAAGAAAAGGGGTCATTAAGGATTTGAATTCATCTAGAGTGATCAAAAATCATGAAAGAGGACCTAGGGTCAAATGGGGGTTTATTTGGGATTAAAATGGGTGTTTTGTAATTTTTAAAACTAATTTTTGGGAGACTTTATTTCCCACGCACGGTTTGCTGGGTAGGGGAGCACAGGTTTCCGTAAACGTGAACCTAAACTATAAATATCATTTATATGGGTGCACAATTACTTCTATGAGGGAACATAGTTTGATAAACTATACACTAACCATGCAATTACCCTCTGTCCAGGGTTTCATGGTTAGCTAGGCTGGGGAGAACGGTTAGGGAAAATTGTGCGCCAACCACGAACATGCCTATTCCATCGATTTTTCTCAAACTTCTACAAAAAAACCCATGTTATAACCCAAACAAAAATAACTCAAATAAGGACAAAAGATCAACTGAAATCAAACCTGGGTCAACTCTAGAAAAGGTCGGGATCTTATAATCTCCACACCTTATAATATCTCTTCCTCGAGCTTCACTCCCATGCATCCCTAAGATTATGATCCAAAAATATTGGGCCATTGAGACTTATATCAACTTTCTTTTCCCATGTTTCCTCCTACACATGCTTTTGTGGCCATAATACATGAACTATTAACATGGTATTTCCCCGAAACACTTTCTCACTGCAATCCACACACATATAGGATTCTCCTCAGAGGATGCATCTATCTCAAGCTCAAAATCATCTTTGTCAATCACATGAGAAGGGTTTTGGTGATACAAATTTAACTATGGTACTTGGAAAACATCATTCCTAGCCCTGTATTTCTTTGGAAGATCCAATCGGTATACAACCAACCTGATTCTCTCCACAACCTCAAAAGGTCCAACAAACATTGGTTCTAACTTTCCCTGCCTCTGTATCCTATAGTGACCCAACCTAGGTGACACCCGAAATAATACATTACCACCCTCTATAAAATATTAGGGTCATCTATATCTATGAGCATATGAATTATATCTACTATGAGTAGTGTCCATACATTTCTGAATTAGTTGTACCTGCTTCGATGTCTCCTAAATGAGACTTGGCACCAATAGCTCAAACTCACTTTCCTACATCGAGCATAAATGTGATCTATATGGATTACCATAAAGAGCCTCATATGGTTCCATCTGTATCATTTCTTGATAACTATTATTACAGGAAAAATCCAAAAAATATAGTCGTTTATACCATGATCCTACAATGTTTTGGAAAGAAGATCTTAGCATATCCTCAAGCACCTGTATAGTACACTCTGAATGCCCATCTATATGTGGGTGGAAATCCATACTAAAAAAAACATTCATACCAAGATCCTTTTGTATTACCTACCAAAAGAACAAAGTATAACATCACTCATGATCTGAAACTATAGTCTATGGAACCCCATGCAGACAGACCATCTCTTAAACAAACAAAACTCTTAGTTGCTCTACTAATATAGTCTCCCATATAGTCAATAAATGTGTTAAATTTATCAGATGATCCATAAAAACCCAAATAGAATCATCCTTTTGAGGTTTCCTTAGGAGATCCACCATAAATTCTATGGTCATGTCATCCCACTTCCTTTCCGGAATGGCCAACAAATGAAGTAAACCACTAGGTTGTTAATGAACCACCTTCACCTGCTGATAGGTGAAGAACTGTGTCATAAGCCTTGTAATCTCCTTTTCCATAACAGGACACCAAAACTGTCTTCATAGATCATGGTAAAATTTTCTCACACCTGGATACATCTCCCACTTAGAAGCATGAAATTCTCTCATCAACCCCCCCTCATGATTGTGTAAACAATTCATCGATTCCTAACATATATGATCTCGTACTCATTTATTTTCGAATCAGAAGGTGAATCCCCACCTTCAAGTCTTTTCCTCAACATCAAGAGCTAAAGGTCCTCATACTACATGTCTCTAATCCTTTTCAAAAGTGTATAATACATAGAAACTGATAAGTGAGTCATATTCTCTTGACTATCCTAAACCACCACAAGCATTTTAGCTAGTAGAGTCAAGATCTTCAACTCAATACTAGACTCTTGAACTTCCTGAGTATGTTTCTTCTTTCTTAGAACATCATCGACACTATTCCCCTTTCTGATCATATATGATAGATAAAAATAAAAATATTGTATACAATAAACCCATATCCACTATCGAAGATTAAAATGTTACTGTGAGAAGATATACTTCAAGATCTTGTGATTAGTATACATTGTAAAATTATCACCTAAAAAATAGTGATGACAATAATTCAAGGAATAAAAAATAGCTACTAACTTGAGTTCATGAATATGGTAGTTATGTTCATGTGGCCTCAACTACCAAGTCCCATACTCCACAATATATTAGAAGTCCAAACTCTCAACTGATAATACCCCAATCTGTAGTCAAACTTTGAGAACACATAAGCTCTTCTTAACTAGTTAAACAAATCATCAATACATTGAAGAATATACTGGTTCTTCACATTCATTTGGTTATATTTTCTATAATCAACACAGAAGCACAAACTCTTTCCATCCTTCTTTGCAAATAACACCAATGATCCCCATGACGATATACTATAACAGATTAAACCCTTATCCTCCAACTATTCCAATGGATTCTTGATTTCTCGAAGCTCTTTCTGTTTCATTCTATACGGTGGAATAGAAATTGGATCAGTGCCCAACATGAGATCAATTGTTAATTCCACATCTATCTCAGGTGACAACCCTAATAAAACTTTAGGGAAAAAATTATAAAACCTATCCACTATCGGTGGAAAGACATCTTGTTTCATATCGCCATCATCCAACAACATAAATTCAACCTGGGTTGTGAGATATCCTAGTTGCTATGAAATTTTCCCTACTCAGCCTACCTGGATATCCCATTTTCCATGAAGAATATAGTTTTCACCCTTAAGAGATGTGAAAGTCAATGTCCTCCGGTAACAATCAATTTGGGTTTGGTATAGGACTAACCAGTCCATACCCATAAATAGGTCAAATATAAACATGTATAGGATGTATATATCCCATAGAAAATGATACTCACCAACTTTGAGAGAACATACCTTTCACAAGAAGATGTCCCTAGATCACATTACCAAAGGAGCATCTATCATTATCTCCCCACTCACAAACTCTATCTCTAAGATCAATCCATTATCATGTTTTGTATATATAAAGGAATGAGAGACATAAATATCAAAGAAGGAATTAGTTAATGTAAAATATATAAGAATAATACCTCTTACTATTGATGGTCCAGCCTTTCTCTACACAAGTGTAGTATGATTTACATGAAACTTTCCTTCCCCTCTACCCTATGTCGTAGTCTAACTCCCCTGACGTACACCACTCTGCAGATATGGGTGCTCTTTCCCAGAAGGACCATGACCACTACATCTACCACCTCATCCAGTAGAAATCTAGCTTCCAGACTGATATAGTGTAGAAGACCCTCTTCCCTAACTTTCTTACTTTCGATATCCTCCATCACTAACCATATATCTTAGGTTCCTATAGAACCTCAATAGATGTCCCATCTTGCCTCAACCTCAAAACATCACTGGTGGTTGGGGATAATGTTTATGGAAGTGTCCTGCCCTACTTCACTTGTGGAAAAGAAGTTGGTTAATATCCTATGTAACTAATCCGCCTATGTGACCACTTTTCTTTCCAATACTCTAGAAGAAATTCTCATAATGACGCTTCCTTATCTTGAAATAAGTACATCCATTTCATCCAAAATAAACTAATTTCAAAAACTGGAAGCCTATTTCAGGTTCCCCTTCAAGATGAGTTCATGATTTACCACATATGAAAACTTCTTTAACTTGAATATATTCACCTGGGACTTAATTTCACGTTTAAGACCATCCTGAAATATTATTTTTAAATTAGCCTCATCTTCTGCAAACACTAGTGAAAATTACAATAAATCTATAAAATGTCCAGCATAGTCTATCACAGACATGATCCCCAGATTCAATATCATGAACTTAGCTACTGTTTCATATATCATCATGTCTAGATAAAAGTGCACCAATAACTTCTCCTAGATGTCCTTCCACTCCATAGTCTCTAACTGTCTATCCTGGATATAGATTTACCTCTATCATTTATCCTAACCACATAACATATAAGTATCCAACTTTAATCTCTTCTTAGAATGAGTCGCTAAGTGGTCAAGTATAGTAGGGAAAGTTTCAATTGAGAACTCAACTCCTTCAAGTCCACCCTACCAAATAAAACTTGAAGGATACAATAATTGTAACTGCCTGTTCAGGTCAAAAATGCTTTTCAAAACCCACCCTGGGCCTATCTCCATGAATTTCCTAAAGTGAGTGATGTTCTCTCAGAACTGTTCCCATACTTCCTCAACCAGCACTATTGGTGCCTATGTTTCCACCACTAGTGGGGAATCTCCAGTCACATCCTTATTTCTTCCTCTCAATATGCATCTTCATGGAGGGTTATCTGTATAATTCCAAACACATGTCTTAGGTCTCATAACACAAATATATCACATTTATATAAGAGGAAAATTAAAATAAGGCACAACTAGTCCTTTCTGCAAACCTCACAACCCGATCAAAATCAAGGCACTATTACTACCCTTAATGATCCTATTCCTAAGTCCATGTTAACAAGGGTAAACACATTCTAATTGTTCAATATTTTATATCAAACACCCATTTGTTCGAAATTTTCATAACTCCTAAATTTTTCAAATTTTAACTTCTCATTAGGCCCCTTTTTCATTTCAATTTGGGAAAAAAATTAAAGTTTAACAACTTACACAAAACCCATTTTCCTATGTGTGCCTAAATGACGCATGTCACAAAATAATCCTAAGTGCCTAGAATGATTCATGAAATTAAACTCTTGTGCCTTACTAGGCGACAATACAGTTTTTTTTAACAATTTTCATAAAAAATAATCACAACATACAACTAGTGAATCACTCAAGGTGAAATAATATTCAACTGTAATAATGAACATTAATAAAAATAATCCCACCTTGGGTATTTAAGTTTTACATTGTACATGGGTTTATAACTTCCATGCATGAGTTAATTACCAAGGCTCAACTCTTCCTAGTATCCTTTCTACATTTCCTAAAAATGTAATAAAAAATAAAATGAAAAGAAAACTTGGCTCTGATACAAGTTTGTTACGTCATGTACCAGGCTCCACACATTGGTGCCTCGAACCGGACTTCCACATGACCTCAAGCCCACCTCCATGTATGTTAGAGGCTGCTGACCAGTAGAGAGGGTCTAATATGTCAATAATTGATAGGATATACCCTCTTTTATTAGAGAAATACATTAGTGGAAATTAATAAACAATAGAAAAATAACAAATTACCAATATTAAAACTGTAACAAGATCATATGATGAACAAAACTGAAAGATACAATATCCAAAATTGAATAGTAAATATGAAATTCTATTGCACCTGCTAAGTTTCAAAATGAAAACCCAAAAATCTAAAGGCACCGATGACTCCCAAGAAGGTCCCGAACCATGTTTGGTTCCCTCAACCATGATCTATCCCAATCTATCCATCTAATATAGGGTCTTTTCACTTAACCTATACTTCATCTATGAAATCTATTCAGGTACCAATTAGTCAATATAAGTAGGGTGCGAGTAAAGCTCATTTTTACACCACCAATGGGGTCTAAAACAAAATCTATTCAATAAAAACTATATGAAGTTGTATAAAGAAACAATTAAAATTCATAAGTAAATAGTTATTACACCATCATTTAATTTTTATTTAACTGCATAACCAAGGAAACACGAACCTCAATACAATCTTTGGCTCATGCCATGTCTGAATCATGTCACTTATTCAATATTCATTTCATTTTAACTCATTGGATTACATTATCCATGTCACTTCAATTTCGTTATTTATGGCCACTTGGGTCCAAAATTCAAATATAATGTTTTGGGGCTAGGATTCCATGTCAATAACCCCATGAGTTCTTAGAGCATTAGTCCTTATCCCACACATCATGATTATTTAGTTCATTAGTTCTTATCCCATACATTTAGCATACATTCTAGGTTAAGAACTCCATGTTTAGCACTGTATGAGTATTTAGCGCATCCATTCCTATCTCACACCTCATTTACTAATCATGTATATATATTTATATTTATATATCATGGGTGTAGAATGTCATGTCTAGAACCCAATTTCTCATTTATCCACACATAACATAACTTATCACATTATCACATGTATCTCAATATCACATGTTTTCACATTTTCACCACAACCAAGATTAATCAAAATTAATCATATTATAATAATTAACCACTGTAATATTAATTAATTAATTAATTAATTAATGTCCATTAATTAATTCCATATTTAATTATTAATATCAATTTTCTTTAATTAATTTTATAATTAATTAAACACATATTTCCCATTGATTAATTCAAAAATCAATTAATCATTTCACAATCTCACCATCTTATAACTAATTAACCAATTAATAATTCTCAATTTACAATTAAATAATTTGATAATTAATTAACCAATTAATTATCCCAATTCCAGAATTCCTATTATTTAATCAAATCCCCAATTCCTCAATTGATTAATTGAACACATTAATTAATTGAATTTTGAATTCTAATTTCTAAAAAAACTCAACAAATTCAATAATCACATACACATAATTGATAATAAGACTATGGGATTTTAATAATATACCACATACCTCATGTTTGACAATGATCTCTCTCTAATGAAAATCCCAAAAATTCAGAGGAGTAATGACATAGAATGAGATATGGACCTATAACCATAAATCAAGATTAAACAATTCAATATCTCTTAGATCTAGATATAAATCCAAAAACCTAGATCTAGATTCCTTAAATATATATCTAGTTATGAAAAAATATAGGATAAAATCCCAACAAAATAATGGGAGAAGAATGAGAAAAAGAGCGATAAGAAATCGTGATAGAACTCTATTACCAGGAGGAGCAAGGATCTTCGATTCGTGATTTAAATCATGAATAACGGAGGTCAGGAAGTGTTGGAATTTGTTTGGAGAGCTCCAAAATTGTGAAATATGTCTGATGACCAAATTGGGGTCGAATTGGGATTAAAATTGGGGTTCAGAAATTTTTAAAATTAATTTTCGGAAGACTTTATTTCTCGCAAATTCTTTTCTAGGTAGGGGAAACAGTTTCTCCTAGTAGTGTTCCTAAACCATGATCCTCATTTATAGGGGTGAATATTTACACATAATATGGTGAAAAATTTGACAAACTGTGCGCTAACTATCCAAATTCCCTTCATCTAGGGTTTTATAGTTAGCTGGGTTGGGGTGAACAGTTAGGGAAACTTGTGCGCCAACCATGACCAACCCTATTTATTCCATTTTTCTCAAAAATACACCCAAAGAAACCTTAGTATGTACCAAAAAATGACTCAAATAAGGAAAAAATAGTACCTAAAATAAATCATGATTCAACTCCATAAAATTTTGGTATCATACAATGAAATATTAAATTCATGTTAATATTAAATGCATCAAATATTTCTCTTCAAAATATTTTTGAAGAATGATTCATGTAGTGACATGGAGTGATATGCTGCATCATATTCTTCATGAAAATTTTCAAACTATTTATATTTTAAGGGTATCTCATCAAACATGAATAATTGGTGGATAAGTTTGAGAGGGATTTTATGTGAAGTATAAATCATGTGAAGGGAGGATATTATCATGATGTATTTTTTAGTGGTTATGGAGATTCATATTTTTCAATATTTATGGGAGACATTTTTAGGGTTTGTATGTATAATTGTCTTTGATACCTTGTAGATTCACTAAAGGATGTTCATTATAAGTGTGTTTTCACACCATGATGTACAAAATAGGGTTGTGTTTTAGGAATTTGCAACAAATATACAGTTGGTTTGTCATTTTTCTGTCAGATATTATTCATATTATCTTTTGGGGAATTTATAGAATTATTGTGTTTTTATTCTAGCACTTATCTTAATGTAATTTTAGGTGAAGTTAAAATTATATAGATAGTATAGATATACCAAGATATAATGAGATATTTTAGGTTGAAATCTATCTTAAAAGAAAGATTGTCTACTACACTAATGGAGAAACTTACCTTGGGGAGGTTCATTAGTGGGGGCTGAGCTAGAGTTTTTAAGGCTACTATTGGTGGTTGGATTTATTTTCTTTTTTGAATCTTTCATGGGTAGAATGAGGGGGTAGTTCATTGTGTTGTGATTTTATAACGAATAAGGATTGTTTTTTAATGTATTTTTCCTTTTCAATGGTAGTTAATGTTGGCTCTTTTCATTCATCTTTTTCTTCTATACCTATTATTTTCTCTTAAAAATGACCATTGCATTTTAAGTGAGAGAGTTAAATTTTAGATGCTTTAAATAATGTATATATCTCACTATGATCATTGGAAGGGTTATTCACTATGTCTAATAATTGTTTTGGGATGCCCATATCGTCAATTTATTAGATTACTTGACCATAATATAATGTGTATTATTTAGTTAGAGACTAATAAGAAAGACCACAGTGTTTCTTAGATCTGGTTCATAAAAATTCATGGATATCCATCAGACCTTTTATGGTTCATGTATTTCAAAAACCTATATTTTCAAGATCTAGGTACCTTCATGGTTCATTATTATCGCAAAATAAAAGAAAATTTTATTACATATTATCTTTGTCATATTAACTATTTATATAGATTTTGAACTCTAATATATATTGTCTCTATGGGTTTTACCACAATACTTACATATCTAATACTACACCATATTATTTTTAGTGATTTTAGGCTATGTCAATAAACTTCTAATGTTGATAACCCCATGAAAGAAATGACACCCTATTGGATATTAAAGTTTGTGATGTTGTTTTCAATAACTTATATCTGAAACATGAGATATTAATGTTGGAGTTGGTGCCCTAGAAACTAACTTCTTTTTTACTTTATGATAAACCTGAATTAATTGGATGAATATTAATAAACTACTTATCACATCATGATTGTTCTTCTACATGACATAGTATGTGATAATGTCCTAAGAATAGTTGTCACATTAAAAGTTCATAGCAGATCCCTACTATGATGAGAACCCAAAAGTGCCGTGACACTATTATTGAATATATGTTCTATGGCCAGATGATATCATTTAAAGGGACATAAATGATATAGCCTGTCAAGGGTGCAGACTCATGAAACTTTAAGGAACATTCTCATGGTGTGCGCCCTTGGTAATATCTAGGAGGATATTATGAGAAAAAGATCCACTAGTAGGAAATCCGCATGCATCAGTGTCATTGGATGTTCCAATCTACGGATGTGTGTATTTGTCTTTAAACTATAATATTATTATTAATGATTATTATTATTCATGCAATTATATTTATTGATGAAAACCATGCCAACAATTGTTCGCAGCGAGGTAGGATATATTGGGTGTGTCATGAGTAATACTGAATTAATGAATAATGTGAGAAATGGTTTGTCACTTCTACAGAAGTAGATATCTTAGGCACTTTGATGCAAATGATATAGCCTAACTAAATACATGGACATGGTGTTCTCTAGGGAAGTTCAATTCCAGGAAGTCAAATAATGATAAATTAGGAAAATGGGTTTATTTCACTTGCATGAAACCCACTTGATTAAAGATATTATAAAAAAGTTATTATATTACACGGTAAGCATTTATATGAGGTGACATGTTGTTGGAATGTCAAATTCTTTCTCTAGGGTGCCTTGACCCATTGCTAGACATTAATCCTTGACTTTAGGAAAGCCCATCTAATGCCAATAAGAAAGAGGCCTAGAGGGTCACACACTAAGTGTATCTAGTATAAAAAGTTAAATAATTTATTTATTTAAAAATTTGAATAATATTATTCCCAGTTGTGGTTTAATAATTATTCAAGTATGCCTGATCACATTTATTTTGTCTCTTGTTATTCAAGAGAATATATTGCGGATAAAATATTTATTTATCAGAAAATATTGTAGTTATATTTATTTAACAAATAAATAATCATTATTTAAGTCCTGATAAATATTGAGGAGGATTTACGGACCAAGTTATGGGTCTGGAGGTAAATAATATTAAATATTATTTGGTTAAATAATATTTAAATATAACATGCATGTTAATCACATGTCATGGAAATAATATCATTGTTATTATTATTTTACATGGGTTTTCACATGGAATAATAAATTAACAACACCTTTTATAATTATTTATTATTACCTAGTGAATTAGATTCCCTGTTATGTTATTATTCTCAATATTAGCCAAGGGGTCATTTGACCAGCTAACCCAACCGTTGTGTGCACAACATCCTTGGATAAAATTCCTTGATCTTAGATAACTCTTCCCTCTCCATGAATGCTCTCAATAATGAGAGAGATCCTCCTCCAATAGATCAAGGAGAAAGATTTAGATGTGATGCCCAAGACGATTAAAGATGGACATCGCAAGTGCAAGGATCTTCCATGCTATCAATCAGAGACTCCTTCAGTGATGTTCTAAGAAATTTGGAGAATGTGTGGATCACCTCTAGGGGATTCCTATCCTTAGATTCAACATCACAACAAAGCTGCACCTCAGACCCATGTTCAGATGCATTAATGAAGAACAAATCACCTTTGAGGTAATTCTTTAATTAAATTAAATTAATTATAAAAATATGTTGATCCTCTCTAGGATTAACCATCAATTATAATAATTTTAAAAATTGGGTACACACCCATCCTATGATTCTATTGCACCCAGAGCCTACAATTGGTAGTATAGGGGGCATTTTTTATAATTATTTAAGTAATTATTTGATGATTTACTCTTTAATAATGTAGTTTTTCAATTAATGTTGAATTGTTATTGTAATCTGGATTTTGAGATCTATTCCTCCCTTATCGTTTCTCATATATCTAATAAAAATGAATAATTTTATGATTAAAATTAAACCGAGGATCTCATCAGGAGGCGATAATGGTTCTGTCTAGTAAACACAAGAAAACACACTATGTAGTCGGATCTACATGCCATGTATTTTTTTTCAATTCATCTTGAGTAATTCAGAAATTATTTAAGCCGTGTGCATTAATGATACATGGTGTAGTTTATTCTTACACATCATGTTAACCAGGACTGACTGGCACATAGTCAGCTGGATTACATACCGTGTGGCCCACTGGACACAATGTGTAGTCCCTTTGAGTCAGGGTCAAGTCGTGTATCCCATACACGACTTGCCTAGCTGGTGACTGTGTAACGCGGAGTCTACACGACATGTGTCCCACTGGACACACCGTGTACTCCGAATATTTTTGAAGTACACCTCACATTCCATTTCCCCAGGCATGTACTTCTGATGGACAGTTAGGAGAGTACATTCTGTTTATTCGGATCTACATGTCATTTACTATTTCCAGATTATGCAAATTTAAAATGATGTTATTATATTATATAACCCCTGTGACATGTACCTTCGTGTGGGCATAAAGCTGGGAAAAAACATGTGATAGGTGTTTGTTATATATATATATAATTATTTAATTAACATCTATATAATGTTCAAATATATGCACATCATGTATGAGTCATATTACAATTATAATTCTGTATGCATACTATATGTCACAATGAATACTGTGTATAAAAGTATAAATACATTTTGGGTAGTTTTGGATGGGTATTCAGAAAGTTGATTCCAAGGTACAGGTTATGTAAAAATTCAATAATTATAACCTCAATGAAATTCAGAAAAGGATTAAGATAAAAATGATTGATTAATTAAAGATAATGATTAATTTATTCAAGCATAATTTATCTTAATAAGAATGATTAATGATTTGAATTCTAGTTTTATTAAATTCATAATTTGTTGCATGTATGTGGATGATCATGATCTAAAACAAACCTTTATATGTAGTTAATTCCATTTTAATTGATTTAATTAAAACTACTGGCCTTCATGCCTTATGTTCATTAATATGTAGGGCCTATGTTCCCATGGTTTCTTTTATTTAAACCACCCTTTACCCCTCACCTATGTGTGAGTTAAAATAATATGTAATGGATGGATCTCCCACTCTAGTATAGGTGAATCCAATCCATGTAGATACAAAGGTGGATATGTGGAAAACTATAAACACAAACCATAAATGGTTTAATGTGTTTCTCCCCTAGGTCAGGGTGAGTTTATCAACTACTAGATAAACTAACCAATAGTAAATCTAATGATCATATAGTTTATTATATTTCTTTCAGTTGTATGGTTATTTATTATGGATTTTTGATGCGATCACATAATTAATGAATTAAAAATCATACAAGATGGAACTAAAATAATAATGGCTTATGAGTAAATATTATCGATACATGGTTAATAAATGAAGTATATCCCACTTAAAATTTACAATCACGTGAAAAGATAATAAGTGGAAATTTACGCATGAAGAATAAAATCGCTCAATTAAATATCAAGTCGATATATCCTTCAATTACTTTGGTTAGAATTAAACCATAGTTCAAAGTGCTTGACCAACCCTAGTTGGGGTGCTTTCAATTATTGGGGAATTCTAATTTGATGTTTTGGGTTGAATTAACTTATTCTACATCAAGGGTTGACTTCCCTAGAAGGACATGGTGTAACTGATAGTCAAATGATGAGGAAATCCAAAATTAAGGATTTCAGGATTGGGGAGTCCACTCAATAGATCAAGGAGATGTGAGTTAATGTATTTGGAATTTGGAATGCCTACCTAAAACCTTTTAAGTTTCTTGACTAACCCTAGTTGGGGAAATGGTATGGGAAATATGGTTCAATATTTCTAGAATTTCCAATCAACAAGATATTCAGAAGCCAATGGTGAGGGCTATTGGGTTTTGAGAAAAAGTGGGAGACTAATAGATATTAATTTTTTTACTTGTCTATATTTTTTCAAGATAAAGTACTAAAAATCTATTCATCTTAGTTTTTAGAAATATAAATAAAAATGACATCAAACATATCATTGTGATCCATACTTGAGAAGGAAAAAAATTTCATTAGAACTACTTTCCAAGAGTGGAAAAGCTCCTTCGGGTTATCCTTCAACATGAGAGGAAACTTTATATTCTAGAAGAGCTTTTACTAGTTGCATTTGGAAATGAGGTGAGTGATGTGGAATGATCTATCTAAGAGAAACATCTGAATGACCCTACAGATGTTCAATTCCTCATGCTATCATCCATGACCAATGATCTCTTGAAGCAATATTAAGAAATGTATTCTTATATGACAATGTATTATCTTCAGGAACTCTATCAAGGGAAGGCGATACATGAGAGTTATGAGATATCCAATGATTTTTTCACTACTAATATTAGAGAGTCTATGCCAACTGGACAATATATAATCATGATTATTAGCTACATTGAGTGTCTAGACATATTAGGGATTAAATTCCTAGATGAGTTGTGTATATATCTCATACTATCTTTGCTGCCTAAGAAATTATTTAGTTTTATTATGAATTATAATATTATAAATAATGAGAAGAGTCTATTATAGCTTCTTACCATGATTCTCCAAGTTGATAATGACATGGGGCATCAGAAAACCCACAGTATTTATGGTGAATCGGAAGAGGAAGGACCAGAATAATGGGTCTATGATTTATAAAATGTCTAAAGACTCCAAGCACCGTCTGACCAAGAGGAAGAATATTCGGAGGTAGGGTAAGGAAAAGGAAGTAGTATTCTTTTCATGTGGCAAGTCAGGCCTCTGGAAGAGGAAATGTACCCAGAGGTAAGGGGAAGAAAAATGTGCGTTCGTTATCAAGTGAAATATTTCCATTTATACACATTGGGGTTTAGATACATTTTGTGGGGATCACATCTATATTAAATTATAAGAACCAAGTAGACTCTATAAAATTTTCATAGAAGAGGATGATCTGTGAGCTGACAAAAGTGTGAGGCTGGATGATATTTCCATTGGTGACTACCACCTCACATTGTCGATGTGAATGATTTTTGTTTTATATGGCTCTTATTATGTACCTAGTGTTACCAAGAACATAATTTATATATCGAGTTTAGATACAGATGGATTTATTTTCATGTTCAGAAATAAATGTCATTACTTTTATAAGGGAAATATATGTTATGGTATAGAACATTTATATAATGGTCTATATGTATTAAATCATGTGAAAAAAGTGTTGCAAATTGGCATTGAACCATGTTCACATGACTCATATAACACATAGTTGTAGAATCACCAACTTGGTCATGTAAATGAGAAACACCTAACAATGATATGTCAAGATGGTTATTTAGACTCTTCTGAGAGAAAACCACTTGATAGATGTCACACTTGTTTATAAGGGAAAATGACCAAAAAACTATTTGGTGAATAGGGTGAAAGGGTCACAGAGCTTCTAGGATTGGTTCACACTGATGTGTGTAGAAAATTTCTAGTAGAAGCTATATGTGGATATTATTACTTCATTACTTTTAATGATTACTTGAATAGATATGGATTTTTCTACTTAATGAGGAATATGTATGAGTGATTTTAGAAATTAAAGGAGTTCAAGAATGAAGTAGAGAATCATATTGGTAAGAAGATAAAGAAGCTTTGGTCGGATCGTGGTGGAGAAATATCTTAACCAAGAGTTCATCAAACCTTTATGGGAGTTTGGGACTCTATCTTAACTCACTCTACCTTATACACCACAATGGAATAGTGTTAATGAAAGGAAGAACCATACCTTGTTGGACATGGTAAGGTCAATGATGAGTCATCTAGATCTTCCATTATCCTTTTGGGGATATTCATTTCAAAATACAAGATACACATTAAACCAAGTACCAACTAAGGTGGAAAATAGGATTCACTTCAAGATATGGTGTGGAAAGAATCCCACTTTGTTGCATAAATGTGTATGAGGATGTGAGGCATTTGTTTAGGCTTTCTCCTGCAACAAACTTGCACCTCGAGGCACAAAGTATATATTTATAGGGTATCCTAAGGAAACAAAGGAATACTACCTATACATCCCCTTAGAAAATAAAGTAAATGTTTCCAGACATGTTTTATTTCTTGAGAAGGATAACATAATAAAAAAGGATAGTGGGAGAAAGATTGACTTCGATGAAGTTGATGTTCAAGATATACATGAGTTAGTACAGGAACAAGTGACATTGGTCCCTGTGGAAGAGTTAGTTACTGAAACAAAAGTTTTGAGTAAGAGAATAAGAGAGTTAAGGGAACCATAGTGATATGGCTTCCTTGTCACTGAGAAAGGTGACTCATTATTATTGGAAAATGAAGAACCTATCTCTTTAAATGAAGCAGTAGAGAGATAAGAAGCTACAAGATGGCTAGAATAAATGAATTCTGAGATGGATTGCAAGAAGCATAACCAATTCTGGGTTCTGGTCAATGCGTCGGTTGATGTAATGCCTGTGGGGTGTAAATGGGTATTAAAAAATTGGAAATAAAAGGTCATGTTAGTACTTATAAAGTAAGGCTAGTGGATAAATGTTTTAAACAGATCAAGGAATTGACTATGATGAAACCTTTTCCCTAGTATCCATGTTTAAATCCATAAGAATAATACTTTCCATAACAACATTCCATGACTATGAGATTTTCCAGATAAATGTTGAAAATTCATTCAATAATGGAAACCTTTAGGAAGATTTCTTTATGAAAAAACCAAAAGGGTTTGTGACACCAGGTTATTTTAAAAGGGTATACAAGTTGTAGAGATCCATTTATGGATTAAACCAAGCATCCAGATCATAGAACATTCATTTCGATGAAGACATAAAATAATTTGGATTCATTAATAATGATTGTGATTCATATGTTTACAAGAGGATTAATGAGAATGAAGTCGTTATCCTAGAAGTGTATGTTGATGGAATATTTCTTATTGGAAATGATATACCAGTCTCGCAGTTAGTCAATTACTGGTTGAATAAGTGCTTCTCCATGAAGGACATAGAAAAGAAATCTACTTTCTAGGGATCAAGATCATTCGTGATAGATCCAAGAGTTTTCTTGGACTATGTCAAAGTACATACATTGACTAAATACTAAAGAGATTTAGTATGGAACAATCTAAGAGGGTAATAGTTCCAGTGTCGCATGGTATATATCTTTCAAATAAAATGTGTACCTAGAAACAACATGAGAAAGATAAGATGACTAAGATTCGATATTATTTAGTAATAGGATCTATCATGTATGCCATGTTATGTACCACACTTGATGTTTCCTATGTATTGAGCAGGGTAGGATTATATGAAGTAGATCTCGGAGAACAACATTATAATGCTGCCATGACTATCCTTACGTATATGATAAGAACTAAGGATATGTTCCGGGTGTATGGAGGAGATGAGGTGCTTTTCATCAGAGGGTATACTGATGCTGGTTTTTAGACATATTAGAATGATCTAAAGTTGCAATCGGGATATGTTTTCTGTCTCAATGGAGGAGTTGTGAGCTGGAAGAGTTCAAAGCATAAATTTGTTGTAAATTCTATAGAAGATTCCGAATATATAGCAGCTTATGATGTATCCAAGTAAGCTATCTGGATTCGAAAAATTGGCTAAGAGATTAATGTGGTGCCTATAAACAAATATCCCCTTACATTTTATTGTGATAATACTACAATGGTGTCTCTTACAGAAGATCCAGGGTCACATCAATAGACAAAGCACATTCTCTGAATATATCACAACTTGAGGGATTTCATTCAAAGGGGTAAATTTTTCATGAGAAGAGTGTCCATGGAAGAAAATGTGGTGGACATATTGACTAAATTCATATCTCTATAGAAGTATGAATATGATGTGAGAGCTAGAAAATTGAATGTTGTTAGAAGTTTTCTCTAGTTCAAGTGGGAGTTTGTTAGAGTTGGTGCCCTAGAAACCAACTTCTTTGTACTTTATGATAAAAATTTATTCATTGGATGAATATTACTAAACTACACATCACATCATG
Source organism: Viscum album (assembly GCA_963277665.1). Lineage (NCBI taxonomy): Eukaryota > Viridiplantae > Streptophyta > Magnoliopsida > Santalales > Viscaceae > Viscum > Viscum album. The sequence goes on along the minus strand of OY728157.1, from coordinate 1,736,733,489 downwards.
AATGTTCTTCGGCGTGACATATTATGTGATAATTTCCTAAGAATAGTTGTCACATTAATAGGTCATAGCAGATCCGTGCTATGATGAGAACTTGGAAGTTCCATGAAACTATTTTTTAATATATGTTCTATGGACAGATGATATCATTTGAAGGTATAAAAATGATACATTCTATAAGGGGTGGATAATCATGAATCTTTGAGTCACCTTCTTATAGTGTGCACCCTTGGTAATATCCAGGAAGTTATTATGATAACTAGCTTTTCCAGTAGGAAATCCACATTCATAAGTGTCGTTGTATGTTCCTATCTACAGACATGTGTATTGGTCCTTAGAAATTAAGATTATTATTAATTAGTATTATGACTCATGCACTTAGATGTATTGATAAAAACTTTGACAAAAAATGTCCGTGACAAGGTAGGATATGTTAGGTGCATCATGAGTAATACTACATTAATGAATAATATGAGAAAGGATTTGTCACTTCTGCGGAAGTAGATATATCAAGATCTTTTATGAAAATGATATATGCTAACTAAATCTATGGACATGGTGTTCTCCAGGCATGTTCAATTCATGGAAGTCAAAGAATGAGAAATCATGCAAATGGGTTGATGACACTTTCATACAAACCACTTTATTGGAGATATCGGGACAAAGTGATTATATTACATGGTAAGCATTTCTATGAGGTGACATGTCATGATGACATCAACTTCTTTCTCTTGAGTGCCTTGACCCATTTCTAGATATAAATCTTGGACTTTAGGAAAGCCCACCTAATGCCAACTAGAAAGAGGCCTAGAGGGTCACACAAAAAGTGTATCTGATATCTCAGTTAAATAATATATTTATTTAACAATATGAATAAATATTATTCCTGGTTATGGTTTAATAATTATTCAAGTATGCCTTATCACATTTATTTTGTCACTAGTTATTTGAGTGAATATATTGCAAAAAAAATATTTGTTTATCTATGAATAATGAAGTTATATTTATTTAATATATAAATATTCATTATTCATGGCCCAATAAATATTGAGGAGGATTGAAAGACCAAGTTATGTGTATAGTGAGAAATAAAATTAAATATTATCTGGTTAAATAATATTTAAATATAACATGTAAGTTAAGAACATGTCCTGGAAAAAAATAGAATTGCTATTATTATTTGACATGGGGTTTCAGATGTAATAAAAAATTAAGTAAAGAAAAATGTTATAATTATTTATTATTACCTGGTGAATTAAATTCTCCATTATGTTATTATTATCTATATTAGATAAGGGGTCATTCTACCAGCTAAACCAACTGCTGTGTGCACAAAATCCTTGGAGAAAATCTCTCAAGCCTATATGAATCTTATATCTCTAAGAACGCTCTCAAGAATGAGAGAGATCCTCTTCCACTTGATCACAGAGAACTCTTTGGAATATATTCTCAAGGCAGTCAAAGGAGAACATCACAAGCGCAAGTATCTTCCTTGCTAACACCCGGAGACTCCTTCAACGACGTCCGGAGAAATGTTGATCACATGTGGATTACCGTTATAGGATTCCAATCCTTGAATTCCTTATTTCAACGAAGCCACACCTTAGACTCGTGATCAGACACATCAACAAATAAAGAATCACCTTGTAGGTAATTCAATAGTTTAATTAAATTAATTATAAAAAAATATGTCAATCATCTCTTCTTGGTTCTGGGTTCTCTCATTTGTCTTTATCTTTGATTAAATTATATGGATACTGGCATTCATCATTGTGTTGATCCTGAATTAATCATCTATTATGACAATTTTCAACATTGGGTACACGCCCATCCTGTGCTTCCACTTTTCCTGGAACCTACAATTACAATTTTTTTGTTTTTTTCTTTCCTATTCCATTTTAATATATTATGATTGGATCTCTCATTCTATGATGTTTAGTGAAATAAAATAGTACATTATTATTAAACTTGGGGGAAAAATAATTTCCCAAATGTAATCTTGAGTTAGAGAAGAGCTTGAGGAAGTAAAAGAAGAAATTTTAGAACATGGATAGAGTAGAGAGAGAAAAATTAGAGAATGGTGTGTAATGATGAGAACAAAGGTAAAGGAAAATGAAGGAGTATTTTCATCCATCAAGTATGGAGGTAAAATTGAGCATCATGTGTGTATGGTGACTACATCACAATTTAATATAAATCCAGTAGTAATTAAAATGATTTAAAAATTAATTTAGCATTATGGGCTAACACATGAATATACCAACACAGATCTGGGAAGTTTTATTATACTATATCACACTTTCTAATTCAATAAAATTTCAAATTTTGTATTAAGGCTATGGTTAATCAAAATTTCATTGAAAAAAATCTAGAGTGAGGATCCATTTATTGGACCCACATTCCATCAGTACATGGGTTGAGATGGAAGGGATGTTCCATTCAAGGATATATCATCCCTCTAAATCCATGAATATATGTAATGATATTTTAAATTTCAATCAGTTTGACAAAAATTCCATTCTCATTAAATGTGATAGCTTCCAATACTTTTTACAAAAGTTTATTAATCATGGAAAAGATATATCGTTTCTAAACCAGCAATTATATAAGGGTCAATCTCAAGAAAATAGATCAATTTTTGATGTCATTATTACAGGTTCATTGATAAGGATGCTACCTATAGAAATATATGGAAAGTTATATGATATGTTGAGTACTAGAATCTAGTGGAAAATTGATTGAGTTTAAAATATAGAAGTTAAAATGGTAAAAAATATTCGATGGGATGTTACAAAAATGGAGTCTTCAAAAATTAATATAGATGTGATAATGGATATAAACTAAACCAAATGTATGTACATTTAGTATAATAATTATATTGATTATATCCATTAAAAAAATTTAAGGTTGGAGGACACAATAATAAAATCAAGTATATCAATAAAGATTATCGATGTTCCAAAAACAATAAGGACCATATATTCAAAGCCAAATAACTTCATTAGAGGATAACTTCTTATCATTAAGAAATATTAAAAGGCTACCATGAGGAATATAGAATTTGAAGTTGGTAACATTTCAATCTAACTCAAGGATAGGCCTTGAGAAATGTTGTTGGGTGATAGTGAAGTCAACCCATGGAGGGAATTGAAGGTTATCATCTTGAGGAGTGAAAAAAACATGGAGGATGATACTAAATAAATGAGAAATGAGAAGGGAAAAAATGTATATAAAGAGTGTTAAAGGATGAAAATAGGAAGGAAAATGATAATTAATTTGAAGAATAAGTTATAGAGGAATCCCCACAACCTTACAAAGCACAACTACTATAACACACTCATTTTGGGTGCTTATGTTATTCTATTATGAATCGTTTATTAAGTAATTTTTTTAAACCTTATGTTGGTGGAATATTTGGTCTATAATTCCTTGTATGTTTTTGGAGTCTTAGTAGTGAGTTATGGATGTTTTTGCTTTAAAATAGCGAACATCGCGGCCTGATGCATCCATTTTGGATATGGTGTACTTCTATGTAAAACGAGAAATGGAAAATAGTTTTTCAAGTCATTTTAAAGGTTTTAGTGAGGAAAAAAACACTCTATTTGGGAACAATGAACTAGTGGAAGATATTTCATTCTAGTATCTTGAAGAACACTGTATCTATGGCGAGGTTGTAATGAACCAAACTATTATAAATGAAATTCAATTTAAAATGAATAAATTTCTTATTAATTAATATAGTTATAGAAAACACATGCACTAATTTGGATATTTTTATTGTTATAAAATATAGCATGTCATATTTAAAATGATATTAAGAATCTTAATCTTTGACAATACAGTCGATGTATAGTGACCATTATTATTAATATATATTAAGGGTTTAGGTAAAATTAAATTTACATACATAAAAGAGGTGATGGAATCGACTAGTAGGATAAAAACAGATGAAGCAAATTTATTAGATATTTTGAGGGATATAGAAACATTTGGACTAACCCATTACCAATCCCAATTTGTGATCCAACAAATAAAGTTGGAGTGAATCCTTTTTCAGGTGATGTGGAAGCTTATCGAGATCATGACCCAAACAATGTTTGTTGAACAACTCCAAGAATGAACCATAATCAAACACCAAATCCTTAGGGTGTATGATTTTGTAAAAAGGGGTTATGTATCTAGACACCAGTAATATGTATTTTTAAAATTCTTTTTTCAGGAATTAATTATTATATTTTTCAACTTTTATTATTACTTTATAAATGATTATATAATGAGTTTGATAGAAATTATATTTTGATATGAATAAATAAAAATTATAAATTTGTAAAATATATACTCTCAATTAAGACACTCTTCTGTTAATTTCAATAAAATTTTAAATTAATGTTATTTTTAAAAAAAATTCTATTTAACTAACATTTATTTAAATATAAATTATGATATAATTTAATAAAGTTTAATGTAATTTTTATAAGGGAAATGAAGTTAATATTGTCATAAATACTAGTATTTTTTAGTAAATAAGGATTTTAATTTAAAATTTAAAATTATTATCCTTTTGAAATTAATTTTATAAAATAAATAGTATTTTTGAAATCAGAATTATTAAAATTATAAAATTATTATTTTTTTCATAATTTTATGAGATAGAAATTTTTTGGGTAAGAATTCAATATTTTATAAATATATATTCTGTATTAGGACATTATAATATCCCAAAAGTGATTTAATAAATTATGTATGTTTTAAAAATGTTCAAAATTATATTTCTCTATTAACATTTTGTATTTTTTATGTTATTTGATTATTTTTATAATCGTTTAATGAATCCTCTAAAACATATATTATATTATAAGGTTTTAAAATCAATTCATTATGAACATGAATCAATCAAAATCACCAATGGTATACATTTAATATATTTGATTCTTATACAATTAAAATATTGAAAAAAAATCATATTTTTTTTTGAAAACATGGGAAAAAAATTAGGTTGGATTATGGTTTTGATTATTTTATCATATAGAGTCTGCCACCATTGTTTAGAAGTTAATAAAGAAGTCCCATTTATTTTTCTGTAAATACCCTCCAATACTCCAAATAATATTAACTAAAAACCCATTTAACATGATTTTACTCTCCCTATACCTATCTGTAGTCTTTCCATGGTGTTCCTAAACTCTTAAATAGATCCTTTATTTCATTCAAAAGTGAACTCTCAAGGAAAGGGATTCTCTCCCCTTCCTTTTTATTTCGAGTAATTTCTTTGAACTAATCCTTTTGAGTTAAAAATTTTCCTACTATTATGAATTTTTAATAATTATATATAATGTATTTATGACTCCCAAATAACTGGGGAATAAATTTCACTCTCATCAATCCATTCCTTGAACCTTTATATACATTTTCTATGCAGCCAAAATTATCTCATTATTTTCCATGATAAAATATTGTATTGTAAATACCCATCCCCATTTGGACTCAAGGATATTCAACAAGATGTTACTATCCTCCATGGATTATGGAATTCTATTTATATAACTCAAAATTGTTAATTACTGGATTAATAGTGATGAAATACATTCTTATGTTGTAAGATCTATATAACGCACAAATTTATGTACATGATATGAATGTGAGGGGTGGTCATGGAATTATATAGCACACCTATACATTGGGGAATGGTTTTAAGTCATGAGATACCATTTATATTGCAATAGAGGTTATCCTAATCATACTATGTTACAATGTATCAGTGGTTAGAATTGACTTATGCTTATGATGTCAAGTTTTATGTTGTTATCACATTTCTTATATTTCATTGATGTTTTCTTCTTATACCATGATTTGATGTTTAAGGTTATGATTCTCACCTTTCTATGTCATCATGTCATGCCTCTTTAATCCCATATATTTCTTTATCTTATGATATGATTTTATTATTCCCTTACTGGGATTTAAAGCTCACCGCTTTCTTATGTATATCCCAAGGTTATCTCATGTAGTATTAGAAGATAACTGGATTTTAAGGGAATACTGTGGAGTTTTTAAATAATATCACTATCTCCATATTTTAATTTATTATTTTATTTATATAATTACACAAGTAAACTAGGCCTATTGATCTTTTAGGTTTGTAATATGTGTATAATTATTTAATAAATCCGGAATTAAGGTGTGTTCCAGATATGGCTTGTCATAGTTTTTATCACAGTAAAGTCTAATTATTCATGGAAATTGGGATTATAAGACTTTATTAAAAGTATTGGGGATAATATTAAACATGCTAAAACATCCCTAAATTATTATAAAATATAGAGTAAGTGGTTTCCATACAACAAACAACTATCTAGACACTTCAAGTGGTTGTGACACTTGAAAAACTATACCTAGAGGTAATAAAACTGAAAAGGGTGCATTGGGAATTGAATAAATCATCACCTAATTAATGAAAAAAGATCTTACTGCACCCCTAGGTTGACACTCCCAAGGGATATGTTATGGTAAATTTATATGATCACTATGAACCATTATGAAGGGGATAAAAATTCCCACAAGAATTTATGTTAGGAAATAGACCATGAATAACTTAGATTGAAACCTAGAAATTTATAGGATAAGTTATTTTTGTCATTTATATGTTACCCCATCAATGTTCATGGTTTCTAGTCTCTATGATTAACAATTTGAAAATTCTCATCCCTGATTTTCCCTTTATTCAAGTTAATGTATAGAAATAGGAGGAACTAAGTCAACAACCAATGTGAGGGGAAATATGATAATTGCACAATTGAGATGCCTAACCTGATGGAAGAAATAATTAGGAACTTCATAAATATAATTTATTAGTTAAATCATGTTTTTAATATAAACATGAATCAGTAGGAACACCCACGTCCCCTAGAAATACCAGGTTGCGGCAGAGGTGTTTATGCTACAAAGGCCTCAAAATTTTAGTGCATACTCTAATATATTAATCATAGAACAATGGATAAAATCCATTGAAATTATCTTATCCATTATTCTATAATGTAATAAAGATAATTCCATGCTGAAAGTTTATCAAATGGAAGGATAATTTTATCAGTAGTGGGTTTTGATAAAAAATAAAAATATCGAGGAGGAGATCAATGTGATAGAGTGGAAAGAATTCTAGACAATGTTTTTGATAGATATTTTCCTTAAATTCTCCAACTAAAATGGATATGGATCCCTTATAATTATGTAAAAATGAGAAAGAATTAATTTTAGTGTTTGAGGAGAACATTACAATAATTTCATGATATACATTCATCTTTTCCATTGACCTCAGAATCAAGGTTAGCCACTTATTTAGTGTGATAAATATGAGTCTATGAAAGGATTTAGTGATTCATGAATTTTTAATCTACAAGTAAATTATTATATGTCCCTAAAAGTAAAAATGGATATTGGTTAATCACATAAGTATCATGGGTTAGGAGATAGAAAGTGGGGAATAGATTTTAGTTCTATAAAATTAGTAGAGAAATCTCATGGGGGAAAGAAAATACATCATCTAAATTGTGAAATTAGTGCGAAGAAGCATCCCAAAAATTTAATTAAGGGGAAATATAAATTATTTATATTTGGGAAGAAAGTTAACCTAGCTATAAAATGATTATGGGAGAGATCCACGAATGTGATGGAAGAAATAAATTCTTCAGTCAACCATCAGCCTACTGTCAATTGTTTTAACTACAAGGAATAAGGAAACTATGTGTATCAATGATCTAATCTAAGGTTTTCTATGATAACTAATGACAAAAAAACAAGGCCTAGATAGAAAGGATTATATTATACCATAAAAATCGCTAAGGTGATCCCAACAATGATGTAGTAATTGGTAAAATAGTTATTCCTTAAATGATAATGAATGTACTATTTGATTCTAGTTCTATTAATAACTTTATGTTACATTAATTTAGAATAAATATTCGAAAAACACCTGAAGACATAGAATTAGGGTTATCAGGGAAGATTAATAATGAGTCAATTATTTCATTCGAAGAATATATCTAAACCACTATTAGAATTTTTGTGATGAATTTATTAGAAAACCTTGTGATACTTTATTTAGTAGAACTTGACTATATTCTTGTTATGGATTTACTTTAATTATATATATGGAACATAAATTTTTGAGAGAATATAATTACCCTTTACTTTCTAGATCACACTTCAATTCTATACAAGTAAAATGAAGTGGATGAATCTCCATGGGTATCATCATCTCACACATGGATATTATTACCTTTTGAGAAGGAATATCTATCATAGTATATTGAGACTATAGAAAAAAATCATCCTTGATTAAATTATAATTTTAGGAGAATATGTTTATGTGTTTCACCAAGAATTTATGGGTATGTCACCAATCTATGAGGTTCAATTATCAATCGATCTTATGAAGTGTTCTTTCCCAATACCCAAGACTCTATATAGAGTTGGAACTATTGATCATGGAGAGTTTAAGAAGAAACTACAATAGAATCTAGATAAAAGGTTTATATTCCCATGTTATTTTCCATAGGGTGTGTGATTTCTCTTTAAAAAGAATAAAGTTGGGACAATGCATCTCTAAATTGATTATTGTGACATCAACAAGATCATGATAAAGAAAAAATTTCCTATGATTTTGATTGATAAATTAATATATTAGTTATAAAGAGAACAATAAATCCTTAATTTGGATATTTATATAGGTTATTATCAATTAAATCTGAAGAAGGATGATATCTTAAAGACCGATTTTCATACAAAGAATGGGAATTACGAGTTCATATTAATTCAATTTAGACTCAATAATTCTCCATTAATCTTCATAGAATTAATTAATATTGTTTTTATGGATCACTGTAATAAATTTGTGTTAGTGTTTATAGATGGTATTATTACCTAATCTAAAACCAATGAGTAACTTGGGGATCATTTTAATGTTTTACTAATGACCTTGAGATAGGAAAAGTTATATGTGGTGTATAGTAAATGTGAGTTTTGGATAGAGTAAGAAACATTCTTGGGGAATGTTATCACATATAGAGGGGTCTCTGTGGATCCTTTGAAAACTGTGGAAATTGAAACATGGACTAGACCAACATATATGACGTTTATTTATAGTTTACTATATAAAAGTAGGTCCGGGATCTAGAAAAATCCCACACTTTACAATAAAATAAAAAAACTGAAAAATTGGTAGTGCAAGGGGGTTTGAAAAGGCGAGAATAGAGAATACCATGAGCATCCAAGTCAACAAGATGTGAGAAAAATTACGAGATGAAAAAGGACCATCATGAGGAGACCTCCATAACCGCCATCTTGGACAGAGCATTAACAACCTGGTTTTCTTATCTATAAACATGACTGACTTCCAGTTGAATACGCTTAAGGAGACACAGGTATGCAATCCATGATGGGAGAATCCTCCAAGGAACATCTCTAGACCTTGCTCGTAGAATGTGAACCACTGTACATGAGTCAGATTCTACCCATATGTGCCTCCAACCATGGTGGACAACATAGTTGACAGATTTAATCATATCCCATAATTCAGCATCAAGCGCAGAACCAATTCAGATATAATGATAGAATAAACCCTTAACAAAGCCCCGATGGTTACGAAACATCCCACCACACTCAGAAGGTCCTAGTGCACCAGATTCCACACCATCAACATTCAATTTCAACCATGATGAAATGGGAGGAATCCATCTAATCGATTTCAACATCAATGGTTTCTTGACCCTTCCAGACACCCTAAGTGTTTTCATCTTTATGAGATCAGAAATATTATTATTCATTATACCTGTTTGTATCTTGGAAGCATCATTAACTTCCCTATAAACAATAGTCAGACCAGCCTTCAAAGAGGTCTTGCAGTTTTCAAAAATAACCTGATTTTGCGCCCTCCAAATCTGAGTAAAGGCCGCCGCAACATCAGTGAGAAGAAGTGAAAAAACCTGCTCACTTTTATAGCGACCCGGCCTTTTCTTACATTACTATTACATCATTTCAGAGATAAACAACATAATAGTATTACACATGGAGGATACATAGGTTTAGTGTCTTGGGCAAACTAGGACTACACATAACAAGTACAACATCAAGCATAAAAATTCATTTAATCTCTTCTTGCTTAGCTTCTTAGTAGCACTTGTCCTCTCCTTAGTACATGTAGCCACCTGAGGATATACATCAAAAGGGGTTAGCTAAAAGCCCAGTAAGAGGATAGATAAGATCAATATAGCATGGGGTGAGCATAATCATGACATAGGAAGAAGATCTTGAACATGAGAGGAGCATAAACAATAAACTTTAAATGTGGAAAAGCATAAAAATGTAACATCATGTATTAGTGGTTAACTACCACACATAATTGTGAACAAAGCTAGCATCATGTTCACGCATAATTTCACATTTACTCATGAGATTCATCACTTTACCCAATGCATTGGAGCGCTATATAATTCCGGGCGCACCCGTCACATTTAAACATTCATATTGCGCTATATAATTCCGGGCGCACCCGTCACATCATAACATTATCATTATCATGCTTGACACATAGAACACATATCAAACATGTACATAAATAACCCATGGAAAGGAATGGGTTTCATCTCATAATAACATATTCATAAGCTTTGGGTTCCCAAAAGAAAGAGGGAACAACATACTTGATATAAGAACCATCAACCTTGAATGAGAGGTAAAAGGTGAGATCTTGAAAGAAGAGTTCTTTTGGAAAACATTTTGATGGACACAAAAAAAACAGTGAAAAACATGTATATCCCAGAAAAGTAAAGTAAATGATGAACAAATGATCTTTGAGGAGTAACCATATCAAAAATGGAGTGAAAGAGGGAGAACCCGAAGGAAGAAAATTGGGTTCGAGATTTCCCCTTACCTTGTACTCGAATGCTTCCTTCTCTTTAATGTCCTATATAATGACATTATATTCATTAATTAGAAATTCCAGAACCTTTTATACATTAATAGGGTTCATTATGGTTTCATTATTTCATATTATGTTCCTTTGGATTACTTATAGAGTTTAAAAACATTGTTCGGGGATGTTCTTTTTCATGGTTTTCTTGAGCGGTCCACTTGTATTCTTAATTTTATGTTTGGGTAGATTATCGTTAAACATCCAGAACTGATATTACATGTAATTAATGATATTACAGAAGCTTGGATGATTTTAGAATGAGTTATATTAGATTCATGTGGCCGAATTATTAGATAATAATTAAATGAAGATTATTTGGGCTGATTTGAGCGGTTTTTGGATCACAACCAACTCATTTTAATTTTTCACTTAGTAGTATGGCCATAGATTATTTCCAGAACTTAAAATAGAACATAATACATATAAAACATTCTGGTTCAACCATAAAAATGGTTTCATGACCAGATTGAAGGTATAAATGGAAGAAGAGAGCATGTTGTTTTTGAAGGTGATAAATTATCACCACATGAACAACGTTCTCTTTAATAAAATAAAAGGAAGGGAGAAAGGGTGTGGGGTGATATAATATAAAATTAGAATCATAAAATTATAGTATATATATAATAATGGATTTACAGAACAATTTGGATTAAGAAGGGTAGGGAGAGATCAAGAAAGGATCTTGAACTTGAAAGGAAATTAAAGGAGAAGAGGGAGAGAAATTACCTTTAGAATCCTCCTCTTGAGTTCCTCTTTAAGGAAGCTAGGCTTGGTCTTTTGATGAGACCAGCAGATTTTGGACGTGGGGGATGAGCTAGGGAAGGTTTTTGGGCAGAATTTAGAGAAGGCTTAGAGCTTGAGAGGTGTGAGGAAAAGAGGGAGTGAAGGGTGGCTTTTATAGTGGAGGGGAGAGGGGTTTTCTTAATATTAAATTGATTAGTTTATTAATTCCCCCAAGGACAAGGAATAGTGAGTCTTGGATGACCAAGAATAGTAAATTTGACTTGTAAATTCGGGATTTGGGTGCTTACATCACTTGTGATGTCAGGAATAGTGGGTTTTAATTAAAATGCATTTATATGATAAATTAATGTATTATACTATTCATCAAAAATTCAAGTATCTCAGAAAAATCCCAAAATTTTACCCCAACCATTTTTCGACGTGTAGAATCCAAAAATGAAGTCCATTTTTCAAAAATAATTTTCTAAATATTATTAATTTAATATTTAATTAAAAATCATAATTTACTTAAAAAAACAGTTTTTAAAATTAAAACTGATTTTGCAATTCTTTCAAAAATTACTTAGGGTCTTATAAAATTATCTAAAAACTATTAGAAATTGATTCAATAATTTATGAATATATTTCAGGAAAATAAATATTCTTTTAAATTAATTAATTAATTATAATTAATCATTTATGATTTATAAAATATCAAAAATGTTTACTAAGGTCAAATTATCACTTTCTATGATGACTAAATTTTATTTTATTATTCATAGGTAATGTTACTCTTATTTACTATTCATAAGGTTCATATTACTATTCATAAGGGTAGGTTACTATTCATAAGGGTAGGTCACTATTCATAAGGGTAGGTTACTATTCACCAAAAATTATTTTTGTTTCATTAGACTCCAAAAACTATCTTGAGCATAACCGTGTATGCCAGTTTTTAAAATTCCAAACATAGGGGTGAAAAAATTATGTTTAAAGGTCAATTATCACTTAGTAGTTCATTATTTTGTGTTTTTATGACATAGATATAAGAAGGGAATTTTCTATTGAAAAAATTTGGGTCGTTACATTCTCCCCCCCTTAAGAAATTTCGCCCCCAAAATTTCACTTTACACAAACAGGTGAGGGTACTTCTCCTTCATTGCCTCTTCTGGTTCCCAAGTTGCTTCTCAAACTTTTGGTTCCTCCACAACACTTTGACAAGGCGGTTTGTCTTGTTGCGTAGAACCTTATCACTTCGGTCCAGAATTTTTACCGGCTGCTCCTCATATGAGAGATCATCTTCCAACTGTACCACCTCTGAGTTTAGTACATGTGAGGGGTCTGGAATGTACTTCCTCAGTAGTGATACGTGAAACACGTCATGAACTTGAGCCATATTCGGTGGAAGTGCCAGACGATAGGCCACAGCTCCTATACGATCAAGGATCTCAAAGGGGCCAATGTACCTTGGGCTTAGCTTCCCTTTCTTCCCGAATCGCATGACTCTCTTCCATGGAGATATTCGAAGGAAGACTTTATCTCCAACGTCAAACTCCAAGTCCCTTCGACGATTGTCAGCATAGTTCTTTTGCCAACTTTGAGCAGCTTTGATATGTTTCTGGATGGCTTGAACCTTCTCTGTCATCTCTTGAACAAGATCGGGACCAAGTAGTTTTTGTTCTCCAACTTCATCCCAACAGGTTGGAATTCTACATCGCTTCCCATAGAGAGCTTCATACGGAGCCATCTGAATACTCGAGTGGAAGCTATTGTTGTATGAGAACTCAACCAATGGAAGGTGCTGATCCCATCCACCTTTGAATTCAAGAGAGCATGATCTTAGCATATCTTCAAGTGTATGAATAGTCCTTTCAGACTGGCCATCAGTTTGGGGGTGATAGGCCGTGCTGAAGTTTAATTCAGTACTCAAAGCATGTTGAAGGCTCCTCCAAAATTTAGAAGTGAACCTTGGATCACGGTCAGAGACAATCGAGAGTGGAACACCGTGCAACCTCACTACTTCCTTCACATATATCCTTGCAAGTTGTTCAAGTGAGAGGTCTTCCCGAATAGCGATAAAATGGGCAGTCTTGGTGAGTCGGTCAACCACAACCCATATTGCATTATTTCCTCTTAACGTTTTCGGGAGGCCCATGACAAAGTCCATAGTGACATTTTCCCATTTCCACATGGGTATAGGCAATGGCTGCATCATACCTTTGGACTTTTGCCGCTCAGCTTTAACTTGCTGACACACCAAGCACCTTGATATATATTCTGCAATCTCCTTCTTCATGTTATCCCACCAGAAGTGTTCTCGGGGATCACGATACATCTTGGTACTTCCAGGATGAATAGAGAAAGTTGAGCTATGTGCATTATCCAATAGCTCCTTCTTTATTTCGGGTGATGAAGGCACACAAAGCCGCGTTCCAAACCGAATCACACCATCATCGTCGATATGGAACTCTTGCAGCTTCCCTTCCTTTACTGCATTCACCCTCTTTTGTATCTCCACATCATCCCTTTGTGATTCCTTGATCTTCTGTTGGATGGATGGTTGCGCAATCATTTGGGCAAGGTAGGATGTATCCCCTGCCCTTACGATTCCCAAATCCATCCTTTGCATATCCAAGAAGATAGGGTCTTTCTCAATCCTCAACATGGATAGAGTAGCAGGTTCTTTCCTGCTTAGAGCATCAGCTACCTTGTTCGCCTTTCCAGGATGATAGTGAATAGAGCAATTGTAATCCTTGATTATCTCTAACCATCTCCTTTGACGCATGTTGAGCTCCTTTTGTGTGAATATATACTTTAGGCTCTTGTGGTCGGTGTATATGTCACACTTCTCACCATAAAGGTAGTGCCGCCAGATTTTCAAGGCAAAAATCACAGCTGCCAGCTCTAGATCATGCGTCGGGTAGTTCTGCTCATGGATCTTCAACTGTCGTGAGGCGTAGGCTATCACATTATCATTTTGCATGAGTACACAACCCAAGCCTTTCTTTGAAGCATCACTGTATATCACAAAACATTCTCCACTTTTTGGTAGTGTGAGTACAGGTGCAGTGATCAGCCTTCTCTTTAGCTCCTTGAAGCTTCCCTCACATTCTTCCGTCCATACATACTTTACCCCTTTCCTTGTTAACTTAGTTAGCGGGCTTGACAATCGTGAGAAGTTTCTCACAAAACGTCGGTAGTACCCAGCTAATCCAAGAAAACTACGGATTTCTATGACACTAGAGGGCCTGGGCCATTCTTCAATCGCCTTTGTCTTTGAAGGGTCCACAGAAATTCCCTCTCTTGTGATCACATGTCCCAAGAACGTGACTCGATTCATCCAAAAGTCACACTTGCTGAACTTGGCGTACAACTTCTCCTTTCTCAATGTCGCCAACACAATTCTTAGATGTTCTTCATGTTCCCCCTTACTCTTGGAGTAAATGAGAATATCATCAATAAACACTACTACAAATTTGTCGAGGTAATGTCTAAAGACTCTATTCATCAAGTCCATGAAGATTGCAGGGGCATTAGTAAGTACGAAGGGCATCACCGAAAACTCATAGTGCCCATACCTTGTACGGAAGGCAGTCTTCTGAATATCTTCCTTCTTCACCTTTACTTGATGATATCCAGAACGAAGATCCACCTTTGAGAAGTATTGAGCTCCTCTTAACTGATCGAACAAGTCATCAATCCTTGGGAGAGGATACTTGTTCTTTATGGTGATCTTGTTGAGTTCCCGATAATCGATACACAACCGCATGGTTCCATCCTTCTTCTTCACAAAGAGCACTGGCGCACCCCAAGGTGATGCACTAGGGCGTATGAATCCTTTGTCCAGATGCTCTTGCAGCTGCTTCTTTAACTCCTCCAGTTCGATAGGAGCCATCATATAGGGGCACTTTGAGATAGGAGTAGCTCCGGGTATGAGTTCAATTGAGAACTCTACCTCATGATCCGGGGGAATTCCGGGTATGTCACGACCCGCCCTCGGGGTCCGTGCCGTGACTACCCCAAGCCCGCCTTCCATAGGCCAGGGGCTGGCGACTAGCACCAAGGCGTAAATCCCAGTAAAAAGGGAAGGCACTGCCTTTGTAAAGTAAACAAACACCACAGAGTAAGTAAGCGGAAAGTAAACACTAAGCAAAAGCAGAGTACAACTGAAAGTGCGGAAAAGTAAATGTGCCAGTATACAAACCCAAACTGAAAGTAAAGTACAACTCGAAAGGGAAAACAGCAACTGAAAAGTAAAAGCCGCTACACTGAGCATTCCACTGGAAATCCCACCTGAAGGGTGGGTACAGATAGATCCACTGCTCCACGGGTCCGCCGTCCGCTCCGAGCACGTTCTGCCCAGTGGTCCACCTCCAGGTACCGTCCTGCTCTGCCAGCCTCAGCTAAGATCAACGCTGTCCGTCGTCTGCAACCAACACAACGTAGTGCGGGCAAAGCCCGTGTAGGGGTGAGTATAAGATACTCAGTAGGGACCCCGAGACCCCTGAAGGTCTCTCAAAATCCACAAAGGATATCCACGAAGAAAGGTACACACACGAAGTAACAACCGACACTGCTTAGGTATATGCCCATACATATACCTAAGTCATCAATTTCAAATACGCTCCAACCTCCGAGCCCAAGTACAACTCAGTCCACACAGGAAAGTAAACGTATTCCACACAGGGAAGCAAAACGTAATCCACACAGGATAGCACAACACATTCCACACAGGAAAGCAACAGGATTCAGCTCACACATGATTTTCATTATCAAAAACGTAACCACTGAAGAGCCCCATCTCTGAAGTGTACAGTGTCCTATCACGACTCTGAGATACTGCTCACTAACCTAAGACTGCTGAGTACTCCTCCTGTCGAGTACCGCGGGTCTGCCGCCAACTACCGGGTGCTCCGTCCGCTGAGGGTCTGCTGCCAAATACCGGGCGCTCACCCAAATAACCTACAGAGGTACTCCTCCAGTCGAGTACCGCGGGTCTGCTGCCAACTACCAGGCGCTCCGTCCGCCGTGGGTCTGCCGCCAAATACCGGGCGCTCCGTCCACTGGGCTAGTTGACTCACTCCAAGTCGAGTCGGTCGAGCAGTCTTCAGGTCTCAGCCGGCTACACGGTCTCCGTACTCCGTACGCTCGTCTCCAGTATCACGGGTCTGCCGCTACAACCAAGCGTACCACCTCTATTGAGTAAAACAGAAGATTCAGCTCACACAGGTATACTTCTTCGGATGACGATAAAGATGATCACTGAACCATCTAAGTCGTCGGACCCACGAAGGATCGATAGGTACTAACCCCTGCAGTGACCTACACAGGATCGGACCCACACAGGATCGGGCCCACGCAGGACCTGTAGCACTGTTCCACGTAGGATCGCTGAGTGCAGTAGTCGTCGTCGAATCCACACAGGATCTCTGTACTGTCGTCGTCGCAGTCACAGTAGCAGTAGAAGCAGTAGTAGTCACAGTAAGAGTCGGAGCCAGCACTAGGGTTCCCGCACACAACAAGCTCGTTCGGAGGGTCCGCTCCACGAGCCGAGAGGCTGATACATCAACTGTCACAAAGTCCAGAGTTGATGTATCCAAAAGTTCCGTATCGTCAACAGGAACTCAACGCAATAGACGGCGCGTCGATCGGACGCCCGGTCTGAGAGTTATTGGCATTTTCGTCCCCGGGGCCCGGTTGGTTTTTAAGGCAAAACCAACCCGACCGTACTCCACATGCGTCCAAACCTCGGGCAGAGTATGCCAAAAGATCCGTCTCACTAAGAAGAACACAACACAGCTGACGGCACGTCAATCGGACGTCCGTAGCTCAAGATATGAGCGTTTCCGCTCCGAAGGCCCGGTTGGTTTCGTGAACGAACCAACCCGGCCGAACTCAAAGTAATCCAAAACCTTAAGTGCGATATACCGAAACGACCGTCTCGATCCAAGGATCGTGTTTCCATAGACGGTTCGTCAATCGGAGGTCTGTGGCTCAAGTTATGGCCAAAAGACCGAAACTGATTCGAAACGGGGGGTCCGGGTCCGGGCCGACCCGGCCCGGCCGGCGCGGCGGCGCGGCTGCGCGGGGGCGCGGCGGCCTGGCGCCGCACGGAGGTGGCACGCGGGGGGAATCAATCCCCCGCTTGATTGAAGAGGCGGCGCGGCTATATGCCGCGCCCTTTGAAAAAAACGGCCCCCACGTGGGGGCCGGCTTGAAGAAAAACCGGGGGGCCTCCTGCCCCCCCTCAAGGGAACCGCCCTCCTCTTAAATGAGGAGGGTTTTATTGCTGGCCGGGGGAATTTATTTTCCCCAGCCTTTGACCTTCCGGCCGGCCAACTGCCGGCCGATTTTCTCCAATGGGGCCGGAAAAATCTGGTCCCCTTTTCGGCTTCCGACGCCGGCGGCCCGGCCGCCGGTCTTCTCGTTCCGCCGCGGCCCGGAAACGGCCGCGGTGTTCGTCGTCTGGCGCGGTGCGACGGCACCACGTCCCTCCGCCGTGCCTTTGTTTTCCTTCAACGCGGCGCGACGGCGTCGCGTTCTTGATGATTCTCCCATGGCGCGCGCGCGACGGCGTCGCGTAATAAGATTTGGGCGAATATCCGCGTGGTGCGACGGCACCACGCCACCTTGATTCATCCGCAAAATAAAACACCAAGAACGAAGGAGGGGGTTCGGCCGTGTTCATGCGGTCCGGCCCCCTCACGTTAAAACACAACTTAAATATTCAATCCTCACGTTAGTCATGCGAACCACGAGCAAGAATAAAATAATTAAACAATAATCAACAACCCCTACCTTGGGTATAGGTTCGACGATTTGTCAACGTTCCACGGAAGACAACGTCGCGGAGGTTGGCGTCACGGTAAACGTTCGTCAAATCCGATGACGAAGAGGTACGTCGTTGGCGAATCTTCATATGCCGACGAAGGGAGTCCGAGGAGGAAGCGGCATTCCCTTTCGTTGACATGGAAGACGAAGAAGAGGAGAGCGGCATTCTTCGTTGGAGCTTGAGCGTTCTTCGTCAAGCTTGAGCGTTCTTCGTCAAAGATTGAAGAAGGAAGAAAAGCTCTCAAAAGCTCTCAAGATGAATAAACAAAACTAACCAAATAAAATAAGGTTCCTCCTTATTTTATTTACCAAGCCAAGGAATTCAAAACTTCAAATTCAAAAACATAACACTTAATTAATTATACATGTCATGTGTAATTAATTAGATGTTAAGTTAACAAACTTTTAAGAGGGAGAGAGGGGAGTTTAAGGGGGAAGATGAGAGGTTTAGGTTCGTGTGGGTCCCACTACACTTAATCCTCTCAAGGGAGGTTAAGTGGGTGTGGGTCCCACCCCTAACTTCCTTTGAGAGAAGTTAACCCACAAGTTTAAATAAAATTTTGTATTTCACAAATTTTATTTAACTTAATCTAAAAACCCAAAAACTAACTTTCAACCCGAAAAAAAAAACGGAACTTCCGAAAAGGTCTCCTTAAGCGAATATCAGCGCTGCGAGTTCATCGGTGCCCTCAGATTTCAATTCCGAGCACCAGATCAAAAGTTAGTAAATCCCGCTCGTTCATTCACTGAACGTACCCGAGCCAAACTTCGGAAATTGATTCCGGGCACACCGGGCCTCGGAATTAGGTGCCGTCAGAAACCGCGCTCTTGTAAAATTCCAACGAAAATTAAGAAAAAAAATTCCCTTGAATTTTACGGGTATTTACATTACTCCCACCTCAGGGATTTACATCCCTGTAAAGATACATCAAAAACTAGGGAAACAAAAGAGGGTACTGAGCACACATCTGAGCCTCCCGCTCCCATGTGCTCTCCTGGATATTCCCGTGCTGCCATCTGATGCGCACAAGAGGAATCGATCAACCACGCAGGACCCGCTCCTGTCGATCCTCTATCTCCACCGGGACCTCCGTGAAAGTCGCCCCATCGTCAACGTCAAGCTCCCCATGGTCAATGATGTGCGTCGGGTCATGCACGTATCTCCTCAGCTGAGACATGTGGAAGACGTCGTGCACCCGGTGCAACTGAGGTGGTAGAGCCAGGCGATAAGCCACCTCACCAATCCTGCTGAGAATCTAGAAGGGTCCGATGAAGCGCAGAGATAACTTGCCGCCTCGGCCAAATCTCCGAATACCACGTCGAGGTGAGACCCGCAAGAAGACGTGGTCGCCATCCTCGAACTCCAGTGGCCTCCGCCTCCTATCAGCGTATGACTTCTTCCGGCTCTGTGCTATCCTCATCCGCTCCTGGATGACCTGGACCTTCTCTGTCGTGGCCTGGACCATCTCCGGTCCCACCAGAGCTGCAAGATTTCTTCTTTGCCGATAAGAGAAACCTGGTCCCATCCCCTGGATGAACCACATTATTTGCCTAATACAGTCAATCCTAACATGGATGATACTAATCCATACCAAGGTTGACGTCGTAAGGCCTCGATGCTACTACTAAGAGATTCAACCGTTACTCTCGCCTCCAAGGGTTGAGTCACACTATCGGCATCAGTGTGTGGTAACTGGGTCTCCTCCAGTAGATGTCTCACAAGTGAGGGTCAAGTCAACAGCCAAAACTGGAACCTCTTAGTAACATCACGAAAGAGGACAGGAACGAAAATATCACAAAGGTATGCGTCTTTTATTATTGCAGCTCATAATACAAGACGCTACACAAATGCAACAAGGAACCAGAAGTACAAAGGATGTATCCACTAGTTCTGCTCCTGTCCATCGGCTCCCAGAGCTCCATGATCGAAGGCCTCGGCTGCCTGAAGCTGATCTCTCGCATGTTCACCTACTCCCTGTGGTCGGGGTGGACCTCCTGGTAGTGGTGGTGGCAGAGCCTCAAAGCGTCGTCCACCACCGGCTGCTCGTCCAGCTCCTCTGCCTCGTCCGCCTCCTCCCTGCGGACCGCCACGGTCGAACCTCTGCCTCTGCCTGGGAGGTTCTTCACTTAACTGCTGATCATCAGCATGGAGGGTCGGACAGTCACAAGCCATGTGACCAATCCCGCCACAGGAGTAACACTGCCCACTCTCAGCACGCCTGGCTCTGACTCCACCCCGGCTTCCCCGCACAACTGAGTCTGAGTCGTGTAGTCGGCCACTGGTAGGTCTGGTCTGCCTGGAACCCTGAGTCATCCGTCGGCTACCTGTTGCCGAAGACTCCTCTATCTGCCGCCCTGCGGTAGGTCTCGCTGTGGACTCTGCCAGGAAACTCTCGATCAGGAGGGCTCGCTCTAGCACTCCTGCCTGGGTCGGGATGCTGAGGGAGATCAACGATGCCCTGATCTCGTGTCTCAAACCCTGCTCGAAGGTCCGGGCCCGGAAGAATGGGTCTCGTACCATGTCGGTCGAGTAGCGCGAGAGATCGGTAAATCTCGCCGAGTACTGAGCGACTGTCATGCTGCCCTGTCGCAGCTGAAGAAGCTCCTAGATACGCACCGCACGAAAGGTGGCTGGGACGAACTCCGAGCGGAAGAGACTCTCAAAGTCCGTCCAAAGTAGAGATGCCTCATCGTGCACCTGGAGCATCAAGCTCCACCATCGTCCTGCTGCTGCGTGTAGTAGGCTCGCAACGAGGATCACCATGAGGTCTGCTGGTGTCCTCACTAGCCTAAACACCCGTACCACTGCCTCCAGCCAGTCCTCTGCTGCCTGGGGATCCATCTCCCCTTGAAACCTGGGTGGTCGCTGGCGCTGAAACTCATGCAGTGCGCTGAGGCGACGTGCATCGTCAGCGGCTGGCGCTGGAAACATCGGGGGCTCGGCGGGTAGTGCTACCGCCGGTGCCACTGCTGACAAAGGGCCCTGCACCGAAGCCTCGTCGCTCGGTGGGCTGTCGTCACACTCGACTCTCGGAACCCTAGCTGGCTGCCGTCGTGGGGCCATCCTGAAAAGGAAACAGGTGCGCCACGGTCAGAACAGTATACCTGGTGAGATGATATAAGTAATCACAAAGAAAACTTTGAAACACACACGCAATCAATGTTTTCGTGCATTAAGTCGGAAATCAGAAGTCAGGGTCCTGGTGTACGGATACGTCGGCCGCCGCACCAATACTGGACTCCCTGGACTGATAACCACACTCAATACGCTAAACATTATTGCTTCATAGAGAAAAGATCAGAGTTCACGGTAGAACCGAACTCCTCTGATACCAATTTGTCACGACCCGCCCTCGGGGTCCGTGCCGTGACTACCCCAAGCCCGCCTTCCATAGGCCAGGGGCTGGCGACTAGCACCAAGGCGTAAATCCCGGTAAAAAGGGAACGCATTGCCTTTGTAAAGTAAACAAACACCACAGAGTAAGCAAGCGGAAAGTAAACACTAAGCAAAAGCAGAGTACAACTGAAAGTGCGGAAAAGTAAATGGGCCAGTATACAAACCCAAACTGAAAGTAAAGTACAACTCGAAAGGGAAAACAACAACTGAAAAGTAAAAGCCGCTACACCGAGCTGTCCACTGGAAATCCCACTTGAAGGGTGGGTACAGATAGCTCCACTGCTCCACGGGTCCCGCCGTCCGCTCCAAGCACGTTCCGCCCAGTGGTCCACCTCCAGGTACCGTCCTGCTCTGCCAGCCTCAGCTAAGATCAACGCTGTCCGTCGTCTGCAACCAACACAACGTAGTGCGGGCAAAGCCCGTGCAGGGGTGAGTATAAGCTACTCAGTAGGGACCCCGATACCCCTGAAGGTCTCTCAAAATCCACAAAGGATATCCACGAAGAAAGGTACACACACGAAGTAACAACCGACACTGCTTAGGTATATGCCCATACATATACCTAAGTCATCAATTTCAAATATGCTCCAACCTCCGAGCCCAAGTACAACTCAGTCCACACAGGAAAGTAAACGTATTCCACACAGGGAAGCAAAACGTAATCCACACAGGATAGCACAACACATTCCACACAGGAAAGCAACAGGATTCAGCTCACACAGGATTTTCATTATCAAAAACGTAACCACTGAAGAGCCCCATCTCTGAAGTGTACATTGTCCTGTCACGACTCTGAGATACTGCTCACTAACCTAAGACTGCTGAGTACTCCTCCTGTCGAGTACCGCGGGTCTGCCGCCAACTACCGGGCGCTCCGTCCGCTGAGGGTCTGCTGCCAAATACCGGGCGCTCACCCAAATAACCTACAGAGGTACTCCTCCAGTCGAGTACCGCGGGTCTGCTGCCAACTACCAGGCGCTCCGTCCGCCGTGGGTCTGCCGCCAAATACCGGGCGCTCCGTCCACTGGGCTAGTTGACTCACTCCAAGTCGAGTCGGTCGAGCAGTCTTCAGGTCTCAGCCGGCTACACGGTCTCCGTACTCCGTACGCTCATCTCCAGTATCGCGGGTCTGCCGCTACAACCAAGCGCACCACCTCTATTGAGTAAAACAGAAGATTCAGCTCACACAGGTATACTTCTTCGGATGACGATAAAGATGATCACTGAACCATCTAAGTCGTCGGACCCACGAAGGATCGATAGGTACTAACCCCCGCAGTGACCTACACAGGATCAGACCCACACAGGATCGGGCCCACACAGGACCTGTAGCACTGTTCCACATAGGATCGCTGAGTGCAGTAGTCGTCGTCGAATCCACACAGGATCTCTGTACTGTCGTCGTCGCAGTCACAGTAGCAGTAGAAGCAGTAGTAGTTACAGTAAGAGTCGCAGCCAGCACTAGGGTTCCCGCACACAACAAGCTCGTTCGGAGGGTCCGCTCCACGAGCCGAGAGGCTGATACATCAACTGTCACAAAGTCCAGAGTTGATGTATCCAAAAGTTCTGTATCGTCAACAGGAACTCAACGCAACAGACGGCGCGTCGATCGGACGCCCGGTCCGAGAGTTATTGGCATTTTCGTCCCCGGGGCCCGGTTGATTTTTAAGGCAAAACCAACCCGACCATACTCCACCTGCATCCAAACCTCGGGCAGAGTATGCCAAAAGATCCGTCTCACTAAGAGGAACACAACACAGCTGACGGCACGTCAATCGAACGTCCGTAGCTCAAGATATGAGCGTTTCCGCTCCGAAGGCCCGGTTGGTTTCGTGAACGAACCAACCCGGCCGAACTCAAAGTAATCCGAAACCTTGAGTGCGATATACCAAAACGACCGTCTCGATCCAAGGATCACGTTGCCGCAAACAGTTCGTCAATCGGAGGTCCGTGGCTCAGGTTATGGCCAAAAGACCGAAACTGATTCGAAACGGGGGGTCCGGGTCCGGGCCGACCCGGCCCGACCCCCCCCTGGGTCGGCCCGAACCGGGTCGACCCGACCCGGGTCCGACCCGGCGCGGCGGCGCGGTGGCGCAGCGGCCTGGCGCCGCACGGAGGCGGCATGCGGGGGGAATCAATCCCCCGCTTGATTGAAGAGGCGGCGCGGCTATATGCCGCGCCCTTTGTAAAAAACGGCCCCCACGTGGGGGCCGGCTTGAAGAAAAACCGGGGGGCCTCCTGCCCCCCCTCAAGGGAACCGCCCTCCTCTTAAATGAGGAGGGTTTTATTGCTGGCTGGGGGAATTTATTTCCCCCGGCCTTTGACCTTCCGGCCGGCCAACTGCCGGCCGGTTTTCTCCAACGGGACCGGAAAAATCCGGTCCCCTTTTCGGCTTCCGACGCCGGCGGCCCGGCCGCCGGTCTTCTCGTTCCGCCGCAGCCCGGAACCGGCCGCGGTGTTCGTCGTCCGGCGCGGTGTGACGGCACCGCGTCCCTCCGCCGTGCCTTTGTTTTCCTTCAACGCGGTGCGACGGCGTCGCGTTCTTGATGATTCTCCCACGGCGCGCGCGCGACGGCGTCGCGTAATAAGATTTGGGCGAATATCCGCGTGGTGCGACGGCACCACGCCACCTTGATTCATCCGCAAAATAAAACACCAAGAACGAAGGAGGGGGTTCGGCCGTGTTCATGCGGTCCGGCCCCCTCACGTTAAAACACAACTTAAATATTCAATCCTCACGTTAGTCATGCGAACCACGAGCAAGAATAAAATAATTAAACAATAATCAACAACCTCTACCTTGGGTATAGGTTCGACGATTTGTCAACGTTCTGCAGAAGACAACGTCGCGGAGGTTGGCATCACGGTAAACGTTCGTCAAATCCAATGACGAAGAGGTACGTCGTTGGCGAATCTTCGTATGCCGACGAAGGGAGTCCGAGGAGGAAGCGGCGTTCCCTTTCGTTGACACGGAAGACGAAGAAGAGGAGAGCGGCGTTCTTCGTCGGAGCTTGAGCGTTCTTCGTCAAGCTTGAGCGTTCTTCGTCAAAGATTGAAGAAGGAAGAAAAGCTCTCAAAAGCTCTCAAGATGAATAAACAAAACTAACCAAATAAAATAAGTTTCCTCCTTATTTTATTTACCAAGCCAAGGAATTCAAAACTTCAAATTCAAAAACATAACACTTAATTAATTATACATGTCATGTGTAATTAATTAGATGTTAAGTTAACAAACTTTTAAGAGGGAGAGAGGGGAGTTTAAGGGGGAAGATGAGAGGTTTAGGTTCATGTGGGTCCCACCACACTTAATCCTCTCAAGGGAGGTTAAGTGGGTGTGGGTCCCACCCCTAACTTCCTTTGAGAGAAGTTAACCCACAAGTTTAAATAAAATTTTGTATTTCACAAATTTTATTTAGCTTAATCTAAAAACCCAAAAACTAACTTTCAACCCGAAAAAAAAAACGCAACTTTCGAAAAGGTCTTTTTAAGCGAATATCGGCGTTGCGAGTTCATCGGTGCCCTCAGATTTCAATTCTGAGCACCAGATCAAAAGTTAGTAAATCCCGCTCGTTCGTTCACTGAACGTACCCGAGCCAAACTTCGGAAATTGATTCCGGGCACACCGGGCCTCGGAATCAGGTGCCGTCAGAAACCGAGCTCTTGTAAAATTCCAAAGAAAATTAATAAAAAAAATTCCCTTGAATTTTACGGGTCTTTACAGGGTAAATATTCGGGAAATACATCACCGTATTCCCTTACGATGGGCATTTCCTCAAGGTTGGAACTTTCCTTTGACTCAATCATTTGGGCGAGGTATGCTTCTTTATAGGGAATCATCACCCACACCATTGAAGAATTTCTCAAAGGAGATTCATGATCTTACTTGCATTTGTAGAGGAGAATGAGATGGTTTGGAATATGAAAATATATTTCCTTTTCCCGACAGTTGATATGTGCTCTATATAACGAGAGCCAATCCATTTCCATTATAGTGTCGAATTCCACCAAGGGAAGTATTACGAGATTTTCCGGAAGAATCTTCCCACATACGTCAACAAGAGAAGAATCAAACACTTGGGTTTCAATGATTGCACCACTTGGTGTTTTTATAGATATCTCTACTTCAAGGTTTCGGGGCTTCGATTCTATAGTTCTAGAAAACTTGCAAGATATAAAGGAATGCGTAGAACCAGAATCAAATAAGACTTTTTCCATTCTTGAGTGAATAGGAAGTGTACCTTGTACGACTTCATTATCATGTTCCACCTCCACAGTAGTGATGGCATAAGTCTTCCCTTGTTCCTTTGGCTTTGGTGGTTGTTGGCGCAGATTACCCTCGAAAGCTTGAGGTTTAGTGCACTGGTTTGAATAGTGCCCTAGCTCCTTACAGTTGTAGCATTGAACCACGAGTGGTTCTCTCCTTTCATCGGCTACATTATCCTTCCTTTTCATGTCTCTTCGACACTCGTGAGCTAGGTGTCCTTCTTTCCCACACTTGAAGCATTTCCCCGTCCCTTTGAGGCAGTTCCCACTGTGCAACTTCCCACATTTTTGGCAAGTGGGTCGTTTTGTTTTCTTCCCATCTTTATCACTAGATCCACCAGCTTGAAACTCCATCTTTCTTTTCTTATCACCACAGCCATGGGTCCATTATCCAAACTCCATCTCCACTTCGAGAGCACACCGAACAACTTCTTCATAACTCCCAAAGTCTCGAATTGCAAGAGCTTTTCGAAGATGTGGTTTTAATCCACTAAAGAATCTATCAATTTTGCTATCATTGTTCATAACAAAACCCGAAGCATACCTTGCGAGCCTTGTGAAATTTTCTTCATAGGTTGTGACAGATTCTCCTTCTTTTTGCTTGAGCTCTATGAATTCTCTCTCCATCTTCGTGCGAAGAGTTCGTGGGAAGTACTTATTAAGAAACATTATCTTAAAGTCTTCCCATTCCATATCTTC
Source organism: Viscum album (assembly GCA_963277665.1). Lineage (NCBI taxonomy): Eukaryota > Viridiplantae > Streptophyta > Magnoliopsida > Santalales > Viscaceae > Viscum > Viscum album. Next base: position 1,736,706,610 of record OY728157.1, on the reverse strand, counting down.
AATTTCTTCCCTTGGCTTGGTGTTCTAAATCAAAGCCCACCATTGATCAGCTTCTCTATCTAGACGATAAACGGCTAGAGTCACCTTCTCTGTCTCGGAACAGTGAAGAACAGAAAAGATCTTCTCCATGGAGTTGACCCACTGTTCCGCAACTAGTGGATCAGAAGATCCACAAAATGTCGGTGGTCGTTGCCGCATAAAACTTTCGATAGCTAGCTGCTCCCTCTTTGGTGAAGGAGGACGTTCCCCATTATTATGGTTATTATTCATAACCCGGGATAATTGGGTAATCATCGTCATAAAGTTTTTAACTCCACCTCCAAAATCATTGGGGATGTCATTCGGGCAATCGTTGCATTGGCCTTCACAAGAGTTGTTGGCCTGATTTCTCCTGGTTCCCACCATTTTCTAAAATAGAAAAGGTTAGAACAAAACATAAGTAAACAAGTCATGAATAAATTATCCTTTTAAACAATTATACCAAAAACATAACATATGGGATCCCTAGGTAAATATCCTTGTGTGCATATTTGTACTTAGTCTCATGCTAGAGGTTTTCTTTAGGGTTCACTAATCCTAATTCCCAAATTAACTAAACCTTTCCTCTGATACCAACTATAGCGACCCAACCTTTTCTTACATTACTATTACATCATTTCAGAGATAAACAACATAATAGTATTACACATGGAGGATACATAGGTTTAGTGTCTTGGGAAAACTAGGACTACACATAACAAGTACAACATCAAGCATAAAAATTCATTTAATCTCTTCTTGTATAGCTTCTTAGTAGCACTTGTCCTCTCCTTAGTACATGTAGCCACCTGAGGATATACATCAAAAGGGGTGAGCTAAAAGCCCAGTAAGAGGATAGATAAGAACAATATAGAATGGGGTGAGCATAATCATGACATAAGAAGAAGATCTTGAACATGAGAGGAGCATAAACAATAAACTTGAAATGTGGTAAAGCATAAAAATGTAACATCATGTCTTAGTGGTTAACTACCACACATAATTGTGAACAAAGCTAGCATCATGTTCACGCATAATTTCACATTTACTCATGAGATTCATCACTTTACCCAATGCATTGGAGCGCTATATAATTCCGGGCGCACCCATCACATTTAAACATTCATATTGCGCTATATAATTCCGGGCGCACCCGTCACATCATAACATTATCATTATCATGCTTGCCACATAGAACACATATCAAACATGTACATAAATAACACATGGAAAGGAATGGGTTTCATCTCATAATAACATATTCATAAGCTTTGGGTTCCCAAAATAAAGAGGGAACAACATACTTGATATAAGAACCATCAACCTTGAATGAGAGGTAAAAGGTGAGATCTTGAAAGAAGAGTTCTTTTGGAAAACATTTTGATGGACACAAAAAAAAACAGTGACAAACATGCATATCCCAGAAAAGTAAAGTAAATGATGAACAAATGATCTTTGAGGAGTAACCATATCAAAAATGGAGTGAAAGAGGGAGAACTCGAAGGAAGAAAATTGGGTTCGAGATTTCCCCTTACCTTGTACTCGAATGCCTCCTTCTCTTTAATGTCCTGTATAATGACATTATATTCATTAATTAGAAATTAAAGAACCTTTTATACATTAATAGGGTTCATTATGGTTTCATTATTTCATATTATGTTCCTTTGGATTACTTATAGAGTTTAAAAACATTGTTCAGGGATGTTCTTTTACATGGTTTTCTTGAGCGGTCCACTTGTATTCTTAATTTTATGTTTGGGTAGATTATCGTTAAACATCCAGAACTGATATTACATGTAATTAATGATATTACAGAAGCTTGGATGATTTTAGAATGAGTTATATTAGATTCATGTGGCCGAATTATTAGATAATAATTAAATGAAGATTATTTGGGCTGATTTGAGCGGTTTTTGGATCACAACCAACTCATTTTAATTTTTCACTTAGTAGTATGGCCATAGATTATTTCCAGAACTTAAAATAGAACATAATACATATAAAACATTCTGGTTCAACCATAAAAATGGTTTCATGACCAGATTGAAGGTATAAATGGAAGAAGAGAGCATGTTGTTTTTGAAGGTGATAAATTATCACCACATGAACAACGTTCTCTTTAATAAAATAAAAGGAAGGGAGAAAGGGTGTGGGGTGATATAATATAACATTAGAATCATAAAATTATAGTATATATATAATAATGGATTTATAGAACAATTTGGATTAATAAGGGTAGGGAGAGATCATGAAAGGATCTTGAACTTGAAAGGAAATTAAAGGAGAAGAGGGAGAAAAATTACCTTTAGAATCCTCCTCTTGAGTTCCTCTTTAAGGAAGCTAGGCTTGGTCTTTTGATGAGACCAGCAGATTTTGGACGTGGGGGATGAGCTAGGGAAGGTTTTTGGGAAGAATTTAGAGAAGGCTTGGAGCTAGAGAGGTGTGAGGAAAAGAGGGAGTGAATGGTGGCTTTTATAGTGGAGGGGAGAGGGGTTTTCTTAATATTAAATTGATTAGTTTATTAATTCCCCCAAGGACAAGGAATATTGAGTCTTGGATGACCAAGAATAGTAAATTTGACTTGTGAATTCGGGATTTGGGTGCTTACATCACTTGTGATGTCAGGAATAGTGGATTTTAATTAAAATGCATTTATATGATAAATTAATGTATTATACTATTCATAAAAAATTCAAGTATCTCAGAAAAATCCCAAAATTTTACCCCTACCATTTTTCGACGTGTAGAATCCAAAAATGAAGTCCATTTTTCAAAAATAATTTTCTAAATATTATTAATTTAATATTTAATTAAAAATCATAATTTACTTAAAAAAACAGTTTTTAAAATTAAAACTGATTTTGCAATTCTTTCAAAAATTACTTAGGGTCTTATAAAATTATCTAAAAACTATTAGAAATTGATTAAATAATTTATGAATATATTTCAGGAAAATAAATATTCTTTTAAATTAATTAATTAATTATAATTAATCATTTATGATTTATAAAATATCAAAAATGTTTACTAAGGTCAAATTATCACTTTCTATGATGACTAAATTTTATTTTATTATTCATAGGTAATGTTACTCTTATTTACTATTCATAAGGTTCATATTACTATTCATAAGGGTAGGTTACTATTCTTAAGGGTATGTTACTATTTATAAGGGTAGGTTACTATTCACCAAAAATTATTTTTGTTTCATTAGACTCCAAAAACTATCTTGAGCATAACCGTGTATGCCAATTTTTAAAATTCCAAACATAGGGGTGACAAAATTATGTTTAAAGGTCACTTATCACTTAGTAGTTCATTATTTTGTGTTTTTATGACATAGATATAAGAAGGGAATTTTCTATTGAAAAACTTTGGGTCGTTACACTTTGACCAGATGTATATATATTTGAAGAAAACAATTCTAGTGGGATATCAAGAAGAGGAAGATTATATATTTTTTTCTTGATACATGGTTTAACAACAAGTAAAGGATGAATGATGTAAGACTAAATTTATGATGATGAAATTTCCCATACTAGTATAGAAAAGTGAAAACATAACCATGTATTACATTAAAGGAACCCCTAGGAATTATAAACAAAATAATAATATATGGGTGGTATTTGATCACCTAAAAAAGATATTGTGTTTCATTTCTATAAAAGAAGATTTCTATCATGGACAACTCCCTAATATACACTTTAGTTAAGTATTGACACTACATGGATTTACAATCTCTATTGTATCTGATTGAGATCCATGTTTTACCTAGAGGTTCTAGAGAATCCTACCATATGTTTGGGATACAGTGTTGAGTTTCATTATTTCTTATCACCTTTAGATGGATGGTAAATTTGAAAGGACCCTTCCAAATATAGAGTATATATTGTGTTATTTTTAAATGAATTTCTAATTATGTTGGGATCATCACATTTCCCTAGTGGAGTTCTCATATAATAATAGTTTCCATTATAGCATTCAAATAAAACTTTATGAGGCTCTTAATGGGAAGAGGTGTCAGACTCCAATAAACTGGGATGATTTGGATAGCGGGAGATTATGGGACCATATCCGATCCAAGAGATTATAGATAAGTTTCAAACCATTCACCTTCTTAGAAATATACACAAAGATGATAAAAAATATATACATAAAATCATTGAAAGGACCTGGGGTTTAAGGTTAGATATGTATTGTTCCTTTATATATCACCATGGAATAAGGTAATGAATTTTTTAAAGAAGAGAAATATTGTTTCTTGATACATCAACCCCATTGAGATCCTCGATCACATCGAAGTGGTGACATATCTACCAACACTCCCACCAAACCTGTATCATGTACATGATGTGTTCCATATATACCTCATCAGGAAGTATATACCAAACCCCTCACATTTATTGAATCCAGAGGTGATTCCCTTTGGATAATGATCTTTCATATGAGTAACACCCAGGAAAATATCTTAGATCATTGATTCAATGCTCCAAAAAATAATAAAAATCACTTGGTAAAATTCCTATGAAGAAATAACCAGTTTTAGGAGGCGATATGGGAATAAAAGAGGCTATGAAACAAAATCAAACTCATCTAATCTAGTGTATGAAATAATGTTTTGAGAGAGAAACTTCTGAAGGGGTGAATAATGTAATGAAAAAAATATTATAAATTAAATTCCCTTTTCAATGAATAATTTTTATTAAATAATGTAGTTATAAAAAACACATGCACTAATTTTTCTACTTTGGATAGTTATAAAATATAGCTCATCAGATTTAATAGTCTATGAAGAATCTTAATAATTGATAATATAGATATTGTATAGTGATCATTATGATTATTATATATTAAGGTTCCTGATAAAATCCAATTGATATAGAGGAAGGAAGTGATGGCCTTGAACAGTAGGATTATACCCTATGATTCCCATTTACTAGAGTTTTAGAGTGAGATGACAACATTGGGATTTTTACATGACCAATCTCAATAATAAATCCAATAACTGAAGATGGAGTGAAACTGTTTACGGTAGAATTTCAATTTTATCAATATCATGTCCCATACAATGCTTGATGAACCACCCTAGGAAATAACCCCCATATGAAACCTTACGCTTAGGGTGTATACTGGTGTGATAAGGGGTTATGTATCTATACCCTAGTAATATGAATATGTTTAATTTTTTTTAATTAATTTTTTTTATATTTATACCTTTTAATTATAACTTTTTAAGTGATTATATGATATATTTGGGAAAAAATATATTTTGATATGAAAAAATTAAAATTATATTTTTGGGAGATATATACTCTCAATTAAGATTTTTTTATAATTTAAATAATTTATGAAATAAGTTTTATTTTAAAGAAATATTACTATTAAATAATTATTATTTAACTATAAATGATAATATAATTTAATGAATTCCAATTTAATTATTATAAGAGAAATTTTTTTGTATCACAAAACTAGTATTTTTTAGAAAATAAGGATTTTTATTTAAAAGTGAAAGGTGTCATAGTTATGAAATTATTTTTATAAAATAAATATTATTTTTGAAATCATCACATCAAAATTATCCATGGGTGATTTTTTAATAATTTTATGATATAATAAAATTTTTGGTTAAAAATTAAATATGGTATAAATATAAGTTCTTTATTATGATATCACAATAGACCAAACGTAATTTTAAAATTGTCATAATAAGTATCCATATCCATGATTATATTTTCCATTAAAAATAATCTGTTTTTGAAGTTATTTTATTAATTTTATAATTCTTTAATGAATCCACCAAAACATATATTATATTTAATGTTTTTAAAATCAATTCATTATGAACATGATTCACGTAAAAATCACCAATGGTATTATTTTAATAACATTAGTTATTGGACTTATAAAAAACTATAATAAAATACTATCTTTTATAAATCCTGAGATGAAACTATGGTATTGTTTTTTGATTAAGATTATTTTTTCATATAGATTCCAAATCCTATGTTTAGAAATTAATAAAGAACTCTCCTCTATTTTCCCATAAATACCCACTAATCATCCGAGTACTATTCCATCAAAACTCATTGATCATTAATTTCCTCTCCCTATCCATCTCTAAATCCCTAACAATATATTTCCAAAATATTAAGAAGCTTCTATTAGGCTTTTAGAGGCGCCCTCTCCGGGAAAGGGATCCTCTCATCTTCCTTTTTTTCAAATACTTTCCTTATACCAAAACATTTTATTTCTAATTATTCAAGTTATAATGTATTTCTAAAAATCCATCTTAATTTACATATAATTACCTTGTAATTAGGGACTAAAATTTCACTCTCATTAATCCCTTACATGAACCTTTATGTACACCCATTATGCTGCTGAAATTGTAACATGATTTTCAACGCCAAACTTTTATATTATGAATACCTATACCCATTTACATTCAATGATATTCACCTTGATGGAACTATATTTAATTTATTTTTTACTTCAATGTCTATAATCCACACTACTTAATCATGTGATTAAAATTCATGAAATAAATTTTTATATTTAATTTTGTTTGTTCCACAAAAATACACATTCATGGTATGAATGTGATAGATTGGATAAAATTTTATCACACGCCAATGTATTGGGTAATTTTTTTATCTCATGATATACCATATATGGTGAATTTGAGGACATATAAGCACAATATGTTATGGCTTCTTGGTGTTTATCCTTGAATTATGATTATGATGTCATGCTTTATGTTATTTCCACAATTATTTTGTTTCCTTGATGTTATCCTCTTTTACCATGCTTGGACGTTCATTATTATGATTCAAACCTTTATATGTAATCGTTTCATGCATCTTTACTCACATATACTACTTTACCTTATTATATTATTTGATTATTCTCTTAATAATATTAATATATCACTCCTTTTGTTATTTATACCCCCACGTTATCTCATGAAACATTAGGAAATCGATTTATTTTATGGGTTTCTTGTTGAGTTTTTAAATAATTTCAAGGTATACCTATTTGAAGATATTGTTTTATATATCTTATTTCCCAGATAAACTAGGCATATAGATCTTTTAGGTTTTTAACATGTGTATATTTATGTGATAGATCATGTATTAAAATGTATTAAAGATATGGGTTGTCATATAGGCCATGGTGGAGGGCATGGTTATTGTTGTGATGGCATTAAAACGATCATATTTCTTCCTATATCTTGACCAAATCAAATGGGAAATGTAATAAGGTTAAATATCGAGTACTGATTTTTAATTAATCATTTCAAACCCCTATTAATTAAATCATCCTTCCATATCATGTGGATTCCTTTGTTCTAGATTATTTTTAGATGCTCCTTGGATGAAATTGAAAAACCTCTCTTTATGTTGAGACTGCTTCTTAGTTAACACAAATTATTCTTTATCTCCTTTATTCATATTTCTGAAGAAATCTAAACATTGAATATAGAGGGTGTTCTAATTAATTTATAATTATAGGGAACTAAACTCTTTTTTCTTTTCTATCAATATTTAACATTACCATTGATGGTTTTAATACTTGGGTATGTGGCTGTTCTACCATTTCCTTTTTCTTATTCTCCACCTTACCCATGAATGTTTTTCATGCTGGATTTGAACTGGTTCTAGGAATTCTTGTCATAAAATCATTCCAATTGGTGTGTGAATGTGTTTTAGGTGATTATGGTCTTATAAATCCTTGACATTGATGTCATTGATCTTGAGGTAGGAAGTTCCTTACCATATATGTACCTATATATGTTATTTTCATGATATTTTTTATGTGTTATAAATAATTTTTTATATTAGTTTCATGTTATTGATTGAGTAATAATTGATACCCATACCAGATTTGTGATAATATGATTTTTATGTATCCCCATGAGAAATATTCTTTATATTCCTCATTGTTCATTAATATGATAAGTATTTATTGTTGTATTTCATAGATGGTAGGAACTTTCTTTGGGTATCAAAGTAAAAATGTTTCTTTTCTTAGATAGACAACCCCTTATAGGGTGAGCGTGAGGACATGATGATGGCTACAAATTATGGATTATTTAATGGTATGGGTTGGATCACTAACATGTCTATTGATGTGGGAGTAGAACATACTTGGGAACCAAGAATTCATTTGCTATAGGATGAATTGGGATAATTCCAGGCAGTGATAACATGCTTATTTCATTTGGTTAAACATGTCAGGTGGGGCTTATCATCATTAGGGGATAATGATCAGGATCAGGATGGGGTGCCCATTGTTTATGATAACAACCATCATCAATGTGGGCTGTGTATCTTTTAATTTAAGGTATAACATGAACTAACATTCATAATGTTCCAACTGATGCTAGGGATTATTTCATGTCTTTTTATGTGTAGTGACACACATTTACATCCTTACCAGCATCGTGTCAAAGTAGGTGGGGCTGAGGTTCTTGGTGGCTTGGTTAGAACATGATGACTTGACACATGTGTGGGTAAATGTTTACTAGATAATTTTCATTATGAAGACATAAACTATTATATATTAATAAAAATTTAAGTTAAGTAAACATTGGTGGTGTCCTTCTAGGTTTTATAATCACACCCTACATAGGCATCTCCATACATGTGAAGAGTTCACGATCAAGGACATAGGGAAGGGAAAAGTACCTGTGATTGGGATATAAGAGATGGGGCATGATGATCAAAGGAGATATTGGGAAGGAATATGGTGTGATTCCATAATATTTTATTTATTTACCTATCTTAATCACACTCTTATTTGGATTTCCAATTTGGGGGTCCTTGATTTAATATTTATGTATGACCTGATATTCATGGAATGTTTTTATTTATATATTTTTTATTTATTACATTATGTTTATTTTTGAAATTATTTATTCTTTGTTTTATTGATACCAAGGGTATAGTCTCCCCATAGACGGTGTTCCGACCCTCACTGCTTGTCAACAATATCTTGTGTATGGAGAGATTCACATAAGGCTATGTGGTGCTCTAGATCAGATTCAATGATTTGGGTCTAGGCATTAGAAAGTGGTATCAAAGTGTGGTTTTGATCCTCTAACTTATACATTATGGTCTCATATTCCAAATTATTGAAACTTCAATTTGATGTAGATTTTTAACACCCTGGCCCAAATCACAGAATTTGAGCCCGAGGGCCACATCACCTCATGAACATCTCCCCATACAAAAGAGTTTTTCATCTAGAAATGAGGGTCCAAACACCATAAATGGGTATACTATATCCCAAATATCAATAAATATAAGTGTAAATAACATCATAAATAAACACAGTGGAATGAATAACAATGATATAACGAATGGGATGGAAAGTATCTCAAATCACAAATATTAGTAAATCAACGAACCCCAAAGTGGTCTTCCAAACAATAGTGTGACATAGATAGGTAAAAAAAATTAAATATTATGGTATCAATATGGGGTCCGTCCTAGTAACACCTACAATCTCCATGAAACATCTTCAAGATCCCTGTCACTAGGAATTTTCCCTTCCCTAAGTCCATGATAATTAATTCCTCCAGCACATTGAGATTCCCATGTAGGGTGTGATTACAGAACACAACAGGACAAAAACAATTCATACTTAACATAAGTTAACATGAATATATAATAGTGTATTTCATGATAAAATAAATACTCAAGTAAACATAGAGACCTACATGAATTGTGTCATCATGTGATAACCAAGACTACAACAAATCTAAACCCACATTATTTGAATAAAGATGGTAAGGACGATAATTTTTGTCACCACACATCACAAGACATTCCATAAATCCATGCCTCAGTTTTCACCTTATGTATATCAGTTAAAGTTCATCCCTTAGGGAAAAAGTACATGCTTTCCCTAATGGTTTTCGTATCAGTAACACCGTACTTCCCACCCTAATAGTGATTGTTATCCTCATATGATGGTAAGTCCCACCTTATATGTTTTACATAAATTATAATCACATCACCCTACATGTAATTCGCACAATTCCCCCTATAGATAATGGATCCTCATCTCCCATGCATGGTCTTCTTACACGTTACCTAACATGTCTCTCATCCGACCCATGTCATAAAATAATTCATGGTCTATAGACAGAATCAAGTCATAATTCTCCCCCTATAAGGTTTTATCTAATATAAATATAGAAACCTAATCATACTGATACATTAAGAAGGGTTCTATAGTATATTAAATATGAAAAGAAATATGTGTCGTAGGAAGGAACAAAAAGAAAAATAAATAATAGTTTTTGAAGGTATACACATAAATAATATTATCACATATCATGCATGGGACTTAAGGGTCACTCACTCACCCACATACAAACTCATATCCTTTATGGGTAGTCCATCATAAGCAAACATATAATGAAAATATCATATACAAGTACCTATATAGTATGCATGTTCCTACTTAAAGATCAAATATGTTAATGCCAAGGATCATCAATAGAGTTTTCACTCGAACCACATTCACACGATAACAAAAACTTTTTCATACAAAGAACTCCTAGAACCGATTTCAATACAACATGAAAACAGTTCTTAAGTAAGATGGAGAAGAAGAAAAATCCAAAGGTAGAATACACACTTACCCAATTATAATAACCTTCAATGGTAATCTTTGACCATGTTAGGAGGATTAAGAAACTTTTCACTCTAAGATAGTGAACAGAGAAGGGAGTCAAGGATCATATGAGTTTGATTCACTTATAAACATCATTATATTCCGTATTTAAATTCTTCTAGAAATATTGAGTAAGGACATTGAGAATAACCAAGTACAACCAAGAAGAAATCTCAATATAAAGAGAGGTTACCCAGGTTCCTCCAAGGAACATCTAAAACTAATATTGATCTAAGGAATAATTATAATAAAGGGGATATTTGATTAATAGGGGTTTTAAGTGATTAATAAAATTATTTAAAATCCCACATTTAATCCAACATTTTTCCCATTTGTTTTGGTTTTAATTCAATAAGAAATTCATCCATTTTGGCTATTATAAATCCATCCCTACCATCACCACACCCTCAACTATGGATTTTCCATGGAATGATGTTATTAAACATTAAATCTAGAAATGGATTCCACAATGGGTTTTTAACCACACCCTATGTGTTTTTCAATCACCAAAACCTCTAAAAATGCTTGAAAATCAATTTCCTCTTTCCCTTTTTATACACACTCACACAAGATCAAAAACGGATTGCACTAAGGTGTGATGGTATATATTCTAAAAAGAACTAAAAAATACACTTTATAATTCCAAAAACCTATAGGGAATTATGAATCCAATATCCACCCATAAAAAGTTTAACAAATATCCCCTAATACATGTTAGATCATACGTTAACATAACCACCCCAAAAAATGGGAGATATAATTCTCTCCCTGAATGGACATATCATCCTAGATAATTATCTCCATATTCAACCCTGAATAACTTTATCTAACATTCATTTCTTCTAAATCCATCAATTCCCCAACTTAGGAGACACCCACAAGAAAACCTAGTCTACCATAACAAACTATAATGATCTCGTCCTATGGTTAGCATATGATTTTTGTCTACTATGAGAATAAAAAAACAATTTCTTGATTATCTAATGTATCTCAAAGGTCTCCAGAAGCATACTAATTTCAGAAAATACTACCTCACCCACCATGATCCAACACAATGGTGAGTGTAATATCCATACATAGAGAGCCTAAAAATTTTCCTCCTAAAATGAAGATTGAAAACTACTTTCATAAGAGAACTCCACTAAGGATATGTGATCCTTCAATGATCCTATGGAATCTAGGATTAATACCCAAAGTATATCCTTAGGGATCCAAACCATCCTCACTAATTTTCCACTAATCTTTAAATAATACATCATACCCAGCCTCAACTATGTTCCCAAAGCCTTATAAAAACCATTAAAAATGAAATGTAAAATATGTTTCCTTGTTTAACATGATACTACAAGGAAATACATATAATCATATAATATCTATGATATAAATCTTTCCTAACATATTGATAGAGTGGTTATCTTTGATCAACAAGAAGTGAGCTATTTTTGAACTGATTGGTTATCACCCAAATGACATCACAACTCCTTGGGGTACTGAATAACTCTGTGAAGAAGTCCATCGTCACATTATCCCACTTCCACATAGGAATATAAAGTGGATGAAGAAAACCACCTTAATTATGATTATTTATATTTAACCTATATCAGGTAAGTCATTATGAAAGGAAATCATTGATATCCATCATAATCTGAGTCCACCAAAACTAATTTTGAATATCATGATATATCTTCATTGATCCAGAATTAGCTCCCATCCTTGAAAAATAAGACTATCTTGTTCACTATTACCTCAAATAAGTCGACACTACAAACCTACCCTTAGCATAAATTACATCATATTCATATAAGGATCATCATAGAATAGAATCATCACTTGTAAATTGTTCCCACATCACTACAAAATCTATGTCTGACTCTTTTCTCATATTCTCATGGTACACCAAAGAATACATGATATATAGATGTGCACATGTAATAAAACCCAAATTATCTAATTAATCCACAAGAAATTACTCTATCAAACTTATCATACCCCACTCTGACTATGAAGGTATCTCTACATGCTTTCACATCTCTAGTACTTTAATTCTAAGAGAAGCTACAATGACATTACCCCTACCTAGAGAATAATATGTTTCAAATTCTAATGATCATGGAAACTCCACCAAATTTATCTACCTTATATTTAGATCTCACTGAGAGAAGATATATGAAATTCTTTTATAGTCTGTGTAAAAAACAAACCCCTCATTTATACGATAATGTCACCAATAACTCAGAGCTTGGACCACAACGTCCAAGTAAAAGTCATGTTTTGGGTAGTTCTTCTCATGAGGTCATAGTTTACATGACCCAAACCCCATTACTTGGACCCATACATTAGAAAAACCCTCAAAACAACTCTTGAGGAATCACAGTAAACTTCATAACCAATTCAATGTTTTGGAAAATTTAGCACTGGGATGTCATAAAACTTTTCTTCAGCTATTGGATGGCCTCTTCACAATTATCTAACCACTCAAACTTCACTCTCTTATTTGTGAGTCTAGTCATAGGTGCTACCAAAAATTAGAAATCATGTATGAAAAATATATAGTATCCAGAAAAAATGAAGAAGCTCTTGATATCTAAGGAATTATAAAGGTGAGTCCAAGACATCACGACCTCCACCTTCTTCAGGACAACAAAAATTCTAGCTTTTTAATCTACATTCACTAGGAAGTATATATCCTAGATCAAAAAGTGACTCTTTTGTATATTGGATTAATGATTATGTGATTGAATTTCACTAAATACTATCTAAATATGACAGGTCCATTAATAAATGAGAATGTCCAAAACAAAAAACATGATTATTTAGTAAATAAATGAGTGAAATATTTTATTCGTGGTGGATATGAACACCACTGGAGGACTAATAAAACCAAATAACATCGCTAAGAACTCACAGAGCCTATAAAAGATCTTTAATCCCATATTTGGTATGTATTCCTTGCTTACCTAAAGCTGATGATAGCCTAAACAGAGGTCATTCATGGAAAACCAATAATGTCTTCACAGCTGATCAAATAGATCCCTGATTCTATGAAAAGGAAACAATTTATTTATCAATAAATAATTCAATATTATATTATATACACAAATATAAGAACAAAATTAATCATATATGTTACAATTCCTCTTCAAATATTGATAATGAGGATTGATGAAGAATCAAGGCCAAAGAAAAATTATCAATTTAAAGAGAGGTTTTCCAGCTTTCCGGAATGGCCCAAAAGCCTTATATTTTTTTATATATTTTGGATAATATACCTTTTTAAGGGTTGAGGGGGAACCCTTACATGACCTATAAGACTATTGGAACGGGGCCCAATACATTACTTGAAGGTCCAGAGGCAAAATTCCTAATACATAACTTGAAGCCCAGACCTTGACCCTTGGAACTTCCCCTCCATATCATCTACGTCATAAATGTATTTAGCTCTCCACTTATCATGTATTTCCAGCTATAATTTTCCCATGTAGATCTAAATGAGTCATATTATTGATGGAAATTTCCATACCCTCTCATTTTTTCAATCTAGTTAGCTTTACTCTAGTGGATGCTACATGCTCTTAATACTCTTTGGGGGTCTACTTCTGTGTTGTATACCCGGGTAGTTTTGAGATCCCAGTAGCCTGAAGGACCTATGGCCCATAGGCCTTGGTGGCTCAAAGATCCTTTGGCCTGAAGGACTATGATGTACAGAAGGTTCTAAGACTCATATGCCCAAACCAGGGGCACTATTGGCCAAATTGGATGAATAGTTCTAGCTACTACAGTACCAAATAATACCTCCTACAGTATTGCTACAGTGAATACCACAACAACCTAGAAATTTTTCCCCCCTTGGATTAGAACTTGGTTCTTTTGGATTCTACACAGGAGCCCTTACCCCTGGGGTACGAGCTCATTAGTGTTTTTTCCATGTGAATCCAAGGATTTTCTAAAATTCATATAGATTTATGGAATAAACATAAGAAGGGGAATGATTTGTTTAATAAGGGTTTTAATTTATTGATAGATTTATTTAAAATCTCAAATTTAATAAAACTATATTTTCACTTTGATTTGTTCAAGATTAGAGAATAAATCTAGTAGTTTCAACCATTTGAAATCCATCTTGATTATTTCCACACCCACCTCCACTGCTTGGATATGGCCATGCTATTCTTGAACATGCTATACTGAAATAGCTTCCACCATGGAATGTTTCCCACACCCATAGTGTTTTAACCAAACAATGGACTCCAAAATGTTTTGAAAATCTATTTTCCCTTACCTATTTTATATAGTAGCACACTAGAGAAAAAAAAGCATTCACCAAGGCATGCTGTTGTTCATTTTGATCCAAAAACCTCAAAAACCAACTTTTATTCTTACAAAAAACCACAAGTCCCTATGATACCATGTTTTAACCATTAAGAGGTTAAAAAACATCACTTAATCCATGTTAGATATTATATGAACATAACCACCCAAAAAGAGCGTGTTAAACTTACCATTACCAAAAATGATTAAGAAAGTGAAGATAGTGGGGAAACTTGTAATATTTTTTTTCTAATTGTCTTAAAAAATCTTACTGTAATATCCATTGTTGAATTTTTATAGAATATTCCCATATATGTAGATCTTATAAAATTATTGGTTTTAAAAAAGAAAAAACACGAGGAGATTAGAATAATACCACTCATGGGGGAATAATCAAGATGGATTTCAAGGTTTAAACCAAACAAGAAAAAAATCTCTTTGACTAGTTTTTCTATTAAATATTATTAGTTTTGAAGATCATGGTGTGATCTAAGAGCGAGCATGAACAACATTTCATATGCAACATTTAAAATTTTGGAATTGAAATAGATGAATCCAAAAAGAGATTCTCATCAGTTTTTGGACACAACCATTTGATATTCATGAGATTTTATTGAAGATATTTTTCAGTGGATAATTTATATATTAAAATATTTTATTTATGATTTTTATATAAAAAGATAATACAACCATTAATATGTGAATTCAATTTTTAATAATAGGAGGTGCCTTGATTTCTATTCCAAGTGGTCAGTTATCTATACAGGTTATTTTTGAGAAAGTAACACTTAATATTCATCATGAAAATAATTATTTTATTTAAAAAGATGTGGATTTGAGTGAAGGAAGAAAAAAGGAACTATTGGATGTTTATTCCATTGAGTAAATGTAATAATTATATACTATAGAGAATAAATACGAAGGTAAAATTTATAATAAAGTTAATAGGAGGATACTTAAAATTATTGAAGATATTGGAGAAGCTACTGTGAAAAATGAGTTCAAATAGGGTCACCATGTTTGATTAGTTTATGATTTAACATTTTATTTTTTAGGAATGATTAAAAATGGATGGACTGGACTTATAGGAGTATGTAAAGTGCTACCTAAATAAATATTATAACTAATTTTAATGAAAATATGAAGACCCATCTATATAGATAAATATAATGTTTGAGCAGTCATTGATTTAGATTGGGTATCATCATTATAAACTTCATTCACATAACAATATTTAGTTTCTAGTATGAATACAGTAATCAAGAAAACATTTCAGGGGGAAACATGGGGTTTTTAATAGATTTATGTCTTATTTAATAATTATTTTTAATTTTTTAATGAATTTTTTTAGTATGTAGTATTAATGTCCCTTATATTTATTAACTTAGTTAAAATGAACTTTTAATTTCACTTGGTTGATTATTATTTTGTAAGTCCATGATTCTGGAAGGCTCAAAATGAGAATAATGGAAAAAATTGTAAAGGTAAAAGATTTATTTGATAAAGGATTATTACTTTGAATTCAATATCTATTTTTTAATTTCCTCATATTTTTTCATATTAATTATTAGTTTAAAGAAAATTTTCATGACATATTTATTATCTTCTCTATATATTTTATCTAGTTTGAAAATATTTCAAAGGAACCCCATAATGGAATTTTTGATATCATTTTTCATAAGGATGATTTAGTAATATGGGATGTGAATAAGTATTGGTAATAATGAGAGTATAAATTTTATGAATAATGATTTGGGAATATTGATGGATTTATTTATATACAATTCCTCTCATATTTTCATGCTTTTATTTTATAAAGTTTATGTTGAATGTTTTTTTATTATTATTTAATCCACGAGTGGTTGTTAATATTTTATGTCTTCCTTTAATAAGAGGATTATATGAAATTTTTTCTAGTTAATTATTTTTACCTTTTTCTCTAGAGATACTAGGGACATATATACTTATATAAATTTCATTGATATCTTATTAAATCTATAAAAGAAAAAAGTGGAATTAATATAATTGAGGCATTTTTTATTTGATCCTCTTATACATTTTAAACAGACTGTTATATTTTACCTTTATTTTAATCTTATTTAATCCACAGATGTACTTGATAGAGAAACTATATTGTAAGCATATTTTATCCTTCCTACTCTATTAATGACATTTTTACAATATTTAAAATATTTACAATAAGATGAGTGTGAGATAAGTGGGTGTTTTATAGTGTGAAGTTGATAGTTTTTGTTAAAAATGTAAAGGATGTGAGGTGTTATCATAGTAAAATGTGGAATGGGTTTTAAAATAACTTTTAATGTGATTTATTGTATAAAGGATAAAAAATAAGAGAAACATCATTAAAAAAAAATGGTAAAATCAGTATTGGGAAAATAGAAAAAATATAGAAAAAAATTCGGAGAAGGAATTGTTTAAAAAAAAGGCATGTACTTGATTTTTTATATTGTTATGTTTTTTGGTCCTATAAGATGAGGAAAAGGAGTGTGGGGTGATATATTGTTTGGAAGTGTTTTTTATTTGAATTTTAATTGATTATCATGCATTTTACTTTATATTTTAACCTCCAATTTGAGAATTATAGTTTTTTCAGATTAATAACCAACAAACACTCACCCTCAAAGTCATTTGACCCTTTTATGGATTTCATCATGATTAATGTTTATTTTTTTCTTTAGGTTTTTTTCAAGATTATGACTAAGAATCATGTAATCAAGGTATTAGAATAACTCTATTCAAATATGGATTGTGTGATGAGAGAATTTTTTTGAATGAGGTAGATCATAAGTGAAATTTGACTAATAATATATTGAAATATGTGAATGGGAATCAATAAAAGTATCATTAATTATATTGGAAGATTAAAACACACTATTGATTAGTTTTCTTAAAAAATATGGAGTTGAAAAAATGTTTTTCATACGATGCCTGAAATTGTATACTTTATCAATAATTATTTTATTTAATTGATTATAATATATAAACCATGGTGGTATGGGTTTAATTTATACTGATGTGGAGGTTTTATACTTGATGAATAGTTGTGTTTAAGTGTTTCGGGATTTGATACATCAATTTCATACACTAATTTTTATTATTAAATTAATTGAATTTATTTAACAATTTTTTATTTTTGACCAATTATTAATATTTTTAAATCATTGAAGGAAAATGAGTTCTCTTTGAACTTTTAATAGAAAAATATTAATTTGTACCATGGAATTGTGAATTTTAAATACAATTAAATAGAAAAGTAAAAAATAAAATATGTCCAACCATATCATAACACAACACATGAAATTCCAACCATGAGTGGATAGAAATTTCAATGGTGTGAGGTAGCACAATGGGAGTAAAATGAAGGGTAGAGAGAATTCTATAGTGTAAATAAGTCTATATACCACATCTAAGAACAATATGGGATTCATAAGAATATAACTGTTAAATTTAAAGGATGTTTGTGGCTTGTATTGAGGTGACATCATCTCACTTTGTATCTTCACATGCTAGGGTTTCTCATGCAGCACATGTTGATTTTTTTCTAAAAAATTGAATTTATAAAACACTATAGAAGGCCCAATTTGATTCTTAAAGAAGACTCATCATCCATTTATGAATATAAAAGATAATTGTATCATGCAGGATATGTAATAAGTAAGTTCATATGTAAGATATATTCAAGACAAAATAATTCCATTGAGTGAATCCCTGATTTTTCATGGTCATAAATATGAAACACACTATGTTAAAGGATTCCATTTAAGATATATGGTTGAATGTGTTGGTCTATAGAGACCTTGATTTAGCAGTCACAATAGACTTGATCTAGATCAACATCAGGGGCCACCAAAATTCAGTCATTATAGCCCAACATAGTCACCATATGATAGTATCTATAGGTTAACATAATCTATCCTATAGAGACCACCATATTGAGACTACTATAATTTTTTTTATTTTTTTAAATTTCATTGAAACATTACAAAAATAACCATATATAAAAAATAAAATAATTATTTCAAAAATATATAAAACCAAGGACCCAGAAATCTCTATTCTTCATCAACATCCAGACTCCACACCCATCCTTAAATAAAAATAAATAAATAAATATAATAAAATAAATTCTACATTAAAAAATATCTCAACCAAAAATTGAAAAAAATAACATGTTTCAATTAAAGCTTAATATAATATAATGAAGTTATTTGACTTTTGAAAATATATTAATAATTTGTAATAATTTTTTCAAAATTTAGAACTTATTCTACCATTCTAAATAGACTTCATGGATAAATGAAATTTATCATTATTATAAACATCAATAATAATAATAAGATGGTTCTCTTGTGATTTCAAGTCATTCTGAGGGCATTTTCTATATATTTGAATGCTAAACATAGTTTTTGGGGTTTTATGACACTAAAATTTCATTTTCTGTCATCCCAGTCAAATAGAACCTTATATTGATGTAACCTATTCTTTTTCCATTTTAAATTCACCCTATTATTATTTTCATGTGATTTCACAACATTAAGAGGTCCTTTGATTGGGTTTTCATGTGTTTTTAAAGGGCGTAAAGCCTTTAAAAACTACATATTTAGTCGTTCTACGTATACCACACAAATGTTTGATGTTTTTTCTCCACATACACATAAAATATAATAATAATATGGTATTTCTATGATTTCTTGTAATTTAGAGGATGATTGATATGAATCTAACCATTAAACATAAATTCTGGCGTGTTATGCACCTAAAAGTGAATTTTTGGTCCACCTAGCTATACTCTAGATCAAAATGACATTTCATATTATTGGCCACATAAAAATCCATTCTGTGGTTGTTTTAATCTGATGTCATAGTATTTAGATGTCTTTCTGTTGATTTTAACCCCAAGAAGAACCATTTTAAATGGTGTCAAATATCTAAAAACAAAATATTAAGTCATACAAAAAAATCACATATTATTGATATGTTTTATGGTCATACATATAAATAATTATAGTAAGATGGGTTTCCTTTGATTTCAAGTCATTATGAGTCCATTTCTTATGTATCTAACTGCTAAACACATGTTTTGGTGTTTTATGACACTAAAAGTGAATTTTCTATCATCCTGAACAAAGGGAAACTATAATTGATGTACTATCTACTCAAATATATCATAACTCATTCCATGGTTTCTGTATGATTTCATAGAATTCATATGTTGTTCGGTTTATTTTGAACCCCCGTGTGTTTTTAAAGTGTGGAAAACCTTTAAAAACTACATATTCAGTCGTTATGGAAAGATCGCATGTCCAATTGATGTTTGAACACCTCAAAAACATCAAAAAATAAAAAAAAAATATAGCTCTATAATAACTTCAAGTCATTCTGAGGTTGTTTTCTATGGATATGACCATTAAATGAACATATTGATATTTTATGACACTAAATGTGCATTTTTCACCCTCTCGCGAAAACACCATTTCATATGGATTTTATGCCTTCTAAAAAATTTTAAAATTAACTCTACAATTTTTTTTATTTTATTTCATAGAATTTGGATCATGTTTAGTTTTTTTGTCCCTTAAAAATACCTTTTTAAAGAGTGTCAAACCTTTAATAAAGTGCATATTTGGTTGTTCTGGGAAGACTGCCCATACGATTGATGTGTAGTCTAATTATACACATCAATAATAACAATAATAATATTTTCATGTGATTTCAATTCATTAGATGGTTGTTTGATATATATATGACCATTAAACACATGTTTTAGTGTATATTGACACTAAAAGCGTGTTTTTCATCATCTTGGGAAAACGACACCTCCAATTGATGTATCGTCTAATCACTATTCCAAAATTTACTATAAAGTTATTGTTATCTAATTTCATGGAATTCAGAGGGATGTTCATTTGATTTTGACCCCATGTACTTTTAAATTGTGTTAAACCTTGAAAAACATCATATTCAGTTGTTCTGGGTATACCACACATCTTATTGTTGTGTTGTCTCCTTGTACACATCAAAAATAATAAAAAGAAAATTTTCCTATTATTTCAGTTCATAATGGGGTCATTTTACACTGATCTTACTATTAAATGCATGTTTTAGTGTTTTATGACACTTGTAGTGTGTTTTAGGTCCTCCATAACAAACTCTAGTTCTTTTTTACATTCTATCTACTAAAAATTTTCAAAATTCAAAATATGGTTATTTTTATCGTATTTTATGGAATTTGAATGTCGTTTGGCTATTTTTGACTCTTAGACACACCTTTTTAAAGGTTTTCAAACCTTTAAAAACTGCATATTCCATCATTCCAGTAAAATTACACTTCTTATTGATGTTCCATCTCCTCATACTTGACACAAGTAAGAATATGAACATTTTCATATGATTTCTTGTCATTCCAAGGTTGTTTTCTATGGATCTAATTGTTAAAAGAATTTTTTGGTGTTTTATGACCCTTAAAGTGTGATTTCACTCATCCTAGAAAAACGATAACCCAGTTTGAAATTTATTCTACTTGAACATTTTACAATTCACTCTATGGTTGTTGTAATATGATTTCATAGAATTCATATGTCATTTGATTTGTTTTGACCCCCAGAAGCACCTTTTTAAAGAGCATAAAATCCTTAAACCCCAGATGTTCATTTTTCCTGGGGAGAACTATCTTTCAGTTGACGTCTCTTATGCTCCTACATGTCAATAATAATTATAATTCAATTTTCATATGATTTAATGTCATTCTCAAAATGGCTTCTTTTTATATGACCATTAAACACTTGTTTTTGTGTTTTATGACACTAAAACTGCATTTTCTATCATCCAAGGAAAACTGATCCTCTAATTGAAATACCATTTGCTTGACCATTTCAAAATTCACTCTATTTTTTTAACCTAATTTCATGGAATTCAGATGTCATTTGGTTGGTTTTGAACCCACCCACATGTTTTTAAAGGGAGTCAATCCTATAAAACCCACATTTTCGGTCATTTCGGGGAGACCAAATGTTTGATTGATGTCTTGTATCCTCATTCACATAAAAAATAATAATTTTATCATTTTCCTATGATTTCACATAAATCCTAGGTCTTTTTTATATATCTGATAGTTAAATGTGCATTTTGTTGTTTTGTGACACTAAAATTGTGTTTTCAGTCCTCCCAGACAAACCCCAGTTTTTTTTCAGACAAACAATTGGTATCATACATTAATTAATCCCTCCTTTCACTAGTTATAAACCATTTTTGTTAAAAAGTTGGTATCACACCTAATTTTATAGGTTGTAGTACTTTTTCATAACAATTCATTTAAAATATTTTAAACTATAATGGAATACCCAGTTTTAAGGTCGAAATTTTCATCACTAGAAAGAAATGATTAAATATTTTTGGTCGTTTGGTATAGAAATTTATATAGAAACAATATATGTAATAAAAAAATGTATAGTGAGTAGAGATCACATATGAATAAAATAAATATTTGGCTATGGATACAATGGTGAATAGTGATTTATGGGGAAATTTAACAAACCCAATATATTCAAAAGTGATGTCCTGTAGGACCCTATATGAAATGTGTGAGAAGACTACGAATGTAAATGAGGGTGATTCACATTTTTTATAATTGATGAAGTATTATATAATAAGTATAATGATTTAATAATGAGTATGCATGAAGTATTTAAGGATTTTTTGATTAGATAAATGCTATTATGGATGCACTTTTCTGTATTAGGAAGATAATTAATGGTACAAAATTTGGAAAATTAATATAAAGAATACCACCACCTAGAATAATTTTAGATTTTTTGGATCTTAAAGATAATGATTTTAACGAGTTAACATTGGTAAGCATATATAGAACATATTTGGGAAATGAAATGATGAGTAATGATAATGATTCTGTACTTTAATAAAACTCTCATGAGATAAATTTCAAGGATATGATGAACCTTCCAATAAAAAATAAATCCGGTGGAGGAGAATTGATGATATGGAATATTTTCTTTCCTCTAAGAGAGAATGAGGAAATGTGTAATTCATTGGTACGTTTCCTTAAGGTTTTTTTGTGTCATAAAGTCGGGAATATTGTGTCTAAGTGTCCTAAAATGTCATCAGATAATGATAAAATAAAATAATCAGTGATGAAATAATTAAAATGTATGAACATAACAAGAGGTGTTTTGAGAAATAATTTGTCAGGGTAAAGAGAACACATTCAAAAAAGGATTATAACAATGAATAATTAAATTATATGTGTTTGATGATGGTAGATACCTTTGTGAATAAGTCCATCTGATTTTTGTATCCATGTTGTAAGTAGAGGATATCAATGATAAAGCTTATATAATTGAAGGAGGAGCTAATAATGAAGCTGATTAAGATATTTACATTGATAAATTTAACCTGTGGAGATAAAAAATTTATATAATGTGTTAATAAATGATTCCATAATCTATATTCTAGAAAAAATAATGGAAAAATATATAATTGAAATTAAATATTGAAAACCACAAATATGGAAATTCTGGAAATTTATTTTAATTTTTATAACTCATTATCAATGTTAATGAAAATGTTTTGATTATTTATGGTTGAAAAAACATAGATAAATAATATATCCAAAGAATAAAAGTACTATAATATAAATCCATGTTGATGAGGAGAAAGTTTTATGATCAATAATGACTTCACACTCCTAATATAGAATCACGATGTTCAAGTGTTTTTGCCACTAAAAAAGAAGTGTAAGATCAAAAAGTTTCCACTAAAAATGTAATTGATAAACCAAATGTGTAGTGTTCTAAAGGATATGTTAATATAATGGATGATCTTGAAAAAAATAAAAAAGAACTAGTGGTTTATAAAAAACTAAATAAATAACATGTGGTGCCTTAACGCCAAAATTTGTGGAGATACTTTAAATGATCATGTGCTAATAGTTCCAAATTAGTAATGTCATTCCTGAATTACCCTTCTCATCAATGCATGTTAAGAAAAGTAAACCATAATTTTCCCATGACACATGAATAAAAATCATTTATTTTAGATCTACCTCCAGGGGTCAACAGACCCACAACTTCCCTCTAGCTTGAAACTCTCCTTGATTAAGAAGAACATATATTTACATTTTTCTAAAAGGTATACATTTGAAAAAAATTATCCCATGATACTTACATAGCCTGGTCAATTTCGTGAGTATCCAAATGAAGATGTGAAATATAAATTCTATAAGTCATGAGTTCCATATCCCATTTCTAAAAATATATATAAATGAATTTATGATTTACCCAAATAACTTACCAAAGTAATATAATTATATTTAGCTTCAACATTATGCCATCTGGATATGAAATTCAACATGATGGGTCTATATAGTAGAAAATTTGAAACTTTATTACAAGATACCATAAAATTTGAGCATAAAAAGTAGTGGATAAAGGTAAAAATGAGAATAAGGGAGCTACATAACTGATATGTTTTGAAATGAATAAAGACCATGAATATTGTTGATTAAATGATCTAATGTCACCCAAAATATTTTATTCAATATCCAATTATTTCCCCATCTAAATTTATTATTGGTGAAACCAATTCCTTGAGGTCATGATGTCCTTGAAGTCTTGATGGACCCTCTATAGAGGAACTCACCACCTTTATTTCTAGATTGGTCTAATTTAATATTGAAATAACCTTTGATAATATATAGAGAAATAATTTGGTTGAGATCACGAATATAATTCAAAATTTCCCATATAATATGAATATCACATTTTATATACATAATAGAGAGATAGACGAATATGAATAATAGACATATCCATCATTAAAAATAACCATAAAATGAGTCCTCATAAAAAAAATAGAAATTGAAAAAATATTTTCAATTATTAATGTTTTGAACGATTGATTGATCAAGAGGAAAAAATTCAGATCCATCAGTAAATTTTTTTGGCTTTTTGTCATCAATTATGAAGATAAGAGCTAAGAAATCCAATATTACATAAATATCCTTGATGGAAATGGGAAGGAATATAACTAAAATTATAGATAGTTGATTTATCTTATGATGGGGAATAATTTCATTATCCCCATTTTCAAAAAATAAATAAATATGGAGTAGTTAGGTTTGAAAATGAAGTGGGGAAAAATTATTTTCTTGAGGAAGGATATTATTTGTGAAACAAACTATGGTTCCTATACGTACAATGAGTCAAAGAACTCATTCAAAAATTAATTAGTGATAATTAACATTATGGACTGAGTCATAAATTGAAATTTAACATGAAAAATCACAAAATCAAATGATTTGATGGTTAATTGTTTTTTTAAAGGTGGTGCATAATAGAGGAAATCAATCATATTGATGGAGAAAATGACTGGTGTATATTTTTCAATGAATAGGAAACCAAAATGTTGTAAAAGTGTCTTGGTAATACGATCCAAATATATTTGGAGAACTTGGTATATAATTATATTATTAAACCATCCCTATTATTACTCATGAACACACACATATATTCTATACTATTTAAAAGATATAGATTTATTGGAAAACAGAAAATCCAAAAGAGAATAATTCAAAATGATTTATCATGATATTTTATGTGGATTTTCATTTTACAATAAAACAGAAATCTATGGATGGGAAAATCAATTTTTTATTATTTATTGATGAATATGGTAGGATTTAATTGCATGGGTTTTTTTCTCATGAATTTGATTTTTTTGGTGAATTACTCTTTAATATATTTTAGTGTAAAAAATGCATGGGCAAAAAATTAAAAGATTACATGCCCATAATAGCATGGAGTTTACGAATACTCTATTAGAATATAACTTTGGTAATAATGGGACAAAAAATATTATTTTATCCATATTAATTCCATAAAATAAAGAGTTATTGAAAGAAATAATTGAATCACCAATATTATGAAACTAACAATGCTCATTGGAATGAATCAACTAGACACATATAGGTAGGATTTAGTTATTAACTCATTTTATAACTTAATGGAATAAAAAGAAATTAATTTTAATCATTCACCTGAAATAAAACATTAAATAATAAAACGGTAACATAAATTACCTCATGTATGAGAGGAATCTTCATCTGGATCTCCAATGAACTCACGATGATGTCCACTAGCTATATTCAAAGCCTAAAAACTATATAAATATTATATATCTTAATAATATCAATAAAAGTCAATATTAGTGAAATTTTTTTTACATATGGAACCACTTGTGTACCATCAATATGATTCTGCGTTGCCACTTCATCGATATGTGATGACATATGTGATAATCTCTCCTCATACTCTGCATGGAACTGTTGAAACTGTTCATACATACTATACTATATAGACTATATTACATTATCTATTTTAGTCTGTGTGCACATCCCTGCATCTCTACGTTCACCCATCACCTCTGCTCTAACAATTGAATGTCATTGGAGACCAATTCCATAAGTCTATGAATAAACATGACAATCACTCCTCATGAAAAACTGAAATATATCATCTCTACATACAATACAACGATGTCTATCATTTGTATTCTCTACTAAATCATCATCAAAATGACCCATTAGAGTATACATAATTAATTAATGAACAAATCTGAATAATTTCTAGGAAATAAAAATCTATTTTTTAATAAAAAAAATTATTACTATAACACAGACAACATTAGGATCACTCTCCCAAGAAGTCCTAACCCATATCAACATCTGATTGGTTAGATCACCTCACTTGTGTAACTATAATAAATGTTTCCATAAAATAAATATTTACATTCAGGTTATGCAACAATATTTTTAATATGTGAATAAATAGTGAATTCTAAACTTACAACATTTCTGAGTTGTGACATGTGTTGAGTACTAAGTCTGGAAGGCGTGACTTACATCTATGGATTACAAGAATGAAGAGAAAATCGAGTCTATATACAATGTATTAGGTAAATAATTATAGTAAAATTGAGAGTCATTTAAATTTTAAAAGCAATAAATTTTATACTCCTCACCTCACTCGACCAAAATGCAACCAAATCCAACCACTATATGGAAATAATGTTTGAAGGGACTCACTATAGAATGTCTACGACACCCAAAAATGGTATCCCATGATATCTTGTCACCCTAACCTTGTAATACTTCTGTTATTTTTATAATTTGGAAATAAATACTACTCAAAACTCATCTTTATAGTATTTAAAATTATCTTATTAAAAAATAGTTCGTAGCTGCAATAATAATAAAAATAATTTAATGAAAGATTAAATATTGAACTTACTTAAACCTCCCTCCATAATCAATCCTCTATATCCTTGGGGAATGAAGTCCAATCATGATTCATCAAAGGAAAACTGTGTGGGTCTCGTATCATATGCCCTAACATATGAATCAATACACTCAAAACTTCTCTAACTACATGAAATATGCTATCAAATAACACATAAAATTAGGTTCTAGAGTTCCATGATTGAAACCCTCTACCTATACCCCTTCGTATACTAGAATATTCATGAGTTCTTTATGAACATAAATTCATAATGCAAATATAAATAACAGAATTCTTAACAAATAATTAGAAATAGTTAGGGGAATATAACTATAGAAAATTTAAATAATCTAATTTTAAAAATGAAAACATACGTACAAAGAATATCAGGTGAGCCACTCTGACTTCTCTATGACATACATACATTAATAAAAATATATATAATAAAATCAATAAAATTTTAAACATATAATTCATAAATATTTTTATAAACAATAACTGGAAAAAATTTACACTCTTTCACTTATCATTAAGGTTTCTCGTATCTCTTTAATTTTTCCCTATGGACCATTGTATATATTTTTCTTGTACAACTACAATTTATTATTCAAGTGTTTAATCATGAAAGGCAACAACATCTGGTTCCTCTCGGTCAATAAAAAAACTGTCTTTTAGAAAATTTAACCACAACTTTCCAAATAGAATAAATGATAACAAAGTAAACTTTCTCTTCCTACTATGTCATTATGAAGTGCTCATTTCTTACTCTATCATCTTTATATATAATATTGTTAAAGTTTACCAATGAAAATTATAAATGGTCAAATTTGGTTCCACAAACCGAATCGAAACAATCAAACATTGACAATATATGTTTTAATCCATGACCATAAATAACATAAAAATATCCCTTATCAATCCATAATAATAACCTTCATCAACTGATGAACAACCAACACCATGGTTCTGCATTTCTAGGTTCCCATCAACATCACTAATAGAGAACCGGAATCTGTTAGTATTCAAAGACATGTAGTGACAAGTTGTAATAAAGACACCATCAACTAGTTTATTGAGTTTTAATTCAAAATATGAGTACTTGAATGTTGCATCTTGGGAATATGTATATTTCACATAATTAAATAGATAATTTCTTGTGAGAATAAAACTAATATTCTTTATTAAAATATTAAATCAAATATTTATATATACATGATTCTTTAACCACTCATAAAATGTGTTTAAATGGAGTGTTGGATTTTATGATCTGTTTCATGGGGCCTTTCACATTTCAACTCAATGATATGAGTCCCAAATAAAATCCAAATAAAGGTAAGTAAGAAATTAAATATAGAAACATAAGGAATAATAGATCAACTATTAAACTTACTGTAGAAAATGGAATAACTGATGGAGTGTTGAAAAAACATATCAATGAGATTGAACCCACTCATCATTGTGAATATCAAACATTATCCCTTCAATAATTAGACCCTCGTCAACCCAGAATGATTTATTTCACTTTTTTAACCTCATCAATACATGATTCAAAAAAATTAGTGCACTCATACCTCAAATATACCTTTATAATTGAAGCTTCCCGATGAGATTTTTTGAACACATACCATTATAATGTATTTAAGTATCTCTCCATTAGATACATAAACCTAAATGGTATGAGACCACCATTAAAATTCATAAAGTTAAATGAATCAGAAAATGGACCATACATTAAAAAATACAGAGGAAATAGTTTCTATAAGTGACATAGTGCTAGAAAATCTTTATCCTACTGCTTTTTCAAGTCACTCATATGATGATTTCTTAAAAAAATGTATCTGAAAAAAATTAGAAACGTCAATCAATATCTCAACAACCAAGGTACATAAACAATCGTGAATTATAATTATGATTAAAAATTGATGTATAATATGATTATTGTGACTTTTCAACCCCTGAAATGTCATGATAATCATATTAAGACCCTTTGAAATATTAGGGAAATATCAATTATCCTCATAATGGTCTTAAAAATTGATATAGATGTTTATTTCTCTTTTTTACTTAATTTTTACTATGAATAAGGCATGTGTGCCAAATTACCACCACCCAGATGTAAATGTAATGGTTTTCTCAATCCCATTTCATGGAAATTAAATTTAATATTAACATTTCCCTTTTATTTCCCCTTGATGCCTAAAATGGTTCTCGATATATTGTTACACACTTTCTTAATGTACAGTATATCCAAATCATGCCTTAAAATATTATCTTTAAAATAAGGAAATTCAAATAAAATACTCAACTTCTTCTAATTATGATTGCACTGTCTATTTACATATGGAATAGAAGGCAATGAAAGAGCTAATAAGTCCTACAAATCATATATTTTGTGAATGTTTTATTGATGAATTTTTGAATTAATTTAAAACATGGACATTAATTTTAGTAATGGTTAATGGTCTCTATTCCCATCAAACAATAGACCATCTTTTTTGAACCTTTGAAATGGAGTAAGAGAGCATATGTGAACAAGATATATTCACTTTATATACTGCTTAATCCATATAGATTTCATAATTTTGTTACAAAAAGTGTAGGTGAATTATACTTTTTAACTCCAACATGATAAGTCAGTATACACTGGAAGGTAATTAATTTTAAATAACAATGTTTCCCAGAGTCTAAACATTTCATTAGATACAGTTTCCAATGTGATTACACCATCTTCAAAAAATTCTTATAGCTCATCACTCAAAGGTTTAATATAGAGATATATTTTATCCATAGGTCCTCTAACATGACTTGAAAATTAATTTTTTTATTATTTTAATACACTTTTAAAGGAGAAGTGGGAAACCAAAAAATTCTTTCCACAACACATCATGTACTAAAAGATATATATGAACCATTAAAATCAATTTCATGCCTATTAGAAGCATAATATTTATAAATTTTCCATTAAAGATCACTAAACATTGTTTATGGGTCATCCATGATTAGATCTTCAAACCAATATACCATCTTGTCCCACTTTTGAATGACCTCCCCCATAGTTACCTTCCTTTCATTAAATCCACTTTTTAGAATAAGGTATTTCTTGTTGATCTAGTTGAATTTATCATTATTTGTGTACATGAGTATTAATCTCTCATCAATTCATTTAGAAACCTCATTAGTTGCCTTAATTGGAAGGTACACCTCAAAAATTTCATTCTTAGAGTGGGTGATAAGTTATTTTGTTGACCCTTTATGTGTTGCCTACTTGCCTACCTCTCTATGAATGTTATCCATCCCAAAAAGAGCCTCACTATTGGAAATAACCTCCACCACAACATCACCTTGCATCTGATTGGGATCTTCCATCACACCATTCTCTTTATCAAGTTCCTTGATAATCCCACCTTCAAAATCCTCCTATTTAGACATGGAAATTTTTTCCATCTCCTTGGTTTTTTATTTTAAGGTAGATCTTGACACCATGGGTTGGATAAGTTAATAATAATCCTTTCAACATTTTTAATTCCTCCCCTTAGCAAGAATGGAACTCTCAGAGTCCTTGTTTACCTTACTCCCCTTCTTCCTTCTTGGGTTGTGAAGCCATGTATTTGTGCATCCCTTCACATTTTCTCTAGAGAGATAGTCATAATCACCACCACTTGATTCTACACCAGACCATTCTTACCCATCATTAAAGGTAGCATCATGTTTACCTTGGTCTCAAACACAATCTTCATAACCCAAGCCATCAAAATGATTACTTAGAATTAAATTGGACAAGGTTTTTATTAGATATGAACCTTTCATGAAATTCACCCAGTAATCTTTACCTTGTGTTGAGGACTTTGTGGATTTACATCCCATTGATCCATACTCTCTTGAACCTTGAAACAACACTTGAGGATATGTTCCACTATGATAGTGTACAACCCCAACATAGTAACCCAAAATCACATTGATGGGGCTAGGATCCATTTTTGTAGAAGCATTAACTTCCTAGGTTTCCAATGGAACTAAAGGAGCTTTCTCAATTGGTTGTGGAAAAACAAGATCATTCCTCAGATTCTTGAATATATCAACCACCTTTATATCATCAAATCTCAGTCTCAGATCTCTCTAAGAGAGATGTTCCAGGACATAGTTGAAAGGATCACCATTTTTTGTTGGATAATAGGTCTTCTACATGATTTGAGGTTTTTAAATCATTGAAATAGGAAAAAAACCCTCCTTCTAGCCTCAACAAATATTTGAATTATAGAATCCCATATGATTATCAAAAAGACAACAATCCCACTAGGATCTAAACACCACATATTTATTGCATTTGAACTCATCCAAAACCTCAATCCAAATCCAATCCACTAGGGGTATTAAAATGTTTACATTAACACATAATAGGGGTTAGATCATATGGGAGACATAATCCATTTATCTATATGTACATAGGAAATGTATGACCAAGTTTCAAAGAACACAGATGAGTGAAAGATTTTGGAAGGGTAAAGGAATCCTAGGAAAACGTATCTAAAAAGATGTTGTAGGAGTGTCCTGCTTCATATGGAAGTCATAAGACAACTAGAAGTATATATCATACGCCAAAATTTCTAATTCCATTATTTTATAATTTCCACGATCTTGGATCCTTTGGTTGATGTTTGGTTTGAGTCCCGATTTTATTTTTATGAGTTATTAATTAAACAAAATGATGTTTTGGGCTTGAAATCATGGGGTGAATGAGTAGATTCCAATTAAGAGAAACCAGGCAACATAGTCCAGGTAACTATATGGATTGTTTTGTGGTCTAGGGGTAAGATGCATGGGTTACGCATGGCTTGGGAACCCATGCAAAAACTATGTGTGAGGTTATATCCATTTGGACAATGGAGAAAGCATGGTTTTCACACGATTTGGAAATCAGTGTGGACAAACCATGCAAGATTCCCAACAATGTTAGATCCAAAAATTCTAATTTTACTATAATCGCTTGTTACTCTAAATTAACCCCTTCCCTATTGGTCATTTTTGGCGCACGAAGGGGTCTTAAACCCCCTTCCCTTTGTTCTTCCTCCCTTTATGGATGTTCCTCCAAGGTTTCTAGGTGAGTTTCTTAGGTGGTTTTGCCTCTTTTTTAGTCTTCCTCTTATCCTATCGTTGTGTCTTGTGTTTACTTGGGGGGTTCTTGTTTAGAAAAAACCTACAGGATAGGTTTGATGTGTTGTCTTGTGTTTATTTGGTTGTAGGGCATGTAGATAGTCCCTTGGGGTGTTCTTTTCCTTATCTAATAGTTTCTTCACATCTAAATTCCATTTTGGTAGTTTTTTCTGCTCATTTTCATTCTCATTCCTTCCATTTGATTCTTAGGTGTTACTAAATAATTTATAAATGTGTTTTATATGCTTGTTATGTGATTGTTTGGTTTTCTGTGGAATTTTTTTATTGGAAGAATTTAGTAAAAATGGTTCTTAAAGAGATTCTTCAAATATTCTCATGTACATATTTACTCAACATGATTAATAAAATTCCAAGTATCATTTTAGATGAAATTTTTTATTTTTAACATGTATTTTTTTGGTTATGTTTTGATGGCATGATTTGATTTTGATATGAAACGTAAGCGTGGATTGTAGTGACTTTTAGGGTTTGGCACTTATTTATGGCTTTTTGTGTTGGTGGCAGAACATGTTTCATAACATTGAAAATGGGTTTGGTTAATTTCATTGATACTTGGGTGTGACATTGGATGCAGGAACATCTATATGAGCACAGGGTACACAGATGGATGTGCCAACAAATGATAATGTAATTTTTTAAATTAATGTCTTATTTTTCAAAACCCTCAACCTTTCCTCCTCCGATATTTCTCAAATTCTTATAGGCCCACATTTTTTATAAAAGGTTCGTGGTCTCAAAGTGGATTGAATCAGTTTTAAATATCATGTTCAAAATTATGGCCTGCTTTGTACCGTGGAAAATATGGTTGGTAACTAAATGATATGAAATCCTGTTTGGCATATTTAAGTATGTTGTATGTTTCTTTCTTGGTTTTGAATGGGAATTGGAAGTAGAATTTGATTTGGACTGTAAGGGAATGTTTTTAAATTTTCAGATAAAATTTGTGGTTGATGTTGTTTTAGAAATGGTTAGGAAACATTTTTTAATGTATTATAATTGATAATGTTTAAGGACCGGTTGACACTTTATAATGTTTTGGAAATGAATTGTGGTTTTATAGTAAAAATTCTGTGTTGAAATCTAAGCATGTTTTTAGAAATGGTTTGAAAGATCATGTAATGTAATGGCTTGGATTGCACTTGAGAAAGGATTGTTGTGAAATGGGCACCCTTATAGAGTATTTCTTGAGAGTGGGTCATCACATAGGTGGTGTCAGTGTTTGGGGTAGGTGAGTGAGGTGATAGTATGTAAGGAAATTCACGAGTGTGAGAGACTCCTCCTTTCACCATGTACTATTACCATGGGTTTCATGGGTATATTTTTGAGGTCCGAGTGATAGTTTCTTATCAACCATAATTATTCAGGTTGGTACCCCTTGGATGTTTTAGAGGCAAGTTGGGTTGTGCAACTATTGAGGCTAGATTAGAGTATCCAGTTGGTTATTCACTATGGATCTTCACCATAAAACGATAGGTGTTTCCAATATGAGTACGTCCATAGATCACTCTAGAGTTGTTTAAGAAATTACCAAGGTTACTACCTATATGTTCTGGTTTATTTATCTGTTGCACTTGGTTTTCTATTTGGTATCACTTTAATTTATTTTCAGTATAGCTTGTATTCTTGGTTATGGACTCATGTTTGGAATTTGGTTTCAAAAAAGTTAAATCTAATTTATAAAGGAAATTGGATAGTTTTTTTAAATGGAAACTTATAGAAAGTGGTTCTTGTTGTTAAAAAGAATAAAACATGTTTTCATGATAAATTTTCAAACTAGTGTTTTTGTCCTATTTTGGGAAAATAAATGTATGGATTGTATGGGGGTTTCTTACTATGATATTAATGATCACACCCTACTTATGCCATTCGGCGTTGGTAGCCCCGAGAAGTTTTTCAAGTGTAGGTTTCTTGTTCAGTTGCTCTCCTTGGATCAGGTCTCTCTTGAGGTTGGTGGTGACCTAGTAGTCACATGGAGGTTGTGTAGCATGGTTTGGTCTCAATTTTTTATTTAGATTTTTGTTTTATCTGTTCTATCTAGATGATGTTTTATATTTAGTGAGATTCATTCATTATTTTTTCTTCTACTTTTTCAATTTCTTTAATTGATCCTAGTTTATTGGGGAAATAATTCCCATTGTGATCACCTTGATGCCTAACACTATTTTCCTACCTATTGGGATTAAGAATGCCCTTCGGGCCATGTATTTGACTGGGTAGGATGTCAGTTTTGATGGAATATTGGCTTGGTTTATGAAAAAATGGTATCATAATAGGTTCTTGCAATTTGGGGTGTTAGGTAGTTGGATATTAGGACTTTCAGTACTTGAGAGGTAGGTGTGAGAAGGGAATCATGAACCCTTTCTCATATTGATCCTTCAGTTTCTAGGGGTAGTTTGTGATTTGGGTCTTTTGTCTTGTTTTGGATTGAGGAATAATAATGGAAGAAATCATGTGTCATGTTGTGATCTCACATGATCTAGTTGGAGTCCACATTCATGGTTCAAAGTGCTCTTAATAGTTAATTCTTACTTTGGGAATATCCCACTAACCATATCACTGAGTTTTTCCTGAAAACCAGTTCCTTATTCTGATAGTTTCGTGTGAGTGTTATTTTAGAATGGAAATGTTTTTTTAAATGGACATGATTTATTTTAAGTGTTTTTGTAATTGGAAAGAAGGGGTTTTAATGGAAACTGTTTTAGATTAAAGAATTTTGTGAATAATTTTTTTTGATGGTTAAATAGAAGGTGTGGCCCTTGGTATTACTTATTAGTTCATGCATATGTGTGGGTATGTGTGGAAAGTTCAATTTAGAATTTGTACATGGATGGTATAATCATAAGTGTGATGAATGCATTTACAGTGGTTAATAGGATGTCATGGATATTTTTTTGAAATCAAGCCTTTGACTTGGTTTTTCCTAAATCATTTCAAATTTTTTTTTTATTTGAGAAGTTGGAATTGTTTTTGAAAAGAGGCCTTAGAATAAGGTTGTTTGGAAATTGAAATTAAATTGGGGGTTTTTGAGTAAGATGTTTTTTTCTTGTATGTGTTTGTCTTTAGAGCATGTTGTTTCGTCTTGAGAGGTTCTTTCCAATTTTGTTTGTGGTTGATGTTGATTTTTGTTCTGTTTTTTCTTCTGTTTAGATTTTTTTACCCAGAAAGGTCCCCAAAATTTCAAGTGGGTATTTCATATTTTTCGGCTCTTCTCTGTCATTCCCTATCTGTCATGGTGATCGAGGTCCATTAGAGGCATTTTAATGGCTTTAGGAAGTTGAGCACATCATCTAATTGTTGGAAACTCTAGAATATATGAGAGTGTGTGTGGTTCTGGGGTTGTTTGAGGGTCTATATTTTGATTAATGGAAGGTAATTAATCCATCATCAATGCAGTTTGGGATGATGTGGGATGATTTTTTGTCTATTTTCATCTGATGGTTCATACCTGAGGATGTAAAGATAAAGAAAAGGGAAGGATCATGAGTATTTAGCAAGGTAAGTGGGAAGTGAAGGCCTATATTGAATTTTTCAAGGTGATAGTTTCCTTTTATCCAAAGGTAGAATCATAGGATCTTTTTAAGGCCTCTCCTTTTAATGGGGATCTTTGTCTAGAGATCAAGTAGCAAGTCCTTTATTCTGGTGAAGTTTAGTTTGATAAGATAGTGGATGAGGCATTCTTAGTTGAATTGGTCTCTGGAGTATAGGTAGTTGGAAATCCAATATCTCTTGTTTCTTGTAATGTTTCCCCATCTGTAGAGAGGAGTATTCTAGGGAAACCTATTTTTTAATAGTCTCCATTATCGGTGATGACTTCTTGTTTGTCTAATAATTCACTCATATGTTTCTAGTTTGTCCAATTCAGGAACTCGAATCCATAATGTTGCAAAACTCCAATAAATTTTCATCATTGTTGGTTTTTGGGTTATCAAGAGAGTTTAACATGAATAATTTCCTGAAAGATATTTCTTGATTAGATCATTTTAGTTCATGACTATGAATAAGTATATGATACATGCATCAGGGATCTAGTCACATGCCTCATAGTGAATCTTGGGCGTAGTCAGGGAATCACTGGGTGTCTGTGGGGAAAACCATGGCCTAGATTTGGTCTCTCATGTTGTGGTGGAAAAAATTGATGTTTTTTTGTATTAGTTTTTCTATTTTTGTGAGTTCAACTTTTTTTTAAAAGTATGATATACCTTTTCCATCATCGTTTGAGTGGTTTTGTGTGTCTGAATGTAAATCTTAAAATGGTCATCCTTTCATGAATCAGTTTATTGTTCCCAGTTGCTTCTATTTGAAGATACTTGTTCTTATGAAAATTTAGGTTCATATATTTTTCTTGGGTTCCTTATTTGGTTTCGATGTTATCCGTGGGTATCCCCTTGTGTTGGGGTGGCTTTTGGTTTCATTTTGGAGTTCTCAGTTTTCCTTGTAGTGGGGTTTCTAGTTCGGTGGTGCAGTGTTTGGGTTTTATTATTGGTGGTGTTGGTCATGTTCTTATAGTGGGGAGAACACTCTATTGTTATCCAATTAATCCTCATGCTATAGTTTCATTTATAATCAGTTGGATGTGACTTTTGAAATGAAACATCACCCGAGGATCATGTTTTCTTCTGATTTTGATCCGGCATGGAATTAAGTTTTGTTCATCTATCAGTTGGCTAACTTTATGAGGGTAGAAATTGTCTGTTATGGGGGGAATTTTTCCACCCCAACCTTCTAAATTCATTTATTTTATTCTTTTATTGATCTTGGATCCGTTTTTTCAGTTTCAAGTTGAGTTCCAGTTTGATTTTATTTTTGATTTTTTGTTTGATAAATGAAATTTTGGGCTTGGAAGCAAGGGGTGAATGGGTAGCGCACGGTTAAGGGAAACCATTTGAATTATCATGGGTAACCATGAATCTTGTTTTGGGGTCCATAACTAACGTGTATGGGTTGTTCATGGTTTGCGAAACCATTCAAAAAATGTGTGTATGGTTCTATCTGTTTGGAAAGTGGTGACCAAACTGTTTTCTCACGGTTTGGCAAACCATGTGGACAAATTGTGGAGTTTCCCAAGAATTTTAAATCTTGAAATTTTTATTTTAACATCCTCCCTTTTTATCCTAAATCGAGCCCGTCCATCTTGGTTGTTTTTGGAACATGAAGGGGTCCCAAAGCCCATCCCCTTTGGTCCTCCTCCATCCATGGATGTTCCTCCAATGTTTTAAGGTGAGTTTATTAGGGTTTTGGCCTATTTTCTCTTCTTCCTCTTACCCTCTCTTTGTTTCATAGAGTTTCCTTAGTGGTTCTTTTTTTTCTAAACCCTAGAGGATAGGGTTTATTTATTGTCTTATGATTGTTTTTTTAGGGAATGTTGATTGTTCCTTAGGGTGTTATCTTCATTCTCTAAAAGTTTCATCACATATGCACTTCGTTGAGGTAGGTGTTTGCATACTCTTGGTTTTTGATGCATCCCATTTGATGGCAGGGTATTTCTAAATTATTTTTAAATGTGTTTCACATGAATTTTATGTGATTTTTTGGTTTTTTGTAGTGTTTCTGTATTTGTGGAATTTGGTAAAAATGGTTTTCAAATAGTTTCATTAAATATTCTTATCTAAATATGCACTCGACATGTTTGATAAAATTCCAAGTTTCCTATTTAGATAAAATTGAGTATTTTAAGCATGTGTTTGGCATGGTTATATTTTTATAGAATGGGTTGATTTTGATATGATCCTTATGTGTGGATTGTGGTGAATTTTATGGTTTGGAACTTATGTATGGCTTGTTTTCTTGGTGGTAGAACATGTTTTATTACTTTAAAAATAGTTTTGGGAAATTTCATGGATACATGGGTGTACCGTTGGATATAGGAGCATCCATATGGGAACAAAGTTAACATAAGGATGTGATAAAAATTGATAGTGTCCATGTTTAACTTAAAGACCTAGTTTTCAAAACATTCAACCTTTTATTCTCCCCACATTCTCAAATTAATTTAAACCTATATGTTTTCTAAATGGTTCATGGTCTCAAAGTGGATTGAATATTGTTTTAAAATGTTATGTTCAAAAGTATGGCTTGTATGATACTTTGAAAAATATGGTTGGTTTCTATATTATATGAAATATTGTTTGTAATCTTTAAGTATGTTGTGTCTTTTCATCTTGGGTTTTAAGGGGTATTAAAAGTGGAACGTGATTTGGAGTGTAAGGTCCCGTTTAGAATTTTTCACATAAAAGTGGTGTATGATGTTGTTTTTGAAATGGTTATAATTTTTTAATGTAATGGAATTGATAATTTTGAAGACCTGATTGTAACTTTATACTGTTTTGGAAATGAATTATGGTTTTGAAGTACAAATTCCTGGTTGGAATCTTAGCATGTTTTGAGAAATGGTTTGAAAGGTCATGTTATGTGACATCCCTATTGTAAATTATGAAATGATTATTGTGAGATGTGAACCCCTATGGATGATTTCCCAAGAGTGGGTCATTGCATAGGTTGTGTTGGTGTTTGGTGTAGTAAAGTGTGGTGCTGACATGTAGGGTGAGTCATGAATGCAACAACCTCCTCCTTTCACCATGTACTATTACCATGGGTTTTGAGTGTATTTTATAGGCTTGAGTGATGATTTCTTATTGACCACGATTAAACGTGTTGGTACCCCTTGGATTTTTTAGATGCTAGGTGGTTTTTACTACTTATGAGGCTAGTGTAGAGAAACTGGTTGGTTATTAACCATGGAGTTTCACCATATTCCGATAACGGAGTCAAATTTGAGTACATCTAGGGATCACTCTTGGGATTTTTAGTAAATGACCATGGTTACTATTTGTATGTGATTTATTATTTATCTGTTGCACTTGGTTTCTTGTTTGATATCGCTTTATTTTATTTTTAGCATATATAGTATTATTTGTTCTGCACTCATGTACTGAATTTGGTTTCAAAAACGGTAAATCCATTTTAAAAAGGAAAGTGGAGTGTGATGTTTTAAAAATGAAACTTACAGAAAGAGGTTATTGGTTGTTAAAAATAATACAAACATTTTTTTGGAATGTATTTTCAATCTAGTGTTTATGGACTATTTTGTGAAAGGAAATATAAGGATTATGGGGTGGTTTCCTACTGAGCTATTAAATCTCACACCGTAATTTTTTCATTTAGTGTCTGTAGAACAGATGTATTTTTTAGGTATAGGTTTATGGTTTTGTTTATCACCTTTGGAGTATGTCGTTCTTGAGGTTTTTGGTGACCAGGTGGTCATGTGGAGATCATGTAGTGTGGTTCAGTCTCTGTTTTGTATTCAATTTCTTTTCTGTTTCTCCACTATTGTATCTAGATGATCTAATATATTTATTGATTTTAAATCATTTTTG
This sequence comes from Viscum album, assembly GCA_963277665.1. Taxonomy (NCBI): domain Eukaryota; kingdom Viridiplantae; phylum Streptophyta; class Magnoliopsida; order Santalales; family Viscaceae; genus Viscum; species Viscum album. Next base: position 1,736,666,742 of record OY728157.1, on the reverse strand, counting down.
GTTCTACCAATTTTCCAATTAATTACATGATGCTGGTTTATTAGGAAAAAATCATTCACATTATGATCAATTTGATGCCCGACACTAGTTGTTAGCCCGTGGGGATCAAGAAATCGCTTCGAGCCATGTCATGGACCAATTTAGATGTTGGTTTGGATGAAATCATGATAGAGGAAGAAGTGGATACCATTATAGATGCATAGATCACTGGACCAAGCTCAAATAAAATCCTTTGAAGAAGAAAACTAGATCATGATGTCCCAGTTATCCAAAAGGCCAAAAACTGCACGAACCAACAAACCCAAAGATCTAGATACAAACCTATCAAAAGTAGAAATATATGGTCAAGGAGATATAAAATAATCCACCAGAGTCAGATCCATAAGACTTGATGCTTCGGTGAACTCTTTAGATGAGACCAAGATCATAGGGGCTCCCTCGAAGAGAGAGGAATCCATCAGGCAAAGGGTGATTGGTATAAAAGATGGAAGACAATCAAGATTAGATAGGTTGTAAAGGGAAGATTTTATATCCTCATTAAAAGATGAAGGTAAGTTTCCCTCCCTCTGATTATGGTGGGGGGGGGGGTGGAGTTTTCTCCATCACACCCACGACATCGATGAAGAGAGCTCTACGTCCCCTTCCCATTGGTGTTAGATTGTGTCTCGCTATGTCCTCTTGGTACATCTATTATAGTAAAAATTAACAAAAATGTTTTCTTCAAACAAACCCATGGGAGACGGTTTATATAACTAACACCACTTTCTACTTACTATGTATTACTCCAACCATGGACTTAAATGGGACATAACCAACTGTTTCCAAACCCAGTTGAACATTACAGCCATCTTGGGAAAATTATGGGTATCTTTCATCATACTCATCCAATGATAAAGTGTCATCCATGTGAGTTAGTTTATCAACCAATTTGTTTCTATTTGAATGTCAAGTCATTAGTTTAGAAACTTTATATAATAAGAAGAATATCTCTATCCATGATTTCAGTGTGAAATAACACATATGCTTAGCGGAATCTTGTTTCCCTTGATTCAATACCCTTCTAGGAAGATTATGACTACCTTTATTAATCTCATCGGTATCCCACCTAGATTAATAGCAAACAGTATAAGTATTGAATTGCATATTCACTTATCTAAAAAACATACAATAATTTTTTCATGCATCAATGGTCTTGTCTAAAAAACCATGTTCATAGGTCAACTATGGAGCATGATATAATGACTTTAGAATGTTATCTCTTTTTGGGAGTACATTCTTCTATAACAGAAACAAAAATTAAATAGTGGTGTATGTCTATTGATCTAAGGCCTTCAGGTGTTTCAATTCAATAATTAATGAAAATTTACTAAATTTATTGCATCCAAGATAAAATCCAGTATTCACATCATCAAGAATTTTAAATAAATTCAATTCTTCTCTATATGCTTAATAATAGATATTAATCCCTCCAAAATCATCATTTATGAAATTACTCCATTCATGTTGAATTTGATGCATCATATTATTGAGAATAATGTTAATCAGATCAATTTTCCTCGAATCAATATCCATACAAATACTTTTGGATTGGTGAAATGAAACATACTCTTCTCCATGACATGTCCATGTATTATAGTTTTTCAATATCCCATTCAGAAAGAGATGTTCTCTAACAGTATCTCATTTGATGGGATATATGTTTTCACTTTTTTTTTCATTGACATCCAAACAAATATCTTTGAAATCCACTAGAAAAATTCATATATGACATTATCACCTCATAATATTTATAAAAATACCTATCTATCATATCAATTCATATCTTATCTATACATTTATTTAATAGAAAGAAAATAATTGAAACAAAATTTTTAAATTATAAATAAAATCATTTCATTAAAACATGCGAACCAATGAGCCTAGAGTATGAGGAAAATTTTAAAGGAGGAAAAAACAATACACAGTGGTACCAAAATAGTTGGAAAAGTTATCAAATATGGCATAAATAATATATGAAAACATAATTAATAACAATAACTATCATTATAAACAACATTGTGGTGAACTCTAAAAATATCATAATGCAGAGCCTGTAAATCATATTAAAAAAATAATTAGCACATATATATTATAATGAAATATCATATATAGATTAACTATGAATATTTGTGCATGAACCTACACACAAATAAATTATATAAATAATTTATTCAAACTAGAAAAAACTAAATTAAATAAAAGTAGAAAAAAACATCATTACATCGATGTCTATAAGGGGATGTTATTTTAGAGTAGAGAAGCGTAAAATGTGTCAAATTACTTTTCACTTTATAGATAGACCTCCTGTATAGATAGGATTGTAAAAATCATGTTTCACTAAGAATCAACTCAATTACATGATATAAATCAAGGATCCTTTTACTTTGGATCACATAATACTTATTTCATCACTTTATTCCTGTATTTATCATTGGTGAGATGTTATTCTGATACACATTGGTATTAGAGAAAAAATTCAAAGGATCCTTGAATGCGATCCTCCTTAATTTATTGATTATTTTTTAAAACATGTTTAGTAACTTTTTCTATCTATTATTTTTTAAGACGTTCAGATTAACATTTTTCGGGATTTTGGTAATGATATACATATTTCTTTCCCATCAAAATCCAGTTAATGTTCTTCCCCATCCCTCCTCTTACAATGCCTAACCCTCCCAATTTCCGAATCCATTATTTTTCATTAGAATAATGGGTCTACACATTCCCAATGACATGTTATTCTATTTCAATAGTTATGTACTTAAAAAGGTAAAAAGTGTGTTGAATCAATCCTTGTCTATAATCCTCTTTTCTCTTTAAATAATCCCATTGGCGATTTTTATTATCTCCACCATAATTCATTATTTTGTGCTTTATAATCTATTTCCAAATTACATTGGGATATACTAATAGTTAAGGAAATCTAAAGAAACAAAATATGGGCATCCAATATATGATTTTAAAGGATCCTGAGCATGTTGATGGACAATAACCATTGCATTCAAGGTTTAGTAGTGTAGTAAAATGAAACAAAATGTTCAAATGTTTTCAATTTTTTAAATTTTAAAAGAATAATGAAATCAATGAATTCACCTATCGCATGAATGGGGGATTGACTTTGGCTAAAGGAGGGTGATGGGATGGGGGATTGATAATGGATCTCGATGGGAGGCTCAATGATGGGGGTCAATGGAGTAAGTAGTGCTCGATGTTAGGGATAAGTATAAGGAACAATGATAGGGGGTCGACGAGGATGAGGGGGATCGAGGAGGGTGGGAGGGATTGACAGTGGGGCTCAATAGGGGTGGGAGGCTCGATGGAAGCTAGATGGTGGGTGGTGATGCATGAAGGTAGAGGGTGGGGGGAGAGAGGTCGACCCAGGAGTATAGGGGTGAATGAGAGGTAAAGGGATGGAAATTATTGAGAAGAGTGGAAAAGTCCTAGGTCTTCAATTTAGAGGTCACTAATATGGTTAATAATGACCAAAAGATGGTGGTCACCCAAATCCTCAATCCACAAAAGATCCATGTATCTACTAGTGTACTGTTTAACTCTCTCTATGAGTATTGACTCAGTTATTTACTACGTTTAATATAGTTTGTTAGTTACCAATTGTGGAGTTGAAAGTTTAATTTCTACAGTTTACTTCCATAGTTTTTAAAATCACAACATAGGCTTAAAAATTTGGTTTTACTAGCTTTATATTTCAAAAAATTTAGAATTTTTATTTATAAAACAATTTAATCTTCTAGAAGAAGTAATATTTCTTAACTAGTGAATATAAAATTTCAATACATGTTTGATCCATTGGACTTACTAAATTCTAGACCATTGGACTTACTGAATTATAGTCCACGAGATTGGATAAATCCTAGTTCATTGGTGTGATGAAATTTATTTTATCAGTATGAAAAAATATGGTCTATCAACATGAATGGATTTAGTCTATCAGAATAAACCAATCTAGTCAATCAGTGTGGGAAAATATAGTCTATCAAAATGATTAATATTAGTGTATCAGTGTGACTGAGTTTTTTACACCAGAATCACATGTTTTATTCTATTAGGATAATAATTTTTATTATCAAAGATAGAAATATATCAATAATATGGAATAAATTTTATATAATTGTAATTATTCTATAAGAAATGACATCATATGGAAGTATACATATCATGATGAGATTTGAAATTGAAGATAATTCAATTCCATTCAAACCTCATCCATTAATCAAATAAACATTTCCATTAGATTAGTACCTATAAATAGAGGTGTATTCCAGGATTTGTTATCTAATTCATTTTTGAATTCATTCTATCTAATGATTTATCTACTGTAACTTCTCATTATGATTTATTTATAATCTTTTAACGATTTTTTGTTCTATAGATTCTATATGGGGATTGTAAAATCCTTATAACTATTGTTTCATTTGTATTTTATGTATTGTTTAAGTTTAACATTAAGGTATTCTAAGGATTGGAAAAAAAAAAGATATGAACACGATTAACATGATCTTCAGGGGATAAGAAGACATAGTTTATTCCAATATTTGTGATCCTGGGATTTATAATGAAAAAATAAAGACCTAACTATTTGGTTAAAATTGTGCATACCTTATGTAAATGTTTTGGATTTATTTTATGCCAAATGTTATAGTGTAGTTTTATCTTTTATAAAGGCTATGTTATCTGACTATATAAATTTGAAAAGTTCCAATTTACTTTTTACATGTTATTTTAATTATGTTGTGAATTTATAAGGAATATTGATTTTACTGAACTTTTATATTCAACTTAATTTGATAGACCCTATAACACCCCTAGTATAAACTAATTAACCCTTTCTTTATTATTTTTAAGTATGTAAAGTGTTTTGGTGAAGTTTAGGAGGGTTTAGAAGACTTTTGGAATGTTTTTGGGACTTTTCTAAGGGTGAACGGTTGGTGAAATATTTGTGAAAACTATGAAAATCCTATAAGAAACCATGACTAGTGGGGAATGGGCTAATGGGATGCCACACAGTTAGGTACATAGCTTGGAAAAATCTTGTGTAATCTTAAGAGAAACCATTAAATGTGGGATAATTATCTTTTGTATAGTTAGAACATGGGTTTTCTAACCATCTGAGCTAACCGTATGAGGTTCCCCTCGAGGTAGATACCAACACATGGTTATCGCACAGTTTTCCTTACCATGAGAATTACCATGAACAGTTTAAAAACAAGATCCTAAAAAAGTGGATCTAGTATGGGATTAAGTTTTAACCCCGTTTTCCTCCATTTCAACCCTAACTCGAGATTTCTTCCTCCCAAAGGCTGTAGAACCATTCCCCATAGATTTGGAATTGATCGATATGCATTTTTTGGTGTGTTGTATCCCGATTCCTATGATCAGTCTTCATTTATAATGGGTTTTTTTGGTTTTTATTAGATCTAATTTCTTCCAAATCCAAGTTTCTTAGAAATAATATTTGGTGGTTAGATCTATTTTTTTATGCCAATAAGGGGTATATTTGGCCTTTAATATTTAGGGGAAGTGTCTAAGGTGGGTTTTGTAATATTCAACCATGTTTCGTGGTTAATTTAGTGTTTTTCTTCATTTTCACCGTAATTCTCAATGTAGGTGGCTTCATTATCAACTCCTCCTATTATAAATTTATGTATTGATTTTAAATTGGTTGTTTTTCTAGAAATTGACTGTGAAATTGTTGTTCAATTCATGATGGAAACCCTGTGTAGTGATGGTTTAAGAAATTGAGAAAAATTGGGTGGTTTGGGGGAATGTGAATTTGGTAACATGATTTTAAAATGATGGTTTTAAAATGGTTGTTTGGTTTTGATGCATAGAAAAGTGTTTTCAATAAAAGGTTGGTTTTATTGAAATGGATTGTTGGAAATTATTTCATTAAAGGGATGGTTTTATTGAAATGGATGAAATGGTTGTTTTGGAATTGGTTTTTGGTATAATGGATTGGTGTGAGTTCATGTAAATTCGGGGAAGACATGGGTATGAATTTTCCCCCATAATTTGTGGTATGAATAAGGTTTTAGACTTTTCTCTAACAAAATAGTTCATTAATTTACATCTTGGTGAACAGATGACTCACCACTCGCGAATATAGGGAGGTCCATGGTTGAATGCATGGTTGGATGTTTGTATATGTAGAATGCAATGGATAATTCTAAAGTTAAAATTTTTAAATTGTTTTAGAGTATTGTTTGGTTGATTTTCTTGAACTATTTTAGTATGGAAAACTATTTTTTTTAACTGGTTAGATTTGATATAAATTATTTTCAATTTTTTTTATATACATTGTTTTATATAAATGTAGAAACATGTTCTATACTAGTGGTGTGAGTTAGAAAGTAATTTGGGTAAATCATAATGTGTTTCATGTATCTCAGTTGAAAATGTATCATCCTAATCCGGACCATTTGATTATATAGGATCTCATTGACCTAGAGCTAGATGCTTTGTTGGTTCATATTCCAGTACAGATTGTGGATAGATAAGAGAAAGAATTTTGCGAAAAAGAATCATTCTATTGTGGGTTTTATGGAAACATAATCATATTCATGAGGGGACATGGGAACAAGTGTAAGAACCGAAGTTTTAATAATGGGTCAAAATCCAAAACCTATTTGAATTTTTTTGGGTTGTTTTTTTAGAAAACCGAGAAAATCTGGGAAGTTCTAGAAATTTTCAGATTACACGCCGTGTACCTTAAGTACAAGTCGTGTACCCTTGCCCATGTGTGAAGGCCATACATGGCGTGTAGTCATGTTGGAAGGGTAGAATGTTTTTAGAAATTACACACTGTATAGAGGGGATATGTATGGGGATATGCATGGCATGTTGGGGATGTCGGCTGTGAAGAGAGGTACACACCGTGTACCATAACTACATGTCGTGTATTCAGTAAGAAAGTCCTAAGAAAAATTTCTGCCATCTTATGTATAGTAAAATGATACACACGATGTGTAGTCCTAAGTAAATGCTGTGTATTTTATTTTTTCGCTAAAATGGGAAGTAGCCTCATTTTGAGGCAGAAACCAAAACCCTCGATGGGTTTGAGTGGGGAGAGCCGACCGAAGCTCGTTTTTTCTCCCGATATTCTGTTTGAACTCTGTTTCGATCTCCATCGGATGCATTAGAACCACCTAGGTAAGGTCGTGATTCCTCTTGAGCCGTTCTTCTTGATTTCTTTTCTAAAAGAAGTTATAGTGGTTTGGGCAGTTTTTGGTTCTTTTGTTTATCTACCGCATTTTAGACCTAATTGTAGCTCGATATTGGACGTGCCTACATCTACGAGTCTCAGGTAGTAATTACATACATTTTTTTGTGTTTTCAAAGCCTTTTGGGTGGCGTGACCTTTGGCACATTTTGGGGTTTTTTGAGAGAGACCCTGTTTTATTTTTTTTCATATCAAACTGATTATAAAACCCGTGGGATGCCTTTGGGTATTCCCTTTTACATTTTTGATTTAGCGAGGCCTGGCGAGGGGCTATTGATCATCAGGGAATTTTTTCTAGGGGACACCAAAATGGTTATAATTGAATTGTATGGATTTAAACTATTGAGTTTGGTTTGTTAAACCTCGATATGACTTGTTAGAGGCTTTAAAGATCATAGTGCTGGTATGGGGAAACACATGTCTACTTCAATTCAACTGTTTAGTGTGTCTTGCATGTTTAAATTATTTCATTGTGATTATATATGTGATACGTGTCATTGCATATGTTGTAACCCTTAGGGTAGTGTTGGGCATGGTCAGATATTATTGAGTGATGTTGATCATAGGTTGGGCTTGGCTTGGGTTTCATTGGTTGGTTCTGAACACAGGATTGGGCATCATGGACATCATCTTGAGGCAGTGTGACTATCAGGTTGGGAATGACCCGGGTTACATGGATGGCAAGGCCGTCGGTATAACGACCCATACTTTACATACATTGTTAATACTTCAAAATTTAAGCACACTTATTACAACATATGATAAAACCACAAAGGACCGTATAGGTATAGTGTCTTTAGAAACTGGGAAACATAAACAACTGGTTCATAAATCTTCTACAGTGTCTCCCATTTATTTCATCATATCTAGGGTCCCTTTTAGCATATTCTACTTAATATCCATCTTCCTGACCTGGGGAAAAGAAAACATAAAAGGGTGAGCTCAAATGCTCAGAAAGGGCAAATAAAGGAAATAAAAATCATATCATATCTTTATGAAAATCAAAACCTGCAAAAGAGATCATAATATCTTAACATGGAATAAATCATAGAAGTGAAAATGAGATCCCCATAATCATAACATAAAACTTGAAACTTTGTGGCATGCACACATAATCATGGAAAATCATTTCTTGTTAGTCATGACTTATTGCCAAGACTATCTTAGTGGACAAAGTCCCTTTCTGAACCGAGTTCACTCCTCGTTTCAGTCCTGTATCACTGAACCGAAATAACCTTCCGTTCCAGCCATGTCTATCTCATGAGATATAAAATCTTTACCCAATGCATTGGAGGGAGATATAGGTCCCACCCATCTTATAATGAATCCTTTCTTATGTGTGCCACATAATCATAAAACATACATCATAGCATAACCCATGTAATAAAAATGGGATTCTTAAACGACATGACATCATAAAACAACTCATATAAGATAAAGGAATTCATAAAAATAATTCCATCACAACATGATCAAATCAATTTAATAATAGGGATAAAAACAGAACCCTTTATTATCTTAGATGGAAAATAATTTTGATAAAATACTTGAACTTCATTCTTGAGGAAAATATCCTTTCTGCTTCAAAAATACTTTTCCTTTCTTAACATGTCGTACAATTATAAACTAAAAGAAGTTGATTAAAAATAAACTTAAAAACATGAAAAGGAAACTTCTTGGAAATAATGTTTTATAAATCCATTCATGCCGTATAAGTTAAAAAAAACATTCTTCGTACTTTTGTCGGAAAAGTCAAAAAGTACCTCGTACGGAAAAACGACAAAAGATTCCTTTCATATTCTTTACTAAAAACTCACCTAAGGGTAAAATTGGATTTAAACTATTGCAAGTGGATGGAAACAATATTACATATTGAGGGAACATGGATGTGGATGATAAAATACACCCCAGTAAATACTTACGAATAAACAATCTCGGATAAAAATGAGATTGTGATATTTCCCTTACCTTAGGTCCGATTTGCTTTGTACGTGTCCGAAGCTCCTGTATAATGGTTTAAATAATGTTATTGACTTATTCCAGAATCATACATGTTGATATGATATCATATATGGTCATATTATTAGCTTTTTGTTAGTAATATTTCATTGTTACTTGTTACTTGGGTCTTTATAACTTTTTGTTCTTATGCGTGTTTTGTCGAATAAATTCTTATTCTTATCTTTATAGATAATTCATTTACAGAATGGTGTTAGTGTAGTATATACCATATTCATTCATTCAATTCATTTATATAATCATTGTGAAATGAAGATCATGTAGAACGAGTCGCATCACATCGTGGAGACGGTATTCCGTACGTACGCACGAGTGATGATATCGTTCCTATGATCGTGGAATTGTATTGGAGTATATATATATATATTATTTCAGTATCAATATTACTTCATAATAATCATATATAGTTACTTATTACACCATTATAACCATCCTTGTAAGGTGATGGTGGAAAAATAGATTACACCACGGCGTGGAGACGGTATTCCGTACGTACGCACGCGCGGTGATTTCATTTTTCCGTAGGATGGATAGAAGGTGAATTAGGGTTGTTTCATATTTATAATAACATATCAGTATGTAAGTAATACTGATGTTATTACTTTGTCATGAAACAACTAAAGAAGAAGAAGTTGAAGACGAAAGAAATTGAAAAGATCGGTAATCGATATTACCTCTTCTTTGGAACGCCTCTTTGAATCCTCCACTTAAGGAACTAAGATTGGTCTTTGGAGAAGACCAGGACCTATAGGATTATTCTAGGGAAGTGGAGAGGAGAAAATGGCAGGGGTTGGCCGAGCTTGAGTGCTCAATTTGGTGTGAGGAGGAGGGGGAAGGAGGTGCCCTTTTATAAGGGAGGAGAGGGGCACCTTAGGAATTTCTCAAAATATTATTTTATATTAAAGTCAAAATCGGTTTATAATGGTTCCAAAGGGTCTTATTTCGAAGCTAAAGTGGGGATGGGTCGAAATCCTATCAACCAATAGAATTTAGACAAGTTTAGGATATTATTTTAACCTTATCAATTAGATTTAACTCTAAGTTAAATAATTTAACATTTACCGTGTCTTTTTGTTTTCTTTCACTATATGGTTAATACACTTACTATAACATGCCAAAAGAACCCCAAATTGTTTATTATTAATATATATATCCTTATCTAAGTCATTTGGCCGAACCTTAGATTTTTAGGAATAAAATAACAATTAATAATATAATATTTGATTTAAAAACTATTTTGTGTCAATTTTGACACTATTTGATATTTGATTTTTGTAAAAGTCATAACAGAATTAAATGTTCGAACCAAGTTGATTAAATCAACATTAATATATCATAGTAACCTAGAAAATTAGTGTAATTCATAAAAAGTTTCAAATTATATTTATTTTGGTGTTTATAACATCAATTATGTCAATATTTCATTAATAAGATAATTACTGCATCATCTTTGTGTCATAAATAAATTAAATTATTTGATGTCTAAAAATTACAAATAAAATACCATCATGTAGGAAATCTTTTTAGCTTTCTAATGAATATTTACAATCGAATTTATCTTATGTATAACCCCATATTAAAAATGATTTACTTATTAAACTTTGATTTTAACTATTTTAACCTTTCTTTAAATAAATTAATAATAAATGTCCTAATCTAATCCAAGTGGGCCTAAATGGTCATATTTTATTCCTAAGTTTGTTTTTGGTCGAATTACACTTGTCCAATAGAATTAGGAAATGTGTTAGGGTAATATTAATATCATATTTACCCTTAGTTACCCTATTTACTATTAACCGCGGTAAAAAATAGTAAAAAGTTACTATTCACCAAAAATTATTTTCGTCTCATTGAACCACATTTTAGTCCTTGATATTAACCGTGTCTCTCGGATTTTCGAAATTCCATTCACAGAAGCGGTAAAATTAAGTTTTATGCAAAATTCGGTTTTTAACCTACCACTTAGTGGTTTCACTATTCATCAAAAATTGAAAGTTTTCAGAAAAATACCAAAATTTCACCCTAGGCTAATTTCGATATTCTGAGTCCAAAAATGAAGTCCATTTTGAAAAATAAAATTTATAAAATTTCAAAAAGTGGTTATTACTATTCATAACGGCTAGTTTTAATAGTATATTGTTGTTTAGTGAAACTCGGTATTGCGTACGACGCAAGCTATCGAGGAAGGTCGCGATTGCGTGTAAAGCAAGCCAAGCAAGTGTTGTGTAGAAAAAGATTCCTTTGATGATTTATATAACATAAAAGTCTCGGGTGTTACATTCTACCCCCCTTAAAAAGAATTTCGCCCTCGAAATTCGTCACTTTGTAACAAACAGATGAGGATACTTCTCCTTCATCATATCCTCAAGCTCCCATGTAGCTTCTTCAAGTTGGTGGTTCCTCCATAAAACTTTCACCAATCGAGTGGTCTTGTTTCGTAGAACTTTTTCGCTACGATCCAGAATCTCTGTCGGCTGTTCTTCATAAGAAAGATCTTGCTCCAGCGGTACAACTTCTGAGCTGAGTACATGTGAAGGATCAGGTATGTACTTTCTCAGGAGAGATACATGGAACACATCGTGAACTTGAGAGAGATTCGGTGGAAGCGCCAATCGGTAAGCTACCTTCCCAACACGATCCAGTATTTCGAAAGGACCGATATATCTAGGGCTCAACTTCCCCTTCTTTCCAAATCTCATAACCCTCTTCCAGGGAGATATTCGTAAGAACACTTTATCGCCCACTTCAAACTCTAGGTCTTTTCTTCGGTTGTCGGCATAACTTTTCTGTCGACTCTGAGCTGCTCTTATGTGTTGTTGAATAGATCTGACCTTTTCTGCCATTTCATCAACGAGATCAGGTCCTAATAGCTTTCTTTCCCCAACTTCATCCCAGCAAGTTGGAGTCCTGCATTTCTTTCCATAGAGAGCTTCATAAGGAGCCATCTGAATACTGGAGTGAAAGCTATTATTATAAGAAAATTCCACCAAAGGTAGGTGTTGATCCCAACCTCCTTTGAAATCCATAGAGCAAGATCTCAACATATCTTCTAGGGTTTGAATTGTTCTCTCAGACTGACCGTCTGTCTGGGGATGATAAGCAGTGCTGAAACTCAACTCTGTATCCAGAGTATGCTGAAGACTTCGCCAGAACTTCGAGGTAAATCTCGGATCCCGATCAGATATAATAGAAAGTGGTACTCCATGCAATCTTACCACTTCCTTTACATATATCCTGGCAAGCTGATCTAGAGAGAAATCCTCTCTAATAGGAATGAAGTGTGCAGACTTTGTAAGACGATCAACTATGACCCAGATAGCATTATTGCCTTTGGATGTTTTAGGAAGTCCTGTGACAAAGTCCATAGTGATGTTTTCCCATTTCCATTCGGGTATGGGTAATGGTTGTAACATCCCCTTAGACTTCTGTCTCTCAGCTTTAACTTGTTGACAAACCAAGCATCGAGAGACATATTCAGCAACATCTCTTTTCATTCCATCCCACCAGAAGTACTCTTTCAGGTCCCTATACATCTTCGTGCTTCCAGGATGAATAGAGAATGAAGAACTATGAGCCTCATCCAGCAGCTCTTTCTTTAATTCGGGGATGGGAGGAACACAAACCCGATTCCTGAACTTTATTATCCCATCACAATCAAGGTTGAATTCAGGAACATTTCTCACCTTCTTTTGTAACTCGACATCTTCTTTCTGTGCCTCTTTAATCTTCACATGTATAGATGGTTGAACATTCATTTGAGAAAGATAAGATTTTTCCCCTTCCATTATAATTCCAAGATCCATCCTTTGTAAATCCATAAATATTGGATCTTTTGTGATCCTCATCATGGATAAACTAGCATGGTCTTGTCGACTTAATGCATCTGCCACCTTGTTTGCTTTCCCAGGGTGGTAATGGATTGAGCAGTCATAATCCTTAATCAGCTCCAACCATCTTCTTTGACGCATATTCAACTCCTTTTGTGTGAAAATATACTTTAAACTTTTATGATCAGTATAAATATCACACCTTTCACCATAAAGGTAATGCCTCCAAATTTTTAATGCAAAGATTACCGCAGCCAACTCCAAATCATGTGTTGGGTAATTTTGCTCATGGATTTTCAACTGTCGTGAGGCATAAGCTATCACCATATCATTTTGCATAAGAACACACCCCAATCCCTTCTTGGATGCATCACTGTAGATCACAAACCTTTCTCCACTACAAGGCAGTGTGAGCACAGGTGCACTGGATAACCTTCTTTTCAACTCCTTGAAATTCTCTTCACATTCCTCTGTCCAGAAAAACTTGACTCCTTTCCGAGTCAACTTGGTGAGTGGATTAGATAATCGTGAAAAATCTTTTACAAAACGTCGATAATATCCAGCCAAACCAAGAAAACTTCGGATCTCAGTTACTGTTGCTGGTCTCGACCATCTTTCGATAACTTCTGTTTTTGCTGGATCCACAGATATCCCCTCTTTTGAGATTATGTGACCCAAAAATGCAACTTTTTGAAGCCAAAATTCACACTTGGTAAATTTGGCATAAAGCTTCTCCTTTCTCAGGGTCTTCAATATAATTCTCAAGTGATCTTCATGTTCTTCCTTGCTCTTTGAATAGACAAGAATATCGTCTATAAAGACTACCACAAATTGATCAAGATAGTCTCTAAAGACTCTATTCATTAGATCCATGAAGATAGCAGGGGCATTAGTAAGACCAAATGGCATCACTATAAATTCATAGTGTCCATACCTTGTACGGAAAGCCGTCTTTGGTATATCCTCCCTTTTGACCCTTAATTGATGATACCCTGAACGAAGATCAATCTTGGAAAAGTATTGAGCTCCGCGTAGTTGATCAAACAAGTCATCAATGCGTGGGAGAGGATATTTGTTCTTGATAGTGATCTTGTTAAGTTCTCGATAATCAATGCAGAGTCTCATTGATCCATCTTTCTTCTTAACAAATAGAACAGGTGCTCCCCAAGGTGACGCACTAGGGCGTATGAATCCCTTATCAAGATTCTCTTGGAGTTGCTTCTTCAATTCCTGCAACTCAATTGGGGCCATTCTATAAGGTGTCTTTGAAATTGGCAAAGCGCCCGGTACGAGTTCTATTGAAAACTCAACTTCACGATTTGGTGGAAGACCCGGTAATTCCTCCGGAAATACATCATCAAACTCCCGTACAATGGGCATATTCTTAATCGTAAGTTTCTCTCCAACCATTTGAGATAAATAACCTTCATTTAGTGGAATCATGACCCATAAGATGGAAGGAATTTCCACTGGAAGGTTATGTTCATCCTTGCATTGATAGACGATCGTAGATTGATCTGGAATATGAAATGTGACTTCCCTTCTTTGGCAATTGATATGAGCTCCGTATAAAGAAAGCCAATCCATGCCAAGAATCACATCAAATTCCACTAAAGGAAGGATCACAAGATTTGCAGGAAGCACTTTCCCACAAACTTCGATCGGAGAAGAATTATAAACTTTTGATGCGATTGATGTGCCATTAGGTGTTGTCACAGCTAACTCAACATCTAATTGTTGAGGTAATACGGTGATACCCTTAGAAAAGTCTTCAGAAATAAAAGAGTGGGTGGATCCAGAATCAAATAAAACATTTGCTACTTTAGAGTGGATGGTAAGTGTACCTTTCACCACATCGTTATCGTACTCCACATCGCTGATAGAAATTGCATGTGACTTTCCTTTGTCTTTAGCCTTAAGAGTTTGTTGACGTCGACCATCATCATCAACCCTTGGATTTGGGCATTGATTGGCATAATGCCCCATCTCCTTGCACTTGAAACATTGAAGTGTAGTAGGATCATTCTGTGTATCCCTTCCTTTGTTTGTGTCATTAGACATCTTCTTCCCATTATCACGGCATTCAAATGCCCGATGACCTTCCTTTCCACATTTAAAACATTTACTTGTCCCTTTAAGACAACTCCCTCCATGTTTCTTTCCACACTTTGAGCATAAGGGAAAGTTCATCTTCTTTTCAGTGTGCTCTTTAGAGTTTCCTTTGAATTCCATCTTCCTCTTCTTATCAAACCCATGTGACTGATGGGTTACTCCAATCTCCATCTCGACTTTGAGAGCACATCGAACGATTTCCTCGTAGCTATTGAAGTCCCTTATGGCTAACGCCCTTAGAAGACTTGGTTTTAAGCCACTAAAGAATCGATCGATCTTACTCTCAGGTTGGATAATAATACCAGAAGCGTACCTTGCAAGTCTTGTAAAATTTGCTTCATAGGTACTAACAGATTCATCATCCCTTTGCTTCAGTTCAAGGAACTCTTTCTCCATCTTTGTTCGGAGAATACGAGGGAAGTACTTATTGAAAAATAAGTTCTTGAACTCGTCCCATTCCATAGTCTCAATTTCATCCCTTTGCCTCGTATTCTTAACAAGATTCCACCATTGATCAGCATCTCCTTCTAAACGATACACTGCTAGGATGACTTTATCATGTTCAGAACATTGAAGAACTGAAAATATCTTTTCAGTAGTACTAATCCATTGTTCAGCAACTAATGGATCAGTAGACCCACTGAAAGAAGGTGGACGCTGCCTCATGAAGGATTCAACAGAATGTTGCTCCCTCCTTTGCTCGTTTGGAAATCCTGCATGATTCATAGCTTGAGAAAGTTGTGTGAGCATGGCTACAAGATTTTGCATTCCATCTCCCATATTGTTTGGTTGCTCAGGGGGACAATCATTGAATTGCCCATCGCATTCCGCATTAACACGGTTCCTTCGGGTTCCAGCCATTGACTAAAACCAAGAAGAATAGTGTGAGCAACACTAATTATAATAGGAAACCACATAATTCAAGAATAAAATTTTCATGCTTATGGTCTTATCCTAGGTTATTCAAGGCCATTTCTAAAACACTAAGATTGTGTTCTATGCTTAGACTTATCCTTAGGGTTCTTACTAAGGCTTTCACATCCTAGTTTCCAAAGGTTGACTATACCTTTCCTCTGATACCAACTATAACGACCCATACTTTACATACATTGTTAATACTTCAAAATTTAAGCACACTTATTACAACATATGATAAAACCACAAAGGACCGTATAGGTATAGTGTCTTTAGAAACTGGGAAACATAAACAACTGGTTCATAAATCTTCTACAGTGTCTCCCATTTATTTCATCATATCTAGGGTCCCTTTTAGCATATTCTACTTAATATCCATCTTCCTGACCTGGGGAAAAGAAAACATAAAAGGGTGAGCTCAAATGCTCAGCAAGGGCAAATAAAGGAAATAAAAATCATATCATATCTTTATGAAAATCAAAACCTGCAAAAGAGATCATAATATCTTAACATGGAATAAATCATAGAAGTGAAAATGAGATCCCCATAATCATAACATAAAACTTGAAACTTTGTGGCATGCACACATAATCATGGAAAATCATTTCTTGTTAGTCATGACTTATTGCCAAGACTATCTTAGTGGACAAAGTCCCTTTCTGAACCGAGTTCACTCCTCGTTTCAGTCCTGTATCACTGAACCGAAATAACCTTCCGTTCCAGCCATGTCTATCTCATGAGATATAAAATCTTTACCCAATGCATTGGAGGGAGATATAGGTCCCAGCCATCTTATAATGAATCCTTTCTTATGTGTGCCACATAATCATAAAACATACATCATAGAATAACCCATGTAATAAAAATGGGATTCTTAAACGACATGACATCATAAAACAACTCATATAAGATAAAGGAATTCATAAAAATAATTCCATCACAACATGATCAAATCAATTTAATAATAGGGATAAAAACAGAACCCTTTATTATCTTAGATGGAAAATAATTTTGATAAAATACTTGAACTTCATTCTTGAGGAAAATATCCTTTCTGCTTCAAAAATACTTTTCCTTTCTTAACATGTCGTACAATTATAAACTAAAAGAAGTTGATTAAAAATAAACTTAAAAACATGAAAAGGAAACTTCTTGGAAATAATGTTTTATAAATCCATTCATGCCGTATAAGTTAAAAAAAACATTCTTCGTACTTTTGTCGGAAAAGTCAAAAAGTACCTCGTACGGAAAAACGACAAAAGATTCCTTTCATATTCTTTACTAAAAACTCACCTAAGGGTAAAATTGGATTTAAACTATTGCAAGTGGATGGAAACAATATTACATATTGAGGGAACATGGATGTGGATGATAAAATACACCCCAGTAAATACTTACGAATAAACAATCTCGGATAAAAATGAGATTGTGATATTTCCCTTACCTTAGGTCCGATTTGCTTTGTACGTGTCCGAAGCTCCTGTATAATGGTTTAAATAATGTTATTGACTTATTCCAGAATCATACATGTTGATATGATATCATATATGGTCATATTATTAGCTTTTTGTTAGTAATATTTCATTGTTACTTGTTACTCGGGTCTTTATAACTTTTTGTTCTTATGCGTGTTTTGTCGAATAAATTCTTATTCTTATCTTTATAGATAATTCATTTACAGAATGGTGTTAGTGTAGTATATACCATATTCATTCATTCAATTCATTTATATAATCATTGTGAAATGAAGATCATGTAGAACGAGTCGCATCACATCGTGGAGACGGTATTCCGTACGTACGCACGAGTGATGATATCGTTCCTATGATCGTGGAATTGTATTGGAGTATATATATATATATTATTTCAGTATCAATATTACTTCATAATAATCATATATAGTTACTTATTACACCATTATAACCATCCTTGTAAGGTGATGGTGGAAAAATAGATTACACCACGGCGTGGAGACGGTATTCCGTACGTACGCACGCGCGGTGATTTCATTTTTCCGTAGGATGGATAGAAGGTGAATTAGGGTTGTTTCATATTTATAATAACATATCAGTATGTAAGTAATACTGATGTTATTACTTTGTCATGAAACAACTAAAGAAGAAGAAGTTGAAGACGAAAGAAATTGAAAAGATCGGTAATCGATATTACCTCTTCTTTGGAACGCCTCTTTGAATCCTCCACTTAAGGAACTAAGATTGGTCTTTGGAGAAGACCAGGACCTCTAGGATTATTCTAGGGAAGTGGAGAGGAGAAAATGGCAGGGGTTGGCCGAGCTTGAGTGCTCAATTTGGTGTGAGGAGGAGGGGGAAGGAGGTGCCCTTTTATAAGGGAGGAGAGGGGCACCTTAGGAATTTCTCAAAATATTATTTTATATTAAAGTCAAAATCGGTTTATAATGGTTCCAAAGGGTCTTATTTCGAAGCTAAAGTGGGGATGGGTCGAAATCCTATCAACCAATAGAATTTAGACAAGTTTAGGATATTATTTTAACCTTATCAATTAGATTTAACTCTAAGTTAAATAATTTAACATTTACCGTGTCTTTTTGTTTTCTTTCACTATATGGTTAATACACTTACTATAACATGCCAAAAGAACCCCAAATTGTTTATTATTAATATATATATCCTTATCTAAGTCATTTGGCCGAACCTTAGATTTTTAGGAATAAAATAACAATTAATAATATAATATTTGATTTAAAAACTATTTTGTGTCAATTTTGACACTATTTGATATTTGATTTTTGTAAAAGTCATAACAGAATTAAATGTTCGAACCAAGTTGATTAAATCAACATTAATATATCATAGTAACCTAGAAAATTAGTGTAATTCATAAAAAGTTTCAAATTATATTTATTTTGGTGTTTATAACATCAATTATGTCAATATTTCATTAATAAGATAATTACTGCATCATCTTTGTGTCATAAATAAATTAAATTATTTGATGTCTAAAAATTACAAATAAAATACCATCATGTAGGAAATCTTTTTAGCTTTATAATGAATATTTACAATCGAATTTATCTTATGTATAACCCCATATTAAAAATGATTTACTTATTAAACTTTGATTTTAACTATTTTAACCTTTCTTTAAATAAATTAATAATAAATGTCCTAATCTAATCCAAGTGGGCCTAAATGGTCATATTTTATTCCTAAGTTTGTTTTTGGTCGAATTACACTTGTCCAATAGAATTAGGACATGTGTTAGGGTAATATTAATATCATATTTACCCTTAGTTACCCTATTTACTATTAACCGCGGTAAAAAAATAGTAAAAAGTTACTATTCACCAAAAATTATTTTCGTCTCATTGAACCACATTTTAGTCCTTGATATTAACCGTGTCTCTCGGATTTTCGAAATTCCATTCACAGAAGCGGTAAAATTATGTTTTATGCAAAATTCGGTTTTTAACCTACCACTTAGTGGTTTCACTATTCATCAAAAATTGAAAGTTTTCAGAAAAATACCAAAATTTCACCCTAGGCTAATTTCGATATTCTGAGTCCAAAAATGAAGTCCATTTTGAAAAATAAAATTTATAAAATTTCAAAAAGTGGTTATTACTATTCATAACGGCTAGTTTTAATAGTATATTGTTGTTTAGTGAAACTCGGTATTGCGTACGACGCAAGCTATCGAGGAAGGTCGCGATTGCGTGTAAAGCAAGCCAAGCAAGTGTTGTGTAGAAAAAGATTCCTTTGATGATTTATATAACATAAAAGTCTCGGGTGTTACAGTCGGACTTGAGAGACATGGTTGTAGGGGCATGAGGTGTCAGAGATTTTGTGGCTCGGGTACTATTTTGGTGATTACCGCTCACCTGGAACATTGAGTAGTCTGAACATAGAGAGACACCATGATGAGGTGGTTTTGACCACTCGTGTAGGTAGAGGCCCCTGTTAGATGTGGTTTAAGTCCTTTTGGTTTGGGGGTGGTTGTTGTATAAAGCCACGTGGAATGTGGGGAGCCTTCAGGGGATAGTGTTGAGGCTATCAGGTTGGGGGTAGAGGATCACCGTTATTTGAGGGTGGACATCACTGTCCCTCTAGTTACTTTATTTTAGAGAATACATCAAGGTACCTCCAGTTACTTTATTGATGGGTAGACATCACTGTCCCTCCGGTTACTTATTTGAGGGAATTCATCATTGTTCCTCAGAGTTACAACTTATTGGGCGTGCCTTCGGGACGTTTGTACTTGAGACACGTAGTGTCAGGAGGAACATGGTGCCGTGTTACTTTACTAATATTTAGGCGTTGGCTAAAGCATGTGACACTCCATGGTGGTTGCTGAGAACCAATGGAGTTTATGTTTATTTGTGCATCGTACTATTTATTTCTCTCCTTATAAATGCATGACTACTTAACACTTATATTAGGTGCGTACCATTGGATGATATCCTATTTAGATTCATCTCACACCTTGAACGGACCCTTCGGGACACGTGTAGACTTTATGGATTTATGTGAACGAAATAGGTAAGCTTCAGGAGCTGGATTTCTTTAGCTATTGCATGGAGATTGTATAGAGATTGATGTCTTTCTTAGCAGGAGTTTACTTTTTTTTGATTTATTTCCAGTATCAGTACACTTAATTTTTTTTAGCAACTATTGGTTAACCATTGGCTCCCCTTTTATATATTGACTTGATAGAGACACATGCTTGGTTTATTGAATAGTTACAAGTGGTGTTCAGTATGCTGTTCTGTTTACTTCCGCTGTAGTTGTTTATATGTATTGTTTCCGCTGTTTATTACTATTGATTGTGCTTCCACTATACGGGTCTGGTTCGAGTCTACTGAGTCATTTATTTTTGTTTCATGTTATATATTATTTCTTGGACCAGTACCATTATTGTCTTTTGAGAGGGTATAGCTTCCCCACTATACCTATGAGACCCTCACTGTTAGTCGACAACCTTTGGCATTCGGGGAGCTGCACCTAAGGTAGTAACACCAGACCCGTTTAGCAATGTTTGGGTGGTTGTTCTGGTTTGGGACATTACAAAGTGGTATTAAAGGAGTTCTTGATAGGGATTTAGAAGCAGTGTCATGCCGGATACTAATGAGATTGAGACTTATCTTTTTTATTTCTGCTGGTTTTACTATTTGGGATATGGTAGACTGGAGATAGGTTGTTACTAGAATTGGGTTTTTAGCTTGTGCTTGGGTTCTTTCAGCCCCATGTATAAGGTATAGACCAAGTTACCATGAGTGTGAATTACTATTTTATTTTTCTCAGATTATAGTTTATATGATTTTCACCTAGGTGGCTGACTTGGGGTGCAATGTTATTAATTGTGATATGTAAGCATTAACCCGGTGCGGTAAGGGAGAATTGGACCTTGGCATGGTATGGAAAGGCGTGATTGTTTGGATTTTGATAGGAACATTTTTAGGGTATTTCAATTTTATAAATGCACGTATGATTTGTGAAGTGATAATGCCATGTGAATAATATCAATTTCCATGCCTTGTATGCTTTGAAATGTGAATAGGTGAAATTTATGATAGAATTGCTTGTTTATTTCAATGTGTTATGCGATGATTTATATATTTTTAGAATTACATGTGGTAGTATATTTGGGTCTGGATCTCGTACGAGTAAGAAGATACTATGGTTGAGGTTATTTTGATCATCTGGATTGGGAGACTCGGTCTTAGGTTTGAGGCAACATTGGTTGTTAGGATGAGAATGGCCCGAGCTACTTTGATAGTTGGCTCTATTGAGGGCGTGTAAGGAGACCATGAGGCCAGGATTCCATGGGAATGGGTTGCAATGGGGGAGAGTAAGGGTAGTAGTAATGCAATTTCTTTTACTAATTTTCATATCTGCATGAATATATTGTTATATATATATATATATGGGATGTCAGACCATTTATGGTATTCAGCAGGTTCCTCCTAGAAGATTCAGATGGAATGTCAGACGAGTGACGATATAGTGCCAAAAGAGCAAGATCATGTTCAAAATTCTAAGGGATAGGCAGAGCATGATCCCCAAGTATAGGCTCAGGGACATGATGATGTTTAGGATCCAGTGCAGGTAGGACAACAGACGAGTTTGGCAGTGTTTGGACCATTGCTCAATGAGAAACTCCAGACTAGTCTGGTACGTGTCTTGTAGGGGATCAACAGAGGCGTGCAGAGTACATAGCCATCTATGTAATATCTAACACAAGAGTTCTAGTCGTAGCACCCAACACTTTTTTAGGGAGAGGGTGGTCCATAAGTGGCTGGTAACTAGATAGAGAGCATGCATATGATCTTTGAGAATCTCGAGATGCCTTCAAGGTGGAGGGTCAAGCTGGCGATGTACATGCTGAGAGGACTAGCGAAGCGTTGGTGGGATGTACAGGTACAAGATCACAAGCATGAAGGACTAGCATGGAAGGACTTTGAGGACATGTTTTTAGAGCACTTTTACCCAGAGACACTGAGGGCTGAGAGAACTCGAGAGTTATTGATCCCTCAATAGGGACACATGTCCATCATGGACTATGCAGTAACCTTTTCTGAACTATTTCACTTTTCACCTAGTATGGTAAGTGATGACTCGTCTAGGGTGAGGCGCTTCGAGGATGGATTACGATACACAATTCAGATCCAGGTAAATATCTCCAGGTTTGGTTAATTCTTAGAGGCGATGAATTAGGTGTTCATAGTGGAGGGAAACCAGAAGGATAAGCCCATGGTTGGCCTGGAGGCAGCTTTAGTTCATGGTTCAGACAGCAGGAAGCGGGGACGGGATGAGTTCCATTAGAGAAGTTAGGACAAGGACTCGTCTAGACCACCTCATAGCAGTTATTCAGTTGTTTTATTTCAGTTTGGACAACCAGGACATGTTTGAACTCAGTGTGATAGGCCTCCAAAGGAGTGTCGAGAATGTGGATAGGTTGGGAATCTGGAGAGGTTCTGTAGGCAGCCTTCTTAGATAACTTGCAGTCAGGGACTAGGATAGATGGTGGCATCTGGAGTTGGTTCAGGTTCAGTACCAGGAGAGGGTAGATGAGTTTCAGCTACATGTGGGGGACATGGAAAAGATAGTGGCACCCAGTTGAGTGGTCAGTGGCTGGTGACTAGAGTATCATCACAGGAAGTTCATGCATCAAGCAGTCGTACTTCAGACCTTGTGCATGCCATGGAGCAACCAGAGACTGAGTAGGCTGGTGAGCCAATGACAGTTATAGGTACACCGCGACTGTGGCCATGATTTGTTTTGTTTTAACTTATTTGGCATGTCTTGTTAAGGCAAGTCGGCTTTGAGTGAACGAGGTGCACAAGATTTATGTGCACTGAATAGATGCTTTTTAGTGGGATTGGAACCATATCGGGTGGGGGATATATTTATATATTTTTATGAGATGTGTGGAATCAGGGGCATCGAGGATGCAGGTTACTTGTGGTGCCTTGAGCATCGAGGCAACAATGATGCATGTTACTTGAGGTGTTGTGGACATCATGGCATCGAGGATGTGGGTTACTTGAGGCGCTATGCACGAGGTTTGTTTTGAACATCCATGGGATGCAAGACCTTGTGGAGGAGGACACTAATTTGGTGCGGGATATGTTTGGGTGTCCGAAACAAAACGAGAGAAACAATGATGTGTAGGGGTGAAAATGCTTTATGAGTGGACCATGTTTCCATAAACAGGTTATTGAACCATTTCTTGATTTGAGTTTTGTAGGGTTAAGACCGAGTTAGGAAATTCTTATGGTGGGGCGCCCCTTGAGAAATTTAGCTATAACTTTTTCTAGACTGGGGTAGTCCAGGTTACTTTGTTTGGGATGGTATGTTCGGTTCCATATTCGGGTTTCGTTTGAGAGCTCGGGGACGAGCTATGTTAAGGCGGGGATATTGTTAGAACTCGGGTTTTTACAATGGGTAAAAATCCCAAACCTGTTTGAATTTTTGGCTTGTTTCTGAGAAAACTAGGAAAATTTTGGAATTTATAGAAATTTTTAGATTACACGTCATGTACCCTAAGTGCACACCGAATAGCCTTTCCCATGTGTGAAGGAAACACATGGAATGTAGTATTTTTCATGGGGTAGAATGTTTTTAGATAGTACACACCATATAATAATTGTAAATGTCATTTAGTGGGGCAGTGTATGGGGATATGCATGGCATGTTGGGGATGTCAGCCGGGAAGAGAGGTACATACCATGTACCATAAGTACACACCATGTAGTTAGTTGACAAATCCTCGGCAAAATATCAGCCATCTTATGAACAATAAAATGATACACATGGAGTGTAGTCCTAAGTACACACTGTGTATTTTCTTTTTTCTCTAAAATGGGTCGTAGCCTTGTTTTGAGGCAGAAACCCAAACCCTCAATGAGTTTGTGTAGGGAGAGTTGACTGGAGATCATTTTTACTCCCGATCGTCCGTCTGAACTCCGTTTTGATCACCATCAAATGCGTTAGATTCCCCTCAGTAAGGCCTTCATTCATCTTGGATCATTCTTCTTGATTTTTGATCTATGAAATGTTATAGGGGTTTGAGAGGTTTTGGTACTTTTGTAGATCTACTACATTTTAGACCTAATTGGAGCTCGATATCGGACGTTCCTAAGTCTACGAGTCTCAGGTAGGTGGTTTATACCTTGTTTTGTGGTTTCACATACTTTTGGGTGGTGTGACCTTTGGCACATTTTCAAGTATTTTGGGAAAGACCCTTTTTATTTACTTTTGCATATCAAAATGATTATAAGACCCGTGGGATGCCTTTGGGTATGCCCTTTTACTGTTTTTATTGAGAGAGGCCGGGTGATGGGTCATTACTCATCCGGGCATTTTGGCTGGGGGATTCCAAAATGGTTATAATTGAATTGTACAGTTTTAAACTGTTGAGTTTAGTTTGTTAAACCTTGATATGAATTGTTAGAGGCTTTCAAGATTTTAGTGCTGGTATGGGACAACACCTGGCTAGTGAGATTCATCTATTTAATATTTCTTGAATGTTTAAAGTATTTCATTATTATTATATATGTGATACATGTCATTGCATATGTCGGAACCCTGGGGGTTGTATTGGGTATGGCCAGATATTCTTGAGTGATGATGATTATAGGTTGGGCTTGGCTTGGGCTACATTGGGTGGTTCTGACCAAGGAATTGGCCATCATGGACATCAGTTTGAGGCAGTGTGACTATCAGGTTGGGCATGACCCTTATTACTTGGATGGTAAGGCCATCGAACTAGAGCAACATGTTTATAGGGGCACGAGGTGTTAGAGATGTTTTGTCTTGGGTACAATTTTAGTGATTATAGCACACCCGGAACATTGAGTAGTGTTAACACAGAGAGACTCTGTGATGAGGTGGTTTTGACCACTCTTATGATTAGAGGGCCCCGTTAAATGTGGTATAGGTACTTTTGGTTTGGGGGTTCTTTCCGTATAAAGCCGCATGGAAGGTGAGGAGCCTTCAGGGGATATTGTTGAGGCTATCGAGTTAGGCATAGAGGCTCGCTTTTATTTGAGGTTAGACATCGCTATCCCTCTGGTTACTTTATTTGAGGGAATATATCACTATCCATATAGTTACTTTATTGAGGGCAGACATCACTGTCCCTTCAGTAACTTATTTAGGGACAAGCATCGCTGTTAATCCGAGTTATTACTTCTTGGGCATGCCTTTGATAAGTTGGTACTTGATACACATAGTGTTAGGAGGTACATGGTTTCGGGTTACTTATTTGAGATTCTGGCGTTGGCCGATGTAGGTGACACTCCATGGTGGATTCTGAGCACCGGTGGAGTTTATGTTTATTTGTGAATCATACTGTTTACTAATTTTCTTATAAATTCATGGTTTCTTAAACCCTTATATTAGGTACACACAATTGGGTGGTATCCTACTGAGAATTGTCTCACACCCTGCATGGGCCCTTCGAGATGCGTGTAGACTTTATGGATTTATGTTCAGAAAAGAGGTCAGCTTCAGGAGGTGGAATGCTTTAGTTATTGCATAGAGAAGGTATGGACCATGAGGTCTTGCCTATCCAGAGTTTACTTTGTTCTTCATTCTTTCATGTATCAGTATGCTTACATGTTTTGTATCTACTATTGGTTATCCATTGTCTCCCCTTTTATATATTTACTTACTATAAATGCATGCTTGGTTTGTTTAGTAGTTACAAGTGGTGTTCAGCATGTTGTTCTATTTACTTCTGTCATTGTTGTTTATATTTATTACTCCCACTGTTTATTACTATTGATTGTGTTTTCGCTATGCGGGTTTGGTTCGAGTCTTCTAAGTCATTTAATTTTTTTTCCATGGTATATATTTTTTCTCAGACCAGTACCATTATTGTCCTATGAGAGGGTATAACCTCCCCACTATACCAATCAGACCCTCACTGCTAGTCGGCAGCCTTTGGCATTCGGGGAGGTGCGCCTAAGGTAGTAACACCAAACCCGTTTAGCACTGTTCGGGTGGCTGTTTGGGTTCGGGATGTTACAACAGGAGATGGTAATGACCAAGAAATGGCCCAATATCTTTTGGGACAATAGTGGTTTTATACTTTCTAGAGATGGAAAGGCTATTGGAGGGGAGAATGAATCACCCCATTTTCAAGTAAGTAACACTTTATTTATGATTTTTATGCATTTAAAGTGTTTACATAATTTTTTGGAGGGTTTGGAAGACTTTTGGAATGTTTTGGGGAATTTTAAAAAGGTTCACATTTTTTACACGGTTTGTTGAAACTAGGAAATTCCTACAAGAAAATGTGAATGGTGGGGAAAGGGATAATGGGAAGGCACACAGTTTGGAAAAACCTTGTGGAATCCAAGGAGAAATGATGAAAAGTGGGATAGAGATATTTTTCATGGTTAGTTAATTGGTTTTCAAACCATCTAGGTAAACCATGTGAGGTTCCCCTCGAGGGAGAGGCTGGTGCTCAGTTAGTACATGGTTTTCCTAACCGTATGACTAACAATGAAATGTTTAGAAACAAGATCCTAAAAAAGTGGATCTGGGTCGGGATTAATTTTTAATCCTTAATTTCTCTATAGTTCGACCCCAAAACTATATTTCTTCCTCAGAAAGGGTGTGGATCTATTTCCCATCAATTTGGAAGTGATCTGGAGGCGTTTCCCAGTGCGTTAAAGTATGATTCCCACAGTAGGTCTTCATTTATTGTGGGTTTTGTTGTTTTTTCTTAGATATAATTTCTTCCCTACCTTGGTTTATTATATCTAGTTTTTTGTGGATATATATAAGGATTTTTATTCCAATAATGGTTATATTTTTCCTTATTAGTGTTAGGGGAAGAGATCTAAGGCATGTTTTTGGAGATTCAACTCGGTATCGTGGGCGTTTTAGTGTCATTCTTTATTTTCACCATAATTCCTAAGGTTGGTGGATTCAATCTCTAATCCTCTTATTAGAACAAGAAGGTGTTATTTCAAATTAGTTTTTTTTTCTTGAAATTGATTGGTAAATTGTCTATAAATTCTTGATAGAAACCCTCTTTAGTGAAGGTTTTTGAAATTATGAAAATTGGGTGTTTTAGTGGAAAGTGAAATTAGTAACATGTTTTTAAAATGATGGTTTTAAAATGTTTTTTTTGGGTTTGATACATAGAAAAGTTTTTCTCAATCAAAGGTTGGTTTTATTGAAATGGTTAGTTGGAAATGTTTTCAATAAAGGCATGGCTTAATTGAAATGGTTGAAATTTTTGTTTTGGTATTGATTTTTGTTATAAAGGATTGGTGTATGTTCATGCACATCTGGGATGGATAAGGGTATAAAGTCTCCCCCATCATTTGTGGGATGGAGAAGAGTTGAACTACTAGTTTTAATGATAAAAAATCATGATTATGAAGTGATTAAAAAGTTTCAAGTTTTATATAAGTATTCCATTTTTATGAGACGTGTGATAAAATTTTATAAGTATGAGAAACCATTGAGATTGGAACCTCCAACACAAGACACCACTGTCCATGACTCTCTACCAACATAAAAATATTGTGATGCATGAGATACTACCAAGATCTCACACCACCAGAATATCATACTGTTGGAATGGAAAATTGAAAAGGTATGAGACATCGGCAGTCGATATACCATCAGAAGTTTTTGCTGCTAGAACACAAATTTGGCTATGTATGAGATATTTATAGATGTGGCACCATCAATGTCATACTACAAACATATAATTTTGGCTTTGTCTTAAACACCACCAGTATTATGCTGCCAGAACAATATACCACCACCACAAGATACCATTAGACCCTGATCCACTACTAAACTAAGACACCACCACTATATATTTTCTTAAATTAAAATTTTTAATCACATATATTAATAGATATATTTATTAAGTTAATTAATTTAACTATTTTACGGATTGTCTCTTAAATTCTCAATAGAAATCATTAAAGAGAGTATTAAAATGTGCAGTACGAGGGAGCAGTTGATCGAGATATTCTCATTTTTGTTGCTAATAAAAGTGAAGCACACTTTCCACGTAGGATGAGATTCAATATTTGATGATGTGGACTGATAGAGAGATGAGGGTTCACGACTATTGAACACACACATAGCCGAACCTGGTTTCAAACAAGAAGAGATCACCTGTTATAAACGCAAGATTGGGAATCCAAAACGCCCATTCATTTGTGCTAATTCCTTCCAGTAAACAAATGAGAGTCCATGAAACTCTATATTACTGAAGTTTTCAAGAGAACCAGACTCAAGCTTCCCTGCTAAATAAAATCAAGAGCCACAATCTTCATTTCAATAGTTTGGGAACTTCTCAACTCTAATCTTCTATATTGCTCAGTTTTATTTGTATTTACTACATTTTGAGCAGTGTGTGTGCATACTATCTCTTATCAGACACACTGTCTCCTATTCTAAACTAGAAGATACTCAATATATTATCAAACTCTTTTCATATTTCTTTCTCCCATGGATAAGAGTTGTATAGGTCCTTGCATGGACTATTTTTTTATCCGATGTATAACTGTGGAAGGGGTCAACTATGACTTGGATAGTTTATAAAATTTTGTAAAACCCAATCCAGGTTATGGATCATCTTGTTTATTTTATTTAAAATTCTTGTTTGTGGGAGATCATTAATTAGAGGGGTCTAGGTCTTGACTTTAGACTAAACCTCTTTCATTAATTATTTCTAATGCGTAATTTAATTTTTTTTTACTTTATTTATACTTTAAAACTGATTTTTTTAACTATAAACAAAATAAATACTTTGATAGTTTATATTAATTTGTGTTCATATAGTATTTTTATCAAGTAAACTGATTTCAAAGGATCCAATATTATTGTATATTATTCATCTGAGGCCTAATAAATATTTAGAGAAATAATTTTAAATATTGAGATCTATATCATACTACTTATTTTTATAAATTGGGTTGTATTTAAATATCTGCAGTATTTCAAAATAATCCATTTTAGGAAAAAAGAATTTACTGGGTACTCAATTCACCCCTTCTTGAGATAGTCACTCTTATGAACATTTGGTATAAAATATTTCTTTCTTTGGTATTAAAGTTTTCAAATTATTTTCAACTGTGATTGTAGTTTAATTTAAAGATATTAATTTCTATCATTTATAAATTTAGTTTTTTAAAATGGATAATCATCAAGAAGGTTCTACTACCAACATAACTCTTTTATTTAATGGTAAAAATTATTCCAAGTGAAAGATTAAAATTAAAACGCACATAGAATGTATGGTTTTTGATATTTATTCTACTATTTAATATGAATACGTTATACCTAATACTACTAGAAGTACTTGGGATGATGCCACAAAATTATCTTACATTAATAATTGTAAAGAAATGATTTCCATTTACTGTGCAGTATGAGATGAATAATTTAACTGAATATCTTTTTGTAAAATATTAGTTGAAATTTGGGACACTCTATCTATTTATCATGAGGGAACCTTAAATTTTAATGAGATGGGGGTTAATAATTACACTATTAAATATGATAATTTTAAAATGAAGCATGATGAACTCATTTTTGACATATATCTCAGGATTATTGATATTTTCAACAAAATTAACTCACTTGGAAAACATGTATCAGACAAGGATAAGATTATGTGATTACTCAGATGCCTACTAGAAAGAAGGAGAGGCACATCAGTTTCAATTATAGAATCATGAGACATAAGTAAACTATCTGTGAAAGAGTGGATTAGAGAACTTATAATGTATGAAGAAGAATTAATGGTAAAATATGACAAAGATGAGGATCATAAAAGAATATCGATAGCTTTTAAGACTACTTCCCTTAGATAAAAAAATGAAAAACAAAAGGGAATAAAATCCAAGATGTCGATTCATGTGATAGGGAATCTCCCTCTAGCAGTGATGAAAATATGGCTCACCTTACCATAATATTTAATAAGTTCTATAGAAATATTTTTTTCTTCATAAAATCAAATTATAAAGGCATCTATGACAAAATAGGAAAATTGGAAGAGAGAACAGAAGAATGATGATGATCTAAAGGATGTATTATACTACAGATATAAAAGAAAAGGTCCAAACAATATGATTATCCAAAGATTAAGTACAAAAATAAATATAAAGAAAAGGATAGGAGATACAAGAAAGCTATTAAAGACACATGGAGTGCATATGAGGATTGATTTAGTGACTCTGATACATTTCCTGGAGAGATTCCAGATAGATCCAACATGTGTTTCATGACTAAAGTCAACAAGGTACTTGATTTAACTACTGTTTCTAATATTCCGCCTATGCATAGTTCTGATTATTCTGACACTGATCCAAATGATAATGTTAATATGTAAAATGAAGAATTATTTTAACATTGCAGTATTCTAGAGGATACCATTAATTAATTAAAGGATAAGTATAAATTTCTTAAAAAATAGAATGATCTAACTTCAAATATAAACTACGAACTATCTATAGAAAATAAGAAAAATGCTCAACTTCTCAAAGAAAACATTGAAATTAAGCTTTCAAATGATAAATTGAAGAAATACATTAAAAAATGTACAAATGTCTTGGAAACACTCACGAAAATTTTGTGAGAATAAGTTTCTCTCAAATGTGTTATTAGAATATGATATGATCCAAGATAGAGGAGAATATCTAAGAGTACTTTTGTTCCTAAATCTAAACCTAAAAGTTCAACTAGTAATAATTTATCACAAGGACCTAACAATGTTTTTATTTCATAATGTTTTAAATCTATTTATATGAAACCCATTAGGAAAATAACGATTCTCAAAGCCTTTATTACTGATATTTTTTTGACCTAAATAGATTTGGGTACCGAAATCATTTCTTGTTTAAAACTTTTTTTATAGTAACATTCTTAAAGACCTAATTTAGAAGTATATGTGATGGTGGTTTTTATTTTAATTTTGAGAATGATGTTTTTAATGTTTATGACTCTTAAAATACCTTAATATTTATTTATTTGTGAAATGAAAATTTTTATGCTGTAGATTTAAATTCCTTAGTTTCTGAAAATATTTTATGCTTAAGTACCTTTAAAAAATAGTTTTGTATATGAAATAGGATACTAGGCCATTGAAAAATTCATTCACATAGAAAGACAACTAGGAAAGGGTTAGTTAGGGATCTACCTAAGATTGAGTTCCCAACTGATAAAGTCTATAACCCCTATCAGAAATGGAAATAACAAAAATATTCTTTTAAATTAAAGAAATAACTGTTAACTTCTCAACCCCTTCAATTGATCCACATGGATTTGTTTTGACCTTCAAGAGATTCAAGTATTAATGGGAATCATAATGTTTATGTTCTAGTAGATGATTTCTCTAGGTACACTTGGGTATACTTTCTAGATTACAAAAGTTAAGCCTTCTCTTACTTTACCAAGTATTCTAAGTCTATATAAAATCTTCATAGACTTAGGATTTAAATCTTAACGAGTGATCATGGCGGTGAGTTTGAAAATCAAGATTTTGAATCATTTTTCTCACAAAAATTCCTTCACTCATAACTTATCTGCTCCAAGGACCCCCTTAATAATAGAGTTGTTGAAAGGATAAATATAACATTACAAGATATTTCCCAAACTATATTGAATGAGTATAAACTACCTATCTATTTTTCGGTAGAATATTTCAATACAGCCTGATATATTATCAACAGAGTTTTTATCTTACCTATTCTTAATAAGGAACATTATGAGTTGTGGAAAAATAGGAATACAATGGTTTATTACTTTAGAGTTTTTGGATTAAAAGTATTTATTATTAACACTAGTAAAATCTTGATAGATTTTCTTCCAAAAGTGATGAAGGAATTTTCTTTGGTTATTCAATCACTAGAAAATCCTATAGAGTTTTAAATAAGAATAAAAAAATAGTTGAAGAAATAGTCCATGTAATATTTGATGAAACTCATCCACATGATCCTAATACCTCCTTATAAAACCTCAAGGATGATTTATCGCCTCTAAAATTAAATTCTAAACCTTTATACTTTGTTGTAAAACAACCTGAAAAATCATATAGTTTTGAAGAATTTATAGAACCTAAAAATTCAGAAGTGACCAATCCATCTTTCTCTAGAGTTATAAGAACCATCAAATACCATCCCTTAGATACTATTATAGGTGATCTAAATATAGGAACAAAAACTAGAGATTTTGTTAGAAATTAGGTTAAACATCAATATTTATTGTCTCAGATTGAAGCTAAGAACATGAATTAAGCTATTAATGAAGAATTCAAGGTAATAGATATGCAAGAAGAATTGAATTAGTTTTAACGAAAAAAGTGTGGGAACTTGTAGATAGACCCAAGGAAACCTTGAATATTGAAACTAAGTGGGTGTTTTGGAATAAAGTTGATGATCCATGTACTATAGTTAAAAATAAGTCTAGACTTGTTGAATAAGGTTATAGTCATGAGGAATAGATAGATTATGAGGAAAACTTTTCACTTGTAGCCATACATGAATCTATAAGAATCATACTTTCTTATATAGGACATTTGGATTTCAAGATTTATCAAATACATGTCAAGTGCACATTGTAAAATGGTTTTATAGTTGATGATGTTTTTTTGAAAAACCCCATGGTTTTAGAATCCGCATTTTAAAAATCAGGTTTTTAAATTAACCGATGATTTATATTGTTTAAAACAAGATCCTAGAGCTTAGTATGATAGGTTCAACAAGTTTATGATTTCAAAAGGTTTTCCAAAAATATATAGATGACCCTACTAATTTCATAAAGATGATTTCAAAATATGTATTAGTAGTACAAATATATGTCGATGATATTATTTTTGGATCTTCAAAAAATTATTTTTGTAGTAATTTTTCAAAAATAATGAAGAATGAATTTGAAATGAGTTTAATGGGTGAACACAAATTATTTCTTGGATTTTTGATTTTTCAAAACAAATAAGGAATTATTTTAAATCAATGTAAATATACAAATGATCTTCTAAAACATTTTAACTTGGATAACACTGAGAGTAATGATACTCCTATGAGCACCACCTATCAATTGGATCTGGATGAAGTTGGGAAACCAGCTGGTCAAACTAGTTATAGTGGTATGATTGGAAGTGTTGTCTACTTTACTACTAGAAAACCATATATTATGTTTGGTGTGTGTATGGGTGCTCGTTTTCATGAACACCCAAAAGTGTTGCACCTTGTTTCTATAAAAATAATTTTCAAATACCTCAAGTGTATAACCATCTTTGGATTGTTCTACACAAGAGGGAAAGAGTTGGATTTAGTAAGTTATTTTGATTCTGATTTTGGTGGATGGAAGTTAGATAGGAAAAGAACCTCTAAAACATTTTAGTTTTTAAGTAAGTCTCTAGTTTCTTAGTGTAGTAAAAAGAAATGATATGTTGCATTTTCTATTGAAAAAGCTAAGTATATAATTGTCGGTAGTTGTTGTGTACAAATTTTGTGGATTAAATAGACTCTACTAGAATATGGATATCCAGTCTGACATATCCCTATAAATTGTGACAACACAAGTGAAATACATATTTCTAATAATCCTATTTTTCATTCCAGGATAAAATATATTAATATAAGAAATCACATTTTGAGAGACCATTTTAAAAAATGAGATACCAATCTTGAATTAATTATCACTGAACATCAATTATCTAATACATTTAATAATACTTTGAATTATGAAAGAATAAATTATGTCAAACTTGAAATAAGAATGATTACTTTTGGTTAAGTTTAATTTTTGATGACATACTATTGTGGTTGACATACCATTGTGATGACATTCTGTTGTGGTAACATACAATTGGATTTTCTTATCATTGTCTTGTCATGTCATTGGATATCACACCATTAGTTTTTCATATCGTTGCTACGTCATGTCATAACTTTTCATGCCTTTGCAAAAAATTTCTCAGTTTCTTGCTACATTGAACCACTGGTTTAGTTTTTAGTTTATGTTATTTCCTATAATACCATGGGTGTTTTTACATGATTTTGAATTTGATTTCATGTATTATTTTGATTTTATAATACATAATATCCTAAATTATATGAAAATGGAATAATTTATATTCCCAATATACATTGAGCCCTGCATGGTAGTCATGTATCTGTCTTTCTCTCTCATGCCTAGTGTAACCCTTTGCATTCTGGTTTTAAAACCTTATCATACCCTCGACCAATATTTCTAGACTTGTTTGTATGTTGAGAATGAAGCATGGTTTTTAGATTTCACATTTTAATTTGATTTATTTAAATGAGCAGAAGAAAGAGTCAAGTGCACCCAGTCAAGTTTCTCCCGTTTCCCTAGTTAACCCTGATCTTACCCACATAATTGTTGTGCCAGAAAAGGAAGTTAAATCAAAGTGGTTGGTTTCTAGCAAGCCTCTAGTACCCAAAGTTCTCTAGAATTAGGGATGATTAGAGTGGTATTCCTTTAACAAAATTCTTTCCAAACCTAATCTATTCCATGTTTTTTATTATCATTTAGAGTTTTCATTTGATGAAGGGTGTTCTAATTGGGAAAGAATTCATGTGAAAGGACACGTTTTTAGTTTTTCATCAAGGAAATGGACTAGATGTTTAGGTTTACCCCATGATGGAATTTATGATGAATACCAAGGAATGATTCTAGAATATATTGATT
Source organism: Viscum album (assembly GCA_963277665.1). Taxonomy (NCBI): domain Eukaryota; kingdom Viridiplantae; phylum Streptophyta; class Magnoliopsida; order Santalales; family Viscaceae; genus Viscum; species Viscum album. The sequence continues at coordinate 1,736,631,421 of OY728157.1, read as the reverse complement.
TTTTATGTAATTATAAGGCCCCAACCTTAAACCTTAATTAATCTTGAGTTATTACAAGATTACACATTGAGGATCTTTTCAGGTTTAGAGTTTTACAGAATTAGATAATAAAATATGCATTACATTCCACATTTAAACAAAGTGGTTACATAAAAGACAGTATTCATTTATCCCATCAATGGAAACATATTTAAAATAAGACATGTATTCTTTCTTGACACTTCCTTGACACTATCATCATATCATGTACCATTCCCTTGACCTTTGAAAAACATTTCAAAAACTTGGGATGAGCATAAAAAGCTCAGTAAGGCTTATAAAAAGTATGGAAAGGAAAAATGAGTACATATATACATAATAATGAAATCATACTTTACCCATAAAACATAATCACTTTAACATACCTCATAAAATCATGAATAAATCATAGAAATCATAAGACATAAAGGTAACATGAGGCATTCATAACATTCTTACGTAGGGAGTAACCCTCTTTGTTACGTTTGGAATACCCATCACAGTATATCCCCTAAATCTCTTCGGAGAAACCTTAATGTTTAACTCCTTCGCGTTACCCAATGCATTGGAGAGCTATATCGGGCTCACCCGCCCTTAGTTTATCACGAGACCACCCATCTTCATAAAAAATTCCCAAGAACCATAACATAATCATAGCACATAACTTAACCATAAAGGAAAGATAACATTCCCACATTTCAACAACAATATAACATTTTAAGATACTGAAATAATGAATCCATTCTAAAAACCATTTCCAAAACCATTTAAAACATTTAATAAAGAGATTTTTGAATCAAAGTGTCCCATACCACTTTGAAGCTTTTAGCATTTTAAACCATTATTATCCATATAAATAAATCCTTAAAACCATTTTGAAAACATGGATATTAATGGGAAATATTTATAAGAATAAACCATTAAAACATTTAAAATGATATTTTAGTTAAAGGGTTTTTAACAAAATGGGAGACACTTGAATACAATAATTGAGAAATAACATTTAATCAGAACATTATAATATCATGAGAATAAAGGGATTAATGATATAATATTCCAAAGGACAGTATATACACCATACAAGAGTTTATTGGTGCATAACAACAATGAAGTCTCAATAGAAATGTAAAATGAGATGAAATCCCTTATAAAGAAGGTATCCTTAAGTTAAGGATAAATTAATCTCATAGTTATGTGTGAAAAATATAAATACACCCAATATAAGTGGATATTAAGTGTAAAACAGTCAATGTTCATTCACACATATTCAAAGGATTACATATTCAATAACTATATGTTGAACCCAAAGAAATCGAAATTGGGTTAAGAAGTTCCCTTGTAAAATTTTGACAGCCTAACAGCGTCATTTGAAAATTCAAAAAATGAGTTTATGAGAGAGAAAATGGTATCTCATCACTTGGACATATAATTTATAAAAATAAGGATACAGAATAACATATCCCAACATAATAGTATGTGAATTAAAAGACATAACAGAAGAAGTCTTTTAAAAAGAGTAGGGTGAAAGGTCCCCTTACCGAGTTGGGTAACTTTCGAAACGTACACCCCATGGAATAAGGGTCATAAAATGAATATGTAAATACCCATAAATGAAATTATACTACAAAAAGTGTATAACAATGTGCAGTACATACACCACTCAAAGGAAATTGTGGCAAACGTAGCATAAATTTCACGGGAATAAAAGTGAGATGAAAAATCCCTTACGAAAACTCGGCAGCCTAATGGTGCCACTTAAAACTTCCAAAAATGGATTTATGAGATCAAATAGGGTATCTTATAATATGAACATAAAAATTACATTATGAGGAATATAAAAGAACATCCCCAAACTTAAGAAAGATGAGCTTAAAAGAAATGACATAAAAGAGAGTACTTAAAAAGAAATAGAGAGGTTGGATCCCTTACCTCGGGTCCGACTTGACTCGATCATTATTTAAACTCTTGAATAATAAACTTGAGAAAATTTCTAATTTCTTAAGAACCTTTTTCAAGTTCATTATTCCGTTTATATCACTTACTACAATTCTATGAACACTATGTAATTATTTAAGTTAATAATGGCCGTTTTGTAGATCATTGCAACTTGAGTAAAAAATAAACTCTTTATAATTACAAGTTGTTCATGTGGTAAAATATATATTATATCCAGAATTATATTCATTATTTAGATATCATATATATCATATATATCCATTATATACATACTTTTATAATATTACATAACATTTAGAGGTAAGAAATGAAATGAACCGTTCATGGAGACGGTAAGCCGTACGTACGCATGAACACTACTTCCATTTCTATTTCTTATTTAATGGAATTAAAACTTAATGATAACTAATAGTATTATAATTCTAGTATGGTATCATATATAATGTCATTAAATATACCCTTCATACATACCACATATGGTATTAACGAATCAAATCACTTTGAGGGGGAGGTAGTCTGTACTTCCTAAAATGAAGATATCGCGTTTAACCATAATGGAAACCATAAAGTTATGCCATAAATAAAAAATACATAAGCTTAGATAAAATATAAACATATTATATATCATATATAAATATAGTGACATCTTAATGTCCACCTTTGAGGGTGTTAAAATAATATTGAACAATCATCGTTTCGTGAGGCAGAAATTCACCATCCACAGAAATAGTATGTTCTTTAACCATTAGATGTAGGTGTGTGTAAGTGTAGCTCGAATCCTTATTATAAAAACATACTAGTATATTGAAGATACTGGATTTGTTACAAAAGAAATGAATAAAAAGAGTTTATGGGGTTGGAGAAGCAAAATAAAACAAAAGAACACAAGTGAAGACATTACCTTAAAATCAGGTATCTCTCTTTGATTTGAGATAAAAGGCTTCCTTGGGAAGACTTATGCCCCAAGAGAGGATTCTAGGAGTAAGAGAGGGATGCGGAGAGACAAAATGAGCAGAGGTTGGCCGAGCCAAAGGCTTGAGAGGTGTGGGTAAGGAGGTAGAGGTGGGGGACTTTTATAAGAGGAGAGGAGGGGCACTCTTGGAATGTTACAAAATGTTACTTTATTTTCATATGAGTTTCGGATTTCAAATTTCCAAAATTGATGTATTTCTAGGATAAGGTGGTAAGGGTTCGAAATATACTCATCCAATAGGTCTTGGACAAGTTTATGTTATATTTTTAACATTATCTTTTCATTTTATTTAAATCCTTTATTAATGAGGTAATCGCTGCATCATCATGATGTCATAAATAATTTAATTTATTTAATGTATAAAAATTATAAAAAAACTATCATGATGTAGGAAATCTTTTTATATTTCTAATTAATATTTATAGTCAAAAATATGACTTGTATAACCCCATTTAAAAATTGTTTTAGTAAAACAACTCATGCTTGTGACATTTTTATTTTAACTTTAAATAAAAAGTTATTTATGTCATTTTCCAACCAATGTGGCTACATGGGGTCCCCAAGTTGACCCATGGATTTTATTGGTCTGACATGACATATCCATTAAGGGTAGGACATGTTTCTAGGTCACTTCATATTATTAAAACATTATTTTTACCTTAAATTACACTAATTACCTCTAATCGCGACTAAAAACTTAAAAGTTACTATTCACCAAAAAATTATTTTAATCCCATTGAACCAGATTTTACATCCTAATGACAACCATGTATGTCAGATTTTTGAAAATCAAATCACAGAAGTGGTAAAGTTTCATTTAAACGAAAAATCAGTTTTTAAACTACCACTTAGTAGTTTCACTATTCATCAAAAATTGAAGTTTTTCAGAAAGATACCAATAATTCACCCTAAGCTATATTTGATATTCCGAATTCAAAAATTATTTCTATTTTAAAAAATTCAAAACATATATGTTGAATTAATTAATTTAATAATTAATTCCCGCTGTCAAAACAAATAACGTGTTTTTAAGAAACAATATCTATTAAAAGATTGACACTAGTTTAAGTCCAATTTCAAAGTGAAATTAATTTGAATGACCACCATTAGATTAAATGGTAAGAATATATTCTAAATACACTTTAATATAAATTAAAAATATAATTTATCCATATAAATAAATCAGATTAAAAGGATGTTTTGAATTAAAATGCAACATTTTCAATAAAAATGATCTTTATCGGAAAAATAACAAAGTTTTACACAAAGTAAATTTTAATATCCAGATTCTAAAGAAGGATTTTATTTTACCAAATACAACATATAAAATTGTCAAAAGTATATTTAAAAATGGTTCTCCATCAAAAGGCGGTTAATCCACCTTTTAAATAATATTAGAAGATTTATGCTTAAAAATTGGATTCTTTTGCATTTTAAGCCTCCAACATTTATTGGATAAAAGTAAAAATATTTGACAAACATATATAATCATTTTTTAGTTAGTTCCGTTCATTCCCTCCATTAAAAAGGCTAGGCATTAACTACCTTTTAAAATAATATTATTTTATTATTAGAGTGAAACGTAAGATTTCAAAGAAACACGTTGTTGCGTATTGGGTATGCCCTCGAGCATAGCATTCCCTTTAAAGTAATATTAATATTTTATTCAAAAATATGGATAAATATGAAAATGTCATGTTCTTTATTTACCTGGGGTGTTACAGTAAGGGTGTGATCTTTTTGTGATGACAAGAGATGAAAAATCCATAAGGCTTATTCCCTTAGAGATTTATGGGGAATGTAGGGTTCTCTTGAAGTTTGTGAACCACATGATATACCCAATAAAGGGTGATTTCACAACCATAAGATACCAAGATGTGAATCTTGTATCTCTTACAACAGAAGTTCATAAGATCAATATTTGGAGACATATCATGGTTCATATGTGTGAAATGACCAAGAAATCCTCAAGATATAATTATTTGATATAGATAAAGATTATGTTTTCCATTTTGAAGGCCAATGGCCTAGTAGATGAGGATGAAGAGTATAGTATAAACTGTGGTGGTTTTTTTCTTAAATGCGATACTTGTTCAAGGATAAAGATTAGCTGGAACCCCAAGAAGAAACAATGGGTTGGAGATTCTAAGAAGTTATATGCTGAGTATAATCCAGTGGATAATCGAACTAGAACAAAGGATGAAGTTGATCCAGGCTTGGAGCCTTATGAAGTGGTTGATTACATTGATGAGGTTAAAGAAGAAGCTATTGCTGAAGAATAGGAAATGAAACCATCTATTGATGTAGGGAGTGATCATGACTTGTGTCTCAAAGATTCTCCCATTACATTTGGAGCTCCTATTCCACCAAGGATGTTTCCAAAAATAGAAAAGTTAGTCAAAAGTGATGAATACGTGATTGAGGTTTTTGGAGAGGAGAAGAATAAAATTTCCAAATCGATTAATGATGATAATGATGAGGAGGAGGAAGAAAAAAAAGAAGAGGATGATAAAAATAGTGAGAATGGAAATGAAGATAAAAAAAGATCAGCTTACTGATAGTCTTTTTAGACAAGAGAGGTTTTCTAGAGAGGATTCCATAGTCAGATGGCTTTGGGAGGAAATCACAATTCTGGGTATTTTCATGCTTGCATCAGATAACGTCGTCGTGTTCAGTGACCTAATATTTGTAGAGAAGATGGTTCTTTTACTAGTGATTGTGATGATTTTGGGGTGATGGTTAATGGGGATCTCAAATCCCTATTGTCTGAACCCATCCCTAGTATGGTAGAAGGTTATCTGAGAGGAGATGCTGAAATTTTTGAGGTAATTCCAAGATGTGTCTCAGAGGATGTTGATGAGGGCCTAAGGAGGTATCCGGATGAAGAGGAAATTTGTGAGGCAGTTTGGTCATTAAATCCTGATAGTTCTCTAGGGTTGGATGGTTTCCCTGGATCTTTTTACAGAGTAATGTGGGATGTGGTTAAAGGGGAGGTAGTGAGAGTTGTCCAAGATTTTTTCCGGGGTGAAAACTTGCCACGTATTTCTTGTGCAACCAAGGTGGTTCTTATTCTTAAGGTGAGTACTCCCCAATCTATTGACCAGTACTGGCCTATTATTATGTGAAATGATCCTTATAAGATCCAAGTCATCATTCTTAATAAAAGACTGGCTACTCACTTGGACTCTTGGATGGCTCCGGAGTAGAATGAGTTCATTAAAGGGAGGTCAATTCAGGGTGCTATAGGAGTGGTTCAAGAAATGGTTAGTGGAATTAATAATAGGTCCTTTGGGGGAAATCTGGGAGTTAAGCTTGATATGCGTAAGTCTTATGATACGGTGGAATGGGGTTTTGTTCTCAGTGTCTTGACTTGCATGGGATTTTCGAGGTGGACTAGTGACCTGCTTTTCCATTGTTTCATCTCTTCATGGATTGATACCTCTTTTATGGGTAAGCAATTTGATTTTTTCAAGGCTTTTTGTGTTCTTAGAGAAGGTGATCCTCTTTCCCCCACTATGTTCATTCTCTCTCAAAATGTTTTCAGCTGTTTTATTAATAAAAGCATCAGTTTGGGTAAAGTAATTCCTTACCAGAATAGGAATGCTATAAGGGGTATCTCTAAATTAATGTTTGCTGAGGACAACTATTGTTTTCCTCAATGGTAGTAAGTGTTTCGTCCAGGGATTGATCAGCCTTATTGGGGAGTATTTTAAATAGAGTGGAGAGGTGGTGAATCAATATAAGTGGCTATCTATTTGATGGGTTAGGGATGTGGGGGCTATTTTGAATATGGAGAGGGGATCCTTTCCTATGAAGTATCTTGGGGCCTCGATGAGTCCCTCGTCTCTTAGGGTACATAATTTTGATAAACTCATAGGCAAGATTTCTGGGAGAATTTTGAACTAGAAAAATAGTTTTCTATCCTTCGGTGGTCGTATCACTTTAGTGAATAGTGTATTGGTCTCAATTACCAGGCATATTATTTCTACTCTGAAGATGACTAAAAGTGTGATTGTTAAATATGACAAGATTATGGTGTCCTTTATTTGGGATGGGCAGATGGAAGTTAGGAATCATTGGGCTTCAGGGAGACGTTTTTCAAGACCTCTCTTTGAAGGGGGTATTAACTTGAGGAGTGTTTTATCAACAATGCAGGGGTTTCTTGAAAAGATTGCGTGGGAAGCTTTTTAAGGTCAGTATCTTTGGAGAAGGACTATGCAAGACATATATGGTCATAATTTGTGTGATCAGAGATCCAGTTTTTCCAAGATATGGAATCTGATTTAGCCTCTGATGGAGATGTTGTATCATCATTCTTAGTGGTTAGTGGGAACATGGAACATAAATTTTTGGAATTATGATTGGGTTGGTAGGCTATATTTTCTAAGCTATCCTACTCCGGGCATGTCCTTCAGGGAGGCTAGTGGCTATCCCTGTTTTCATCAGGCTATTCTGGATGAGACTCAGTTTTTTGTTTTCAGCAATTTTATCACTAGTGATGACTCTGATAAACTTGTTTTTACAGGTTCACCTTCGGGCATTTTTCAATTAAGGATATCATTCATGTGACAAGGGTCCACAAAAATGATGATCCCTAGGGAGTGACTTTATTATGCAAAGAGATTCCCTCTAAATTTAATTTTAATTTGTGGCGTGTACAGAACAAAGCTTTATCTACTGATAAAAATTTGCAACATATGGGTGTTAATATGGTGTCCAGGTACTGGTGTTGCAGTTCATCTCATACTGAATCAGTGGGTCATCTATTTTATAAGAGTGAATGGGCTAGAGGAATCTGGAAGTTTTTGGAATGTTTTTTGGTTAGAATGAGTCTGGTGAGGTGCAAGATGAATTCTTTAATTCCTGGTTCAGGGGCACGGACACTCATGGAAATGAGAGGAAGGCCATGATGATTTTTATGGTGGATGGTTGCTAGATTATATAGAAGTCTTAGAATGCGATGTGCCATAACCAAGGTAAGGATTCTTAGGTTAGTATTATATTCATAATGAATAATAATGTTTTGGATTTTGTTCGTTTGTGTCTAGAATCCAAAGCAGAACCTTCAGTGAGTCTGCTTTTTCTGCATATTGTGCACGACCACTCGGCTGGTTTTCCAAAGCAGGGAACGTGGGTTCAATGGAAGGTGACAAGGAAGGGATTAAAGCTTAATACTGATGGGTCTCTTTTCATGGGGATGATGCGAGGGGGTGGGGTTGTGCGGGATATGCTGGGTTCGGTCATATCTAGTTTTAAAGCTGAATATAGAGCAGGCAATGCGTTGCTTGCAAAGGCTAGGGCAATGGCTTCTGGTTTGGAAGTCTGTAATTTGCAGAATATCAAGCTGCGGATAGCGGATAATGACTCTTTAGTCTTGTGTAATTCTTTGACAGGAAAGGTAAACATTCCTTGGAATATTTCTTATATTATCAAGAGATGCAGAGCAATAATGGGCTGTCAAGTGGCCGTTACCCGTACTTGGAGGGAGGGGAATATGGTTGCATATTTTTTTGGATTCTATGTCATCATCGAACCAAGATATTTTTTTTTTATTTTCCTTGGGTTATTTTCCGAAGGAGGTGATGTAGTTTGTAGTCAATTATACTCTTGGTTTACATTATTTTTAACCTCAATGAGGTTTTTTTGGGGTTTGTTTGTACGGGGAATTTTTGAAATAAAAAAAATGTTACTTTTCAGTCAAAGTCGCCAAATCGAATGAAAGGAAGTGTCATTACCTCCAGTGATCTAGGATGTACTTGTTAAGGGGGGTAAATCCCTATATGTTGAATTTTTTTCATGAAGCTCCTGTTATTAATAATGTTTAGGATAACTCTTTTTACACTGCTCAAGAAATATCTGATTCTTCTATAGCGGAGAAAATGGGATTTATTGTGTCTATTGAATATCATGTAGCTAAATAGGAGAAAAAGGATTTTATTGAGGATGATTTTGGGAATGAGTAGTTATTTGATTTAAATTTTCATAAGCCTCCTATAGATGAAAATGTGGAAGTTGAATCCACAATTTTTTTTCAAGAAAAAGATATTCAGATTCTAGATGCAACTACTATTGGTGAATAGTTAGAAGCCAAGTCTACCAATGCTATTACATAGATCTCAGAGGCTCAATAATTAAAAATAAATACCTATAGTAGTTTTATAGTTTTTAGTTGGACAAAGTTAAGATTTTATCCCAAATGTTTATACAGTGGTTGTTTTACCTACTGTTTTGGTCCCTCCTACCACTACTACAATAGTTTCTAAGGATTCTGGGATATGGGTTGATCCCATGTTTGAAGAATAGGGAATGCAATCCAGTACTACAAGGATTCCCCAAAACTTAGGAGACCTAATGTTATAATTAAAAGATATCATATGGGATCCTTGATATCTCAATTATATTTTTATGTGGTGTTGGAAAATTTCTATTCTATTAGAACTCCCACACCTGTACTTGCTCTAGAACCCATTTCTTTTCTAGTTAATGTAGACCCTAAAAGTGATTTGGATGATTTTTCTAATAATTTGATGTTTTATTTTTCTTTGAAGTTGAAGAATCGACCACCTCAAGAGAATTTCATCTCCTAGGAAGGTGAAAGATACATTTTTTAGTTTTTTATTCAACATGTCTAATGAAATATGATGCATCACATTTATGAGATAGATATTTAGAATAAGAGGATAAGTGATGAAATGGAATCCCATTAGTGTTTGTTTTAAGAAATGAGATATGATTTTAAATCATTCCTGAATGGAATCCTTAAAGGTATCGAGGAAACATATTCAGATACTTTTGTTTCTAATGTTAATTCTACTCTAGTTTTTGATGTTGATCAGATTTGAGTAGTTGTCAGAGATGAGCTATGAGCTGTTTCAGCCAATGCTTCTAGTAGTATCACTAATCAACCCCAAGAGACCTTGAGTAGAATTTAGTATAACTCATATCATGTTATCAAGTCGGTTGCAATATATTCCCATGATATGAAAGATAGTAGGTACATAATAAAAAATCACATCAAGTTATATATCTCATGTATTTATATCAAGCATGCAATGGATTCCAATTTTAAATTCTTGGATGAGAATTTGAGGATACCTCCTGAGAACCAGGATTTCAAAGAAAAAGTAAGATAACTCAAGGATATAAATCCAGTGTCAAAAAAATTTATGGAATAGAAGATAGATTTATTTTGTGAAATAGAAATAGGTGGCCAAATCATAATTAATTTTATAAATATCATGACACCGTTTCTTCATGTTCATGCTCAAGCAGTTCTTGCTCAAGAAGAAATTCCAATTACTCATTAGTTATCTCTCAGACTAGGAGTGGATCGAAATCCTTTACCTCCATTTCTTTACCAATTCCAGGATTTCCGATGTCTCCTTATCAAGCTTTGAGACACGTCATAATGATTGTTATTGTTGAGGATCATCCTCAGAATATAGTTGGACTATATTCTAGTGTCCCATCTATCTCACCTTAAGTTGATCCTATTACTTTGGATAAAGAGAAAGAGAAAGACAAGTCTAAAGGAAAATAACCAATGGACCCCTCTTTTAAATCTCAAAAATCGATTTTTTTCCAGATAATATTTCTCTTTGATGAGAGATGGGTTGTAATATCTTTTTGGAAATCATTTTGAATGCCTTTGAAATTTATTATTATATTTTTTACCCTTGTTTTCATACATCTTTTCTTTACCTTTTTGATAATCCCAAAAGAGTGGGAATTTTTATGTCATATTTTTTTAGGGAACTTCATGATATTAGGGTTTTATGTTATCTATGATGCTATATTTTTTAACCATTCTATTCATGGTACTCACCTCCGATATTTACACTTTTATTATTTTACTTGATACCATTTCCACTTATTAGGAATGCTATGTTCTGATTTATACTACCTTGGATATCATGTTTAAAATTATGTAATAATTTTAATGCAATTATTTTTGATCATAAAAAAGTGGGGTATTGTTGACCGTCTTGTTTTTATGATCACAAAATCAAGATTATGATTTTATTAACGGGTTTCGTGTTTTTTAAAAGTATTCCATTAATCTTAGATATGTGATAAAATTATCAAAGTATGAGACACCATTGATATTGGCACTGCCAAAACAAGATACTGTTGTCCATGAATCACCGCTAGCATAAAAATATTTCCATGTATAAGACACCACAATGATCTCACATGGCCAGAATGTCGAACCGTTGGAATGAAAAATTGATAATGTCTCAGACACTGTCAGTCGACTTACCATCAGGATTTCATGCCACCAGAATGAAAATTGGGCTAAGTACGAGATACCAAGAGATGAGGCACTATCATTGTCATACCACTAAAACATAATTTTGGATAAGTATAAGACACCTCATGTATCATACAGCAAAAACAACATACCACCAGAGCGAGACACCATCTGACCATGAGTTACCGCCAGCCTAAGACACCACCACTATTTATTTTCTAAACTTATTAGTTTGAATTACATTATTCTAAGGTCTAAAATTATTGAAGTTGATTCCATTTACTATTTTAATTATTTTATATTAAAATATTGATAGAAATAATTGAAGAGAGTGTCATAATGTGCAGTATGATGAAGCAACTAATCGATATATTCTCCCTATTGCTGCTGATAAAAGTTCTGCAGACTCCTTCATTTAGGATGAGATGCAATAGTGGATGATATAGACCAATATAAATATGATGGTTCATGACTACTTAACACACACATAGTTGAACTTGGTTACAAACAATAATAGATCAAAAGTTACAAACACATGATTGGAAATATGAACAACACATTCATTTTTTCTACTTTCCTCCAGTCAGAGAACAAGTGTCTGAAACACTCTATTTTCCTAAAGTTTTCAAGAGAAACTGACTCAATATTCACTTATAAATAAAATAAAAAGTCACAAGCTTCATTGAAATAGTCCGATCACTTCTAAAATCTACTATTCTAGATTTCTCTATTCTATTTAGTTTTACTACATTTTCAGTAGTGTGTGTGCACACTTTGTCTTATCACACACACATTGTCACTTGTACTAAGCTTTAAGATACTCTATATATTACAAAACTATTTACATATTTTTTTCCCCCATAGATTAGAGTGCTAGAGCTCTTTGTGTGGACTGTTTATTTTTACTACCATGTCTAATTGTGGAAGAGGTCAAGTGTGACCTAGACAGTTTGTAAACTGTTGTAAAACCCGATCTAGGTTGTGGATCATCTTGTTTATTTTTTATAAACTACTTGGTCATGAGTGAACACCAATTTAATAGGTCTAAGAATCAAATTGATATTGAACTTATTGTATTCATTATTTCCTTTGTGTTATTTAATTATGTTTTACTTGATTTCCACTTTAAAACTGAACATTGTTTTAACAGTAAATAAAATATATACATTGATAGTTTCTCTTAATTTGTGTTCTTATATTATTTTGACTAAGTAAAATGATTTCAAAGGATCCAATATTATTTTAGATTACTCATCAAATACCTAATAAATATTTATAGAAATAAATAGAAATATTGAGATATATATCACATGTATTTAAATATGTGGAGGATTTAAAAATAATCCCTTTTATAGAAAATATTTTATTGGTTACATAGTTCAACGCCCAATTGAGATACTCCCTCTGAACAACAATAAGGGAATGAAATTTCCCACCATCAAAATGGTTCATTAAGTGATATCTTAGTGAAATAATTAATCACCACTCATGAGTATAGGTAGGCCAATGGTTTTATGAAAGGTTGGATGTGTGAATATGTGGAATTAAATAGATTATGAAAAAATGGAATTTATTAAATTGTTTTAGAGTATTTTTTGGTTTCTTTACTGGGAACTATTTTATTATGGAAAACTATTTTGGTTTTAAAATTCTTGGTTTTGATATAAAATGCTCTCAGTTTTTTATATAAATTATTTTATATAAATTTGATAACATGTTTCATCCTAGTGGCATGAGTAGGGAAGTCATTCATGGAAAGCCTACTAAGTTTCATTACTCACCCATTCTTTGGAACTTTCATTCTTTTGAAAATATTGTTTATCATGACACATGAAAAGTTAAAGTATCACACTTCTCTAATGGTTCTTAGTGATACTTGGGATATGTTGTGGAGTTGGAGCATGGAGCATGTTGGAAAATATGGAGTCACATTTTGGAGTATTTGAGTTTTGTTGGTTTTTTCTTCTGCGGTGTAATTTGATGTTGGTCATCTTCCACTGTGGAAATATTATGTAGTTGGGTTTTGATATAAATGGTATTAATTTGTGTTTTTTACATTGTTATCATGAATCATGTAGTGATTTATTTGTTTATGTCATGCTTGGTTTGGTTGTTTTATTTTTCAGGGGAAAATCATCCCCCAACTATTTTGAATCCCTTGAAATTTATTTTCAGATTTGGTGTCTTGGGGATGTCACATAAGGACAAGTAATGTCCTTAAAACTTCTCAATAAAATGAGAAGTGGGGTGGGATGTTATATATTATTATTCTAATACATGCTACATTTATAATCATATGTACAGTAAATTTTATAAACTATAATAAAGTGGATCGTTTTATAATTAGTTTAGTATTTTATACTATAATTAACCCCCTTGTAGCTATTATAAATATTTTTTCTAAAAATTTGTATCATAGGAGGATATAATAATTTTTTTTTTGTTTTCAATTTTTTTATCATAAGAATGTTTCTATGTTTTTAAAAAATTTATTGTAAATTGTTTTTTTATAAACTGTTATTATGAAAACATGTATATTGTATAAAGAGTTTATGTTATTATAAGAAGGAACGTTTAAACATTTTTATGCTTGAAAATATTAATCCTTGTAGACCACCAATGTTTTTTATAATGACTTTGAGTACTTGAGAGATATAATGAAGGTATTTGTTATAAATATTTGTGTTGATAATTTTTTTATGTTTGCTGGTAATTACATGATTCCAAAGAAAAAAGTTTCTACATTTAATAATCACGAGATGCTAAAATTTTATTAGAATTTGAGCGTATGGAATACTTTTTTATTTTCTATGATGAGGAACATATATATTCAGATATCTTTCTATGAATAATCAAATAATATTTTGAAGAAATTAGAAGTTACACATTTTGGAACTTCAAAATTTATTGAAACTAGAAGAGATATCGTTAGAGAAGACTATCAAGAATTTGAATTTCTACATAGTAAATATACTAAAAAAAATGCATCATAGGTTCATAAATATTGTAAAAATCTTATTGTCATTTGGTAAGAATGATCTTATATATGGAATCTTAGTACAAAAAATTATTGGAATTATTCCTGGGTAATGGGAATAAAAAACAATTTGGATGACACGAGTAGGATTACACATCTAGCAATGGATCATATTATTGGAATTATGATGCATATAAGGGAAGAATAAAAAGATATTATGAGAAAATGAATAAAAATAATGTATGGGTTTCTTTTGCTACAACATTTAATGTTTCCAATAAAGTTAAATCAACTAATAAAATTATATGTATTTAAAGAATAATAAGGTTATAGTTGAAATATAAATTCATTTATTAGAAAAGTTTGAAAATAAAGTTGCTAATATTGATTAAAGGATGAACACGATAGTTGGGAAAAACGAAATTTAGTATAACAATAATAAGTTTCACAAGGATATAACTGATAATAAGGATTATTTAGAAGTTATTTTTTATGAATGAAAAAAAGGTGTACATATAAGATTTTACTATTCATTGATGAAAATGAAATAAATGAAGGATAATAATTCATAAATTAATTGTAAACATACAATAATCATAAAAATAAGAAAATTATGAAAGCTTCAGATACATGAAGATACAGTGGTGGAGATAGTTCATCAAAAATTTCTTCAGATTTTAAAAATTTAGATAAGAAGAATATCAGTTTCTATACTATGATTTAGAATACTAATAATTTCTATGTGGCTAAGGTAATTGACGATTCCTTAACCAATCTTACATTAAAATAAAGTTATCTAGTTAATGATAGTGATTATAATTCTAAAAATTCTGAGGATGAATTTTCCTCATTATAATAAAATAATTTTTTTCCTAGTTTTGAAGATGTATTTAGGTTTGCAAGACTATTATAATGTCAAAATTCCAAAATTTTGAAAAACATGATATCTCCCAATGAAAGTTTATGATAAAAAACTCAATAATATCTTATTTGACGATTGATATAACTGATATTTATAAATAATTATATAAATCTAATATCAGAAAAACATTTATTAAATGATTTGTGAAATCTTGATTCAAATACGAATTCTATCGAGGACAAATATTTAGTTGTAAAACTAAATTTTGAGATATCAAGAATGAAAAATCATTTCTCAAATATTACAACTTCTAAAGATAACATTGAAAATTTTTATAAAAAAATAAGATCCCATAGATATGTATATATAATGGGTTTTTCTAACAGTAAACCTATTTTTAAAAGTAAATACATTAATATGAGTAATGCTTCATTTTTTATGAAATTTCAGAGTGGTGTCCACTTGAAAAATAAATGTTCCTTAAATAAATTTCAATATCTTGGTTTTCATAAAATAAAATTTTGAAAAATATTTAACATTTCCCAAATATATAACAGTTGGATAAATGTGTATTCTAAAGAAATTACTTTCTAATAATGCTGGAAGCAAGAAAATGTGGTTCTCAAATAATACAATTTTTGTTATCAAGAAAATAAAAAATGTACCATAAACAACATATGGTACATGGATAGTTATTATTCCATAAAAATCACCAGAAAAATGAGTATTTTGTTATAAATTATATTAAAAATAAAGGTGGAAAAGTATTATTCGGTGAAAATACTCAATGAGAAGTCCTCAAAATTTATAATATTGTACATCCTAGAAAAGTGTTATTTTCAAAAAATTTATTTTTTGTAGAACTTATGAAAAACCTTGTTACCATAAGTCAATTATGTGATGAAATATCTCTTCTGAACTTCATGAATGATAATTTTATTGTTCATAGTTCAAAAGATAACTTTATAATTTATTCCAATCGACATGAGAATGTTTATAAACATAACTAAATAGACTTTAGGATCCAATATCTCCCTGGACTTAGTTTAATGTAAGATCAATATTAGTTATGGAATAGAATATTATGACACTATAATGTTATAACTTTAGCTAAACTTTCTATGAAAGGATTAGTAAAATATATACTAGAAACTATGTTTGATTATTAAAAAGTTTGTGATCCTTGTAAACATAAAAAGTATCACAATTAAAGTTATAAATATATTAGTTAAGTATCAAATTATGATTCATTATAGTTAGATCACATGGACTTATTTGATTGTACAAAAACTGGACGTATCATTGGAAAATAGAGTGTATCTGTTTTAGTAGATGATTACACTATATATATATGGGTCTATTTTATAAAAAATATGTTTGAATCATTTATATTTTTTAAAACTTTAGATTCCCAGGTAAAAAATGAGAAAAATATATCCTTCATAACTATTTTTTGTGATCATGGTGTATAATTTGTTAATTACGATTCAGAAACGTTTTGTAGTAAAAAGTGTTTAACGCATAACTTTTCCACACCTATAACTCCACATAAAAATATTGTAGTTGAAAAAAGGTATTATTTTATAATTTATCAGAATTCAATAACATGTTGATTATATTTTCACTAAACCCCACAATTCCAATAGATATGAATTTATTAAGAAAAATATAGGAATGGCCAACATCAATTGATTATTAATGTCTAATTATTTTTTAACAATATTATTATATTAATTAAATCCTCTTCAATGGGGGAGTATATATGTTTTGGTTTTCATAAAAACATTAGTTTTTTATGGTTAAATAAAAATGTTCTGTTTCTAATTTTTTTTATTTACTAAAAACATTATCCTTTCAAATTTACTAAAAATCATTATTTTAGTAAAATATTTACTTTTATCCATAAACTAGGAAGAATAATTTACTGGATTAAAATTCTTTTAGAATATTATATCATCAATATAAAAGGTATTTTATAATATTTCATGTTTAATATATTTTGATTTATTTGTTTTTTATTGTTTACACAATATAATCTTCCAAAAATTATTATATTTTTTATATTTTTATGTTTTTGATTTTCAATGTGTTTAATAAAAATTAATTTTATAAACTAGTAAGTGGTCACAAAAATATTTAAATATTTAGAGGTTGATTTTTGATTTTCATATCAATGTTTTATATTGAATCTATGACATTAGATCATTAAAAGATGAATTGTCTTCTAGATCATATAAGTAAATTAATGGGTACCACATCCCTAATCAGTTTCTCACACTTTTAGCAACTCTCATATCTAAAATCCATTTCCCATCTAATCATTTCTGTTTTACCTGATCTATTTCAACTTTATCTGATCATTCAGTTCAGAAAATTCAAAATGTTTATTCTGGAAGACATATAAAACATAAATTTTTTTAAATAAATATTTATAGATAAGGAATGGTATAATAAAACTTATTTTTTGAAAGATATTATAAGATTTTAGGGTTGGGAGAAGGTGCACTTTGAAAAGGAAGGCTTTGATATTCATTACCCAGCTATTATTAAATAAATTTAATATTCTGTCATGTTTAGAATGGAAGATCATATAGAATTCATAACATTTAATATTGTTTTATGAGCGTTACAAATTGAATATTAAATATGTTTCAGAACTTTTTGAAGTGAAATATGATAGAGAAGCTTATATCATAACTTGGGATCTTTTGAAACAACATATTTCATTTGAGAAATTTAAAGATGAATTATCTTTATTCTATTATTATGATAAATTTAGAATTTTTTTTAATTTGAAACCAGATGAAATAGTTGTTGTATTAAGGATAAAGAGATAATTAATACCATGTAAAGGTGATAGAGATACACTGAAGGTATTGAACACATGTTTTTTAGAATTTATTATGAATACAGGGAGGATAAACTTGGCGAAGTATGCATTTTATTTTGTTTAAGTAGTAAAGATAAAAAATATGAAGTTAAGAATTTATCAGTTTCATTTTTTATCAATAAGTTTATGATAAATTTTTTGTTTTAATGAAGATTTAAATTAATATACATCCATGAGGGAAAAAACATCATTGGTAATTGAATAAATTATTTCAAGGGTGAAATCATATTTTGTTCTATTGTTGAAGAAATTTATTAATAAACCAGAAAATGTTGTGAATGATGTTGATGTTGAAAAATTTAAAGTGAAAGTTCATTAAAAAATAAAATTAGTTTTGTCACCCCTAGATTTAAGAATAAAATCAATGTCATGTATAAATAATTTTTTCAGGATATGATGAAAATTAAATTAGAGAAAAAGGACGAAGATCAAAAGTTTAGTCTAAGCATGGATGATTCCTTAGCCTATAAACAAAAAGCTGAATAAGTTCTGAAAGATAAAGAGAATAAAAGAAAACAAAAGAAGTAATTTGATGTGTCCAAAGTAGTCAATATTTTGATTAATTGTTTTGGAAGGGAACATAGTTTTTTTTTTCATATTACTATTTTAGATGGAGCTCAAATATTTATTTCAATATATCAATTATCATTTTTTAGCTGATATATACTCTAGTTGTTAGTTCTCAATTCGTTCCATAACTAGATGTTTTTTGATCATATAATGTTATTGTAGCTATTCAGAAAAGAAAAGAAAATGTTTTTTTATGATGAAATATTTTTTTTAGAACAAGATAATATTGTCAAAATTAAAAATTATGTAAATAGGCCTAGAAAAGGTGAACTAATAATTGAATAAAAAATTGATAGAAATTTATTGGAAGAAATGTAAGAGTTTTATAAAGAATAATAATCAATGTAATCAGAAGAAGAAGAAGAAAATCACTCTAAAGAAAAATCTTATTTTACTATTCATTTAAAGAACTATTTTTACTCAGTTATTTCTTAGAAATAAGTAAGATCATAAAATGATGTTTAAAATCATAAATCTTAGAGAAGACAATCAGAAAAAAATAGTGTCTGATAGAAATATATATGCAGATGAAGATTCAAATTTTGATAAATAGAAATTGAAGAAGGAAGTTTTATTTATACCTTAATGGAGAAATCTTTCAGAGGTTTCATCGGATTCATCAAATTAATAATCCACTAAATTTGATCATAAAATGGAAATAATGTTTACATATTTTGATGAATCATTGATAAAGTTCGAAGATAAAATTCCATTTCTTTTAAATATAGAATTTAAGTGTAAGAATATTTATAAGATGTTAAATGTGTTAAATAAATCGGAGACTATAAATCAGTTGGATAGAGCACTGGTATCGAATGAGGTAGTCTTCACAAAATTTAAATTTAAATTAAAGTATAATAAAATAAGTGGTAAACCTATTTTAAAATTTTAAAATACTTCGAGATAGATATGTGTTTTCATGATGAAAAATTATAAGTGGTTAGTAAGTCTTCATTGCAAATTACTGACTCCTTTCAAATGTTGTATTCAAAAGATGATGAAAAAATCAAACTGGTTGAACATTTCAGATTTTTATGGAAGTCTCAAGATCTGGATAAATCAAAACTCAGGTAAAAAGACTTGTTTATTGAAGAATAAGTATGGAATTTGAAGGAATATAAGTACACTGAGAACACGTCTCTTACGAAAGAGTATAGAATACTAAAACAAGAAGTAAAGAGGATTGATGTTCTTGAAGGAAGACATGAACATCTGGAGGAAATGGAACCAGAATTTGACAAGAACCAAGAATAGTTCAAATATTTAAAAGTCATTTTGATGAGGTTTATGATGAATGAATGATTTTATTTATCTAAACTCTTATTGATGTTCTAATATTAAAAAAAATTTAAATGAATTTATTTTATTAAATATTCTTTCATATATAGATTGGATTGAATTTTTTCCAATTTTGGTTGGATAAATGGTATTTCTATATTTTATATTGGAATTTTTTTTATCTTTCATAATTTTTTTCATAGTTTTTTTATAACTATTATTTTAGGTACTTTATACCTCTTATATTCTTTTTTGAAAATCACAAAATGGAGTGGTATTTGGAAAAATAATTGTTTTTGGGAAAATGATTTAAGATTTTATTTTTAGGGATAAGATATTTTATTAAAATATTTTTTAGGAAGTTATATTATATTTTTTCTTATGTAGAATATTTTTCTGATAAAAATGGATTCAGAAAGAAAGAGGGAGAATAGAAATATAAAGGGTATATCTATTCTTAAATGAATAATAGGATATAATTTTTACAAGTTATTATTTTTTTCTTTAAGAATTTTGTTTTTTGACTTTCAAAATAGTGGAGATTGTTGAGTCTAAATTTTAAATTCTATAGTGTCATTACATAGTTTTAAAAATCATAAAACACCCTTAAAAGACAATATTTACTAACATTATATTTCTTCAGATTTTTGAATGTTTTTGTATAAAACAATTTATTCTAATGAATGTAGTAATATTTTACAGCTAAAAAATTAAATCTTTCAATAAAATTCCAATCCATTAGACTGACTTAAGTCTAATCCATTAGACAGATCAAAGTTCAGTCCATTATATTGACAAAATACAAGTTCATAAGTGTTGTGAAATCTTGCTTATTGCAATGAAAAAATAGTCTATTGACATTATCTAATCAAGTCTATTGGTATGAATGAATAAAGTATATTGGTGTCAAAAAATCTAGTCTTTAATAATTACTAAGATTAGTCTATTGGTGTGACTGAGTTCAGTCCACCAGACTGACATGATTTATTACATAAAAATAATAAATTTTATAATCTGAGTCATAAATATATTTATCAAATAGAATACATTTTTTATAATTTTAATGGTTTCATAAAAAAACATTTGATATAAGTATCCAAATCATGATGAGATTTATAATTAAGGATCATCCAAGGCTGTTGAAACCAACTTCAATAATCACATAAATTTATCCATTAGAGGAGTACTTATAAATAGAGGTTCATTCACGGATCTAGGAGCTGAGGATTTTGTGAACTCAATCGATCTGAAGATTGCATTTCTTTAACTTCTAATTATGATTTATTTTTAATATTTTATAGTGTTTATATTCTATGTAATATTTTTGAGGATTTCAAAATCCTTATACCTAAATTTTCATTTGCATTTTGTTTATGATTTACGGTTAAGAATGATGGATTATAGGGATAGGAAGACAGCTGGATCTCATCAAGACGATTGAGAGATTATGATGATATGAAGAAATATGTGATTCCAATATTTTTGATCGAGGGATTTTTTCTAAAGAAATAAATACCTGATATTTTAGTTTAATATATGGATACCTTTTGTAAATGTTATTAACTTCCTTTAACTTGATGGTTAAGTTATACTTTTATCTTTTATAAATAATTTTTTGTATGACTAATGAAATTTATAAAGTTTCAATTTTATTATTTTTATAATTTGTTTTATTTATGATATGAATTTATAAGTAATGCTAGATTTTATAAACTTTTCTACAAATTAATTTAATCAGATAATCTCTTAGTCTGATATAATTTACTCTAATCATCAGACAGACACTCAATCTAATAAAATATAACATAGAAGTTTGGGTTTTAATTAGTTTAATGTTTTTAAACTAAAATTCACCCCATATTGTATCCATTTTAACTATTATAATTGAATGAATATATCATTAATTAACCTATGTACTTGACCATAATAAAAGGATCATTTTTTAATTAGAGAGTAATGATCTTGATCATGTGTTTCTATGATCTGATTCGGACAACCCCGCTTTTATCCATTATATTTTTTTATCTTTTATGTATTATATAAATCTATATTTTCAAGATATAGGTGCCATTAACATTCATACTTTTCTAAAAATATAATTATATTTTCTTCCAACTTATTTTTTTAAATTTACTATTTATTTAGGGTTTTCCATTCTATGATACACTATTTATAGGGTTCAATCTCGATAACTGAATTTCCTATACCACACATTAGCATTTTTTTTATTTTTTTCTTATTTATAAATTTATTAAATTTTTTACCTATTATAATTATTGAAACCCAATTTTTTCCAAGTATGTCCACTAATTATTTCAATTCTGTTATCAAAAAATAATCACTAAACTGATATTTTTAGTACTTCAATGTGAATCATTACCAAGAGTTCCATGAAATGACTAGGGGAATTTGGAACTATATTAAACAAATATAACAAATCCTTATAAACATTATGAAGATGATGAACCTGTGATCAAGGAGAAAGGACTAATACTTCCACAATGAAGTATGCATGGAAAATAGAATAGTTAGCACTTGAATATTAATTTTGACAATAAAAAATTAATATATGGGTAATAATGAATTATAAAAGAATGGTATTAATTATAATATATATGAATATGGTAATTATATATATTTTAAATTAACCTAAAATTATTATATAAGGATTTAATATGTGTCCCTATAATTAGAAGTTTGAGGTAAGGGTTTTATTTCCAATCTCACTTTAATGATGTTTGTTTATGTATTAGTTTTTATTTGTAAAAAACGAATTTTATTTCTATATAAATATACCTATATTTTATTCTCATACATGTTCATATTCTTTATAATTTTTTATGGATATCCCTCTCTATATTTATATAATTTATTAAGGTTATTTAATTTACCTTTATAATCTTTTCAAAGTTTCAAAAGTGATTTTATTAATAATTTTATACATGGATTATTTTTCACAAAATTTTCTTTAGTTTTATTGATGATGATTCATCTATAAGTTTTCGTAATATTATAATGTAATTTTTATTCTTTTTTAAGAATTATTTCCTTTTAATATAAAATTTATAAAATTTAATGTATATTTCCTCTTATTTTTTAAATCACTGTTATAATGCTCTTGTATAGTGTTTTTCAATCTAAAATGATTCCATACACCAGCTCTCTTTAGATGGATTATGAGCATGTTTTTCTTGAAAATCTATATAAAACCTATTTCTTCCTCATAGGTCAATTAATATTTGATGGTGTTGTAAATTTTTTTATATTCACGTGGCATACATATGCATAATTTTTTATTGTGTTACACTTGGGTTTAGAGTTATATATCACTCCAATACATCGATTAAAGAGTTATATCTCCTGAGATAAAATGAATGGGGTCGTGGAGTGATCCCGATCCATTATGGGACTCTGTCCACTATCTTTATGATAATGATAAATTAAAACAATATATAGTGTCACTTTATCTTCTATGTGATAATGGTCTCTATAGTGATTCTTGATATAAGAAAAGATTTTTTATGCTTATGTTGGTTCAATATCCTTACACCATACTTCAATGTTATGCAGCATACCAATGTTATATTCTCATGGATTTTGATTATTAATTCATGTTTCCACACTCCTATTGTAACAACCCAAAATTTTTAATAACATTTTTTTCATAATTTTGTGTGTTATTTTATACATTACAAGACTATTTCCTTTAATTATTGAAGTGATTATAAATAAAATGAGACCATTGGGTTTCGACTGTTATATGACTGTTGGTCAATATGACCATTGGAAACTATAATCTTATCCTCATGATTATTTTTTATAAATACTATTGATTATGGTTAATTAATACAGAAAGAGGAGTTGAATGCCTCATTAAGTAGAATCAGGCCATACGAAGACCATATGTCAAAGCTTGGGAAGGAGGTCGCGTCACTAGGCTTTTCTCTGGACCAAGCCCAAGCTGAGCTTCAACATGTGAACCTTGAACAAAATCACCTATGGGAGATGTTAAAGATAATAGAAATCACCACTCAGGAAATGTTGTTTGAGACGCTCTGAGATTCAATTACCATTGCACATATTAATCTTAGGTCCTATGCAGGCCTTATAAGGGGCTATATAATGAGGACTTAGTTACTTTTTGTAATCCTTTTGTATAAATAAAATTGTTTTTTCTTATTATGGTAAAATTTGTAAATTTCAAATGTTAAAAGAAATATAGAATGAATTTATAAAAGCTCTATATTATTAGTGAATTTTGGAAAAAAGGGAATTTTGAAATATTTTTATGTAGTTTAAATAATTAATATTGTGAAATGATTTTCAGAAAATGGTGTTCTATAAATGTGATCAGTAAGAAATTTAGAGTCTAATAAGATCAATTTATTTTTTAGTGAAAAGTAAATTATGAATAGTAATATTACCTTTATGAATAGAAATGTGAACAATAGAATAGTAACCTCACCCAATAAAGTATAAATATAATATAGGCATCTTGAATGGTGAATTGATATAATAACATAAGTAAATAACTGTTTTGGAAGTTATTAGTTAAGTATTAGTATTTTTTCGGGGAAACAGTTTTTTACATAAAAATTAAATATATAATAATTATAAAATTATTTTTATAAAATAGATTTCATTTTTTAATTCGTAACATTGATATTAGGTTAGGGTGAATTTATGAGATTTTTATAAAATGTTTTCTTTTTCAGTGAATTGTAAAAGTGTAGTTTTGAGTTTTGGTGTGTTTAATGACATCATTAATGATGTTATAATGATGTAATAATTATGGTCGACTTGTGAATATTAATATATGTTATGAGGTGTCCCATGTGTCCAATACCATGGTAACATACCATGGAAAAGCCCATGGTTTTGGAAATACCACCGATAAAGTGTCCCTTGGAAATTAATAAAATATTTCCTCACATTATCTATAAATACCAACGCATTACTTCATTACATTTATTCCAAATTACTCATCAATGAATATTTGGTCTTTTTACCTACCAAAGTGTCCACCCAAGGTTCCCTCAATCCCCCAAGGTCCCAACCATTGAGTTTTTGAATTCACACTTCATGGTAAGGGAACCTTTCACCCTCATATTTTTGTCATGACTTCCTGTATGATATGTATTCTAGTATCCATTTTATTATGTTGGGGTATGTTATTATATTTCCTTATTTCTATCCATATTATTTCCAAATTATGGGAATCCCTTTCCACTCTCATCAACTTATTTTTATGAATTTTAATTGGTGATGTTAGGCTGCCGAATATTTCGTAAAAGAAATCACATCTTCTCATTTCTTTCAAGTTTTATTTTCATGTGGTATGTCATTAAAAAATCCATAAAATTGTCTTATTTTTTTATTATGTACCTATACTGTATTATGAGTTATTTATGAGTGGTTGACCATTTTCCCCTCTCTTTTCAATGTTTTATAAAACCATGTTGTATAGCCCTTATGCTGCAGAATTGTTGTCACAAAATCTCTCTATTTTTCTCAAGGCATTATCCTATTTTATTTATGTGAATTCCCAAAACAAGTTCACTTCTATGGGTATTAATAAAGATATAAAAATTATTTATTTCATTCTAGAATTTACATACATGAAACCAACATTCCCTTTCCATGGGTTTTAAATGACACAATGAATATGTTAATAAGCACTCTTATAACATCACGATTTTCGATTGAAACCCATTTATTTTACTCTATATGGGTTATTTATAAATTGTATTATTATAAAATATTTGGATCACATGAAAATAATGACATATTAAGGGTGTGACCTTATAGTGCTCCAATGCATTGGGTAAATAATTTAATCTCTATAGATCAGAAGTTTCACGATACCTTGGTGAATAACCCTGGTAATTTTTATGACACATTGGGGGTGGACCTTGGTGATATGTTAATAATTGTCCAAATTGAATGTTGTAGGAACATATTCAAGTTATGATTCAAGTTATTTCTATTATGATATTCATATTCTTCCATTTCTCATGTCTGTATGTTTTTCATCAAGTTCTTATTGATATCATAGGTAAAAAGATTCCCTTATTTACCTTTACTAGACCTTCTACTCACCCTTTCCATTGATGTATGTCTCCTGGTTATAAGATGCATTAATTATACATAGGATGGACTTTTAAATAATATTTTCAAGATGATTAAAATAATTTTTTATGATTTCATGTATTATGTTCCTGATTTCCAAGACACTAGACTTTAAATATCCTCTATTTGTAAAATGTAATGAAAAGTTATATAATAAAAAGGAGGGATGCCATTGTTGTTATAAAAGGATAGTTTAGTTATTTATAGAAATTAGGATATGAAAACTTTAGGAAGAACCCTATTGAAAATCTTAAATATAGGAAAACTACCTAGTATTTTGGTCAAATATTAAGTAAGTGGTTTCCGAACAAATAAATACTTATCTGGATATGAACAAGTGGATGTTGCTCTAGAATAGATGTACCTAAGAGTGAAAACTCTAACAAGGAGTTTTCGGCTTGACCTGGGGTATCCTGGTACACAAAAAAGGGCCTTGCTCCACTCCTAGTTTGACACTCTTGGGGGATATGTTTTGTTAATCACAATCTTTTTATGAATCATTATGATGGATTTATAGAGAAATGTAATTGTTTAAGTATGATGTTTTAGGACATAAAATCCTTTATAGTTAAAAGATTCATAAATGAAATAAGTTTCTAAATAAGGTTTTATTCTTTTATAAAATGGAGAGAAATAGTAGGAACTGTGAAAATGGTGACAGCAATGGACCATGCGTTGATGACCCTCTAATGGAAGCCCGAATGGAAAATTTCATGAGAATGATGAACCAACTGACTCAAGTTATGGGAACTATATTGAATCAATCTAAGAGACCAGTCTCACCGTGAAGGGAACACCATTATGTTGAGTTATTTATGTGTCAACGACCACCAAACATCAGTGGATCTGCCAACCCATTGATTTTTGAACATTGGATCAGCTCTATCGAGAAGATATTTTCTCTTCTCCACTATTCGGAACAATAAATGGTCACCCTAGTTGTTTACTATTTAGATGGAGAAGCTGATCAGTGGTGGGATCTTGTTAAAAAACGATTCCAAGAGTG
Source organism: Viscum album (assembly GCA_963277665.1). NCBI lineage: Eukaryota > Viridiplantae > Streptophyta > Magnoliopsida > Santalales > Viscaceae > Viscum > Viscum album. The sequence continues at coordinate 1,736,604,511 of OY728157.1, read as the reverse complement.
GAGGTTTAAGCTATGGAGTGGGAATAGTTCATAGGAATCTTCTTCAATAAGTATTTCCCTCATTTGATGAGAACAAGAATAGAGAAGTAGTTTCTTGAGAAGAATAAGAAGGAGAATGAATCTGTTGGAAGCTACAAGATGAACTTCACAATACTTTCCTGTTACACCTCAATATTTGTCATGGATCCTAATGGGAAGGTTGATAGATTCTTTGGTGGACTAATACCTCATATGTAGAAGAATCAATCCAAAGGAGACTATGATAGCTATGAGGAGATAATGAAGAGTGCGATGAAAGTCAAACTGGTGTTTGGTGAGGAAAAGTGGTCTCATAAATACAGTGAAAATAAGAGATCAATGGAGCCAATATTAGGGAATAAATTTGATCAGGGAAGAGGAGGCAAGCCAGTGCAACATCCCATGTGTAACAAATGTGGGAAATAGCATTCAAGGAATTGCCTTCTTGGGAGAGGGAAGTGCGAAATGTGTGGAAGAGATTTCCATATCACATGGAATTATCATAGCGAGGTGAATCCTTAGCTCCAAAACACTAATAACAAAGGGAAGATGGTGTAGAGCCTATCTGATGTCCAATTCTAGACGTGTGGAAAACTTGGGCACTTTTCCAATCACAATCCAAATCCAAGGGTAGTAGAGGGGAACCATCATCAGCCTTAGCAAAGTCCAAGGGAGCAAGGTCGTGCTTTTGTGATCAGGACAGCTGATGTTGAAGCTCTGAATGATGTGGTGGTATGTACTCTTATTGTTATCTCAAAGATAGAAATTAATTTGTTTGATTCTGGTTCTATGAATTCCTTTATTACATCTAAGTTTTAAAATAATATAGAATCAACCCCTAATTTTCTAATAGTCAAAACTCATGGTGGGATTATCCAAGCATCGTCTGTTTTTAGAAACTCTAGTATTTACTTTATTGAGCATTGTATTATTGAAAATATAGTAATCATTCGCATAATGGAATTTGAAATTATACTAGGGATGTACTGGCTCTCTAATTATAATGCTAAGATCAAATTCAAAAGTAAGTAAATCTCAGTAGTCTTGAATTGAATACCTATAGTAACCTTTCTAGGAGAGATATCTCAACCAGATCTTTTTCTAGAAGAACCTCCTATATCCTTTTTTATGGAGTTAATCGGTGAAGAAGAATAAGGGGATGAGAGTATAAGGATAGAAAATGTCCCAATAATCTAGGAATACTTTGATGTATTTCCCTTAGAGTTACCGGGACCTCCCAAATAAAGAGAGGTAGATTTCTCCACTAAACTAGTACCTGAAACTCATATGATATCAAAAACCCCATATAGGATGGAAAATGTGGAGTTGGATGAATTAAATAAGAAACTACAAGAACTTTTTGAGAATGGGTTTATTTTAATGAGTGTTTCTCCTTAGGGAGAACCTATTCTCTTTATGATGAACAAGGATAGATAAATATGGATATGAATTGATTATAGAGAACTGAATGGGGTCATAAAAATGAACAAATACCATCTTCCAAGAATTTATGAATTATTTGACCAAATTCATGGAGCTCAATTCTTCTCTAAGATTTATCTTTGATCTGGTTATCATTAACTGAGGGTGAAGAAAGAAGACATTCTAAAAACCTCTTTCTGATCAAGATATTGGCATTATGAGTTTGCTATTATGCCCTTCAGACTGACTAATTCACCTACTATTTTTATGTATTTGATGAATATAGTCTTTAAGGACTACCTTGATAACTTTGTGGTAGTTTTTATTGATGATATTTTTTTATATTCTAAAATTCACAAGGAGCATGAGGATCGTCTAAGGGTTATTTTGAAAAATCTAAAAAATGAGAGGATTTTTTGGAAAGTTAAAAACATGTGAATTTTGGTTACAACAAGTTTCTATCATGGGGAACATTGTAACCAATGAAGGAATTAAAGTTAACCCTGAAAAGAGAAAAGTTGTAGAGGAGTGGCCTCAACCTACAACAAAAACTAAGATTCGTAGTTTCCTTTTATTAGCAGGATATTATAGGAGGTTTGTGAATTTTTTTTCATGAATCTATAATTCATTAAACAAGTTAACTAGAAAAGGGGTCAAGTTCATCTGGAAAAAGGAGTGTGAAGAAAGTTTCTAAGAGCTGAAGAAGAGATTGGTTACTGTGCCCATTCTAACACTTCCCTCAAGTGGAGAAGGATTAATTATTTTTAATGATGCATCTATGAAAGGGATTGGGTTAGTCTTCATGAAAAATGACAAAGTCATTGGTTATGTATCTCAAAAGTTGAAGACTCATGAGAAGAACTATCCTACGTATGATCTTGAGATTGCTGCGGAAATTTTTTGATCTAAAGATATGAAGGCACTATCTTTATGGGAAGAAATGTGATATATACACATAAAATCAATGTTGTAAGTATATTTTCACACAAAAGGAATAGAACATGAGACAAAGGATACGGTCGGAAATTCTTAAATACTATGATTGTTCAATTCATTATCATCCCATAAGAGTAAACAAAGTCGCTGATGTAGTAAGTAGGAAAGACCCTGTTGTTCTATCCATGATGTGGATTCAAATATATCCTTTGACCAATGACCTAGTAAAGCTGGAAATGGTAATTATAAGGGAAGGGACATCATCAACCATAACCCAAATGATTTATTATCCGTCATTACTAGAGAATATCAAGAAATATCAGAAAGAAGATCCTTTATTACGGAAGAAGTTTTAGGCTGTGAAGGATGGAATGTTTCCTAATTTTAAAATTGATCAAGAAGGTGTATTAAAATTTCATACACGACTATGTGTTCCATCTATTTCATAAATAATGAAGGATCTAATGGAAGAAAATTATAGCTCTACTTTCTCTATACATATGGGAAGCGCAAAAATGTATAAAGAAATTCGTGATCATTATTGGTGGGATAATATGAAATGGGAGATTGTTGACTATACTACAAGGTTCCAAGTATGTCATCAATTAAAGGAAGAATGAAAACTTTTTAAAGGGGTATTGAAACCACTACCCATACCAGCATGGAAGTGGGACAATATCACTATGGAATTCGTCACTGGTATACCAAGAACATCCAAAGGAAACAAAGTGATATGGGTTATTGTGGACCATCTCACCAAGACTTCCCATATAATCTCTATTCGGGAAGATTTATCTCTTGGTAAACTTTCTAGGATTTACATGAAAGAAGTGGTAAGGATGCATGTAGTTCCACTTTCTATCGTATCTGATAGTGATCCAAGGTTCACATCAAAATTCAAGAGATGTCTTGAACATGCTCTGAGCACCGAATTGAATTTCAGTAAGGCCTATCATCCCCAAACAGATGGAAAATTTGAAAGGACTATTCAAAAACTCGAGGAAAGGTTGAGAACATGCTCAATGTAATTTAATGGAGGATGGGATCAATATCTCCCATTATTTGAGTTATCTTACATCAAAAACTTCCACTCAAGCATTCAAATGGCACCCAATGAACCTCTATATGGGAAGAGAGGTAGAACTAATACTCGTTGGGATGAAGCTGGTGAGGGAAAACTTCTTGGGTCAGATCTTGTGCAAGAGATTACATAAAATGTTTATGCAATCCAGTAACTCTGAAAGGCTGCTCTATGTTGGGAAAAGAGCTATGCTGAAAGCCGTCAAAGGGACTTGGAGTTTGATGTTGGTGACAAAGTCTTTATTCAAATTTTATCTTGGAAGAGAGTCATGAGGTTTGGTAAGAAAAGTAAGCTCATCCCTAGGTACATTATCCCCAATGAAATCTTTGATCGTGTAGGAGTAGCGGCCTATCGGCTTTCACTACCTCCAAATCTATCACAAGTTCATTATTTCTTCCATGTATCCCTCTTGAGGAAGTACATACATGAAACTTCACATGTACTAAATCCAGTGGTGGTACAACTAGAACATGACCTTTGTTATGATGAGTATCCAATGGAGATCTTGGATCGTAGGGAAAATATTCTATGCAACAAGAATAGCCACCTTTTTAAGGTTTTGTGGAGGAACTAAAAATGTGAAGAAGCCACATGGGAAACAGAGGAGTTTATGAGGTAGATGCACCTCCACCTTTTCTCTTCAGAGGGTATGAGTTAAAATTTTTGGGATGATATTTCTTATGGGAAGAAGAATGTAGTGACTCTAAATTTTGAATAATATTTGTTTTTTGATTTTTGGTGTTATTTTATACTCAACAAAAGTATTTACTTTAATTAATGAAGTGAGTATAATTAAAATGATATAGGTGGGTTTCGACTCTTATATGACCATTGGAAACTATAATCTTAACATTATGATTATTTTTATAAATAAAATTGATCATTAATAATTAATACAAAAAGAGGAGTTGATGGCCTCATCCAGTAGACTCGGGCCATACGAAGCCCATCTATCAGAGCTTGGGAAGGAGGTTGCGTCACTAGGCTTTTCTCTGGACCAATCCCAAACTGAGATTCAACATGTGAAGCTTGAATGGAATCGCCTACGGGATAAGTTCAAGCTGATAGAAATCACCACTTAGGCAATGTTGTCTAACCAGCCCTATTTTCTATCACCATTACAAACATTACTCTTAGGTCCTATGGAGTTGTTATAAGGGGCTATGTAACGAGGCCTTTGTTGCATTTTGCAATCCTTTTGTATAAATAAAATTCCTATTTCTTATTATGGTAAAATTTATGAATTTCAAATGTTAATAGAAATATAGGATTAATTTATAAAAGTTCCATATTATTGGTGAATTTTGGAAAAAAGGGTATATAAAAATATATTTGTATACTTTAAATAATTAGTAATGTGAAATTATTTTAAAAAAATTGTCTTCTACAAATGTGATAAGTAATAAATTTAGAGTACAAGAATATGAAATTAATTTTTGGTCAATAGTAAATTATGAATAGTAATATTACCCTTATAAATAGTAATGTGACCAATGGAATAGTAACCTCACTTAAGACAGTATGAATATAATTTATGCATCTTGAATGGTGATGTGATATAAGAGCATAAGCAAATAACTATTTCAGAAATAAATAGTTAAGTATCCGTATTTTTTTAGGTAAATAGTGTTTTTACATAAAAATTAAATATCTATTAATTAGAAAATTATTTTCTTAAAATGGATTTCATTTTTAAATTCAGTGCATCGATATTAGGTTAGGGTGAATTTATGAGATTTTTATAAAATGTTTGGGTTTTCAGTGAATAGTAAAGATACAGTTTAATGTTTTGGTGTGTTTAATTACATCATTAATGATGTAATCATGATGTAATAATTCTGGTCAAATTTCGAATAGTAAGATATTTTATGAGGTTTTCCAAGTGTCCAATACCATGGGAAAATACCATGGGAAAGACCATGATTTTTCAAATACCACCGATGAGGTGTCCCTTAAAATTAATAAAATATTCCCTCAATTTTCCTATAAATAATAACTAATTATTTCCTTCCTTTCATTTAAAATTCTTCCTCAATGAATATCTGGTCGTTTTACCTCTCAAGGGGTCCTCCCAAGGTGCCCTCAATTCCCCAAGGTCCTTACCTTTGAGTTTTTGAAGTCACTCTTCAAGGTAAGGGAACCTCTCACCCTCCTCTTTTAGTCATGACTTCCTTTATGATATGTCTTCTAGTTTCCATTTTATTATGTTGGGGTATGTTATTATATTTTCTTATTTCTTTCAATTTTATTTAAAAATTATTATATACCCTTTACACGCTCATAAACTTATTTTAATGAATTTTAAGCGACACTGTTATGCTGCCAAATTTTTCGTAAAAGAAATCACATCTTCTCTTTTCTTTCAAGTTTCCTTTTCATGTGGTATGTCATTCAAACATCCATAACATGATCTTATTTACGTTTTATTCTTTACCCATATTTTATTATGAGTTATTTATGAGTGGGTGACTCTTGTCCCCTCCCTTTTAAATTTTTTGTAAGACCATGTTGTATAGTTGTTATGCTATAGAATTTTCATCTCAAAATCTATCTCTTCTCTCATTAAATGCCCATATTTTATTTATGTGAATGCCTAAATTTTTTTTCCTATGGGTATTAATAAATATAGAAAAATGATATATTTTATTCTAGAATTGACATACATGAAACACTCATTCGTTTTACATGGGTTATAAATGTCATAACGAATATGTTTTCAAGCACTCTTAAAACGTCATGATTTTGAAGTGAAACCCATTTCTTTTACTCTCTATGGGTTATTTATGAAATGTATAATTATTATCTATTTTTCTCAACTGAAAATAAATACATATTAAGGGTTGGACTTGATAGTGCTCCAATACAATGGGTAATGAATTTAATATCTAGAGATGACAAGTTTCACGATACATTGGTTAATAACTTTGGTAATTTTTATGACACCTTGAGGATGAACCTTGGTAATATTTTCATGAATGTATAAATTAAATGTTATATCCACATATTCAAGTTATAATTCATGTTATTTATATTATAATATACATATTCTTCCATTTCACATTTCTTTATGTTTTTTATCAAGTTCTTATTGATATCATAGGTAAACCGATTCTCTTATTTACCATAACTGGAACTTATGCTCACCCTTTCCTTTGATGTATGTCTCCAGGTTACGAGATGCATTAATTTTACATAGGATGAAATTTTAAAGAATCTTTTCATGGTGATTAAAATAATATTTTATGTTTTTGGGTATTATGTTCCTGATTTCTAAGACACTAGACTTCAAAGATCCTCTATTTATAGAATGTAATGAAAAGTTATGTAATAAAAAGGCGGGATGCCATACCTATGAATCATATATTTTTTTATACATAAATACTTATACCTTGACTCATTATTTACCATCTATTTTCCTTTTTTTACAATTTCAATACATTATATTCATTTAAATTTATTATTTTCTCATTTTTCATCTAATGACCACTGATAATTGTTTATTGGTATCTCTTATGTTCAACCCTTACTAATCCTCTAATCTCACCCATTTTTATAATTCCATTTTCATAGGTTTTAAGGAAATTATTTGTTTATGACATGTCTATAAGGGTTTTAAGTGTGAAGAGTATTTTTGGGAAATGTTGAATAATGTTTGTAAAATAATACAGTTGTTTGTCTAGTCTCTAATTTAACTAAAATACTAGGTTATAAGGTTTGTTTTATTGTGATATTTAATGAATAATCATTTAAAACTATGTATTAAATATCTGTAATGTATGGGTAGCTTCAATTTCTATCAAAATTGGATTTAGTTAGTTTTGGGGAATATGTTATGAATAATAAAATGATAGAACCTAAAACAACCAATGTTGAATTAAAGGATATATAAAATATATATAAAGTGGAATTGGTTGAAATTATTGATTAATAATATAGGAAATAGTAAGATTTATTTTCCATATCATATAATTGATTACTATGGTTATTATTTATTGGTACTCAAACAACCCATTTTTGTCTTAGTCAATAACTAGAACTAGGAGGAACAAATTAAAAAATTGAGTGTAGAGTGAAATGTAGTGATTTAACTAATAAGAAGACATCTAGGATTGGGATGGAGTAAAAAATATAATGGTGATCCTCAAATAACATTATCAATCCATGATCAATAATGAAAACTGTGTAAAAATCTCGAACACTCTATGTAACAAATCTCCATTGATTCGTTCATAAAGAAATATCCACCCACCTTTAGTAGGTCTTATTCTCCATTAATTGATGATAAATGAATCAAAAAAACATAAAATATAATTTTCATTCTCTATTTCTCAATGACTAAAATGTATATTGTAGACATTTGTCATTTGGATAGTGTAGTAGATCATTACTGGACCCTAATGAAGAACACAAGGCAAGATTAAAATATTTTCACTATGGAGTAAGTGTGTTGTTAAAGGATATTGTTCAATAAGTATTTTACACAAACACTTTGAACTAAAATTGATAGTTAATTTCTAGATTAGAAACATAATGATGAAGAATCCATTAGTACTTATAAAGTAAACATAACCAAACATTAATGTTATGCATAAAGATTTATTATTAACCTAGAATAAAAAATTGATCATTTTTTTTCTAACAAGGTCCTTATAAAATATTATATTTAACTGAATTTAGTTTATATGGAGAATTTTTATGTGATATTATGGTTGAAATGAAAACTGAAGACTTCTATTAATATTTTCATTTAATAAGATAAAAATGAAGTTTTGTGGAAACTCAAATGATAAAACCTATAGTGGAACAAAGACCCATATTCTTACCTACTATAAATATAGGAAAAATCATATGGTAATTATATCAATGAAATATGTAAATTATTTAAGTGTGGAAGAGAAGTAAATCTACTAGATGAATGCCAAAGAGATGTGAAAGGTCCAACTAATGAAATAGATGGAAAGGATGTTAAGCCTATTGTACCACCCACACACCAATGATTAAATTGTATAAACTATGGAAATTTCCCCAACCAGTGCACCAATCCATTGGTTAATAACAACAACTGACCATTGCAACCTCCATAGCCAAGGGGTAAAAGGATAGCCTATATAATCCTTGTTTTTTAGTGGGAGATAAATATAATGTTATGAAAGTTACATGTATCATATAGTAAAGAACTTCAAATGTCATATTTGATTATTTTTCTAATAAATAATTTCTATATTAAAAGTCTTATAAGAATATCAAATCACCACCCCAACATATGAATATTGAATTATTTTTTAACCCCCATATGGTGAGATAATTTTATCCCTAGTATATTTATAGTCTCTGATTCAATTTTTTAGGAACATGTTTTATATAAATCTTATCATTCACTTTTTATTTGAATTGGTTGTGATTTTGGGCATGGATTTTCTCTTAACATATATATACCATATAATTTTATTGAATATGGAAATCACTTTTCATATCAGAATCTAACTTGTGATCATTTATCAGTGTAAGGATAATTATGAAATCCCAATAGAATTTACTTACCTTGTACATGCTATGGTACCTAATAATGATGGATTTAAAACTCAAATAGTTGTGGGGATAACTCAGTACTAAAAATAAGTTAATTTTTTGATAATATTTCAATTTATTTCTAGAAGATTTTTCTTCTCTTACCCTAGATCACGAGGTTGATTTTTCAAAAGAACAAATTTTTATATTGTTCTTATATCAATGAATCCTTACATAATGTACTTGATATAATTACAAGTATTAAATAAGATAATATAATAGAATATATATATATATATATATATATATATATGGTATTTATACACCCATGTTCTTCACCATGGTGTGCTCTGATTATGTTTATTAAGAATAAAGACATATCAATGAAAATATTATTTGATTATCATAAACTTAACAATATCACAATCAAGAAAAATAACTTATAACCCATATTTATGACATTTTTTGTCAAGTATGGGGAGATAAGTACTTTTGATTGACTATCCATAGATATGGATATCACCAGTTAAGAGTGAAAAGAAAGGATATAACTAAGATCACCATCCATACTAAATATTGACACTATGAATCCATAGTGCTTACATTTGAACTTAAAAATTTCCTATATATCTTCATAGATTTAATTAATAGAGTATTTATAAATTAATTAATTCAGTTTATAAGTCATTTTAGATGATATAATCATTTATTATAAGATAAAAGAAGATAATGAAGATCAGTTGATGGTTCTATTGAGTATTGTGAAAAAGGAGGAGTTGTATGACAAATTTAGCATGTGTGAATTATGGATAATTAAAGTATCATTCTAGGTTCATATAATCACAACATATGTTATATTTATTGATACCTTAAAGATAAATGTGATTTTTAAATTGGATAGATAGACCATTGTAACCCTGATTTGTAGTTTTTATTGGATTTGTTGGATAATATAGACACTTTATGAGAACTTTCTAATGGATATTAAATCCACCAACTCAGTTAACTCTAAAGGGATTCATGTTTATTTGGATGGATAAATATCAATAAAATTTCATGGATATTAAGAGAAGACCGGTCACTCTAGTTTTACTCACACTAACTTATAGTGGAGAGTGGTTTTTAATATACGATAATACATCAAAGAGGTTATTTGGGTAGTTACTCATATAAAATGACATAGTGATACCATTAAACCCTTATACATTAATGTTTCATGAGAAAAAAAATACTTGATACATGATTTGGAGTTAGTATGTGTGATATTTTCATTAATTATACAAAGGCACTATATCAATGGTGAAAAGCGTGAAAAATATATTGATCAAAAGAGAATAAATCATATATTCACATATAATGAGTTGAACATGCACCAAAGGGAATGGTTAGAGTTCATAAAAGAACATGAATACTTAATAAATTACTAACCTTTCAAATAAATCATTGTTCTTAATACTCTAAGTGGGAAAGATCATGATATTTTTCCAATTATGACCGAATATTTAGGGATTTATGAAGGATGCACCTTAAATTCACAGGGTATGGGGAGAAATTATATCTTTCCCAAGTGATTTATAAACCATCAATCCATATTAAGAAAATAAAATCATATAAGGAATATATAGAAGCACAAAATAATATATAGAATATTCCAGAGTTTAACCATGAAAATGATGGAATAATAAGATTCCAGAAATGAATATGTGTATTTTCAAAACTAGAATTGATGAATAATATTTTATATGACATGAATATGTATTTATTATACATAAATACATTAAGAATATATATAAATTTATAGAAATATCTCAATTAAAATTTCTATTGGGACAACATGAAGTTTGATATTAATGAATATATATCTAAATGGTTAGGGTACCAATAAGTTATGTAATAATGGCTAAATTATAAGGGGGTGATAAAACCATTACCCATACCTTCATGGTAATGGGAGAGTATCACCAAGGATTTTATTATAGGTATTTATAGGACTTTTAATTCCCATACTATCATTTTTATTATATTTGATCATATTATAAAGTCAAAAAATTTCATTTTTATTCAAGAATATTTATCACTCAATAAACTTACCAAAATTTCATACAGGTAGTTATCAAAATGTATTATGTATAAATTTCCATTATATTTTAATAGAATATGTGATTTAACTCAATGTTCTATAGAATTATTCTAAAATAATTAAATAGAGTGTTGATATTTAGTAATGCCTTTCATCCTCAGAAAAAATGGAAAATCTAAAATATCATCCGAACTATGGAAGATATATTGAGATCTTGTTCACTAGATTTCAAAATAGGTTGGAACTAACACCTTCCCTATAGAGACCCAAGCTTGACATACATGGAAATTACATTAATTTTGGGGAATACCTATTACATAACAAAAATAGACACCAAAATACTCTATTAGTTTAGTGTCTTTGGAAACTCGAAATATAATCTTCTAATCTTGGAGAAATATCTTCAACATCTCCCATATATATCTTTCCTTCTTTTCTTACCTAAAACCTTTCTTTATATCCTGGGGAAAAGAAAACATATAAAGGGTGAGCTCAAATTATCAGTAAGGGTAAGCATGGAGAAAATAAAACAAACCATATACATTTGAACTTAAAAAACTGAACATAAAGTTTACACATCAAAATCTTGAGTTGTGAAATAAATATTGGAAGTACGTAAGGCATATGTCATAAAGGAACATCAATCATGATCAAGTAACATGGTAATAAAACATTTAATTGTGGAAAACCATTAAGCACATGATATGATTTCCATAGTAGCCAAGACATTATTGCCAGGACTATCTTAGTGGACAAAGTCTCTTTTTGAATTGAGTTCACTCCTCATTCCAGTCCTGTATCACTGAACCAGATTAACTTACCATTCCATCCATGTCTATCTCATGAGATATAAATATTTACCCCATGAATTGGAGGGAGGTATAGGTCCCACCCATCTCATAATGAAATCATTCTTACGTGTGCCACAACATAAACATAAATCATTCATGATAACCCAAAGAAGAAAATGGGTTTCATAAACATCATTACATCATAACATAATCCATATAAAACAAATGGATATCATTTCATCATAAGAAAAATTAAACCTTGTAAATCATAGAGACATTATACATGAAACATACACATATGAAGTATTATCATCTTAGATGGAAAATAGTTTTGATAAAACACTTGAAACGAATTCTTGAGGAAAATATCCTTTCTTCTTTAAAATCATTTTCTTTTCACAAAATGCCATGAAATTTTAAAAGAAAAGGATTTTGTTGAAAATATTCAAGAAATATTGTAGATTAAGCTTCATGAAAATAAGTTGTTATAAAACCGTAAAAATACATTCATGCCGTATAAGTTTAAAAAAACATTCTCCTCGTACTTTTAACGGAAAAGTCAAAAAGTACCACGTATGGTAAACAAAAGAAAGACTCCTTCCATAACACAAAGTAAAAGTCAAAGAGGGGTAAACATGACTTTAAAATTACATGGAAGAATATTAAACACTTTAGGGAAAACATTTTTTATGGACATGGATGAAAAATATTACCCCAGTAAATACTTATGAATAAACAATCTCGGATAAGAACAAGATTGGAATAATTATCCCTTACCTTAGGTCCGATATGCTTCGTACATATCCAAACATCCTTTATAATGATTTAAATAATGTAGTTGACTTATTACAGAATCATATTCATTGTTATGATATCATATATGGTTCACTTATGACTTTATATTACCTGTTCTTTTGTAAATTCCATGTTAAAGTAGTGTTTTGGGTAAAATCATTTTCTTTATCGTACGTGTTTGGAATTGTTGTTATTGATATTATTATTACTTGTATCATGATTTAATTACTTAAAGAATGTAAATCATAATTTATATATCATATATATTCAGTATATATATATATATAATATATAGATAAATGAAATGAAATACACTGTTCATGGAAACGGTAGGTCGTACATACGCATGAACGATGTTTTCGTTTCCTTATTGACTTGAATGGAAGTAAGTACATGAAATATATATATGCACAAATCCAGTAGCTTTATCATGTCATATATTTCATTATTATTCATTATATATACTTTATAATAATTCCTGAATGGTTATCATGGAGAATGAATCTCATCGCGTCGTGGAGACGGTAATCCGTACGTACGCACGAGTGATGATATCATTCTCATAATTATTGAATTGAATTATAGTGGATGATATAATATCTCAAATTAATTATGATGTTATAATAACCATATATATTTATTCTTTACCCCATTATACCCATCCAAGTAAGGTGGTGGTGGAAAAACAGATTACACCACGGTGTGGAGATGGTATTCCGTACGTACACAGACACAATGATTTCGTTTTCCATAGGATGGATAGAAGGTGAAATGGGGTTGTTTCATATTTATAATAACATATCAGTCTATTATTGATACTGATGTTCTTAATTTATAATTAAACAACTAAATAATAAGAAGTTGAAGAAGAAAGAAAACTTGAAAGAATCGGTAGAAGAGATTACCTCTTCTTTGACACACCTCTTTTAGGCTTCCTCTTAAGGCACTAGAGTTGGAATTTTGAGGAAACCAGAAACTCTATAATGATTCTAGGGAAGTTGATAAGGGAAATGGGGAGAGTTTTTCCGAGCTTGAATGCTCAAAATTGTGTAAAGAGAAGAGGGAGGAGGTGACCTTTTATAAGGGAGGAGAGGGGCACTTTAGAAAAAACTTTAAATATTATTTTATAATAAAGTCATATTCAGTTTATAATAGCTCCAAATTGATTTATTTCTAAGCTAAAGTTGGTGTGGGTCTAAATCCTCTCAACCAATAGGTTTTAGACAAGTTTAGGTTACTATTTTAACCTTATCATTTAGATTTAACTCTAAGTTAAATAATTTAACTTTTACCGTGTCATCTTGTTTTCTTAGTCTATATGGTTAATAAACTTACAATAACAAGACAAAGGAACCCCAAGCGGTTCATTATTAATATATATAACCTAATCTAGGTAATGTGGCTGAACCATATATTTTTAGGAATAGAATAACAATTAATAATTTAATATTTTTTTAAAAAAATATTTTATGTCAATTTTGACACTATTTGGTAATTGATATTTTTGAAAATCATAACAGCATTATTAGGTCGAAAAAAATAATTAAATAAATACTAACATGTAATATTAACCTATAAAATAAGTGGAATTCATAAATAGTTTCAAATTACATTTATTTGGGTATTTATAACATCCATTATGTTAATATTTCGTTAATAAGGTAATTACTGTATCATCATTGTGTCATAAATAAATTAAATTATATAATGTCTAAAAATTATAAATAAACTACAATTATGTAGGTAATGTTTTTATATTTCTAATTAATATTTATAGTCTAATTTTCCTTATGTATAAACCTATATTAGAATTGTTTTAGTTATTAAACTTTGATTTTAACTCGTTTAACTCTTCTTTAAATAAAATAATATCAAGTGTCCTAATCTAATCCAAGTTGACCTAAAGGGTAATATTTTATTCCTAAGGGTTTTTTTAGTAGAATTACAATTATCCAATAGAATTAGGACATGTTTTATGGTAATAATAATATCAGTTTTACCCTTAATTACCCTATTTACTTTTAACCGCGTTAAATAAAACTAAAAAGTTACTATTAACAAAAAAAATTTATCCTATTGAACCACATTTTACTCCTTTATATTAACCATGTCTCTCGGATTTTTGAAATTCAACTCACAGAAGTGGTAAAATTAAGTTTTATGTACAATTGAAAATGCTCCTAGGAGGTGGGTAAAAGACGGTGAAAAGTTCAATAAAATTTTTATATATCTAAATTATTATAAAATGACTCCAATGAATTAGATTGAACTTATATAAGTATTATGTTTCTATTTTGAGCTAAAATACATTTAAATAAAATAAATTTTTATTTAAATAAAAATTCGGTTTTAACCAATAACTTAGTGTTTTCACAATTCGTCAAAAATTGAATGTTTTCAGAAAAATACCAAAATTTCACCCTAGGTTAATTTCAATATTCCTAATCCATAAATGAAGTCCATTTTGAAATATAAAATTTAAAAAATTGGGTATTACTATTCATAATGCCTATTTTATATAATATTTTAATAACATATCGTTGGTTAGTGAAACTCGGTATTGCGTACAACACACACTATCGTGGAAGGTCGCGATTACGTGTAAAGCAAACCAACTCATGGTTACGTGAAGTTCAAGATTACTTTGTTGTTGTGTATAATATAATCCAACCAAATTTCATTTATACATTGAATATATATATATATATATACACTCAATGTTGCGTAGAATAACTTCTATCAAACGAACTTGAAATTTTGTGTAACACAATCCAAGAATAGTGTTGCGTATACTGGAAGCTAATACGTTGTTTCTTATAGTGCAAGATAATCTTGTTGTAGCATAAAACCCAAGAAATCAAATAAATTAAAAAGAATACTTCTCATAAAATCTCAGGGGTGTTACATTCCCCTATTATAGTTATCATATAATAAAAATTTATAGTTTATAATTCAAATGACACCATATGAATCTTTGTAAGAGAAGAGATTTAGAACTCCAACATGTTGGGATGATGTTAGAGACTATAAACTCAGGGGACTAGATCATTCTAAAGTTATTTTAGAGAATATTATAATAAATCGGTGGTATATTAAACACTACAATGTCTATATAATATCTACGCTGATAAACATCAGTGTGAATTAGAGTTTTACGAAAGTGATGAGGTATATCTTCACATTTCACCATTAAAGTGTGTTATGAGATTTAAGAATATGTTGTAGTTGAGATATACATACATTACCCCTTTTGAAATCCTTTTTCATAAGGTAATGGTATCTTATCAGCTTGAAAATCCATTGATCCTTTTTAAAGAGTGTGATATATTCCATGTTTCACTTTTGAGGAAGTAAATAGCATACCCTTTACATGTAATGAACTCAGGGGTAGTATATCTGGAACATGATACATCTTAACAGAAAATTTGTATAAATATTGGGCCATAGATATAAATTAATATGAAATAAGAAAATCCACATGGTTAAATATCAATGGATAAATAATTATTTTGTGGAAGCAAGTTGGGAACCGAAAATTCCATGGGAAAAAATTACCAACATTTATTTTCATAAGATTAATGTAATTTTGAGGGTGAAATTATTTTTATGGTGGGGGGGGGGGGATGAGACTCCCCTTGATTTTAGTATTAATTCCCATTTAAATAGTTGTTTTCTGTTCAATATCATATGGTAATTGAAACAAAAAACCAAATAGAGAATTTATTATTATGGTATCATATTAAAATGAATAATGGAATACATTACGAGACATATAAATTAAATATAATTAGTAAAATTTCTAAAGGAATGAGACCACAAGTAAAAAATTACTAAAATGTTGAAATTACTGTTATCATGATCTTTCCTGAAGATCATACTACCAATGATAACTATAGTATTAAGAAAACAAATTATAAATATTATTAGGACCTTGAAAACAAAATTGGATAATATGATAAATTATTTTAAAGATATACGTAAGGATATATATATATATATATGAATTTAATATGACTATTATATACATAGTCATTGGATATATAGTCATTTTATATATATACATTCAATATACAGTCATTGGATATAGGGTCGTTGGATGTTGTAGATCACAATGAATCACGTAGGGATGATAATAGGGGTGAATAAGTGTCTACCTAATTTTACCCAATTTCAATTTATCTCCAAATTATCCAATATCGTACTCAAATTTATGTCTTGGTAATGACGTATTGATATTTTAATTAAAAATCAACCCTTAACTCATTAAAAAAAACAAGAGTATACTAGAATAAAAAAATACAAGGGTTTTAAATTGTTTAACTCCACCCAAGATACCTACTCCTTATCATGTTTGAATTTTTTTAATAAATAGATTGTATTTTAATTAAAATTCTTAATAATTTCTTAGTAAGAGTCACATAGTGGTTGAGTGGGTTTCATCCACTTCCCCTTTAATATCACACACATACTGGTCCTCTTAACAATATGATGGAATTATTTTGGCAAGAAACATTAATTATCTAATGTTCATTCTATAAACAAATAAGTAGGTCTTCAACTATTGGGATCATATCAACATGTCACCATGAAAATTAGAATTATTCTATACCTCAATCTCACTATTATTTGATATCACATTAGTTCATAAGTCACTCTAAGTCTCAACGACATGTATAAAAATCAATTTTAGACTTAAATCTTTCGGTTCTCAATATTTTTCCATGATATGTATTTATCATAGGGTACCACTATTTTCATTAATGCATTCGTGAAGTCTTGTATGCATCAGTTTATTCTTCTTCAATACATAGTGTGTGGTATATTATAAGTAGTATCATTTTCTTATTTTGTTCATCTATCTCTATTCAAAAATAAGAATTTTTATTCAGATTCATAATATCAAACCACACCTCATTTCATATTGTCCTATAACTTTTATATAACCCTTTAAAATATCATGAATAAATCAATAAAAATATTTCTCATAATATTCATAATAAAATTCACTAGAATGATGTGAAATTGGGTTCCCTATTCCCAACTTCAAAAATAATTCTTTATTTCCATATGATTCTTAAAGATATTTATACATGATATAGACTTACCTTAATAGTAATAACACTTCATCTTACAAAATTTTTATTCTAATGTCATTAGATTGTTTTTTATATCAAAAGGCTATAGATTTTTTTAGATATAATTAAGACATCAAGATAATATGAAAATGATCTTAACGATATATCCTACTATCTTGATACATCTTCCTGATAGGAAATAGATGATTTCTAATTATCAAGTGCTAGGGGATCATAAGAAATGAGACTTCTTACCAAGATGATAATACTTTTTGATCTCGAGTAGAGGATATTATGAGGGCTGACCCACTAATAAGAACACTATATGATTTGGGTGTCATTGGGTATTCCTATCTGTGAGGACATGTATTGGTCTCTCAAATAGAGATCATTATCGTTGTCTATCATCTAATTGTGTACTTTAATACAAGAAGAAAACTGTGACATTTATATTTATGGTGAGGTACCCTGCACTGGGTTTTACATTGGTGGTATGGATTTTATTGAATGACCAAGACAAGATTTATCAGTTATTAAAGGAAGATATATCTCGAGACTAGTGGATCAGGATGGTTGTACCTTTACTAAATCCATGGTTACGGTATAAGTAGTCAAATCCATCTTGTAGAGTCAAAAAATAATAATTTAAATAAGATGGAACCAAGTGTGTTCCTTAAATTATGAGATATTTTATGTCAAAGAGATTATATTATATAGTGTGTTTTATAGATGATTGTCGTTGTTGTGAATAAACCATATCTAATTAGGGTCCTTGATGGGATGTTTCGCACTACTTCTAGTCTGAGAGTTTCACTCACAACATTTGTGATGTTTAGGATATGGTGGACCACATGGTGTGGGGATATGATAAAATTGAGCTTAATCTACACAATAAATAAATAAATTCATTATTTTTTTTGACTTTATAATAATGGTGGATGATTTTATTTACACATGATATTCATAAGTTATTAATTGAATACAAGAATATATTTAATGAATGAATATTGTTATTCAAGGATTATATATTATTTTATGGAAGATATGTGTTGAGTTAATATATTCTACAATATCAGGTAACCTATTTTTAATGTTTCATGTGGTAAGATACTTAGTGAAATTGTGAAACAATTTTTACACCCTGAGTTTTTATGGACCATTCTCTCTCTATTTGAATGAATTAATTTTCATTCATATCTTGCATTGAAATAAGTAAAACATTACTTTCACATGGAGATAACTTGGAATAAGTTATACGAAACACTTACATGTCATATGTTACATGCAATAATTACTTGGTGTTCGCTACATGCAACACCGACTTGGAGTACGTTACACGCAACATTGAGTTTCTACGAAACATCATTTTAATTGTTATTATTATTTAAATGAGATAATTATAACCTAGCCATTTAACATAGTAATATTAAAAGTAATAATAATTTTCAAATATTATTCATAATGTTTTTATTGAAATAAAACATACTGTTAATAAAATATATAATTTTTGGTTAAGTCCTTATATGTTTTAAAATACTATTTTCTCAAATAAACTACTTTTCAAGTCCTTCTATGAAAAATAATAAAATTAATTTTTTAAACCTTTAGAAATTTAATTTTATTAATTAAACTTAATTTTTTAATTTATAATATATAATTAATCTTAGGGTTAATTTTTTTGGATTATACTAAGAAACTTCATTTTTTGGATGAATAGAGAAAAATACTAAATTTTACTTCAAAAACAATTTTTTATATAATTTATTTATATGGTTAAATTATATTTTAAATTGGTTTTTTAATTATAAAATATTATTATAAACTAATCAAATTTTGGTTATTGTAACCAATTTCCCATTGATATTGGATCTAAAAACATATCAAACGTTTGACAATTTTTACATTAAAACTATGCAGTGTCGTCTCATCAACGAGATTAAGTTTAAATAAATTTTAACCACTTATGTGATTAGAATTTGAAAAATGGATTCAATATTTGGAATAATAATAATTTATAATATATAATAAGGTAAAATTATTTTTTTACAAAAAATATTGTTGAATTTAATTAAAATTAATTACACCGATTAAGGTAAAATTAAGCTTAACTAAGGACTAAACCTTAAATTTAAGACCCAAAATGACCTAGAATGTTTTTTAAAGAACCATTGTATGTACATATTTCTTCCACATACTACATTTTATAGAATTGTTTCTATTATTGGATCCACCTAGAATGTGATAAATGTTAATATAATTCCTTTTTCAAAAAATTACAAGAGTGCCACTCATCCTCCGCTATAAAAAAGCCTCTTATCCTCCCACTTCCTCACACAAATCAAGACACATTGGTATAAAAAATCTCTACCAAAATATCTCCTTTACATACATAAACTCATTATATAATCCTCCCAATGTGAATAAATCAATACAAGGAATCCCTTTGATGAAAACTAAAAGGAGTTACTAGAATAAGAGGTAACATTCATCCTCAAGTTCTTTTATTTTATTTCAATTAACCACCCCCTAATCTATTATTATTACATAAATTTATAAAAAGGTATATTAATTATACTAGTATGTTTTTATGATAATTTTTATACATACACTTATACAAACTTCTATCAAATGGGTAACAAACATACTGTTTATGTGTACGTCGAACAACCGCCTCACGAAACAGAAACAATGATAGTTAATTTTTCCTTTACCGCATCTCATGGTGGAAATTATGATGTAAAATATGTTTATATACTTTATATATTATATTTATTATGTTTTTAATCTTATATAATCCTTTTATAGAACATATATTTATACATTCCATTTGGTGTAAGTACGATAATTCCGTTTGAGGAAGTATGGACTAGCACCCACTCAAAGCGGTGTGATTCGTTCACACACTACATGGAATGTATTAAGTATGGGTTTAGAGAAATTATATGATATATATTATGTAAAAATACTAATGGAATAATTATATATATATATATATACATATATATAATTACATTTCATCCTCTTTCATTCTTTTAATACGACAATAAAAACGGAAACATCGTTCATGCGTACATAAGACTTACCATCTCCATGAACAATGTATTCAATTTTGTAATTATATATCCTATAGATTATTATAATAAAAATATACTGAATATAAATGATATATATATATATATATATATTAGGGTTTAAATTCTTTAAATCATTATATAATTAAAAGGATCAATGATATGACAAATTAAGACACATGCAAAGAAAAAATAGAATATTACCTAAATTGAAACCTTAACATCGAATTTTTAAAAAGTAGGTAATATAAGGTCATAAAAAAACCATATATGATATTATATATAAAAATATAATTTTCTAAAATATTTAAAATAAACATAAATTTGTTATATAGGAATCCTGTTCAAGTATGAAGAGAGTCAAGACATAATGTAAGGGAATTTCATCTCACTTTTAATATCTGTGAGATAAAATCCATGTTCACGACTCTTTTATCTCTTGTGGGTCATATAATGACCATTAATTTATTATATGATTATTTTTATTAAATTTATTATTATTTACATATCAACTATATTATCTTTCTTTCATGGAGTTTATGTTTCAATAATTACCAAATCAGTAAGATAGTTTTGTCTCAATTTTCCTTCTTTGAGACACATGTTTTTATGCACCTAAATTCTTTACTGAGGGATATTTGAAATGTTATATCAAGAATACACTTAATTTAAAGATATTTTAAGCTTAATTTAATTCCATTTTATTTCATGGAGAGTACGATCCCAAGTTACCATGTGGTAAGAGTTAATTAAAACAATCCCATCATTTATCGAGATTGTTTAGGATTCTCCTTCCATCGATGAAGTGTTATGATCCATATCTCAAGAAAACTCATGAATTTTATTATCCTCTATTCAGTAAAGATATATCCATTTATTATTACCATTTTCCCACTCATTGGTACTTAATATAATTAAGAAAATGTTTTTTAAAAAAGTTTAACTGTATTTCTATTTTCGGTTAGAAATATGTTTTATTACAAAAACTGTGTTTTAAAAAATGTTTCCAAAAGTTTTTTAGGATTATATTATAAGTACTCAAGTAAAATTGTTTTTGAAAATATTTCAATTACTATTTGTAAGTTTTCAAATTATTTTCAAAGAAAATGGTATTCAAAATATTTTTTGTTTTAAAGTGCCTTTTTCAAAGAAGAGAGAATATTTTACTCAAGAAATGTTTCTAAATGATCTTTAAAAATTATTTCCCATATAAGATGACATCTATGGTGTTACTAATTCCTTTATAGTGATAACATTCAATGTATCCATTTATATTATTTCTCTAAATGGTTTATTTTTTTGATGGCAGGATGTTTATAAAACTCGTTTCTCTTAAACATGTTATATGTTTTTGAAACCCGTTTCTCTTTCACGGGTTATATGATTATGAAACCCACTTCATTACATGAGTTAATAATTTTTGAAATGATTATGAAACAAATATTTTTTCCATAGGTTACATTTCACGAGTTATGATATGATTGATTAAGAATTTGTGGCACATGTATATATGATTCATTTATGAGATGAGTGAGACCTATATCTACCAATAATTAATTAGGTAAGGATTGATATGTCCTGATATATACATTTCTAGAATGAGAACTAAACTTTGTTTAGTATTTTAGTTCTATAATGAGGAGTGAACTCGATTAAATAATACATGGTTAGAACGGGGAGTATACCCAGTTTAGTAAAGGAATATTTCCATTAAGATGGCCTTGGTAGTGATTCCTTGACTACTATAGAAATCATCATATAAGATTATGTGTTTTCCATAATTCCATGTTTTATTCCTATGATATGCTTTCATGTATTATTTTATTTATTTCCTTAAGATTCGTGTCTTGTTAACTACCAATCTCTATTCTATGATTCATGTTTAAGATCTTTGATATATAGGGTATGATCTTATATTTTTTTGATCATGTTATCATACCCTTATGATCATAATTATTATTACATGTCTCCCTTTATTAACCTTATTGAGCATCTGATCTCACCCCTTTTTATGTTTCCTTTCCCAGGTTATGAATATATGTATTATGTTTGATGTGTCTAAGAAGGGTGTTGGTCAAGAAGAACCTAGTGAGAGACAATATAGCTCACTTATGTACCAGTGTCTATGTTTCCACATTTCCAAAGGCACTAAACTAATATGATATTTGGTCATTTTTTTGTGTAATGTAATAAGTATTCCAGAAAAGTGATTTATTTTTAATGTCTGAAAATAGAGGGTCTCTATAGTTGGTATCAGAGAAATTTTTTAATTAAACTTTAGAATCTAGGATGATAAAACCACAATGAGAATGATAAATAAATTTCTAGGGATAAGTATAAGGATAAGGAAAAGTAAAGGAAAATATCATAGAATGATGGTAAAGGATAAAGTGTATGGTTATATAGTAATATATTCCTATCAGGATGCTACAAGTGGATGTGGATCTAGTATATATATATACCTAGGGGTAAAAAATCTAACAAGATTTTTTGGGCCTAACTCAGGGTTATCTGGTACATGACAGTGGGCCTTGTTGCACACAAGGTTTGACACTCCTAGGGGATATTCTTTGGGAATTCGAAAACTCTTCAAAAGACATCATAAAGGATCTAAATATAATTTGGCTATAAATAAGATAGGTTAAACCTAAGGTGTAATTGATTAAGGATGATGTCATAATTTAGACATCCTATAATTGAATTTTGATGAATATGTGGTTCCTCAATATGATAAAAATTTCTTACTCTATTCTTTTGGTTTTAGTCAATGGATAGAACCAATAGGAACCATGTTAATGGTGATTAAAATGTAAAATGAAATTATTATCCTCATGATAAAAAAAATGTTATGGGAGATGGAATTAGATACTTATTTACTATACTCACACAACTTTATCAAGAAAATGAATCATGGTGGACTTCCAAATGAGAAGTGTAGAGAAAAAAATTCTGTTGAGTCTTTAATGAGGAAAATTATATCTTCTTTTAGAGGGTCTTATGATCCACTTATTTCTGAAGAATATATTACTACTACTAAAAAGATATCTTTGTTCTCCTATGTTTAGAGAAAGATAAAGTCATTCTAGATATTTACCGATTATAAGGTGAAGAGGACAAATAGTGGAAGCTAATCAAGAATACGGGGCATAAATATATGATTTAATCCATTTATTGGGATGAGTTAAATAACATATTTTTTAATAAGTACTTTCCTTAGATACTTTGTACCAAGATGGAGAAAAATTTTCTCGAGTTGATGCGAAGGGATGATGATTTTTTGGGTACCTATGAGGATAATTTCACAAGACTTGTGAGGTATGATTTAGGAATTATCATCCAACCCAAAATTCAAGTTGATAGGTTATTTATACACCTAAAGACATGTATCAGAAGGGAGTTAGCCATAAGATAATTTAGTAGCTACAAATAGATTGTCAATTGTGCAATCAAGGTTGAAATTGAGGTTAGAGACACATATAAACCTCATGGTTCTGACAAGAAAATGAAGATAGAGTTCAAAGGAAAATATAAAAACCACAGAGAAAAGAAGATGAGTTTTCAATTATACTATATATGAGGGAATAAGAATGGAGGAATTTTTCCTAAGGATTATATTAAATGTTTTTAGTATGGTAAATAAGATCACTGGAAAACTGATTATCGAAGTGATGGGAATAAGTTAGCTAAAAAAGATAATGGAAATAAATCTACATAGAATGAACCTACCACATTTTAGTGATACAAGTGTAAGGAGAATGGAAATTATGCTAATAAGTGCCCAACCCTAAGTGATGGTGATGATAATTGATGTCAGAAACCTCTTAATCTGAGGTACAAGTGGAATCTCTTGCAATCACTATTTTTGACAAGGGGTGCGATAACGACATGGGAAATGGTAGACTTAAAATCCACTATAGAACTACAAATGTCTTATTTGATTATGGATCTACCCACTCTTTCATATCTAAGTAATCTTATAAGGGTGTTAAGATTCAACCAAAATGTTTAGATGTTGAATAAGAAGTGAAAAACCTTAATGGTATGACGATTTCATCCCAAGTCTATGATTCCTCTTTGGTTGACATTTTTGGGAATGTTCTTCATGAAAATATTTTCATTCTCCCTTTTTTAGAATTTGATCTCATCTTAGGCATGGATTGTATTTCTCTCCATAAATCCTACATCCATTCTCAAGGAAGGGAAGTTATGTTTAATAGTTTAAACCCTCCTATGATCATCCATAAATTTTACGATAAGCATGAACTTCCTACGGAGATTACATTCAGTTTATGAGACTTGATTACCATTAAAAATGGTTATTTATCTTATATGGTTGGGGAGAAAATCGAAATCATCGATATTCCTATTTTTTGAGAGTTTTTGGATGTATTTCCAAAATATTTTCATAGCCTTCCACCAAATTGTGTGGTTTTGTTCTTAATAGAACTAATATCTGGTTCCACACCAATTTTAAAGAATCCTTATGAAATGGACCCAATTGAGTTGCAGTAATTAAAGAAGAAGATAAATGAAAACCTTTATGAGGGATTCATTTGGCCATGTGTGTCAGCTTTGGGTGCACCCATTATTTTTTTGAAAAAGAAAGATAGATCTATGCGACTCTACATTTATTATCCAGAGTTGAACAAGATCAAAATGAAGAATAATTATCCTCTTCCCCTTATTGATGAATTTTTTGATCAACTACATAGAGCTCAATACTTTTCAATGATTGACCTTTATTTTGGATATCATAAATTGACGTTCAAGAAGGAGGATATAACCAAGACCACATTCTATACAAGGTATGAACACTATGAATATATAGTGATCCCTTTTGGTCTTACTAATCCCCATGCTATATTTTTTGGATATGATCAATTGATTATTTAAGATCACCTCGACTAGTTTGTGGTAGTATTTATAGATGATATTATTATCTATTCAAAGATAAAGGAAGATAATGAAGAACAATTGATAATTACAATGAAGACCCTCTACAAGGATAAACTATATGAAAATTTTATAAAGTTTGAATTTTTGCTACCAAAGGTTTCATTTTTGGGTCATATAATCTAAAGAGATGTTATATAAGTAGATAAATCAATGAAAGAGTCTATATAGTGATGGCCTAGACCAACCATGGTGTCCGAGATCGATAGATTTCTTGATTTAGTAGGATATTTTTGACATTCTGTGGACAATTTCTCAAGACTATCTAATCCTATGACCATGTTAACTCGGAAGGGTGTCAAGTTCCTTTGGATCGATGAATGTGAGGAAAATTTCATGGAATTTATGAGAAGGTTAGTTAGTACACCTATTATTACATTACCCTATAGTGGAGACGAGTTTGTAATCTATATAGATATATCCATGAAGGGATTGGGATGTGTTATTATACAAAAGAACATGGATATCTCTTATGCCTTACGATAGTTGAATATTCATGAGAAAAAATACCCAACTCATGATTTAGAGTTAGTAGTGGTAATTTTTTCATTAAATATATAGAGGAATTATCTTTATCGGGAAAATTGTGATATATATTCCGATCATAAAAGTATGAAATATATATTCACATTGAAGGAGTTGAACATACTTTAGAGAAGATGGTTAGAGTTGATAAAAGATTATGAATGCTCAATACAATACAACCATAGGAAAGCGAAACATGTTGTTGATGCTTTCATTAAAAAGGATCACACTAGATTATTCCTGATGATGATCACAAAATATCAAATATTTCTGAATTTTTAAAGGATGGATCTAGAAATCCTGAATGAATAGGAAAAATATTATCTTCCTTAAATGAATTTTAAACCCTCTATCCAAATGAAAATTAAGATGGTACATAATGAAGATGAAGAGCTAAAAAAGACTGTTATAAATGTTCCCGAGTTTAACATTGATCAGGATGGAATGAAAAGTTTCATAAACCATGTATGTGTTCCTTCCATACCATATTTAAAAAGCGTCTATTAGGGGAAGATCATAGTTATTCTTTGTCTATTTATCCTAGAAGTATGAAGATGTATAAGGACTAGAAAGAATACTTTTGGTGGGATGGAATGAAGAGAGGTATCATAGAGTTTTTATATCAGTGTTTGGTATGCCAGAATGTTAAGGCTGAAAGACAAAAGTCTATAGGAATGTTGAATCAATTACCCATACTAGAAAGGAAATGGGATAACATCACTATGTTTTTTTGTTGGAATACCCAAAAAATATAATTTATTTAATGGTATATTGGTGGTATTTGATATCCTTATAATGTAAACACACTTCATCACTATTAGATAATACTTCTCTCTAGATCATATTTCAAGGATATACATTAATGAAGTGGTATACTTGCATGGATTACCACATTCTATTATATCAAATTGGGATCATAGGTTTACCTCCATGTTTTGGACAATTCTACATCAAGATATTTATATAGAATTAATTTTTAGTCCTTCTTATCATCCTTATATAGATGTTCAGTTTTAAAGGACAATTCAAACCTTATAGGATTTGTGGAGATCTTGTCCTCTATATTTCAAAGGTGGTTGGGATCAACACCTTCCTCTAGTTGAGTTTTCTTACAATAATAGATTTCACTCAAGAATTTATATGGAACCTTATGAATCAATATATGGGGAGAATGTAAATCTCCAACATGATGGGGTGAAGTAAGAAAGAAAGCTATTGGGACCTCATATTGATGAGGAAATGGCATGGAAGGTTAGATCCATTCAACATCATTTCAAAGAAGCTCATTGTTGGTAAAAAAGTTATTCTAATAACCATCAGTGTCATCTAGAATTTGAATATAGTGAAAATATGTTTCTATGAATATCTCCCTAGAAGTGGGTTATGGCGTTTAGAAATAAAGGGAGACAAACCCCTAGGTATATCAGTCACCTCAAAATTCCTGATCATATCGGGATTGTAGCCTATCGCATAGAACTTCTTCAAAATCTCTCTAAAGTCCATGATGTCTTTCATGTGTCTTTCATGAGAATGTAAATACCATAACATTAAAATTTAATAAAATTATAGATCATATCTCTAGTGTAGGATATTTTTTACGAGGAACAACCAATTCAGATTCCAGATCTATGGAGAATGTTCTATGGAACAAGAACACTCACCTAGTCATTGTTTTGTGGAGAAATCACCAGTTAGAGGAAGCTATATGGTAAATTGAGGATATGATGAATTAGAAGTATCCTCATTTTTTTATTATAAGGATGAATTTTGAGGGTGGAATTAATTTGGGGGGTTAGAATGTAACTCCACTATTTTTTATAGACCATTTTTCTCTCTATTTGAATGAGTTATTTTTTATTAATATATTTAATTTCATTAAGTTAAACATTAGTTTCATATGAAATTGACTTGGATTATGATATACACAAAACTGACATAGCATACATTGCATGAAACACCAACTTTGAATATACCACATGCAACACCGACTTGGCATACATGAAACGCAACATCGAGTTTCTACAAAACATCATTTTAGTTTTTATAATTATTTAATTGAGATAAGAATAAATTAACTGTTTAAAATAGTAATATTAATTTTAATAACTAATTTCAATTTTTTTCATAATGGTTTTGTATAAATAAAACTTAATTATAAAGAAATATATAATTTTTTATAATGTCCTTATATGTTTAAAAATACAGTTTTCTCAAATAAACTACTTTTCCTATCCTTCTATGAAAAATATTAAAAAAAATTTATAAATATTTAGAAATTTAATATGATAAATTAAACGTTATTTTTAAATTTATAAGGTCAAATTTATTTTAGGGTAAATTCTTTGGATTTTTATGAAAAACGTCATTTTTGGATGAATGGTAAAAAAATACATAATTTTAATTCAAAACTGCGTTTTCATCTAATTTATTTATAAGGATAAATTATATTTAAAAGTGGTTTAAAAGTTTAATTAGATTATATTTTTATTAATTAATCTAATTTAGGAAATTATAACCAATTTAATATTGTAATTAGACATAAAAACATAGCAAACTGTTGATCATTTTTACATTAAAAACCTGAAATGTCATCCCATCAACGGGATTAATTTTAATTTAATTTCTACAACTTATGTGATTGGAATTTTGAAAAATTGATTTAATATTTGAAATCATCATTATTTATATTGTCTAATAAGTTCAAATTACTTTTTTACCAAAAATGATAGTAAATGTAATTAAAATTAATTACATTGATTAAGGTAAAATTAATCTTAACTAAGGACTAAACCGTAAATTTAATACCAAAAAAGTTTTAGAAACTTTTCCAAGGGAAATTTTAAGGGAATATTTCAACTCTATACTCCCCTTTATATAATATTTTAGATTATTGGAACCATTTGGAATTTGAGAAACGTGTATGGAATTCCTTTGTCAAAATATTACAAGAGTGCAACTCCTCCTCCACCATAGAAAGGCCTCCTCTCCTCCCACTTCCTCACACATCCGAAGGCACATTAGATCGACCAAGATATACTAATATAGATACTAAAAATACCTACCCTCATCCTAGAATGACTCCCTTGGGAAGAAATAAATCCAATAAGCCCTTTGGTGCAAACCAAAAAAGAGTTACCTAAATAAGAGGTAACATTCTTACTCAAGTTCTTTTATTTTATTTCAAATATCCATCTCCTCAAATATTATTGTTCTATGATTGTATAACAAAAAAAGTATCATAATTATACTAGGATTTTTTTATTATAATGTTTTTACTTACACGTACATACTCTTCTATCTAATTATACGAACATACTGTTTACATGTACGGTAAACTACCGCCTCATGAAACGATGATTGTTCATTTTTTTCTTTTACTGCCTCTAAAGGTGGATATTAAGATATAAAATATGTTTATATATGTTATATATTATATTTTTTATGTATTTAATCTTATTTAATCCTTTTAAAACACATATATTTATACTTTCCATTAGGTGTAAATATGATATTTTTTTTGAGGAATTGTGGACAACCGCCCCCTCAAAGTGTTGTGATTCATTCACACGCTACACAGAATGTATTAAGGATGGGATTAGTGACATTATATGATATATATGATATAATAATTCTAATGTAATAATTATATATATACATATATAGATACTTATATTTCATTCTCATTCTTTATTTCAATACGACAATAAAAATGGAACCAACGTTCATGAGTACATAAGACTTACCATCTCCATGAACGGTGTATTAAATTTCATACTTCTATAACCTATAGATTATTTGTCACGACCCATCCTCGGGGCCCGTGCCGTGACTACCCCAAGCCTGCCTTCCATAGGCCAGGGGCTGGCGACTAGCACCAAAGGCGTAAATCCCGATAACTGGGAAGGCATTGCCTTTATAAAAGTAAACAAAACACCACAGAGTACAAGCGGAAGCAAAACACTAAGTACAAAAGAAAGTGCTGAAAATTAAATGGGCCAGAATACAAACCCAACTGAAAGTGCAGCTACAACTGAACGAAAGTACAACAAAAAAAGGCAAACAGATGGAAGAAGGAAGCAGCTCCTCGGTCGTCCTCCTCAGATCCTACCTGAAGGGTAGGTACAGATAGCGCAGCTCCTGGATCGTCCGCCATGGATCCTACCTGAAGGGTAGGTACAGATAGCCTCCTCAACGCTCTCGCCCGTCAACCTCCTCCATGTGTCGTCTCGCCGTGAAGTCATCCTCCAGATACTGACTCGTCGTGTAGTCCAACTCCGGGTACTGACTCGTCGTGTAGTCCACCTCCGGGTACCGTCCAGTCCTCGAACACTCGGCCTCTGTCAGCACTACCCGTCATCTGCAACCAACACAACGAGGTGCGGGCATAGCCCGTGCAGGGGTGAGTATAACGATACTCAGTAGGGACCCCGAGACCCTAAAGGTCTCACTAAAACCAACAAGGATAACCACAAATAAGATCTCAATAGATAACCTCTACATAGGTATATGCCCATACATATACCTAAGTTATCAAGTAACCCATCTCAATCATGAGGTAACACAAAGATCAAAAGTCTCAGCTCAAACCAGGATTTTCATTATTGAAAATGTAACTGCTGAAGAGAACCGTCTCTGGAGTGTACAGTGGTCCTGTCACGACTCTGAGGTACTGCTCACTAATCCAAGTCTCTGAGGTACTCCTCCTGTCGAGTACCGCAGGTCTGCTGCCAAATACTGGGTGCTCCGTCCGCTGTGGGTCTGCCGCCAAATACTGGGCGCTCCCCCTAATAGCCTACAGAGGTACTCTTCCGGTCGAGTACCGCAGGTCTACTCCCAACTACCGGGCGCTCCGTCCACTGTGGGTCTGCCGCCAAATACCGGGCGCTCCGTCCAATGGGCTAGTCGACTCACTCCAAGTCGAGTCGGTCAAGCAGTCGTCTGGTCTTAGTCTTCTACACGGTCTCCGTACTCTGCACGCTCGTCTCTGGGAGGGCCCGCTCCACGAGCTACAGGTAGATACTCCAAGTATCTCAAAGTCACACAGAGAAGTATCTCAAGGGACCACCTCGTCATAGGGGTCTCAACGCAACAGACGGCGTGTCAATCGGACTCCCGGTCTGTGAGTTATTATCCTTTTCGTCCCAGGGGTCCGGTTGGTTTCGTGTGCGAACCAATCCGGCCATAACTCAACTATACCCCGAACACTCATAGGGTATACTCATAGGGACCATTTCTCAACGTGATCACCAACGCCGCTGACAGTTCTTCAAACGGACGTCTGGTCTGAATGATATCAGCTTTTCCGTTCCAGGGGCCCGGTTGGATTTCGGGTACAATCTAACCCGTCCACTATCCAATAACAACCAAAACTCAGGTGAAGTATGCCAAAAGTTCCGTCTCATCAAGAGGGAAACAACGAGATAGACGACGCGTCAACTGGACGCCCTGTCTGTGAGTTATTGGCTTTTTCGTTCTAGGGGCCCGGTTGGTTTCGTGAGCGAAACAACACGACCGCACTCCAACGGCATCCAAACCTCGAGCGGAGTAAGCCAAAAGTTCCGTTTCATCAAGAGGAAACCAACAAAGTTGACGACACATCAATCGGACGTCCGGAGCTCAAGATACGGGCGTTTCCGCTCCGAGGGCCCGATTGGTTTCGTATCCGAACCATCCCAGCCAAACCCAAAGTTCTCCAAAACCTTGAGTATAGTATACCGAAAGGACCGTCTCGATCCAAGGATCGCATCGCAACTAACGGTTTATCGATCGGAGGTCCGTAGCCCAAGATATGGGCGTTTGAACCAACTCAGTCCGAAAATAGGGGGTCTGGGCCCGGCCCGGCCCGACCCAGTACCCCCTGGGTCGGCCGAACCGGGGCGACCCGGGCCGGGTGGCGACCCGGCCCGGCCCGGAAGCCTGGCCCGGCCGTCGGCGCGGTGGCACGGCGGCACGGCCAGCTCGGCGGTGCGTCCAGCGCGGCCAGCGCGCTTGCGCGAGCGCGTCCAAGGGAGGGGCTTCACCCCTCCTTTAATTCAAACTGCGGCCCCCATTAATGGGGCCGCGCCAAGTGCAACCCGGGGGGTGTAACCCCCCAGCTTTTCCCCTATAACGGCCGGCTAGCTCAGGGTCGGCCGGTTTCTCTCCGTGGGACCCCGCGGTCCCGCGCCTTCCGGCACCGGCGACCGGGGTTCCGGCCGCCTCCTTAGTGTTCTCCGGCGGCCGGTTTTTCGGGCCGCCACTTCCAAGATGGTCGTGAATCCATCCGGCATGGCGTGACGGTGCCGTGCCCTTCTGCCGCGGCCCGAATCCAGCCGCGGCCTTGTTCGCAATCCTCGGCGCGGCGCGACGACGTCGCGTTTCTTCGTCGTGGCCCGCATCGTTCACGTCTCCTTTCGCTCAAGTGCAGTGCAACGATGCATTACCATCTTCGCTAAACAAAACTGAAGAATATCAAAGGGGGGAGGGGTACCAGCCGTGTTTTTGCGGACCGATCCCCTCCCGTTATATCGATAACAGTTTGCCGAAACTTAAAACGTTTAACCTTCACAATTTAAAATTAAATAAAAATTGGAACATGGCCGTCAGATTTATCTTTCATATTCGAAGGAAAGAATCACCAACTTAAAATAGTCGAACCCCTACCTTGGGTATAAGCCAATCGGAAGGAGGCGTCATCATTCGAGGTTCGTCGCAGTATGGCGTCACGAGGATGACGACGTCGAAGGGGGACGCCGACGTTCGTCCGACTCGAGGGAAGGCGAAGCCGTCGTCGCTCGCTACCCGATTCCGCTTCTGAGCTTGTTCGTCGATCCGTTGACGATGAAGGGGAAGAAGAAGATCCATTTAAGAGTCTCGCTGCGGAAGGGGAAAAATTATGTGGAAGGAAAACGAGCGTTCTTCGGCGAAGGAGGAGGAGGAGAGGAAAACTCAGCGCAACGCTTCCCAACCCCAAAAATAAAATGAGGCTAAGGCCTTTTTTATTGCTTTCCGCCAACGATTTTCAAATTTCAAACGACGTAACCCTCACAATTAATTTCAAGTGCGTTGAATAATTTAATTGATGGGTTAGAGAAATTATGGGGAGGGGGGAGCATTATGCAATAATAGAGGGGGGTTTTAGAAAGTTGAAACGGGTGAGGCTCGTGCAGGCCCCACCTAGTTAATCCTCACGAGGGAGGTTATGCGAGGGTGGGTCCCACCAACATAACCTCTCTTGAGAGGTTATGGTGTGGTGGCCCCCACCTCAACCACCCTTTGGTGGTTGTAACCTCTACTTGGTGGTTTTAACCACCACCAATAAAATTTTTCACAATTTTATTTGTTCCTCAAAAAATTAACTTCTCCACTCGAGAAAACGCAACAGTGGTGAAGATTCCCTTAAGCAATAACCGGCGTTGCGAGTTCAACGGTGCCCTCAGATTTCAATTCCAAGCACCGGTTCAAAAGATAGAAAATCATGCTCGTTCGTTCACTGAACGTACCCGAGCTAAACTTTGGAAATTAATTCCGGGCACACTGGGCCTCGGAATCAAGAGCCGTCAGAAACTGCGTTCTTGTAAAATTCAATGAAAATTAAGAAAAATTTTTCCTTGAAATTTCCTGGTCTTTACATTATTATAATAAAAATATAATGAATATATATGATATTAATTTCTTTTTTTAAATTTTGGAAATTATTTTATAATTATAAGTACAAAAGATATACCAAATTAAGACACATGTGAAGAACAAAGAGAATATTATCTGATGTGAAACCTTAACATAGAATTGTTACCAAGTGGGTAATATAAGGTCATAATTAAACCATATATGGTATTAAATATAATTTTTTAATTTTTCAAAATATTTATAATAAAATTACATTTATTATAAAGGAATATTGCAAAAGTACGAAAAGTTTCAAGGAAAATGGTAAGGGAATTTCATCTCACTTTTTATATCTGTGAGATACATGATATGTTCACCTATCTTTTATTTTTCATGGTGTGTATACTTAAAATGAATGTATTATATGATTATTACTATTATATTTATGAATATTTAAATATCCACTCTATGATCTTTCTTTCATGCGGTCTATGTTTCAAGAGTTACCAAATCGTTATGATTGTTTTGTCTCAATTTGCCTTCTTTGAGACACATGTTTTGTTATGAACCTATATTCTTTCCTGAGGTGCATTTGACTAGTTATATCATGAATATAATTATTTTAATGATTTTTTAATATTAATTTAATTCCATTTTCTTACATGGATATTATGATCCCAAGTTACCCTGTGGTAAGAGTTAATTGAAATAATCACATCATTTATCAGGAATGTATATGATTATACTTCTATTGGTGGAATGTTATGATCCATATCTCAAGAAAACTCACGAGTTTTATTATACTATATTTAATCACTATATATATCCACGTATTAGTACCATTTTACCACTCTTTTTTACTTAATATAAGTAAGAATTCTTTTTAAGAAAAGTCTGATCGTATTTATCTTTTCAGTCCAAAATCTATTTTATTTCAAAAATTGTGTTTTCAAAAAAAAATTCCAAATGTTTTCAATATTATTTTATAAGTTTTAAAGTAAAAAGGTTTTTGAAATGATTTAAATTCCAGTTTATAATTTTTTAAATTATTTTCAAATAAAATGGTTTTCAAAATGTTTTATGTTTTAAAGACCCCTTTTCAAAGAATAAAAGATATTTTCCTCAAGAAATGTTTCTAAAAGATATTTAAAGAAATTTTCCCATCTAAAATGAAATACATTGGCATTAATAATGCCTTTATAGGGATATTATTCAATGTATCCATTCATAATAATTCTATTAATGGTTTGTTTTTTGAGGAAAATATTTTTTTGTAACACGTTTCTCTTCCCCAAGATATATTTTTATGAAACCCGTTTCTCTATCAAGGGCTATATTCTTATTAAATATTATTCCCTTCATGGGTTATGATTTGATGAAATGATTATGAAACATATCTTTTTCCATAGGTTAAGATATGATTACATGTTTAAAAAACCCATTTCATTTCATGGGTTATGATATGATTATTTATGAATTTTTGGCACATGTATGATTTCTTTTTGAGATGGGTAGGACATATATCTCCCTTAAATGAATTGAGTAATGATTTATATCTCATGAGATATACATGTATAGAATAAGGAGTGAATTAATTTCATTATTAGATAGCCAAAGGTGTACTGAACTCAGTTCACTAATATAGGGCAGGAGCGAGGAGTGAACTCATTTCAATAAAGGGCTTTGTCCAATAAGATGGCCTTAGGAGGGATGCCTTGACTACTTTAGAAATAATTATATATGATTATGTGTTTTAAAAAATTCCATGTTTTATTCATATGATATTATTTCATGGATTATGTTCTTTTTTTCCTTTTGATTCATGCATTATGAACTACCAATCTTTATTCCATGATTCATGTTTATGATCTTCGATATACATGGAATGATCCTCTATTTTCTTGGTCATTTTATAATACCCTTATACTCAGGATTATTCTTACATGTTTCCCTTGGTTACCCTTACTGAGCATCTGATCGCACCCATTTTTATGCTTCCTTTCTCAGGTTATGAAGATATTTACTATGTTTGATGTGTCTAAGAAGGGTTTTAGTCAAGAAGAACCTAGTGAGTGATAATGTAGCTCACTTATGTACCGGGGTTAATGTTTCCATGATTCCAAAGGTACTAGAATAATAATTCATTTGGGAGTTTGTTTTTATAATGTAATAAGTAATTCAAAAAAGTGATGTAATGTTAATATATGAAAAGCGAGGGTTTCTATAACAATTATTATGTTATAAGTGTTACTCTAGGTGAGTTTAGAGGGGTATCTTTTTAATATCATGATATACAGTGAGTAGAAAGCGTTTAAGTCACCCTAATTCAAGAATCGCCTCCTACAATGAAGTGAAAATGTTTTATTGATCATAAAAATATTGAATGGCCTCTGTTTCTCCATTATAGAACCTAAAGTAAAATATTCTATTACTAAGAAATATTTTGGAGTTCCTGTGGATGGTCTAGAGGGCTCCATATCGTATTTCATTGAGAAAGAATCTCCATCACTGAGCAAACCCATTTTCAATAAAAATCGAGTGAGGTGTGATTTAAATTGTTATTTTTCAAATATAATTTAATTCACATGAGATACTTGGGTTGTTAACTAGGATTTATTCACTATAGACAACATTCTGACATTGATCTGGTTGAGAAAAAAATTTAATTCCCCACATCAAATGCATCTATCATGTGCGCAGTACCAATAATTTTTTTATAAGAAAACATTGGATTTATTAAGATAAAATAGATTGAAATTTTTATAAATTTGAGTAGAGGGGATTGTAAGGTCTCAACAGCACTGACGGTGCTTTGATCCAAGGTTGTATAGTCATGTTATGGTAATATGAATATCAAATAATGAATTTCTCAGGCTAAAATATAGTGTTTATGTATATATATAATTTTTGACGAGTAGTGATCTGGTTAGTATTCATCTCGTTGTATAATGATGCAGAATGCGGTATTTGTACAGGTCAATCACATTTTTATAAAATAGAAAATGTTTTCCCATGTGGATAGTCATAAAAAATAAATTATATTAAATATATATGTTTATATTAAAATATTTATAAATAATAATATGAATAGTAACATAAGAAAATAGTAACCCATAGGTGAATAATACCATTGATTGAATAATAACTTGTGTAAGAATAATACTAATGATTGAACAGTAT
Source organism: Viscum album (assembly GCA_963277665.1). Lineage (NCBI taxonomy): Eukaryota > Viridiplantae > Streptophyta > Magnoliopsida > Santalales > Viscaceae > Viscum > Viscum album. The sequence goes on along the minus strand of OY728157.1, from coordinate 1,736,567,489 downwards.
CTATAACCACTCATGGGATTTTAAAAATACCCAGTGTGCCTAAAAAATGTGAAAAAAATCATAAAAATATTTTAAAATATTTATAATTAATTAAAATTAATTACCACATGTTTCACTTATATTTTGTGAATTAGAATTATTCTAATTTATTTTATATCATAATAAATATGCTTGAGTTGAATTATTTACAATTTAAAATTATTTACAAGAGTTTTAAGTGTATCATCAGTTCATGATCCTTGAACGATTAATTCATTTCAGGCTTAATGTTTATTTATTTATTTATTATAGTGAGATTTATTATAATAATTATTCAATAAAAGATTATCCATTCTATTTTCTATACTCTATATGTATTGTAAAACCCCAAAACATTACAATATTTTCATTTCTTAATAAATTAATTTTTTTTCTTCATTTATTTTTACACAACACCATGTTAACATTACACTACACACAACAGTGAGTTGTCTTATGTTATACACAAGACTCAGTTCTACTAAACAAAAATATACTAAATTTTTTTATTTTTTAATATAATATATAACTTAGAGGTTAAATTAGTGGATATGAATATAATTAAACACATTTTGAATTTTATATATTCCATATAATTTTAACATTCATCTTATGTATTTTCTAGACTTGATATATGAAAATATTCTATTTTCGGATAAAAGAAGTATTTTTTTAGAAAAATGTAGTTTTATTGCCTTTTTATGGTACATCCATTTTATATATTATTTTTGATGTTTTTATATATTATATTTAATGAAATAAAATTCTTCTTAAAAATAGTGAAACAAAAATTTACTTTGGGTAATTTTTTGATATTTTTCTGATATGATTAAATTGTGAGGAATAGTGAAAATATACTAAAATTTAATTGAAAAGATTTTTTTCCCTCAAAAAAATATATGTGAATAAATTATATTATTTAACATGTTTAATATAATATATTTTTATCATTTAATATAATCTTGTTTATTTCCATTAACTTTACCATGAATTTTTGTGTAAAAACATTTCAATCTTTTAAAATGTTTTAATTTTTAAAAACCAATTTTTTATTCCGACAACAGGATTAATTTTAAATTAATTAATGAAACTTTTGTGTTTTTAATTTTCAAAAATGGATTTAATATTTAGAATTAGTGGGACTAAATTATGTAAAAAAAATTCTTTTTATTTTTGGGCATTATAAATAGTAACTTTAGTAATTTTTTTATTACCGTAGTTAAGGGAAATTGGGTAATTAAAGGTAAAAATAATATTATAATTACCATAAAACTTGTAATAATTTTATTGGGTAAGTATTTTTCGACTAAAATATTCCTTGGGTCTATTTTGGGATCACTTGGAGCCACTTGGATGACTTTAATTGTGAGATTCAGGGACCGTCACCCCTCAGTGGATGAATTCGACAGGTTTGTTTTTGGTTCATGGAATCTTCCAAATTGAGAGATGGTGGGGCTCTTGGATAGTCATCACTTCATGGTTCACTTTGATTCAGAAGATGATTTTATCCAAGCCTGGTCTTCATCCCCTCGTCATCTCAAGAGACTTCAGTTCTTTCTTCTTCGATGGAACTACGACTTTCACTTGAAGCAGGATTCTCCTACGATAGCCATATGGGTACGAATCCCAGAACTTACCCTTCCCTAACAAAATCCCTCCATTATCTATATGTTAGGAAATTTGGTAGGAAGATATATATGTTCGGATAGTAAAATGAGATAGGTTTGTCATCCGTTCGCACCCAGGGTATGTGTTGAAGTCGATGTCTCATGCAGACCGATTGATTTTATATAGATTTCTGTTTGTGAAGAATTCTGATACAAGCAGCCTGTCATCTATGAATCATGGATAAATTTCCGTGACTCTTGAAAGAAGTTGTGGAACGATCTAGGGAACTGTAGGAGTGGAGGTAAGAGTAATGTTGGTAAGCTAAAACAGCGGGTGGTAGGATATAATCCAAGGATGAAGGATGTAGCGCCAAGAGAAGAGGTAGGACTTCGTGATAATGCCGGTAGGGCTGCTGGTAATGATATTGTGGATGACATGAGGGAAGTGGGGGTGCCTTCAAACCCTATGGTTGATGTGTTGTTTGGGAGGTTGGAGCATGATCTTGGTGTTTCTCACAAAGGATGTTTGGTAGAAAATGTGAGTGCTTCAGATCAATCTATTGGGAACAATGCTCCAGACCTTGATGTTCTAACCATAGGAAAATGGGTGGATGCGGTAAACCAAGCTAATGATCTTGTTTGAGATAATGTTACAACGAAGGAAATTTTTATTATGGTTATGCAGGTAGGTGATTCATTGGATGTTCTTGATGGGTGGGTGAAGGTTCCTGCTGGGTGGAAGTCTCACCCTGAGAAGCTGGAATGTGGTATTTAGCTTGGGAACTTTTTTGCGGGTCTGTAGAATGTTGAAGTGGATCCTATCCCAGATCGGGCTACTTTGGTGACTGTCCATGTTGCCTCATCTTCTGGAAGGGCGTCTGCTAATGCTGAACTTGATGACAACAGAACCCAGGATGGGTAGTTTCAAGAGAAGGTTGTTGATAATAGAGCTCTTGTTTTGATGAATGGGAGGATGTCACATATTGGAGAGGAAATTTCTAGGAATGAATATGACATCTTGCAGTCTAACTTGCATCTCAAAGATTCCATTTTTAATGAAAGTTTTCTATAGGAGAAACTGGATGGTTGTAAGGAGCCTGTGAAGCATTTTCAATGTTTGGGATCGGTTGATGATAACAGTCACTTTGAGCATGAACATGGTGTTTAGGATACATATCAGGAGGTGAGGATCACTAGAAACTGGGGGAATATATCTGATAGTGAAAATGAGAATGTTAGCAGTAGGGTGAGGAGCTCTTATAGTGACATTGTGCCGGGTGGAAAGAAGTTTGTATCAGGGAAGGAAGAAGTTGTGACTGCTCCACCATGACGAAGACAATGGAAGGACTATTCGCATTTGCCGTAGCCGATGCCCACAATGTCCTCTATAAGCAAAGGAAAAGGTATGCAATCTTCTGAGGAGTACCTACTTTTAGACAAATTAAATTTTAGAAGGAAATATGTTAAGGCACAGAAGCAGTATAAAAGCTCGGGTTGGGATTCAGCCACTGCGGATGAATCAACTGAGCATGGGTATGATGATGAATATGGTTTTTATGATATGTAGCTATTTTTTATGGATTCTGTTGCATGTTTGCTGTACTTTTTCCTTATCTTTAATAAATGGTTGGAGAATTGGTCTCTGACTAAGCATTCTCGTATTTAAATAAAATCATATTTTGTTATACGTTTATTTTTAACAAGTAAAATATTTTCAATATGAGGTTATATGAGTGATATAGTCAACTTTTAAATAGTAATTAGAAATAAAAAATGTTTATATAAATTATAATAATATATTTATTATTTTATAAAATAAATAATTATATTAAATGGGGACATAATGACTGTGCAGTAATTGATTTATTAAAGGAAGAATCAATTAAATGATATTAATAATATTGAAATAAGTATAAATTGAAACATTTTATGCCATGCAAGATTTTGTTTTGATGAAATTGACATATTAGGGATGATTTAAAGTATTTTTTATAAGGAATTAAGTTGTTATGATTTTATAAAAATTCAAATAATAAATAGTGTCGAAATTTCCATAAATGAGATTTTAAAATAAATAATAATTTATTAAATGATATAAATTTTATAAAAATATATAATTCAGAAAAATTACTAGGATAATGTTAAATATATCATAGTAATCTATTTTCAATAATTTAATGGACACTTGTCTATGTAAATGACATATATATTTTTAAAATTAAACAATATGACAAAGTTTCACACTCTCACTTCTTATAAGTTTAATATTTTTATTATCCAGATAACTTAGAGGTAAATTTGATCATTAATATTATATAGAAATAAAAATTCATTATATTCATCATAGAAATTTATTTATAATTTTTAGTGACTAAATAATAACCATAATAATGACACAATAGTAATGAAGTAATTATTTTATTAATAGAAATATTAAATAAAGGATTTTAAAAATATTAAAATAAATATAATTTTACATACTTGAAGTGATCCAATAATTTTATAGGATTTTATGACATGTTATGAGTGTATTGAATTATTTTTTAAGTTATATTTGTGTTTTTATTTTATTTAAAGTCAGATTAATGAATTTTTTCAAAATTAACGCTATAGAAATTTTATAAACATAAAATTTTATTAAATAATTTGAAAATCAAGAAAAATATTTAAAATTTTCAAATTTATCATTATATGTTATAAAATATTATAAATGATCCATCTATGGACAATTGACACCATATAAGTAAATATTTATAACCATTTAATATTTAGAATATTATTACCATAATTAAAATTAAATAGATTAATTAAGGATGAATCAAAATGATTAGGTTTAAAATAAAATCAAAAAATTTCTAAATTTTATCGGTTGAGAGGATTTCAACCAATACTCATATTAGATTCCAAATAATTTACTTTGGATCCATTTATATTAGAAAAGTAATTTATGTTAAATTAATATTTTGAGAATTTCATAAAGTTCCTCGTACCTCTCTTATAAAAGGGAACCAATCCTTCTCTTTTATTCACACTTATAAATCCATTTTTCTTAGAAAAAACATACCCAATTATCCTCCCAACTTCCCTAATATCATTCTAGAGTCCTTAATTTTGGCATAATTCCAACCTAAGGAGTCATTTTGTACAAATCAGAAGGAGATACCCGAAAAAGAGGTAATTGATTTATCAACTCTTCCAAAGTTATTTTTCGTTTACTTCATCTTAATATGTTATTTCCATAGTAAAGTAATAAATATAGTATAATATACATGATGATATGTTATTATAATTATTATACCACTATATTTATCATTTTATCTATCCTACGAATAGCAATACCATCATGCGTATGAACATACATATTATCATCTCCACACCGTAGTGTAATTTGTTATTCAAAAATACATTATTTTGGATGGGTATAATGATGATTATAATGGATACAAATAATTAATATAACATGATAATTGTTCTTTATAATTAATATATCATCAAATTTTTTACCATTTAACTATCAAGGGAATGATAATGTCGCTCGTGCGTACGTATGACCTACCGTCTCCACAACACGGTGAGATTCATTCTCCACGGTAACCATTCAATAATGATTATAAAATTTATATGATTAGTAAAAATAATAGTTATGAACTTAATATCATTCTGGATATGAATAAAATGCATCATATGCATAAAAACACGACTTACAAGAAAAAAATTAGAATTGGAAAACAAAGCAGTTAACACCCAAAAAAATAGTAATACTGAAATTTAACTAACAAAACAATATAAGAGGATCATATATGATTTAATAAATATGGACATGGTTCTGGTATAATTTAATAACATACATCAACCATTATACAGGTGGTTAACCCACCTTTTACTAAAGTAATGTACTAGGTAAGGGTTAATTTCACAATCGTATTATTTTCTGAAGTTGTTTACATGTACGTATATACTAGGGAATATTTATCGTCAATGTCATTGATTCATAAAACTACTTTAAAAATGAATATTTTTACGGTTTTACATAAGGGACTCTTTATCTAAAACAATGTTTTAAATGTTTTAAATATTAATTCTTCTAAATATTGCTCATTAATGTCTTTGTTTTTAAAATGGTTTTAAGGATTTATTTACATGGACATGAATGTTTTAAAATGTTTATTCCTTTAAAAATACTCAAAGTATTATGAAACCCTTTGATTCAAAAATACCTTTTCAAATGTATTCTTTTATATTTTTTTTATATTTTCAATACGTGATTTCAAAGAAAAAGGGGTATTTGTATCAGGATATTTTTAATGATTTTATTAGAGTATTTTCATCTATGTCATCATCCTTTGTTGGATCTTATTATTAATTGAGGTTGATATCGTACGATATCATTTACCAAATTTTATTGAATGGGTTATGATTAGTTTAATTGTGAATGTGATTTTTAGGTACCATTCTTTGTTTATTGTTAAAGTATTCATATTTTGTATAATAGTTTTTAATATGAATGATTATGTTGTTTATATTTCACCATTATCATATGAGGAATTTATTGTACATAGTAAGTGATGTGTGGGGCCCACTATATCCCCTTGATGCATCAATAGGTCTCATGAGGCAAACTAGTGGCTTGGAACAAGGCCTTGAAAGTATGGTTTTTTATTGTCTTGGAATGAGGCATTTACCATATGGTTATGATGTTTGACATTATGGATTACCTCATTATGAGATTAGTTATTGATATCGCATGTGATTACACTACCAGAAATGAACCCTTTACCAACAGTTATCCAAACCGTAGGGAAGTAAGCTGTAGGGAAAAAGCATATGCCCATGGTTTCTAGAAAACTGTTAGTATTTGTTAGGAAGTCTACATTATACCAATGATTATGTCAAACCGTTGGTATAAATTTTCAACAACGGTTTGAAACTATTTGTAAACATACTCTGCCAATGGTCTGAAGCCGTTGTAATATTGTTTATTAAATCTTGTTACCATTAGTTTACACAAACCATTGTTATATCTAAACAGTTAACTTATATCCCAACGGTTTGTAAACCATTGGGAATGTGTTTTTACCATTGGTTCTCTTATAACCATTGGTATAAAACACATTCACAGCCCTATACCAACAGTTGCAAAACATTGACATAGGCTTTGTTGTGCATTTCAGGATGTAGCATGCTGCTTTGTCCCTTTCTGCATTTCCAGCTTCTTTGTATTTCCAGCTTCCCCAACTCCAATTAAGACATACATATACACAATTAATTCATATATACTTAACAAATAATTCACCCTGAAACTATACACATACAAAATTAATACATAATTCATAAGGTAATTATAAACATACATAATTGATTTAGAATTCAATTCATAATTGAGATGACAATTTCATGTGTAATCCGAAATTCAATTCATAATTGAATACTGAATTGAATACATACATAATTTAATTACGAATTATTAATAGAATACATAAAAAACTAAATATGTAATTATATGTGTTATAAAGAATTAAGAATACATAGAAAATTTCATTTTGTATAACACATACATGATTGAATTCATAAATTAGAAGCCAATAACCCCCAAAATAGGAAATGGATAAATGACTTCCACCAAACACAAATATAATGTCCCTTGGTTTGGGGCTGGTTTCTTTGAACTTAGTGATGATGATAATGGGTGTGTATCAATGAGCTTGTGTGACTTAGGAAATGTAGTTGTCCTTGGCATATTAAATGTCACGTGTTTTAGAATTGGGGTAGGAGTTCCCCACATGAGAAGTGGATTGTTTGAGGTTGTACCATGGATCCTTGTGCTAAAGTATCAACACAATCTGAATACTTTTGGTCGGTTTTCCGTATGCCTCTTGTTTTTACTTAAAATGATGTCCATTTTAAACAAAAGACAAACACTTGGAGTGATACCATCCACACCGTACCTCATATTGGGGATGAGTTGACTCGTACATGTCACATATAACCCATAGATTGTTGTCCTAAGTTATCAACAGAATCCTAAAGCGTTTGGTCAGTTTTCCATATTCCAGTTGTTGTTTTCACTTAAAATGTTACCCATTTCAAATAAAAGTGAGACACTTTGAGTGGTACCAGACACACCGTGCCTCAAATTGAGGTGGGTTTGACTCGTACACATCACAAATGACCCATGGATCCTTATGCTAATGTATCAAAACAATCAGAATACGCTTGGTAGCTTTCCATATGCCAATTGTTTTTACTTAAAAGGGTGTCCATTTTAAACAAAATAAAGACACTTTGAGTGATTATGACCACACTGTGCATTGGATTTATGGATATTGGACCCTTATACATCACATATGACCCATGAATCATTGTGAGAACGTATCAATAGAATACGAATGTGTTTGGTTGGTTTTTCGTAGGCCAGTTGTTGTTTTCACTTAAAATGTTGTCCATTTCAAATAAAAGTGAGACAATTTGAGGGGTACTAGACAGACCGTGCCTCGGAATAAGGTGGGGTTGACTTTTAAATGTCAAAAATGACTCATGGATCCTTTTAATAAAGTCTCATCACAATCCGAATACATTTGGTTGGTTTTCCGTATGCCAGTTGTTTTTACTTAAAAGGGTGTCCATTTTAAACAAAAGAAAGACACTTTGAGTGATAGCAGCCACATCGTGCCATGGATTGAGGCGGGGTTGACTCGTACACGTCACATATGTCCCATGGATCGTTGTCTGAATGTATCAACAAAATAAGAACGTGTTTGGTCAGTTTTCCATATGCCAGTTGTTGTTTTCACTTAAAATGTTGTCCATTTCAAATAAAAGTGAGACACTTTGAGTGGTACCGGCCACACTGTGCTTCAGATTGAGGTGGGGTTGACTCGTACACATCAAAAATGACCCATGGGTCCTTCGGATAAAGTATCAACACAATCAGAATATGTTTGGTCAGTTTTCCATATGCCAATTGTTTTTACTTAAAAGGGTGTCCATTTTAAACAAAAGAAAGAAACTTAGAGTGATACCAGCCACGACATGCCTCGGATTGAGGTAGGGTTGACTCGTACACATCATATATGACCCATGGATCATTGTCCGAAAGTATCAATAGAATCCGAATGCATTTGGTTAGTTTTCCGTATTCCTGTTGTTGTTTTCACTTAAAATGTTGTCCATTTCAAATAAAAGTGATGCACTTTGAGTGGTACCAGCCACACCGTGCCTCAGATTGAGGCGGGGTTGACTCATACACATCAAAAATGACCCACGGATCCTTGTGCTAAAGTATCAACACAATCCTAATATCTTTGGTCTGTTTTCTATATGTTGTTGTTTTTACTTAAAAGGGTCTCCATTTTAAACAAAAGAAAGACTCTTCAAGTGATAACGGCCCAAATGTGCCTCGAATTGAGGTGGGGTTGACTCTTTCACATCACCTATGACCCATGGATAATTTTATGAATGTATCAATAGAATATAAATGCATTTGGTTGGTTTTCCATATGCCAGTTCTTGTTTTCACTTAAAATGTTGTCCATTTCAAATATAGGTGAGACACTTTGAGTGGTACTGGCCACACCGTGCCTAGTATTTGAGGCGGGGTAGACTCGTACACATCAAAAATGACCCATGGATCATTGTGATATAGTATCAGCACAGTCAGAATACATTTGGTCAGTTTTCTGTATGCCAGTTGTTTTTACTTAAAATGATGTCCATTTTAAACAAAAGAGAGACACTTTGAGTGATACCGGCCACACTGTGCCTCAGATTGAGGCCAAGTTGACTCGTACATGTCAAAAATGACTCATGGATAGTTTTAATGAAGTATCAATACAATCAGAAAGCGTTTATTCAGTTTTATGTATGCAAGTTGTTGTTTTCACTTAAAATTCTGTCCATTAGAAATAAAAGTGATGCAATTTGAGTGGTACTGGCCACACAGTGGCTCAGGTTGAGGAGGAGTTGACTCGTACATGTTGCAAATGACCCATGGATTGTTGTACTAAAGTATCAATAGAATACAAATACGTCTGGTTGGTTTTCCGTATGCCATTTTTTGTTTTCACTTAACATGTTGTCCATTTCAAATAAAAGTGAGACACTTTGAGTGGTACTGCACACACCGTGCTTTAGATTGAGGCTGGATCGACTCGTACACATCACAAATGACCCACTGATCCTTTTTCTAAAGTATCAAGAAAATACAAAGCTCCCAAGATCTCTTAAGGGTGGATCTTCTTCAATCCTTGGGTGTTTTGAGTGCCATCAAGTGTGGATTGGAGATTCGAGTGAGTATAATCCCCTCCTTGCTTCATCTTTTCGATTAGGCTTTGCACTCTTCTCTCAACTTCTTCCAAATCTCTAAAACACTATTTTCCATTGGGATTTAGGTTGAATCATGAAGAGCGCATATATTGGAATCTGAGACACTAAATTAATAGTGAGATTGTCTCAGGAATCATGGTAGGTGGTCCTTAGCCTTTCGTGAATTGTCCTGATGTTTTATATATGCCGAATCGCCGCTCACCGAATGTTGGGGTATCGGGTCGGGGGGCTATCCGAGGTCTAGGGAGGAGGGTCGAGGGATGTCTTGGGTCCAAGGAGGAGGGGGGGGGGGGGGGCTATCCAGGGTCTAGAATGGAGCGGGGGGGGGGGGGGGGGCTTTCCGGGGTCCAGGGAGGAGGGTGGGGGATATATGAGGGGCTATCCGGGGGGCTGTCAAGGGGTCCGTCTGGGGTCCAGGGAGGAGGGTGGGGGGGGGGCTCTGGGGGGATGTCTAGGGAGGAGGGTGGAGGGCTGTTTGGGGGGCTTTCTCGGGTCCAGGAAGGAGGGTGGGGATGCTGTCTGGGGGGTTGTCTGAGGGACTGTCTGTGGTCTAGGGAGGAGGGTGGGGGGCTATCTGTGGGGCTTTCCGGGGGGCTGTCCGGGGGGATGTATGAGGGGCTATCCAGGGGGCTATCCGGGTGGCTATCTAGGGTCTATGGAGGAGGGTGGGTAGGGTTGGGGGGGGGATGTCCGAGGGCATTCTGATGTCCAAGAAGGAGGGTGGGGAGACTATTTGAGAGCTTTCTGGGGGGCTGTCTGGGGTTTAGGGAGGAGGGTGGGGGTGGGGGGCTATCTGGGGTCCAGGGAGGAGGGTGGGGGTGGGGGGGGGGGTGTCCGGGGGGGGGGGGTGGGGGTCGCTATCTGTATTCTAGGAAAGTGGGTGTGGGGATCTCTAGGGGGATATCCGGGGGACTGTCCGGGGTCCAGGGAGGAGGGTGGGGGGCTGTTCGGGGGGCTCTCCGGGAGGCTTTCCGGGGTCCAGGAAGGACGGTGGGGAGGCTATCTGGGGGGCTGTCTTGGGGGCTATCTGGGTCTATGATGTAGGGTGGGGGTTGTCTGGGGTCTAAGGAGGAAGGTGGGGGGCTGTTTGGGGTCCAGGGAGGAGGGTGGGGGGGCTGTTTGTGGGGCTGTCCGGTGGCTGTTCGGGGGCTGTCTGGGGTCCATAGAGGAGGGTGTGTGTGTGTGTGGGGGGGGGGGGGGGGGGGCTGTCCGGGGGACTGTTATGGGTTCATGAGATGGTATTTACATGTTTTCTAAACATATTATTTCAAGGTTAAAAAAATAATTTCATTATATCAACTTCTAATCAGACCACCATTTTTCTAAATTCCACTAAAAATCACAATTTCATTAAAATAGGGGGATTTCACTATATCCATGCTTTTTAAAAATAAAACATTAATAACATTCACAACATCCAGAGGGTCGGCGGGCTGTCCATGGGGGTGGTGGGGCTGTCCAGGGGGTATGAGTTATCCAGGTGGTGGGGGTGTCTAGGGGGTGGGGGGGCTGTCTTAGAGAGGGATGAATCATTCACAGAAAATCATCAAGTCATGTTTTATTATTTATAGATAAAAAAATATATATAATTTGACCTACCTAATCACACATATATTCAGGCACAACAAATCAACAAACATCAAATGTCAGTAATATCAGTCAAAAATTCAATGGATCAATCTGTGCCTCATCGCCACTATCATCACCCTCACCCTTGTCCTCATCGTCGTCCCCATCATCGTCCCAACCCTCCTGCTCACCCTCATACTCAACCTTGGCCTCCTCAACTCCCTCCTCCTCTTCCTCATCCTCCTCCTTGCCATCATATTTACCACCACTAGAATTTACACATGGTGAAACATATATAGAACACATCGATGACATATATTCATCAGAAGCAGTGCTAGCCTCTAGTGGAAGTGTTGGACGTAAAACTTCCATCAGTTTCAAAAATGCAGTGTTTTCCCAAGAAGATTGTTCTCCAGTCTCTGTGGTCCTTTTTTCAGCATGTTCTGCATGTTCCTTAACATGATGGAACTCATTGAAACTATAAATAATACATGAGGAGGTCCAATACATCATCAGAACTATACTATTCCTAGGTCTACATCGTACTCTAGTAGGGTGCTCATCTCCCAAAACCTGATGTAAGTGATCGTTTGGCCCAAAATTGTTAGGTTCTTGGGCATCAAGGGCCTCTAAAGTAGCCTGTTAAAAATATAAATATATTAATAAGTTACAAAATATAGATTAATATTTTAAATCTACAATTTAAAACATACAATCTTCTATTGAGTTGGTTCATTAACCGCACTTCCATCTTTCTTCTTCCTACTTGATAAAAATAGTTTTTCTCGAGGCACACGTCCTTCTATATTCAATTTATGCCTCTAGAATGACATTTATTATAGGAAAAAATAATTAAAAATAGGATACCAAAAAAATAATAATTTCATAACTAAAATTATATAACTTTAGGAATCAAATAAATTATGGAAGAAGTAATAGAAAGTGAAAGTCATAAAGAAAGATTATAAACTGTCATACCTACTGTCTCTCATGATCTGACATTGTTGTATGTCCCAATGTGTGAATGTATTTATTAGCGTCAATGTTTTTTTATTTCTTCTATATGAATCCCAAACAAAATTCAATAATTAGTATTAATGAAAAACATGAAAATTTTCATTTAAATACCTCTAATTTGATTAATACTATAAATTGGCTAGTTACCCAATGATTAATCATCTTTTGGTACTATTCTAATGGAAAATAATCCACGATAGGGACCACCTCTAACTCTGTGCCCACTCTAGCACACCATCCAATGTACAACACATGCTTATAAGCTCTCCAAAGCTCACCTAAATCCTTTAGATGTGCTGGCTGTGAACCCTCAACAATAGGGAAATTAAACCACAATTGACACCAAAATATTAATTCATCTAAATACAAACATTAATATATTCCATTAAATACAATAGATTTTTTACGCATATCTCTGCTCAGGATTTATCCTTGACTTCATTTGGCAGTTGTATCCATGAGAGCGGGCTGACAAGAATGATGTCGGAGTATTTGGAAAGCATCACCAAAAAACTACAACATTGTTTCCCTGATTTTTCAATCATCTGACAATCTTCATTATAGTTCACCATCAACTTCATGTAGTAGTTCCACACCACATCCATGCATGTACGCCCCCTCCATGCCTCCTATCAGTATATGTATCTGTTATGAAAAAAAAATTTATGAATACATGTTATAATGCAAATAAATAATTGTTTAACTGTTTTTTAGGATTGTATAAGTATACCTACGCTAGTCTGGTCAATGGGCGCCGCTGGATCCGCAAAAAAACTAAAGGAACACCCTGTATAGATGGAGTGGATCCCAATGTGTAACTCCCCGACCCTAGTTACCTTGAGTTGGTGCATTGTTACATAACATTGGCATAATAAAAATAATCATGTCCCGAATGACCGATCAGTTTATTAGTCTTTGAAAATAAATTACATACATGAAGTTCAACATTAAAACTTGAAAAGAAAAACAACACTAATTTATTCCATTACAAACATCAAAGACTCATAGATTATTCTTGAAATTCACTCATAACTAACTTCTTCATATCATGGGAAAATAACACATAAGAAAGGGGTGATCTTAGATGCTCAGTAAGGGTAAATAATTTAGCGGAAGCTATAAACTTTTAAGGCAAGATGTGTAATAAAAACAACAGCCTTTCAAACATAAACTGTAACATAATATGGAAGAAATAAATCAAACAATATCATATAAACATGCACATGGATATCATACTAGTAGAATAATCACATGTAATAACTAATTTCATAATGAGGGAATGCATAATGCCGAACATTCTGAAACATCTTGTCAAGGCCTCGGCCAAGACGTCTAAAAATGATTTAGTCCTTGGCAAAAAACATATATCAAATTGGGAAAGGCCTCAGCCAATTCCACATCTAATTGTCTCATGAGAACTATCGATGCATCAAGGAGCTGTAGAGGGCTCCACCCGTCACTAACTAAGTCCAATGCATTCCTCATGTGAAAATGTTGAAACATAACAAAAACATTCATATTAAAACTAGCATACGTAATGTCAATACATTATCCATAAACCATGAATGGTATAAAAATAACACATCCACAATCAAACATATCACAAAACCTTCAATACAATATGGAAGATTTGTATCTTAAAAAATAAACTTCAAACAAGTTTAAAATCCATCAATGGATGGTGACATAGATGAAAATTATCAGCAAAATTCTTTGAGAGAAATAACCATTTTTCATGATATTGTTTAAAAGCCTACCAATTTATAAAGGAATTAATTTAAAATTGATTTTTGAATCAATGTGTCCCATACCACTTTGAAACTTCTGAAAATATATAACTTTTCAAAACATTCAGGCCCATATAAATAAATCCTTAAAATCATTTTGAAAACATGGACATTAATTAAAAGGGTTTAGAAAGATAAATATTTAAAACATTTAAAATGATGATCTAGTTAAATAGAACCTCCCATAAAACCATAAAATATTCCTTTTGAAAACATTTTTATGAAATATGGGCATCGATGATAAGTATGTCCCAGAAAATAATTACACATAAAAAATCTCAGATAATAATGAGATTGAGGAAATAACCCTTACCTTGCACTTTCCTTTGTCGAGGGTACATCTAACCTCATGTATAATGACCATAGTATGTTATTAAATTATACCAGAACCATATTAATATTTATATATATCATACTTGATTCATTTATGACTTTATACTACCCATTAAATAATGATTTCCATGTTAATTTAACATTTTGGGTAATAATTGCTTTTTTATCGTTCATGTTTTAACTTGTATTCTTGATCGTATCATTTGGATCATGATTTAAATACTTCCAGAATATAAAACTTTATATATATATATCATATATTTTTAGAATATTAATATTTATAATAGATAGATTTATGAAATGGAAAACATAATTTATGGAGATGGTAGGCCGTGCATACGCATAAACACTGTTTCTATTTTCATATCGTATTTAACAGAAGTAAGTGAATTAGATATATGTAAGTACATAAATTCAAATAAATAAATATATATATATATATAAATATATATATCTCTAGTATCATTATTATTTCATGTATTAAATACTTATTAAATATATATATTTTTATAATCATCGATGAATGGTGAATGTGGAAATGAATCTCATCGCGTTGTGGAGACAGTAATCCGTATGTACGCACAAACGACAATATCATTTTCTTAAAGGTGTGAAATTGGATGATATAATAATTTTACAGAGACATTATCATGTTATTTTCCTTATTTATATACATATTACTCATCTTTATATCCATCCAATAACATAGTGTTGAATAACAAATTATACCACGGTGTGGAGACGGTAAGTCGTATGTATGCACGCATGAGGACATTATAATTCATAGGATGGATATAATAATGAATATGGTTGTTCCATATTTATAATAACATCATAGTATATATAAGGTAATGGAGTTATTATTTTGGTATGGAAATAACAAAGAAAGAGTAAGTGGAAGAAGAAAAGAACTTGAAAGAGGGTGGTGACATTATTACCTCTTTTTCGGGTTCTTCAACTTGATTTGATCAAAAGGGCTCTTAGTATGGCTTTATGACCAAATTATGGCCTATAAGATGAAGGGAGGATAGTTTAGAGGATATTTGGGTAGGTTTGGTCATAACCAAAAGGTTTTGGAGGTGTGAAATTAAGAGAAGGGGAAGTACCCTTTTATAAGAGAGGCGAAGGTCACTTTAGGAAAATATTGAAATATTATTTTTTAATAAAATAATTTTCCATTTTTAATGGCTCCAAAATGATTTATTTTGAGGATAAGTTGTGTATGGGTCAAAAACCACTCAGACAATAGGTTTAATATAGGTTTGAGTCACTATAGTAACCTTATCTTTTATATTTAACTCTTAGTTAAATAGTTTGACTTTTTCAATGTCTCTTTGTATTTTTATATTATATAGTTAATAAACATACCATAAACTTCCAAGAGAACCACAATAGGTTCCTTAATGACACATATAATGTTATTTAGGACCTTTGGCCGAACATTATACTTTTAAGAATATTATATCAACCAATAATATATCATTTCTTTTAAAAACACAATAATGTCAATTTTGACATTATTTAATAATTTGTTTTTGTTAAAGTCATAACAAAATTATTACTTCGAAAATAATTTAATAAATAAACTTATATATGTCATATTAACCTATAAAATTTTTGTATTTCATAAAAAAGTTGAAATTATATTTATTTTAATATTTATAATACAATTTATTTGATTTTTTCATTAATAAGGTACTTACTGCATCATCATTGTGTCATAAAGAAATTTAATTATTTAATGTCTAAAAATTATAAATAAAACACCATCATGTAGGAAATAGTTTTATAATTATAATGAATATTTATAGCCTAATAGATCAATTATATATCCTCATATAAAAATTGATTCACTAAAAGATATTTGTTTTTGTCATTTTTGACTTTACTTTAAATTAATTAATATAAAGTGTCATTATTACTCCCATGTGGATCCACGGGGTCCCAAATTCAACCCAAGGATGCCCAGGGTTGGATATATATCAGAAAATAGGATTAGGAAACATGTTAGGGTAATTTAATATTATTATAATATTATATTTTACCCTTATTTACTATATTTACTTTTTAATCATGGTTAATAAAATATTTACTGAAGTAAATATTTAAAATGTCTAAAAATAAAAGTTACCTATTTACAAAATTTGGACCTACTGATTCCAAATATGGAATCCATTTTTCCAAATTCAAAATACATAAGTGGCAGAAATTAATTTAAAATTAATTCCTCATGTCAAAATAAAAAGCGTGTTTTTACAAAATAACAACTATCAAAAGATTGACACTTGTTTATGTGTAGTTTAAATGTGAAATTACATCCAATCACCAAAATTTGATTAAATGGTAAAAAAATAATCTAATTATACTTTAAAGCCACTCAAAATTATAAAATAACACTGTAAATTATTTCGATTAAAAAGTTGTTTTTAATTAAAATTTAGTATTTTTTACTATTCATCAAAATATTAAAGTTTTCAGAAAAATTCCAAAAATTTATCCAAACTTAATTTTTTATGTCCCTATTATAAATAAGAATTTAATTTCATTAAATTTAATATATAATAGTGTCAAATATTGGTTTTAAAATGGTACACCATTAAAAGGTGTTAAAATTGCATTTTTTGAAAAATACTTCTTTTATCTAAAAAAATGAATTTGTTATTATATTATGTCTAATAAACAAATAAAATGAATTCCAAAATTTTATAAATTATGTAAAATTAAAAATTCAGTTAACACTATTCATAATCGCCTTTTGAACTGCTAGTTTAGTAAGTCATGTTACGCTCGAACTCAGAGTGCATGTAGCGGAAGTTATTGAATTACTTTGAAGAAATAACATACTATGAAATCTTAGGTTGTTAAATTCTCCCATCCTTCAATAAATTGCATCCTCACAATTTTAAATTGTTTTATTAATAAAAGGTTGAAAATATAAAATACCATTGTAGAAATCACACATTGGAAATAGGGTTAATAAAATTTAGACTTAATAAGACGAAAGAGAAATGAAAAGGTCACCACCAAATTATGATCTTGAATATGAGAACATTGGTGGAATTTACAGACATATAATTGGAGGAAAAACATAAATATTTATAGGGAGTGATTGAGTTCATCAATCACAAACAAGTGTAAAATTGAGGGCCTTAAAGCCATCAATCTATGATGATTTAAAATTTCATTGGTTCAACAAAACATATGGTATTAGGATAACACATTTTTGGTTTTAAAAATAATCCCTTCCCTGAAGATTACGAATTAATTTATTCATATAATAAGAGTAAAAATATATATATATATATATATACTTGACATGTACAGTTTCATCCGTCAACTAATTCCTACCACAAACTCATCTTTCACTCCAAAAGATAACAGAATTCAAAAAGATTCTATTTATCCTAACCATATAGGGTTCTAAAAATAATGAATTTATAATTTATTTGTCAGAATACTTAAAATAAAAACTAAATTATACAAACCAGAACATCACGTAGGCCAGTGGTAGTTGATGCACCCTTTTCTCCCTTCAGTTGTAGGTTCAAGTCTCATGACCTTGTCGGACGTGACAGGTTGTCGCTCGACCTACATGATGTCCTTTTTATGGTAATCCAAAAATAATCTCAAGAAATGATTTAACCTTAACAATAGTATCAAATGTTAAACTTAACTAATTCCAACCTTTAAAATTATCCAAAATACTTCTATCCAAACTCACAGTCCGAAATTTATAAGGAATCTAAACACAATGAAGATTTTTTGTCCACGTAATAACATCTGAATACCTTCATCATGTATTTTTTTAAACAAGGTAATACACTGAATTACCATAAAACCTTATTGATTACATTCATTCTCCCTTATTCCTTATAGAACACTGTATATACTCTTTATATCCAAAAATGTTGTACAGTCCAACAAAAAGGGAACAAACAAATAATTAATTAGTTTCAAAGTAGTCAAGAATATCGAATATAATTTATCCAAATAAACCATATCATATTCCAAAATCACCATCTCACTATCAGGACCATATTAAGGTTTATCTTTCCTCCAACCATTAATTTTCCAAAAACGTTTTACTTGACATTGAGTAACTTTTCATAGTTCCATATAATCTCAAATCCTTAATGAAATAGTACTACAGTACAATACTCATTTATTTCAATAATTCATATAACTATTACATCATTGATACAAAACTGAAATGGCATAATTCATTAATAACAACATAAGAACACTAATCATACCTCTTAATCTGTGGTAGTATCATAACTTGATTATTATCCAATCACATCATTTGGGGAATACTCGGATGATTTGGAAATTGATTTGCGTAGTGTCCCAACTCCTTGTAGATGATACATTGTACCTTTGAAACCATTTTCTTACCCATGAAGTCATGTACTTGGTGTCATTTTTCTCCACACTTTTAACAAACACCCATTCCCTTCAATAATTTACCAAGGTGATTCTTTCCACAATTATCACATATGTGAAAATCTTTCTTTCCCCTCTTCTCTTTATCCATCATTCTCTCTTCAATCCTTTGCTTCTCTTGATCCCATTCAAAGACATATGACTCAGAGAATTATTTAATTATCTTATTAACACATGATAAAATTTCTTCATATGATGAGAATACATGGGATACAATCTCTCCTCTAAATGTTGGCTTAATACCATGAAAGATATTATCCATTTTAATATTTCGATCAATATTATTACTAAAATTATCATTCCTTCTACTAGGCGCCATTTGTAAACAAAGGCATACACTAGGTTAGTTTATGAATCGAAATGCATAATTTCAAACTTGTAAAATACCTAATGTAAATTGAAACAATTATGCATATAATCTACAATCATAAAATGTTTTATTTAAGAAAGTATTTATTCCTAAATACTTTATAGTGGATTTTAATGAAAATGAGAATTATCCTAAGCATATCCCCCAAGGGTTTCGTAACCAAGAGTGCAGCACATGTTGTTGTCATGCACTAGTTCCTGTTCGAGTCTAGCTCAAAGAGGTGTATTTGTGTTTTACCCCTAGGTACATCTGGGTCAGAGAAACCTCTACCGTCTCGTATCACGACAGGGATGTATATCTTGGAAAACTCATAAAATCTCTACATTTCCAAAATTCTAGGAAGTTCTTCTATACTAATCCTCAACGTCTATCCTAGGGTAATGTGATCTAATAAGAGTTTTTTTAAATCTAGTTTCCAATGTTTGTACTAAACTTCATTTGTTACCAACTGTAAGGCACCAACCCTAGTTACCCAGAGTCAGTTCATTACTACATAAAATTGGCATGATACAAGGAATCAATTCCCAAAGGATCGATCAATTTAGTAGTCTTGGAAAATAGATTACATACATGAAGTTCAACATTACAACGTGAAAAGAAAAACAAAACTAATTTATTCCAGTAGAAACATCCAAGAATCATATATTATTCTTGAAAGTAACTCATAACTAACTTATTCATATCCTAGGAAAATAAAATATACGAAAGGGGTGAGGTCAGATGCTCACTAAGGGTAAATAATTTAGCGGAATCTATAAAATTTTAAGGCAAGATGTGTAATAAAAACAACAACCTTTCAAAAATAAACTGGAACATAATATGGAAAAAATAAATCAAACATTACCATATAAACATGAACATGGATATTCTACTTGTCAAATAATAACATGTAGTAACTAATTTCATAATGAGGGAATGCATATTTCCAGACATTCTGAAACACCTTGTCAAGGCCTTATCCAATACGACTAAAAATGTTTTAGGCCTCAGCCAAAACCATATATCAAATTGGGAGAGGTCTCGACAAATTCCATGCCTAATTTTATCATGAGACCTACAGATTAATCGAGGAGAAATAGAAGGCTCCATCTGTCCTGACTAAGTCTAATGCATCCCTTATGTGAAAAGGTTGAAACATAACATAAACATTTGTATTAAAACTATCATACACAAATTCAATAATTTATCGATAAACCATGAATGATATAAAAATAAAAAATCCATATTGAAACATATCACAAAACCTTAAATACAATACATAAGATTTTTATCTTAATAAATCAACTTCAAACAAGTTTAAAATCCAAATGATCAGTAAAAGTATTTGAGAGAAATATCCATTTTTCATGAAATTGTTTAAATATATCACAATTTATCAAGGAAGTAATTTAAAAGATATTTTTGAATCAAAGTGTCCCATAACAATTTTAAACTTTTGAAATGAAATATCATTTCAAAACATTCATGTCCATATAAATAAATCCTTAAAATCATTTCGAAAACATGGAAATTAATTAAAAGGGTTTAGAAAGATAAATCTTTAAAACATTTAAAATGATGATCTAGTTAAATAGACCCTCCCATAAAACCAAAAAATATTCCTTTTGAAAACATTTTTATGAAATATGGTTATAAATGATAAGTATGTCTTTAAAAATACTTACACATAAAAAATCTCGGATAATAATGAGATTGAGGAAATAACCCTTACCTTACACTTTCCTTTGGTTGAGGGTACATCTAACCTACTGTATAAAGACCATAGTATGTTATTAAATTATATCAAAACCATATTAATATTTATTATATAATATTTTATTCATTTATGACTTTATACTACCCATTTAATAATAATTTCCATGTTAACTTAACATTTCGGGTAATAATCGCTTTCTTTATCGTACATGTTTTAAATTGTTATTCTAGATCGTATAATTTAGATCATGATTTAAATACTTCCAGAATATAAAACTTGATTTATATATCATATATATTTAGAATATAAATATTTATAATAGATATATTTATGAAATGGAAAACACTATTTATGGAGACGGTATGCCGTACGTACGCATAAACGCTGTTTCTATTTTCAAATCATATTGAACAGAAGTAAGTGAACACGATATATGTAATTACATATATATATATATATATATCAATATTATCATTATTATTTCATATATTAAATACTTATTAAATATATATATTTTTATAATCATCGATGAATGGTGAATGTGGAAATGATTCTCATCGCGTCGTGGAGACGGTAATCCGTACATACGGACGAGCGACAATATTTTTTCTTTAAAGGTGTGGAATTGGATTGTATATTAATTTTAAAGAGATATTATCATGTTATTTTAATTATTTATATACATATTACTCATCATTATATCCATCCAATAACATAGTTTTGAATAACAAATTAAACCACGACGTGGTGACGGTAAGCCGTACGTACGCACACATGGTGACATTATCTTTCATAGGATGGATAGAATAATGAATATGGTTGTACCATATTTATAATAAAATCAAAGTACATATAATGTTCTGGTTTTATTATTTTGGTATTGTAATAACAAAGAAAGAGTAAGTAGAAGAAGAAAAGAACTTGAAAGAGGGTGGTGAAATTATTACCTCTTCTTCGGGTTATTCCTCTTGATTTGATCAAGAGGGCTACCTAAGAAGGATTAATGACCAAGGGAAGGCATATAAGATGAAGTAAGGATATATTAGAGGATATATCGGTAGGTTTTGGCCGAACCAAAAGGATTTGGAGGTGTAAAATTAAGATAAGGGTAAGTGCCCTTTTATAAGAGAGGTGAAAGTCACATTAGGAAAATCTTGAAATATTATTTTATAATAATTTTTTGTGGTTTCTAATGGCTCCAAAATGATTTATTTATAGGCTAAGGTGGGTATGGGTTGACTAACACTCAACCAATATGTTTTATACAGGTTTTGGTAACTAAATTAACCTTATCTTTTAGATTTAACTCTTAGTTAAATAGTTTGACTTTTACGATGTCTCTTTGTATTTTTATATTATATGGTTAATAAACATACCATAAACCTTCAATAGAACCCCAATAAGTTCATTAATGACACATATAATATTATTTAGTCCCTTTGGCCTAACCTTAGACATTTAATAATATTTTATCAACCAATAATATAGTATTTTTTTTAAAAACTCAGTTATGTCAATTTTGACGTTATTTAATAATTTATTTTTTTCAAATTCATAACAACATTATTACTTAAAAAAATTCATTAAATCAACCTTAATATGTCATATTCACCTATAAAATTCGTTTATGTCATAAAAACTTTGAAATTATATTTATTTTAATATTTATAATTAAATTTATTCGATTCTTTCATTAATAAGGTAATTATTGCATCCTCATTGTGTCATAAATTTTTTTAATTATTTAATGTATAAAAATTATAAATAAAATAACATCATATAGGAAATTTTTTATCTTTATAATTAATATTTATAGTCTAATAGATAAATTATATAACCTCATAACAAAATTGATTCACTAAAAGATATTTGTTTATGCCATTTTTGTCTTTACTTTAAATTAATTAATATGAAGTGTCATTATTACTCCCATGTTGCTCCATTGGGTACCAAATTCGACCCAAGGATACCCATTTTAAGATATGTATCATCCAATAGGATTAGGACACATGTTAAGGTAATTTAACATTATTATAATATTATATTTTACCCAAATTTACTATATTTACCTTTTAATCATGTTAATAAAATATTCACTGAAGTAAATATTTAAAATGCATAAAAATAAAAGTTACCTATTTAAACAATTTGGACCTACTGATTAAAAATATGGAATCCATTTTCCCAAATTCAAAACATAGAAGTGGCAGAAATTAATTTAAAATTAATTCCCACTGTCAAAACAAAAAGCGTGTTTTTACGAAATAATAACTATCAAAAGATTGACACTTGTTTATGTCTAGTTTAAATGTAAAATTACATCCAATGAAAAACATTGGATTAAATGGTAATAATATAATATAATTATACTTTAAAACTACTCAAAATTATAATTTAACACTATAAATTGTTTTTATTAAAAAAGTTATTTTTAATTAAAATTTAGTATTTTTCACTATTCATCAAAATATGAATGTTATCAGAAAAATTCCACAAATGTAATCAAAATAAATTTATATGTCCCAATTTTAATGGAGAATTTAGTTTCATTAAATTCAATTTATCAAAGTGTCAAATATTGGTTTTAAAAAGGGTTTTCTATTAAAAGGTGGTAAAATTTCATTTTTTGAAAAATACTTCTTTTATCTAAAAAAATGATTTTGTTCTTATATTATGTCTAAT
The DNA here is from genome assembly GCA_963277665.1 of Viscum album. Lineage (NCBI taxonomy): Eukaryota > Viridiplantae > Streptophyta > Magnoliopsida > Santalales > Viscaceae > Viscum > Viscum album. The sequence continues at coordinate 1,736,543,645 of OY728157.1, read as the reverse complement.
ATACAAATAATATGGATTCTAAAATTTTATATATTATATAAAATCCAAAATTCAGTTAATAATATTTATAACGTCTTTTTAAACGTCTAGTTTAGTAAGTCATGTTACGCACGAACTTGGTGTTGCGTGTAGCGCAATTTATTGAATTACTTTGAAGAAATAACATACTAAGAAATATTGGGGCGTTACATTCTCCCTTACTTCAATAAATTTAATCCTCACAATTTGAATTATTTTTTTTGAAAATAAAAGGTTGAAAATAGAAAATACATTTGTGGAAATCCCACATTGGAAATAGGGTTAATAAAATTTAGACTTAACAAGAAGAAAGTGAAATGAAAAGGTCACCACCAAATTATAATCTCAAATAGGAGAACATTGGTGGAATTTATAGAAATATAATAAGAGGAAAAACATAAATATTTATAGGGATTGATTCAGTTCATCAGTCACAAAAAAGTTTAAAATTGAGATCCTCAAATCCATCAATCTATGATGATTTAAAATATCATCGGTTCAACAAAACATATGGAATTAGGATAACACAATTTTGGTTTAAAAAAATCACTTCCTTGATAATTAAGGTATAATTTATTCATATAATAAAAAAAATATATACTTGACAAGTAGAGTTTCATCCTTCAACTAATTCATACCACAAACTCATATTTTACTCCAAAAGATGAAAAAATTCAAAAATATTATATTTATTCTAACCATATGATGTTACAAAAATAATTAATTTATAATTTATTTGTCAGAATATTTAAAATAAAAACTACATTTTACAAACCAGGACATCACATAGGCCAGTGGTAGGTGATGCACCCTTATTGCCCTTCGGTTGCGGGTTCAAGTCTTGGGGCCTTGACGAATGCGACAGGTTGTTGCCCGACCTCCGGGATGTCCATTTTATGATAATCAAAAAATAATCTCAAGAAATGATTTGACCTTAAAAATAGTATCCAATGTCAAACTCAATCAATTCCAATCTTTATACTTATCCAAAATACTTCAATCCAAACTCACAGTCCGAAACTTATAAGGAATGTAAACACAATGAAGATCCTTTTTGCCATGTAATAACTTGTGAATACCTTCATCATGTATTTTTTTAAAACATGGAAATACCCTGAATTACCATAAAACCTTGTTGATTAAATTAATGATCCCTTATTACTTATAGAATACTGCATATAGTCCTCATATCCGAAATTGTTGTATACTCCAATAAAAATGGAATAAACAAACAATTAATTATTTCTAACACAGTCGAGAATATAGAATATAATTTATCCAAATCAACCATCTCTTATTCCCAAATTACTATCTCAGTATCAGGACCATACTATGGTTTATATTTCCTCAAACCATTTATTTTCCAAAATTTTTTAACTTGTTGTTGAGTCACTTTTCATAGTACCATATAATCTCAAATCCTCAACGAAACAGTACTACAGTACAATCCTTATTTATTTCCATAATTCATATAACTGGTACATCATCAATACAACACTGAAATGACATAATTATTTAATAAAAACATAAGAACACTAATCATTACTCTTCATCTGTGGTAGTATCATTACTTTATTATTATCCAATAGTATCATTTGGGGCAAACTCTGATGATTTGGACATTGATTTGCATAGTGTCCTAACTCATTGCAGATGAAACATTGTACATTTAAAACCTTTTTCTTACCCCTGCAGTCAGGTACATGGTGTCTTTTTCTCCACACATATAACAAACTACCATTACTTTTAGGCATTTACCAAGGTGATTCTTTCCACAATTATCACATATGGTAAAATCCTTCTTTCCCCTCTTCCCTTTATCCATCTTTCTCTCTTCAATATTTTTCTTCTCTTGCTTCCCATCAAAGACATAGGAATCAGAGAATTATTTACTTATCTTATTAACACTTGATATTATTTCCTCATATGATGAGAATATGTTTGAGACTATTTCCCTTCTAAATGTTGGCTTAATACCATGAAAGATATTATCCTTAATATTTCGGTCATGCGTATTGCTGGAAATCTCATTCCTTCTACTAGGATCCATTTCTAAACAATGGCATACACTAGTTTAGTTTATGAATCGAAATGCATTATTCCAAACTTGTAAAATACATAACGTAAATTAAAAATATTATGAGTATAATCTACAATCATAAAATGTTTTCTTTGAGGAATTAATTATTCCTAAATACTACATAATGGATTGTAATTAAAATGAGAATTATCCTAAGCATATACCCCAGGCGTGTCGTAACCAAGAGTGCAGCAAGGCCCATTGTCATGCACCAGTTTCCATTCGCGTCTAGCTCAAAGTGGTGTTTTCAGGTTTTAACCCTAGGTACAACTATGCCAGAGCCGCCTCTAGTTGCTCATATCTAGACAGGGATGCATTTCTTGGAAAACTCACAAAATCTCCACATTACCAAAATTCGAGGAAGTTCTTCTATGCTAATCTTCAAAGTCTATCTTAGGGTAATGTGCTCTCATCAGAGTTTTTATAAATCTAGTTTCCACTGTTTGTACTATACTCCCTTTGATACCAACTATAACACCCCAACCCTAGTTACCCAGAGTTGGTCATTCTCACTCAAATTTAGCCAAGAGATGAAGGTAGAACAGTCCTTGTAGTTTAGCTTGGGATATCGAATCCTCAGAGACCTAAGAAGAAACTTATAGACACGTACATTCTATGGACTGTTTTTGGCTATGAAGTGGCCAAATTTGGTTGATTTTATATGTTTTTAAAGTATAACTAACATATTTAAGTGAATTAAATTTAAAATAATGAGTTGATCCTAGGTTATCGCTCGGGGTGGATTGGACGTATTTTCTTTTTAATGATTTCAATTTCTTAAATTTGAGATGGGTTCATTTAAGGAGATAAAACAACATCATCACTTACTAGTTTAATACCTACACCCTTTAATACTAATCACCTATACACTTGATGGATCAAAGTTTTTATCACTTCAAGGTAAAGGTTTGTATTAGTACTTGAAGTGTGTGGTCTTAAATTCAACAAGGACGATGGAGTTTAAAAATCATCAAATAAAAATCTCAATTAAAGAAGTGATTATACATTAATGAGGTGATAAATAAAATCCAATCCATCCCCTTGCTACTCCCTTGGATCAACCCATATGTGGGTTATCCCTCTATTGATTCTATGGTTTTAATAGAAGCAGAAAGTAGACTCGTGAGGGAGGAAATGGAGAAGTAAAAAAAATGAAATAAAATAACAATCACTCCACCGTTGTGTGATAATCTCACAAGGTTTGGTATGAACAAGTTAACACCTTGATCCAATGGTATCAAATTGATAAGGAGAAGAACAAAATAATAAGAGAAGAAGCACTTTTATTAAGAAACAAGGATGAATTAAAACAACTTACATGTGAAGGAAGAACATTACAAAGAGAAATTGGCAGCATAACATTTAGATGAAAACAAGCTCAAAGATTATCAACTCCTCCACCACCACTACCTTAAATAGGCATTTTGGAAGCCTTGGGTCGAGCCTCCAACAGTACAAAGCATCCCACTTGATTATGGTAGGCCTAGGTTGGTGGAAAGCTTGTGGAACTTAGAATTTTCCACATTTGACCCGAGGTGGAAGCCAGCTTTCATCTAACGAACAAATGTGATTTGATGACCTTCTAGATGGACGAATAAGAGTGGGACATAGAAGAATAAAATGGATTCCCAGATGTCTCCTAACCGCCTGTAAAAGTTGGGCCAATTTGGAGTTGTATATTCGGAGATATGATCAAAGTAGTGGGCGGTGTTTCTGGGCCACAGAATCTGGCACAGAATTGTATCTCTAACTTGGGCCGCCTTAATAACCTCCATAGAGGCCGAATTAGCATTATCTCATGAAGAGTGATTTGTTCCTAAGAATTCATTCTATCATCTCACAAAATATGGAATTCATTGTGCCTGTATGTTGGGACCCAAAGTCTCATAAGTGGGTTGGTGTCCAATCTTCCTTCTCTAGAATTGCTGCAATTCATCTCCAAATATCTCCATCATCGTTTATGAATCATCCATTGATACCTGAATAAAAAATGTTAAAATTTAAGTGTAGATACAGTTCCCAAAATATCAAATTAAAATATTGACAATTACATTCCTTATAATCAGATGACACATTGGTCCTAAATTGGTTTATATTAGGCATGAAGTGCACAAATGATGAGAATGGATGTTCATAATGAAAATGCACTAACTCAGGCCCATAAGATCAAAAAATGAACATTTAATACCATTAAAATTTAATTAAAATATATGTTTTTATTGGATAATCACACCCCCAACTTGATATTTTCTAGTCCCGAGCAAATAATTCAATGATTTTATTTGAATTCTTTTCTTCATACACATTATAACAAACAGTGCTCACAATGTAAACTGCACAGAAATATATTTTTATAACCTATCAAGATAATTTAAAACAAGATGAATTTAAAATCATATCCCAATCCCAAGCCCATTCCTTTGATCAAATCCATCATCATACTTTATCCAACTCAATTAGGTGTAATGATGTGTTGTGAATCAAAATAGATATGGGGGTTCATTTTCATTCAAAGGGGAAATCATGGAAGCTCTAGGTGGAATCACATTTAATACTAATATGAGTATTATTCATTATTATAATTTTTTTGTATTTTTTTGCAATATTGATATAGTAATTGAGATTGCAGTTAATCAAATTAACCCATGTAGCAAGACTTTGCCGGTGACTCCCAGACTCAAAGGCCTTAGGGCACCAAGTGAAGCCCACATACTCGGGCATCGCCTTGAGTTAACTTAATCAAAAACAAAGTCATATTACCATAAATAGAGATAGATTGAAAAACTCAGGGCTAGACAACTCTGGAGTCACGATCCCTAAGTGCCGAAAGCCTCACATTTTATCAATCCATTGCTCTACACGCAATTTTTTTATTTTTTTTTATTTTTTTTGAATACTCATATTATTCATAAAAATCAAACCAGCCTATGCTATTTATTATGGGACCCCAAAAATTCAAATTAGTACCCCACAGTCTAGAGGACGTGCATTGTGGCATTTTGATTTAATGGATGAAAATAAAAATGATGAAAATTTTCATTGGACAACCAGACTTCCAAAATCAATACTTTTAAACTTAATCATGAATTAAATTTAGAGTCAAGGAAATAAAAGTTATTTTCTATGTAGTTTTAATGTGAGCAAAGAAGTTATTATATGAATGATAAAGGAATTTTACTTCTTTTTTATCATTGTTTTTTTAAACAAACATTTTGTTTCCACACCCCCCAACATAGAATGAAACTGTCCCTAGTTTCATAAAAATAAAATTCAGAATGCAGTAAAGGAATAAAAGGGGAGTTCAATAAGGAAATTGAAATATGAGGATCATGGAATGAAGTCATCTGGTGGTTGATGTTTGAAGTTTTTGTCGCTTGAATTTAGTCTTTTGATATCCATGTCCCTTGCAAAGTTCTGTAGTGGAAAAAGGAAAACAAAAAAACAAAACAAAAAAATATATTTATATATATAAGTAAAATATAAGTATATATATAAAAATTATAGAATAAGTAAGAACATTAAGCCATAGGTCATTGGTAAGCGCGCGCCCCTGTCTCCCTTCGGTCCTGGGTTTGAGTCCCCACGGCTTCGCCGGTTGTGACGGGGTTTTCCCCATGGCCTATGGCGTGTCCCCTTTTTTAATTATTATATTTTTTTTATTATATTTTTTTATTTTCATCTTAACCTATAAAATTAAAAAAAATACAACCAAATAAACTGGTGATACATTGTCTTCTTTTTAAATTTCTGGGTAAGGTATTACTCAAGGATCACACCATGTGACACGAATGAATATGGTGCTCCCCTTTCGTACCCATCCATACTCATAATAGAAGAACAGGTCAAAAGTCTTTTTATTATTTTTAAAAATAAAAATGATTAATTAATCTTATTGCAAAAATAATGATGATTCAGAAAGATGAGAAATGTAAAAACCATGGGTTGCCTCCCGTGCAACACTTTGTTTAACGTCGTTAGCCCGACATAGATCCTAAATTTATCAATTTTTTCCTGGTTCATAGATTGGATCAATTAACTCAACATCTATTTCTTGTTTATTTAATGATTCAATGAATGTTTTTAACCTTTGACCATTGACCTTAAAAATGTGACCACTAGTGGGATCTTGAATCTCTACTGCCCCCTGGGGGTATACATGATGTACTATGAAAGGACCTGACCATCTAGACCTTAACTTTCCCGGGTGTAAATGAAGTTTTGAACTATACAAGAGCACAGGTTTTCCAGGTTCAAAATGTTTGGCCTTGATATTCTTAGATTGGTAGGCTTGAACTCTAGCTTTATTGATCCTTGAATTTTCATAAGCCTCCATCCTTAGTTCCTTCAGTTCATTGAGATTTAATTTCCTTTTTGTTCCGGCCAATGAGAGGTCATAATCCATTTTCTTAATTCCCCAAAAGGCCTTATGTTCAATCTCCACTAGAAAATGGCATGCTTTACCATAAACCAACCTATATGGGGACATTCCTAAAATGGTTTTATATGCGGTTCTATAGGCCCAAATAGCATCTAAGAGTTTCTCAGAACAATATTTCCTAGAGGGGTTGATAGTTTTTTAAAGAATTTGCTTAATCTCCCTATTCGCTAACTCAGCTTGACCATTGGTTTGAGGATGGTATGCAGTGGAAACTTTATGAGAAATACCATACTTAGACATGAATGAAGAGAATGGGCAGTTGTAGTAATGGGTTCCTCGATCACTGATTATAGCCCTATGAATTCCAAATCTTGAAAATATGGTCTCTTTCAGAAATCGAATCACAACTTGATGATCATTGGACTTAGTGGGAATGGCCTCAACCCATTTTGAGACATAATCAACAGCTATGAGTATGTAGAGGTATCCCCGAGAGTTTGGGAAGGGACCCATGAAGTCAATTCCCCAACAGTCAAATATTTCAACCACTAAGATGGGAGTGAGTGTCATTTGATTCCTTTTTGTGATGGACCCTACTTGTTGACACCTAGGACAGCTTTGACAAAATATGTAGGAGTCCCTTGAGAGGGTGGGCCAGAAAATACCACATTGAAGAATCTTAGAAGATGTTTTCTGAGAGGAAAAGTGACATCCACATGCCTCACTATGACAGAATTTAAGGATGGACTCTTGTTCAGATTCTAGAACACACCTCTTAATGACTTGGTCAGGGCGGAACTTATAGAGGTATGGATCATCAAACACATAGTATCTAACATCAGAAAGAAATTTCCATCGAGCTTGAGTCCCTAAGAATTTTAGAATGACTCCTTTCACTAATAAATTTGATATGTTAGCATACTAAGGGCAGTCACTCACAAAGTATAGGTGTTCATCAAGAAACGAATCAGACACAGAAAGGTGATTTGAGTTGTCTTTGAATTCCATCCTAGAGAGGTGATCAGGTACAACATTTTAAACTCCCTTTTTATCCTTGATTGTGAGGTCAAATTCTTGTAAGAGAAGGACCCACCTAATCAGTCTAGCCTTAGAATCTTGTTTTTGGAAGAGGTATTTTAGTGCAGAATGGTCAGTGAACACAGTGATGGGGGATCCTAAGAGGTAGGACCTAAACTTCTCTAAGTAAAACACAATAGAAAGTAACTCCTTTTCAGTGGTGGTGTAGTTGATTTGGGAATCATTTAAGGATTTTCTTGCATAAGCAATGACATAAGGATTTTTATCAAAACGTTGTCCTAACACAGCTCCTACAACAAAGTCGCTGGCATCACACATAAGTTCGAAAGGAAGGTTCCAATTTGGATATTTCTTAATGGGAGGAGAGGTGAGAGAGGATTTGAGGGTTGAGAATGAACCCTCACAGCTTTCTGTCCAAACAAATGGAGCATCCTTTAATAGGAGAGCACAAAGGGGGTGGGATATTGAACTAAAGACCTCGATGAATCTTCTATAGAAGCCAGCATTTCCTATGAAAGACCTCACTTCCTTGATAGTTTTGGGTGATGGAAGGTGACGAATGATGTCAAACTTGGCTTTATCAACTTCAATCCCCCTACCTGAGACCAGATGACCTAAAACTAGTCCCTCTTTAACCATAAAATGGCATTTTTCCTAGTTTAAGACTAGATTATTTTCTTCACATCTTGACAAGACTCTCTCTATATTCCTCAGACATCCCTCAAATGTATCCCCAAACACAGAGAAGTCATCACTGAAGACCTCTAGAAAATCCCCTACCATGTCTGAGAAGATTCCCATCATGCACCGATGGAAGGTTCCAGGGGCATTGCATAACCCAAAGGGCATGCGTTTGAAAGAAGAGGTTCTGAATGGACATGTGAATGTAGTCTTCCCTTGATCCTCTAGGGAGACCTCAATTTGATTGTACCCCGAGTACCCATCTAAGAAATAGTATAAGGCATGGCCTGCCACTCTCTCAAGGACTTGGTCAATGAATGGTAAGGGGAAATGGTCCTTCTTGGTGAATGAGTTTAGCTTCCTGTAGTCAATGCAGACCCTCCATCCACTACTCACCCTTCTTGGAAGAATCTATCCATCCTCATTGGTTATCACTTTGATTCCGGCCTTTTTTGGAACCACTTGGATTGGGTTCACCCACTAACTCTCAGCTATGGGATATATGATACCAGCTTTTAACAATTTCAGAAGTTCCTTCCTTACTACCTCCATGAGATTAGGATTGAGTCACTGTTGAGGTTGAAGACATGGCTTTGAATCAGATTCCAAACCAATCCTATGAGTCCCGATAAGTGGGCTAATCCCAGGAATATCAGAAAGGGTCCAACCAATGGCTTTCTTATTCTTCTTAAGGACATCTAGAAGAATCCTCTCATGATTGGCTTCAAGTGAAGAAGAAATGACAATAGGATGTGTTTGATTTTCCCATAGGAAGGCATAATTTAGTGCAGCAGGATGTTCCTTCAATTCAAGATCAGTTTGGTTCAACATTTCAGCAGAATATTGGGACATTGGATCAAGATCAATTTCTTTTTTTAGAGTTTCAGATAGGATTGATTCCCCACCTGTAGAATGTTCAGCTACTAGATTGGCTTGATCAGATTTAGGGAAGGAAATTGGAGTGGTCTCCATGAAAGTGGTTTCTTGAAAGGTTTCACTGATTGTTGGACCTAAGAATTCATCATAAGAGAAATTTTAAAATGATTCAATCCAAGGAGAGAAACTTCCTTCATATGAACAAAGGAAATCAATCTCATCTTGACTTAAACATTCATCAAATATTCCTTGATGTTCCATGGATTCATTATCAATTCTTCCTATCATGTCTACTTCATGAATGTCCTCGTCATCCCCTATTTGTGAGTTTTCATTATAGATGTTCAATTCTAGACTCATGTTCCCAAAGGTGATGGTCATGTTTCCATTTCGGACTCGGATAACAGAGTTGATTGTTGCAAGGAAAGGAAGACCAAGGATGATTGGGGTTTGTTCCTTATTTCCTAAGTTTGGATGGCTGTTAAGGACAATGAAATCAGCAGGGTAGATGAAGTTTTCAACCTTTACCAGAACATCCTTTAAAATCCCCTTTGGAACCCTAATGCTACGATCAGCAAGTTGAAGTGTGACAGATGTGGGTTGGAGTTCTTCTAGGCCAAATTGGGAGTACACAACATATGGGATGATATTGACACTAGCACCTAGGTCACACAAGGCCTTGACAACTTTGATGTCTCCTAGTTCGACATTGATGTAAGGGCAACCTGGGTCTTTCAACTTAGGAGGAATGGTCCCTTGAATGGTGGTACTCACATTAGTATCCAAAAGGACTTGGTTTTTATTTGAAAATTTTCTTTTAAAAGTGAACAAGTATTTAAGGTACTTTGAGTAGGCAGGTATGGTTTGGATTGCATCGAGAAGGGGTATGTTCAACTTGACTTGTGAAAATATTTCTATCAACGTTTCACTCAGTTCAGGCTTGGTTTTCCCCCTCATGCGTTGAGGAAATGGTGCAGGTTGTGGGGTTGTTTGTTGAAGATTTGTTTCCTTGACAATGTTATCAGTTTCCTCAGTTTGATCTTGTAATTCATTTGAATTTTCATCCAAGTATGAATCTTTAGGTGGGTTCTGAATTAGTTGTTCTGGTTTCTCAATTGATTTCCCACTTCTTAAAATAGTCACAGAATTTAGTTGTTCATGAGTTGTTTGAGCACAACTTGACTCTCCCCTTGAAGTTGAGGATGGAACCGCCTGAGTAGGCATGGGTGCCTTTCTAGTTTTGATGGTTTGAATTTCTTATTTTAGGGAAGATACCTCTGAGTTCATCCTCTCCATTTGTTTTCACATTTGTTCTAGTAGGATTTGTAGAACAGTTTGGGTGGGTGCTTGAGTAGGTTGGTTTATCCCAGGGGGATATTTTGGAGGTGGGATGGTTTGTTGAAAATGGACCAGTGGCTGTTGGTATTGGATAGGTTCGGTTTGGAACTGGTTATGGGTTTGGTAGTTCTGATGGGGGTAAGGATTTTGTCCCTGTGGTTGGCTAGGTTGTTGGTTATCATTCCTGCGGAAGCCTGGGTGGTCGTTATACCTTGGGTTGAAGGTGTTTTGGTAGTTAGGATTTTGAAAGTTCAAAGAATTTACTTCCACTGGGAGTCCTCCTAAGAGAACATCCTTGATGGATGGAATGGTTGGGTAGTTGTCTGTCTTATGGTTATTTTTGTCACAAATTGTGCAAACAGGGTCAACAGTTTGGATTTCATAGACTTTCTTAAGGTCTATCTCTTCAACCTTCCTAGAGAGTGCTGCGAGTTTAGCCCTAAGGCTTTCCTCTTCTCTAGGTGTACGAATTCCAGTAGTTCATTGTGGATTTTCAGAATAATTTAAAGTTCCCCATGTTTGGTTTTGTTCAGAAAGGCTTTCTAGATACTCGTAAGCATCATTTGGGGCTTTTTTTAAAGGTTCCATTACACATCATGTCAATGAATTATTTGTTCCCCGGACCCAACCCTTCATAAAAAATTCTCACTTGTTCAAGAATAGAAAAAACATGGTGTGGAACCATGTTTAGAGTGTCTTTTAACCTCTCCCATGCTTCATATAATGACTCTCCCTCTTTTTCAAAAAAGTTTTGGATACTCTTTTTAAGTGCAATTTTTTTATGGTGGGGAATTTATTTTTTTGTAGAATTCTCTTTGTAGTTGGTCCCAAGTGTTGATGGATGATGGTCTCAAATTTTTTACCCATTTTTTAGCTCTATCCTTTAATGAAAAAGGAAATATCCTCATCTTAACTGATTCTAGTTTATGTGGGGGACACATAGTTTCTACAATGTCATTGAACTCCTTAATGTGCAGGTATGGCATCTCGGACTCCATTCCATGGAATGTGGGAAGGTGGTTTAGGACATGGGGTTTAAAGATGTAGTTGGAATATCCTAGGGAATTGTGTCTAATGCATGAGGGGGCATTGGTCCAGGAAGGTGTGAGGTAGTCATTCATGGTTTGATCAATTGCATTCCCCAAGTTTGGGGCTGCCTCATTTGGGTTTCCATTTTGGTTCCCACCCGGGTTTATGAGTTGGTTTCATTGAATACCTTCCATTGAAATTGGCTCAATTTTGGACTCTAGAGTAATAGTAAGATTAGGATCTAATGGAATGAGTTCCCTTGGTGTACTTTAATCCTCAACCACAGGACTATCCACCCTAACTAGACGGTTTGATTGATCATGGGTGTAGGCGGACATGCGCCAAAAGAAAAAAAATGAGAAAGGAACAAGATAAAAGAATTTGGATGAGAAAAAAAGAAATGGGGGAGAATAGAATGGGTGTTTATATGACTTACTTGGGTCATCGATAACGGAACCAAAATTTTATTCTCGCTCAAATTTACCCAAGAGATGAAGGTAGAACGGTCCTTGTAGTTTAGTTTGGGATATCGAATCCTCAGAGACCTAAGAAGAAACCTATAGACACGTACATTCTATGGACTGTTTTTGGCTATGAAGTAGCCAACTTGGGTTGATTTTATATGTTTTTAAAGTATAACTAACATATTTATGTGAATTCAATTTAAAATAATGTGTTGATCCTAGGTTATCGCTCAGGGTGGATTGGACGTATTTTCTTTTTAACGATTTCAATTTTTTAAATTTGAGATGGGTTCATTTAAGGAGATAAAACAACATCATCACTTCCTGGTTTAATATCTAAAGCCTTTAATACTAATCACCTATACATTTTAAGGATCAATGTTTTGATCACTTCAAGGTAAAGGTTCGTATTAGCACTTGAAGTGTGTGGCCTTAAATTCAACAAGGACGATGGAGTTTAAAAATCATCAAATAAAAATCTCAATTAAAGAAGTGATTATACATTAATGAGGTGATAAAAAACATCCAATAAAGCCCCTTTCTACTCCATTGGATCAACCCATAAGTGGGTTAGACCTCCATTGATTCTATGGTTTCAATGGAAGCGGAAAGTAGACTCATGAGGGAGGAAATGGAGAAGTAAAAAAACGCAATAAAATAACAATCACTCCACCGTTGTGTGATAATCTCACAAGGTTTGGTATGAACAAGTTCACACCTTGAACCAACGGTATCAAAGTGATAAGGAGAAGAATATAATAATAAGAGAATAAGAACTTTTATTAAGAAACAAGGATGAATTAAAACAACTTACATGTGAAGGAAGAACATTACAAAGAGAAATTGGCAGCATAACTTTAGATGAAAACAAGCTCAAATATTATCAACTCCTCCACCACCACTGCCTTAAATAGGCATTTTTGAAGCCTTGGGTCGATCCTCCATAGTACAAAGTATCCCACTTGATTATGGTAGGCCTAGGGTGGTGGAAAGCTTGTGGAACTTAGACTTTTCCACATTTGACCCAAGGTGGCAACCAACTTTCATCCACCGAACAGACGCGCTTTGGTGAACTTCTAGATGGCCGCATCAGATTAGGCCATAGAGGAATAACATGGAGACCCAGATGTCTCCTAAACTCCTGTAAAATATGGGCCCATTTGAAGTTGTATATTCGGAGATATGATTATATTAGTGGGATGTTTTTCTGGGCCGCAGAATCTGGCCCAGAATTGTATCTCTAAATTGTTCTACCTTAATTCCTAACATAGAAGACGAATTAGCATTATATCATTAAGATTGATTTCTTACTAAAAATTTATTCTATCATCTCACAAAATTTGGGATTCATTTGGCCTATATGTTGGGCCCCACAGTCTCATAAGTGGGCTGGTGTCCAATCTGCCTTCTCTAGAATTTCTTCCATTTATCTCCAAATATCTCCATCATCGTTTATGAATCATCCATTGATCCCTTAATGAAAAATGTTCAAATTTAAGTTTATATATAGTTACCAAAATATCAAATTAAAATATTGATAATTACATTCCTTAGAATCAGATGAATCATTGGGCCTAAATTGGTGTATATTAGGCATGAAGTGCACAAATGATGAGAATGGGTGTTCATAATGAAAATGCACTAACTCAGGCCCATAAGATCAAAAATGAAAATTTAATACCATTAAAATGTAATTAAAATATATGTTTTTATTGGATAATCAGTTGGCATATTATTATATAACATTGGCATGATACAAGGAATCAAGTCCCAAAGGACCAATCAGTTTAGTAGTCTTGGAAAATAGATTACATACATAAATTTCAAAATTACTACTTGAAAAGAAATACAACACTAATTTATTCCATTAGAAACACGCAAGCCTCATAGATTATGCTTACAAGTCACTCATAACTAACTTATTCATATCCTGGGAAAATAAAACATAAGAAAGGGGTGAGCTAAGATGCTCAGTAAGGGTAAATAATTTAGCGAAAGCTATAAAATTTTAAGGCAAGATGTGAAATAAAAAAAACAACCTTTCAAACATAAAATGGAACATAATATGGAAAAAATAAATAAAAAATTACCATATAAACATTCACATGTATATTCTACTAGTCGAATAATCACATGTAATAACTAATTTCAAAATGCGGGAATGCATAATGCTGGACATTCTGAAACAACTTGTCAAGTCCTCATCCAAGACATCTAAAAATGATTTAGGCCTCGTCCAAAACAATATATCAAATTGGGAAAGGCATCAAATAATTCCATGTCTAATTGTCTCATGAAACCTACCGATGCATTGAGGAGCTATATCTGGCTCCACCCATCACTGACTAAGTCCAATGCATTCCTCATGTGAAAAGGTTGAAATATAACATGCAAATTTGTATTAAAACTACATACATAATGTCAATACTTTATCCATAAACCATGAATGGTATAAAAATAACACACACATAGTCAAAGATTTCAAAAAACCTTAGATAAAATTAGAATTATTTGTATCTTAATAAATCAACTTCAAACAAGTTTAAAATCCATCAAATGATGTTGACATAGATGAAAATGATCAGTAATATGATATGAGAGAAATATCCAATTTTCATGATTTTTTTTAAAAGTATCACAATTTATAAAAGAAGATATTTAAAAGAGATTTTTGAATCAATGTGTCCCATACCACTTTGAAACTTTTGATAATAAATATCATTTCAAAACATTCATGTCCATATAAATAAATCCTTAAAATCATTTTGAAAACATGGACATTAATTAAAAGGGTTTAGAAAGATAAATCATTAAAACATTTAAAATGATGATCTAGTTAAATAGATCCTCCCATAAAACCTTAAAATATTCCCTTTGAAATATTTTATATGAAATATGGGTATTGATGATAAGTATGTCCTAAAAAATACATAAACATAAAAAAACTTGGATAATAATGAGATTGAGGAAAAAACCCTTACCTTGCACATTCCTTTGGTCGAGGGTACATCTATCCTCCTGTATAACGACCATAGTATGTTATTAAATTATAACATAACCATGTTCATAGTTATTATATCATACTTGATTCATTTATGACTTTATACTAACCATTTAATAATGATTTCTATGTTAACATAACATTTTTACTAATAATCGGTCTCTTTATCGTGCATGTTTTAACTTGTTATTCTTGATCATATCATTCAGATCATGATTTAAATACTTTTGGAATATAAACCATGATTTATATTCTCACACCCCAGCCTCCGAGTACCTAGATCCGGTTCCATACAGAGGATTGAATTCGGTTCGGCCTTAGAGAAACCGGAAACTTTTGAAAAATTCTCTAGTAAAAACCCATACCTGCAAATTTTTAATCAAAAACGCAGGGTGAGCATTGAAATAGTCAGTAAGGGGTTTGAAAAATACTTAATACAACTTTTGAAAAATACATTCAATAATACTTTCTCTTACTTAAAATAATTCTTTTAAGGAAAAAAATAAGACATTTCCAAGGTTAATATAATACTGTTAAAGCACTTCATACACAAGTAATTGAACATTTAGATGAATTCCACAAGTTGAACAAAGTAATAATTCTTGTATAATAATGCATGAATTTTAACAAATAAAGTAGGAATAACATTCATGGTATGAAATTACTACTGAGCATGAGCATTATCAGAGTTGCGCATAAACAGTTTCACTACAAATTATAAAAATGCACATTATAACATGATAAATGTAATGCTAACATTTTCATTAAAATTATGGAATGGTAAACTGATCATGAATCATCACTATCTCATCATATGCCATGTTAACTTTAATCTCATACTCATAGGTAATGGTTCTTTAACCATGGATATTCCTCTAGTCAGAATAATCACTTGGTTGGTTATATATCAAAACATAATGAGGAAACGTATAATTCCAGACTCATGTCTAAAATGTCAAGGCCTTGTGCCATGACCTACGGGTAATAACCCAATCTGACTGTCTCGAGAACTATCAATGCGTCGAGGAGCTTACTTTTACCAGTCTCCAACTTGGAGGGATTACATTAACCAGTCACCAACCAGGAGGGCTTACTTTAACCAATCCCCAAATTCGAGGGATTTCTTTTAACCGGTCCCCAACTCGACAGTCCAATACATTTCTAATATGTCAATATGGTCTAATATTCAAGGTTTCCCATACCACTTTGAATATTTAATTTTATTTCCCATTACCCAAGGTGTCCCATACGACTTTGTGTAATTTATTTCTTATTTAATTATCATGGTATGTCATATGCATGCATGATGGTCACTAATATGGACAAGGAAACCATTATACAATTAGTCTACAAATAAATGACATGATAGATAACATTGCAAATATAGGAAAATTTCTCAACAACAGGCATGGTTTAGTAAACAATATATGTACACGAGATAATTACTAAAGCACATAAAATGGTAAGGTTTGCCACAAGAGGTGTTAAATGATAACTCTTTAAAATTACTATACCTGAAAATGAAAAACATATATAAAATACTTGACATTAATTTATGTGATAAACAAGTCATTGAAATTTCAATTAAACCATAACCAGATTAACCACTAAAATTCATCACAACAGGTTTATCATAAAATAATAAATATATACGACATGTTAACATAAATTCATTGTCCTCCAATATAAATCAAATCAAGCCAGAGTACATTCTTTTGCATCATAAATTACATCAAGGGTATATGTTGGAAGGACTACTTTAATTAAACAAGTTCATTAGTGTATACTCATAAACAAAATACATATAGGCTTAGAAAGCTCTAAAATCATACATGCATCAAAACATCAACTAAGTCATAATAATCATACTTGAAAACAGGGTTTTGGATATAAAACTAATACATACCTTTATACATAACCATATATACACAAAGTGTATATATGGGTTTTTACACAAAATAAACAAGGTCCATTAAAAATTACGTGAGATTAAAACACCTCTAACCAACAACCATTTATTTGATTGTCACAAAAAACATATAAGATTTATTATTCATGTACCCCTATGCACATAAGTATATAAAAACTATGGTATTATTCTATAACTAAATTATACTTATATACAAAATGTAGTTCGCATATAAAATATTACTAAAGGGTTAGTATTAAAGTCTTGAAAATCATAAATGATTGTATTGGAAAACATATACATAATTATATATATATATATAACAAATTTACAAGGAAAAGATTTACTTTCAATATGTAAATTAGAAACAACCTTTATGAGTGTATAATTTTTTGTAAAATATACTAAAATATTTTTAAAATCATAGAAATAGATTTGAGATGGAACTATATATATATATATATATATACTTAGACACCCGAGACTATATATATAAGGTATATAGTAGTTCTTCTTAAAGAGGAAGTCCTTCCCTGCTGGCCTTATTTAAAAACTTGAGTATGAAAATCATGAACAACCTCCCTGGAAGAATTTAAAAAGGGAGGGTTGAGGTGTACATATATATACTTGTTTAAAAAGTTATATGTATATACATATATACAGGTTATAAAACCAGACCAAGAAAGAGAGAGATCAAATATTTATGCCATTTAAGAAAAGCCAATTCAAATCCTTACACCCTGCTTGAAAGTGGAAGAGAGGAATGATCCAATACTGAAAATATATATAAAAATATATATACATATTATATATCTAATTACACACAATTTGTGTATAATCGGTTTGCATCATAAAAACCAGTGGGAAAGTCCCCTTACATGGTTTTTGTATGCACGAGCTTAACAAAAACACAACATTAATCTTTTGGAAATTCATAAGATGGGAGATGAAGAAATATATATATATATTTATGTATGTATATATATTATATACAGAATTGTATAACAAAGATTTAAGGTATCGAAATTGTTTGAAAACCATCCCTTACACAATGCCTAAAATAATAGAAGAGAAGCTGTAAAATAATATGTAGTATATCCCTTACCTAGACTTTAGAGGATGGTTTTGGGTTGGTAGAGGGGAGGAGCTTGCTAGAGATCCATAGAACATGAGTGAGAGAGAGATGGAGAGGTGGAGCAAGAGGTGAACCCGTAGGGTTTCACCCACCTGGGAGGGGAGTTTAAAGGAAGCACAAGACTTGGTTCAAACAGAGTAAAGGGCTCTACACTTGACTACCAAAGGAGAGGCCAAAGCTTTGAGTTAGAGAAAATAAATCCAATGACACAAAATCAAACCGAGATAAAAAATATGATTCAGACAACAAAAAAATTAAATAAACAATTCTACCTAGGATTAAGACATGACGAATCCATATATCACAACTGAGATCCAAGTTTGGATCTCCATCCCCGAACACACAATGACCTCGATGTCCGCCGGTCTACATCCTGGATGAACCTACAACTATAGTAAAACCCTGACCTCCACGTCATTTGTTCCTCAACTCAACCAGACCATGACAATGTCGCACATCCCACACTCAGCCTGGTTGAGATCTCTGGCACCACGACACCGCTCGACGTCACCTTCATGCACGATGCACCCCTACACCTCAGGCGAAGCCTGCATGACTCCAATGAAACTCTACCTTGGTCACGGACTCATGAACTGCACCCAAGGAACGGACCCCCTGCCTGGCGAGACCGCAGAGACACCTCCTCTCTCCCTCCAAGCGGCGTGACACCCTAAAACCGGGATCCTCAAATCCCATTATGGGATTTTCATGTTTTCTTCTTCTTTATTTTTTCCAATTTCATCCTCAATTATTATTATAATATCACTTATTATTAATTATTTATCAACTTTACTATATTTATATCATAATATATCCTTATTTTCTAAAGTCAAAATGTTTAACAATAATTAATTAATATTAATATTATATCAATATTTTTTTAGAAAAGTAAAAGTTTAGATTCTTTTATTATTAAATTAATTCATATCTATAATTCATAAATCATAATATAATTTTGATTTCTTAAATAACATTCTAATTAATTTGAAACAAATAAAAATGTGTTTATTATTATTAAATTTATTTATAAAACATATATCTATATATATAGAATTTCAAAATTAATAACAACAATTTTATTAGATTCATTTATTTTGATAAAACATAAATTTGTCATATTATTTTAACTTAATAATTATTTTTAAAAAAATCAAATAATAATCAAATTTTATAAAAAAAATTATTAAATTAAATAGCTACAATTTTTTAAACAAAATACATATTATTAATAATTTTATTAAAACGTTAATCTAAAAACAATAATTATAATTTCATATATATATATCATTTTTAATGAAAATTTATGAAACCCATATAATTATACATTCGTTTGCATAAATTAAAATAATGAATTTCACTAAATAATGTCATATAATAACTTCAAAATGGCATGTATAATAAAATTATAATTTTATAATAATATTATTTTTATCAATAATTTTATAATAAATTATTCTAATAATAATTTTATAACAGTAATAATTCAAAAATAATATTTTTATTTATATCATTATCAACCTAATTAGAATAAGTCTATAAAACAATAAAATACTTTGTTTATTACTAAATATATTTATATATGTAAATATATAACATACATACATATATATATATACTTAGAATTTCAAAATTAATATTTATAATATTATTAGATTATCATCATTGTTTATTTATTTATTTTGATAAATTGATTTACATATTTATTTAGCTTGTAAAATGAATTTGAAGATTTTATTAAATCTTTTTGAATACTTATTTTTATTAATCATGATTCAAGATTTTATTTATGTAAATATATATATATATATATATAACATTGATTAATTCAAAACATTATTTATAATAATAAATAATTCTTAATTATTTCATTCATTAAACCAAAGTCATTGAATATATATTTGACGTCTTTGCCTATTTGAAAACATAACATTTTTTATAAATCAAAGTCTTCATAAATGTTCATTTTGAAAATACATTTTTTTATAACATTATTTACTTAAATTATAATTTTTTTATAAATATTTTTTTACTAAGACTTGGGGTGTTACAATATTCCCCCTCCAAATAATTTCATCCTCGCAATTCTAAAATGCTCATACACAAACCACATCAACACCAGACACATGTCACTCTCGAAGTCCCTTTATTGGGAACTCCATCATTGGTAGGGTGCTGACGACCTCAGGTGGATTCCTATGGTAGTATTCAGCTACTCGATGTCTTTGGCCCAGACACACTATGAATAGCCGGGGTCGTACCTGTGCCTAAAGCACTCAGCCTTCCATAAATATGCACAAGAGGTGTGGAGGTTGGAAAGTTCGGAGTGGACTAAATCCCTATAAGTCTCACACACCATGTCGTTCTTGAAAATATCGATGTCATAGAGTTCTCTGTACATACTAAAACTCAGGACCTGGAATAGGTAGGCCACTCATTGTTAACCAGCCAAAGCATCTTCTAGGGATTTACCTACAGCTCGGTAGTTATCAGCCAAAGTGAAACATAGAAAAAGAGCATCATGAAACTTCTCTATTTTCCTATATTCTGCAAATTGAGTAATTACTATGCGGTAAAAGACAAGATTGATTCCTCTGTAAAGATGGAGAATGTTTGGGAAATTCAAAACCTCATGTAGTTGTTTACAGGACAACCTAAAGTTTTCGAAAGTATCGTAGTCACCTGAACTTGACTTGACCATTATAGTTTCAACTATCTCCGTTGGAAGAGACAAAAGGCGTGATGCATCAACCATTTGAAAATTTAAGGAAACCACCACTTAGTAACAAATAACCAATTTTTCAATATTGTTCTAATTTCATAAGATTTCACTGAAGAGATATAAGACTATATATTTTTTTCAACTAACATCATACTTAAATAAATTTTTATTTGTTCAGTTCTGGGTTTCCAGAGTTAACTAAACTGAATCCTCTAATACCAACTGTCAGGCCCCAATATCTGAGTACCCAGAGACGGTTCCATACAGAGGATCGAATTCAGTTCGGGCTCTGAGAAACCAGACACTTCTGAAAACTTCTTTAGTAAAAACCCATACCTGAAAAATATTAATAAAAAACATAGGGTGAGCATTGAAATACTCAGTAAGGGGTTTGAAAAACACTTAATACGGATTTTGAAAACTACTTTCCAAAATACATTCTCTTACTTAAAATATTTCCTTTACGGAAATCAACAAGACATTTCAAAGGATAATATAATACCGTTAAAGCACTTCATACACAAGTAATTGAACATTTAACTGAGTTCCATTTTATGAACAAAGTAAGAATGCTTGTATAATAATGCATGAATTCTAACAAGTAAAGTAGGCATAACATGCATGCTATGCAAGTACAAATGAGCATGATCATTATCAAAGTTGCACATAAACAGTTTCAATAAAAATTATAAAAATGCACATTATAACATGATAAATGTAATGCTAACATTTGCATTAAAATTATCGAAAGGTAAACTAATCATGCATCATCACTGTCTCATAATATTCCATGTGCACTTTAATCTCATACTCATAGGTAATAGTTCTTTAACCAAGGATATACCTCTAGTCAGAATAATCACTTGGTTGGTCATGTATTAAAACATAATGAGGAAATGTATAATGCTTTACTCATGTCTAAAATGTCAAGGCCTTGTGCCATGATCTACGGGTAAAAACCCAATTGGACTGTATCGAAAACTATCGATGCATCAAAGATCTTACATTTACCGGTCTCCAACCAAGAGGGCTTACTTTTACCAGTCCTTAACCAGGAGGGATTACTTTAACTAGTCCCCAACCTAGAGGGATTTCTTTTAACCGGTCCCCAACCCGGTAGTCTAATACATTCCTCATATGTCAATATGGTCTAATATTCAAGGTGTCCCATACCACTTTGAGTATTTAATTTTATTTCTCATTACCCAAGGTGTCCCATAACACTTTGGGTAATTTAGTTCTTAGTTCATTATAAAGGTATGTCATATGCATGCATGATTGTCACTAATATGGACAAGGAAACCATTATAGAATTAATCTACAAATATATGACATGATAGATAACATTGCAAATATGGAAAAATTTCACAACAGCAGGCATGGTTTAGAAAACAATCTATGGACACAAGATAATTACTAAAGCACATAAAATGGTAAGGTTTTCCACAATAGTTGTAAAATGATAACTCTTTAAAATTCCTATACATGAAAATAAAACACATAAAGAAAATAATTGACATTAATTATTGTGATAAACATGTAATTGAACTTGCAATTAAACCATATCCAGATTAACCACTAACATTCATCACAGTAGGTTTTTCATAAAATAATAAATGGATACGATGTGATAACATAAATTCTTAGTCCTCCAATATAAATTAAATCATGCCAGAGTACATTCTTTTACATCAAAAATTACATCAAGGGTATATGCTAGAATGAATACTTTAATTAAACAAGTTCATTAGCATATACTCATAAACAAAATACATATAGGCTTGGAAAGCACTAAAATATTACATGCATCAAAACATCAACTAAGTCCTAATAATAATACATGAAAACAGGGTTTTGGAAATTAAACTAACACATACCGTTATACATAACCATATATACACAAAGTGTATATATGGGGTTTTACACTAAATAAACAAGATCCATTAAAAATTCTGTAAGATTAAAACACCTCTAAAGAATAACCATTTATTTGATTGTCACCAAAACCATACAAGATTTATTATTCATGTACCCCTATGTACATAAGTATATAAAAACTATCTTATTATTCTATAACTAAATTATACTAAAATACAAAATTTAGTTAGCATCTAAAATAATAATTAAGGGTTAGTATTCATGTCTAGAAAATCATAAATGATTGTATTGGAAAACATATATATAATTATATTGTTATACATATATATATATATATATATATATAAACCAAATTTACATGGAAAGGATTTTCTTGCTATAAGAAAATTCGAAACACCCTTTATGAGTTTATAATTATTTTTAAAATAAACTGATATATTTTGGAAATCATAGAAATATATTTCAGTTCGAACTACATATATATATACTTAAACACCTGGAAAAAAATATATATAAGGTTTATAGTGGTTCTGCTTAAAGAGGAAGTCATTCCCTACTAGCCTTATTTAAAAACATGAGTATGAAAATCATGAAAAACCTCCCTGGAAGCATTTAAAAAGGGAGGGTTGAGGTGTACATGTATATACTCGATTAAAAATTAATATGTATATACATATATACAAGTTATAAAACGAAACCGAGAAAGAGGGAGATCAAATATTTATGACATTTAAGAAAATCCAATTCAAATCCTTACACCCTGCTTAAAAGTGGAAGAGAGGAATGATCCAATACTGAAAATATATATATAAATATATATACATATTGTATATCTGATTACACACAATTTGGGTATAATCAGGTTGCATCACAAAAACAAGTGGGACAGTCCCCTTACTTGGTTTATGTATGCGCAAGGTTAATAAAAACACAACAATACTCTTTTGGAAAACTTTAAGACGGGAGAGGAAGAAAGATATATATATATATATATATATATATATATATATATGTATATATATAGTATATACAGAATTGTATAACAGAGATTTAAGGTATCGAAATTGTTTGAAAACTATCCCTTACAGAAAGCCTAAAATAATAGAACAGAAGCTGTAAAATAATAGGTAGTATATCCTTTACCTAGACTATGGAGGATGGTTTCAAGTAGTCATAGGGGAGGATCTTGCTGGAGATTCGTAGAACTTGAGAGAGAGAGATAGAGAGGTGAAGCAATAGGTGAACCCATAGGGTTTCACCCGCATGGGATGGGAGTTTAAAGGAAGCACAACTCTTGGTTCAAACAGTGTAAAGGTCCCTACACTTGACTACCAAAGGAGAGGCCAAAGATTTGAGTTGGAGAAAAGAAATCCAATGATGCAAAATCAAACTGGGATAAGAAATACGATTCGAACAACAAAAAAATTAAATAAACTATTATTCCTCAGATTAAGACATGACAAAACCATTTCTCACAACTGAGATATGAGTTTGGATCTCCATCCCCGAATGCACAATGACCTCGATGTCCGCTAGTCTACATCCTGGACGAACCTTCAACCATGGCCGAACCTTGACCTCCACTTCGTTCGATTCTCAACTCAATCGGACCATGATAGTGTCGCACATCCCACGCTCAGCCTGCTTGAGATCTCTGGCACCACGACACCGCTCGACGTCACCTTCATGCCTGATGCGCCCCTACACCTCAGCCGAAGCATGCACGATTCTGATGAAACTCTACCTAGGTCATAGACTCACGACCGACACCTGAGGTGCGGACCCACTTCTAAGAAAGACCACAGTGACACCTCCTCTCTCCCTTAAAGCGGCGTGACACCCTAAAACTGGGACCATAACACCCCATTACGAGATATTCATGTTTTCTTCTTTATTTTGTCTGATTTCCTCCTCTATTATTATTATTATTATATCACTTATTATTACTATTTTAGAAACTTTACTATATTTATATCATAATATATCTTTAATGTCTAAAGTCAAAATGTACAACAATAATCAATTAATATTAATATTCTATGAATATTTTTTTAGAAAAGTAAAAGTTTTGATTCTTTTATTATTAAATTAATTCATATCTATAATTCATAAATCATAATATAATTTTGATTTATTAAATAACATACTAATTAATTGAAATATATAAAATGTGTTTATTATTATTAAGTTTATTTATAAAAAATATATCTATATACATAGAATTTCAAAATTAATAACAAAAATTTTATTAGATTCATTTATTTTGATAAAACATAAATGTGTCATATTATTTTAACTTAATAAACAAATCTAATTTTATAAAAAAATGATTAAATTAAATAGATACAATTTTTAAAACAAAATACATATTATTAATATTTTTATTAAAACGTTAATCTAAAAACAATAATTACAATTTAATATATATATATATGTCATTTTTTTAAAAATGTATTAAACCCATATAATTATCCATTCGTTTTCATAAATTAAAATAATGTATTTCAAAAAATAATGGCATTTAATAACTTTAAAATGGAATATATAATAAAATTATAAAATTATAATAATATTAGTTTTATTAATAATTTTATAACCAATTATTCTAATCTTAATTTTATAATGATAATAACTAAAAACTAATATTTTGATTTATATCATTATCAACCTAATTAGAATAAGTCTATAAAATAATAAAATACGTTGTTTATTACTGAATATATTTTTATATGTAAATATATTACAGACATATATATATATACTTAGAATTTAAAAATTAAAAATTATAATATTATTAGATTGTCATCATTGTTTATTTATTTATTTTGATAAATTGATTTACATATTTATTTAGCTGGTAAAATGAATTAGAAGATTTTGTTAAATATTTTTGAACAATTATTTTTATTAATCTCGTTTCATGTTTTTATTTATGTAAATATATATATATATATATAACATAGATTAATTCAAAACACTATTTATAATAAAAAATCATTCTTAATTATTTCATTATTTAAAACAACGTCTTTGAACATATATTTGGCATCGTTGCGTATTTAAAAATGTAACATTTTTTATAAATCAAAGTATTCATAATTTTTCATTTTTAAAATACATTGTTTTTATAACATTATTTACTTAAATTATAATTTATTTATAATTATTATTTTTACTGAGAATCGAGGTGTTACATATATATCATATATATTTAGAATATAAATATTTATAATGGATAGATTAATGAAATGTAAAACACCATTTATGGAGACGGTATGTCATACATACGCATAAACGATGTTTCTATTTTCATATCGTATTGAATGGAAGTAAGTGAATAAGATATATAAAAGTATATAAATACATATACATATATATAAATATATATATCTCTAGTAGAATTATTATGTCATATATTGCATACTTATTAAATATATATATTTTTATAATCATCGATGAATGGTGAACGTGGAAATGAATCTCATTGCGTCGTGGAGATGGTAATCTGTACATACGCACGAGCGACAATATAATTTCCTTAAAGTTGTGGAATTGGATGGTATATTAATTTTACAGAGACATTAGCATGTTATTTTAATTATTTATATACATATTACTCATCATTATATCCATCCAATAACATAGTGTTGAATAACAAATTACACCACGACATGGAGACGGTAAGCTGTACATACACACGCATGGTTCATTCATAGGATGGCTAGGATAATTAATATGGTTGTGCCATATTTATAATAAAATAAAAGTATATATAAGATACTGGAGTTATTATTTTGGTATGGTAATAACAAAGAAAGAGTAAGTGGAAGAAGAAAAGAAGTTGAAAGAGGGTGGTGAAATTTTTACCTCTTCTTTGGGTTCTTCCTCTTGATTTGATCAAAATGGCTCTATATGATGGATTTATGACCAAAGGAAGGCCTCTAGGATGAAGGTAGGATAGTTTATAGGATATTTGGGTAGGTTTTGGCCGAATCAAAAGTCTTTGGAGGTGTGAAATTAAGAGAAGGTGAAGTGCCATTTTATAAGAGAGGTGAAGGTCACTTTAGGAAAATGTTGAAATATTATTTTATAATAAAATAATTTTCGGATTATAATGGATATAAAATGATTTATTTAGAGGAT
The DNA here is from genome assembly GCA_963277665.1 of Viscum album. NCBI lineage: Eukaryota > Viridiplantae > Streptophyta > Magnoliopsida > Santalales > Viscaceae > Viscum > Viscum album. Next base: position 1,736,516,958 of record OY728157.1, on the reverse strand, counting down.
ATGGTGGGTATGGGTATAAAAAAACTCAATTAATAGGTTTTAGTTATGTTTGGGTCACTATATTAACCTTGTCTTTTAGATTTAACTCTTAGTTAAATATTCTGACTTTTACCACGTCTCTTTGTATTTTTATATTATATGGTTCATAAACATACCAAAAACTTCCAAGAGAACCCCAAGAGGGTTATTAATGATAAATATAATATTATTTATGCCCTTTTGTCCAAACATTAGACTTTTAGGAATAATATATCAACCAATAATATTGTATTTTTTTAAAAACTCAATTATGTCAATTTGGACATTATTTAGTAATTTATTTTTGTTAAAATCATAACAGGATTATTACTTATAAAAAAATTATTAAATAAACCTTAATATTTCATATTCACCTATAAAATTTGTTTATTTCAGAAAAACATTGAAATTATATTTATTTTAATATTTATAATACAATTTATTTGATTTTTTAATTAATAAGGTAATTAATGCATCATCATTGTGTCATAAATAAATTTGATAATTTAATTTTTAAAAATTATAAATAAAATACCATCATTTAGGAAATAATTTTAGATTTTAATAAATATTTATAGTCGAATGGATCAATTATATAACCTTATATAAAAATTGATTCACTAAAAGATATTTGTTTATGTCATTTTTGTATTTACTTTAAATTAATTAATATAAAGTGTCAATATTACTCCAATGTGGGGGGTTCCAAATTCGACCCAATGATGCCCATGGTCGGATATGTATCATCCAATTGGATTAGGACACATGTTAGGGTAATTTAATATTATTATAATATTATATTTTACCCTTATATACTATATTTACCTTTAATCATGGTAAATAAAATATTTACTGAAGAATTTAAAATGTCTAAAAATAAAAGTTACCTATTTACAAAATTTGGAACTGCTAATTCCAAATATGGAATCCATTTTTCCAATTTCAAAATGCAGAATTGGAAGAAGTTAATTTAAAATTAATTCCTACTATAAAAAAAGCATGTTTTTACAAAATAATAACTATCAAAAGATTGACACTTGTTTATGTCCAGTTTAAATGTGAAATTACATCCAAGGACCAAAATTGGATTAAATGGTAAAAATATAATCTAATTATACTTTAAAACCACTCAAAATTATAATTTAACACTATAAATTATTTCGATTAAAATAGTTGTTTTTAATTAAAATGTAGTATTTTTCACTATTCATCAAAATATGAAAGTTATCTGAAAAATTCCAAAAATTTATCAAAACTAAATTTTTTATGTCCCGATTATAAAAAAGAATTTAATTTCATTAAATTGAATATATAAAAGTGTCAAATATTGGTTTTAAAAAGGGTTCTCCATTAAAAGGCGGTAAAATTGCATTTTTTGAAAAATACTTATTTTATCTAAAAAATGAATTTGTTCTTATATTTTGTCTAAGAAACACAAAATATGGATTCTAAAATTTTATAGATTATATAAAATTCAAAGTTCAGTTAATACTATTCATAATCGCTTTTTGAACGACTAGTTTAGTAAGTCATGTTATGCTCGAACTCGGTGTTGCTTGTACCACAAGTTATTGAATTATTTTGAAGAAATAACGTAATATGAAATATTGTGGTGTTACAAAATGTATGATCCGCAGGGACAGATTCCAGCAGAGCAGGTGTCGAAGAAGATAGAATATAAAATCCCCTGAGAGAAGGAAGCTGAAGTAAAAGAAGATGATAGGAATGGCTGGCCAAATGCTGGATGGGGAGTGAGAATCATCATCGGATATGGTACATGCAGGTGAGGAGGCTTGAATATAAATAGTGGAGAAAAATGGGAGGCCTAAATATCCCATGTGAGTCTAACGACACACCCAGATTAGAATGTTGGATGGATGGCATGTTAGTGTGAGGGGCAAGGTCTAATCCAGTACGCCGACTAGATTGTCTTGCTCCTGTACCCCCCCCCCCCCCACCTCGTACAAAAACCCTGAGTAATAGGACAACTACTAGGCTGCTCATCAAATAAATGTCTCCTAATAGATGGATCCTAAAAAATTGATAAAAAAATTTAATCACATGAAATTATATATTATTTTAAAAAATCTATTCGAAATAAAATACTCACTACAGGCACTAGTGGTGGAATGCCCAGCTCAGTCATGCGATGATTGTTGTCCATCATCTGTTTTTGTCGCCTCTCTTCAATTGGTTTCATTTCCTACATTTGAAAAAAATGGAAGTAAATAGAAAAGGATAACTAATGTGTAACCCAAAAAATAAAATAAATGAGATGGAATAGATGAGATTCATAGATAATTAAACTAACCATTGTTTTAGGTGAGTTCGAACAAATATATAATAAAGTCAATAAATCAAGAAAGATGTAATAAATAAATTTATATATTAGAAGGTTGATTATTTACTAAGTGTCATCAGTCTATTAAAATCACGGAACACTGATTCTACCATATTTATAAGTGGTAAAGCATTTTTTCAAAATTAAGGAAAAAATTAATTTTTTTAGCATAGGTAGATGATGTAGGTTTCAATACATGTTTTTCAGAATAATAAAAACCATCATGGTCATTAGTTAGTAAAATGTTAAAGAGAGGTCTTAGAGTCATACAAATTTTATACAAATCACAGTTGAAGCATTGAAATGTTCACTGTGTTAGAAATGTTGGTTTCATATGTTTAAATACATTTAAATTACAAATTAGGAAATGAAATTAAAATAAAAATTCCAACCAATAAACATTGAAAATTCACATAACGGTCAAGTCAGATACAACATATTTGTAATCAATATTAAATAATTTTGAATAGTACCATCCTTAACAACCCAACTAGAGGTAAAACAAAATAATTGAGAACATGGATGAATGATTCCATATATTTTCCACCACAACTTCAGGTTCACAATCAACTTAGAAAATTGAGATATTAGAGTCATCAAAAGAAATAAATGGATTGTTTCCAATGGATATAGGTATAGTGTCAATTCCATCATCACCATCATCAAAAATATGTCTTGGAATTACTTCAAACATGACACCAAATTCAGGTCGAAGTTGGTCTTTGACATAAAAAATTTGTTTATCCATTGATGCCAATACATATGGTTCTTCGGTAGCAAGAGTGCGAGTCATATTAATTACTCAAAATCCACAATCATCATTAAATGTGACATGTCTCATCATCGAATCAAACCAATGACATTTCATCATCGTGACTCATCCATGAGATGAATAATCCAATATTATTATTTTTTCAACGACTCCATAATAACCCACATTTTCAAATCATGCTCTACTATCTGATGCACTGGAATAAATATCTGTTATGGCAGTAACCATAACACCATCACGTTGTGTTCTCATGTTCTTTGCTTGTTCAGTGACAATAAATTTGTACCCATTGATAACAACTGATTTATAGTCATGAACCACAATATTAGGACCAAAAGACAAAGCTATTATTTCCTCAGAGACAGAGTCAGCAGGAAAAATCAATACCTAAAATATAAATGAATATCATACATAATTAAATATAGATTTAATTATTTTAAATAGTAACATTTTTACCTTCAATTTTAACCAAGAAGAAAACTCTTTTCTACGCAAAGTCTCCATCTTTCTCAAAGATAAAGAACAAAACTTTATATTTATCATTGTTTTATGTTCCCTATAGATAAAAAATATGAATAGTTTAACAGATATATATGTACGATATACATATTCAATTTAGTTACCTCATGTAGTCATCGAAAAAATCACATTTAAACAAAACTGTGTGATGTGACATATCCCTCTCTGCAAGGCTTAATATCTTAAATGTATATGATCCATGAATTTCTCCAATTTAAGGAAGTGATGGAAAACTTGGTTCAATTTACTCATATTATTCTTCTTTATTTGTCATTGGTATGTTCATTCTTGTAGTAAGATCAGACAAATACAATGAGTAGAAATCCATATATTCTTGAGCTAAGTAACCGTTCATGATAGAACCTTCGAGATGATTCATGTTTCGGACATAAGAATTTAATGTGTACATATTTCTGTCAGTTGGATACATCCAATGAAAAGAAACTGGTCCTCTGAGAAGTATTTCAGTGGGAATATAGACAGTAAGATACAACATGCATGTGAAAAATGATGAAGGAAATATTCTATCCAACTCACACCAAATTAATAGGGCATCTGTCTACATTTTTTGCAAGAAATATATGGACAACTTCTTGGCACAAAGATTTCTAACCAACTGGAAGAACTGAATAACAGTCACCCTAACATTATTGTACAAAGGATGACATATTGCTATTGGAATCAACTCATGCAGAAGAATGTGATAATCATGTGTCTTCAAATATTTTAGCTTCAAATCTCTTCTGTTGAACCATTTAGTTATGTTTCTTGAATATACATTAGGAACTCTAATAGTCTCTAATACTTCTAGAAATTGTTTTTTCCTTAGGTGTCATCACATAATAAGCACATGGAACTTGCGATTTATTTTCACTAATACACATATGATGCAATTCTGGTCTGATGCCATAATCCACCAAGTCACTCTGAGGTGGTAAATCATCTTTTGTCTTTCCCTTAACAATTATATGTATCAAAAGAAACATTTCACATATATTCTTTTCAATTTTCATTACATTTAGGAAATGAAATAAAAAATTGGTTGACCAATAAGGAAAATAAAAAAGATTCTTCTCTTCCTTCCATTGTAACAGGTTTCTGTGGAAACATTCTTTCTCTTTCCATATTTCATTTAACCCTTCCCTAATTAAATACTAAAATCTTTAAATTCATTAAGCACATCAGTTCCAGATATATGATGAGGCGGATCATTTCTCTCTATGGTATTATCAAATCTTCTACGATTATTTATATATGGATGGTCCATTGTAAAGAATCGTCGATTTCCCATAAAACTGAAACTACAACGATGTTTCAGTATTCTGGATCCTGTATTCTTCATACAAATAGGACCTGACAGTTTTCCCTTCCTGTACTATCCAGACATCATTTCATAATCTAAAAAATCATTGATCATCCACATAAGTGCAACACGCATATGAAATATGTATTTCGAATATGCATCGTATGTGCGAACAAACACATCCCAAAGAAGTTTCAAATCTTTAAATAAATGTTTCATGTATACGTCAATATCAATACCAGGATCAAAAGGGCCAGATATGAGTATATTCATGAAAATGAAAGGTTTTTTCATACACAACCATGGGGGAAGATTATAAATGTGTATAAAAACAAGCCATGTGCTGTGCAAAGTAAGAATATTCCCAAATAGACTAAAACCATCACATGAAAGTCCCATCCTCACATTACACACGTTAGCTAAAAATCAGGATATTGAGCATCGAATCTCTTCCATGTAAACCCATTTGCAGGGTGAACCAACTCATCATTAGTCTTCTTTCTCTCTACATCATGCCATCTCATTTTTATTGATATTTTGTCAAACATAAAAAGATTCTGGAGTCTGGGGATCAATGGAAAGTGCCACATTAATTTCTATGGCACACGAGATGGTGTTCCATTAGATTTTGACTTCTATCGGGATGTGACACATTTTATACAATCATTTTATTCAGTGGTTTCCTCCTAGAATAAACTGCAATATTTCAGGCAAGCATGAATTTTGTTTTTTGAAAATCCAAGTTCCTCAACTAACTTCCATTCCATATAGTAGTTTGAGGGAATATCTGTATCATCGGGAATTAAATCCTTTAATAAGGTAAGAATTTAATTGATTATTGTATTAGAAATCCCATACATAGTTTTCCCATGAAACAATCGGATAAAAAATTCCAGCCTTTTTATTTTCTCACATTGTCAATATAATGGAGTCGTGGCATCATCATTCATTTTTTTCACCCTAACAATATTACCATTTTCATTAGATACATCATCTGTACTCATATCAAAGTCTTCTGGAGTTGAAATCCTTTATTTTTCATGATGAAAAATAAATGGAAACTGTCCATCTAACAAATTCTCCAGTCCAATTCTTTCATTTCGATCATTAGTAATTTTAGATTTCATTTTCTCCCTATTGTGATACCACACATAGTAGTTTTCTTGAAAACCATATTTGGTTATGTGATAACTGACTTATTCATAGCTCAACCAATGTCTACCAACATAATTGGAATATAGGCAGTGTTTGAGACCACTATCTAAAGCATTGGGAAATGAAAAATCTAAAAAGATTTCCAAATTATTTTTAAAATCGCTTGAGATTCGACCGGTTTCATACATCCAACTTCAATCCATTATGTAAAAATAATTTTTATAAATCATTTTTTCATAAGTAATTCAACAAGATTGAAGTTTAATCGAAAATATATTTAAGTAAATGAAAAAGGAAGTAGATTTTAGTTGATGTAGTGAACTATTAAAACAATGTAAATATATACTAATTAAGTTATGTGTGCCTAAATTTGAGGTGAGACGTGTTTTGTAATTTTTTCATTTATCACATTCAAAGAGACACCATAGACCTGATAGAACGTTGTTCAAGATATTACAAAGTAAAGGATTTTCATGAAAGATACAGAATGTGTAAAAAGTGTTTTTTAAATAATTTATTGATGCTAAAAAATGGAGATATTGTGAAAAGTTAGTACATTTCATAACACCCAAACTAATGTCCACAGAAAGTACCATATCACCCCACTAAAAAGGAAATCCACCTACCCCACTACCCCAACCGCCCCCAATCCCTTCACATGGATCATCCTTATATCAATTACCCACATTGAGAAAATATGAATAAAAACCATTTACCATATTTGAGGGGGGAATATCTCACCAAAACCTCCATTAGTCGATATGATTCACTAACTACATAAAGGGAGTGACTATAAAGACTTCAAATCAAGTTGATTCATATAATCATGACACTTGAACTGTAAAACGAAATTAGAAAAAAAATAAAACTACACTTATTGGGTATGTCATGCCACACACATCACCACCTGGTCTCGGTCAAATCAAAATAGAAACAAATAATAATAGATGAAAATCATTAAAACTAAGTTAAGCCTTACAGATATGGAGTGTAGAACGAAAACATTCATCGACTTCCAATGGATTTATAGGGAGGAAGGAGTTCCCAGCCTATGTAAAGAGATAGGCCTCTAGTTTAGAATCCAAGGGGAACTTCCCCAAGGCTTCCCAAATCATTATCACCATGAATCCAAGGTAGATTTCCCCAAGGTATTATAAACCAAATCATCATGAATCAAAGGGGGTTTCCAATTGGAATTAAAATCTATGTTTTTAACATGAATCCTTGGTTGGTTTCTTCAAGGAATTCCCAATAATTAATCAAAGAACAAATACTCAAAAAATAAATAAAAATTTATTTATATTCATTTTAAATAGGTCTCATATAAGAGGCACATGCCTCCGGTCCCATTATATGTTATAGTCATCCCAAATCATTTACTTATGTTCAATAACTCATTATTGGCACCCATATGGTCATACCTTTTATTACCCAATTAGTTCTCCAAGTCAAGCGCACCCCATGGGTGGATAAAGTTTAGGCTTATACACTAATAGGTTGTTCTTGGATCGTAAAGAGGTTTAATTTCATAAAGTATAGACAAAAACATTTATTTTTAAATTTGATATTAGTAATAAATTATGTCAGTGATACTACACGTCATAAAGAACACAAAACAGTGATACTTTTAAGGGATAGTTTATAAAACATCTTCTATATACTCACAAACATCTACCAATCAATTATTAGTACTTGATTCAATATCAAACAGTGTGAATCATAAAATTTTCCAAAATCCCTAGAAATAGGGAATAATGACATGATCTTTCTAGATAGTGAAATAAATGGAGAAATCGCGGGAAGAGCTTTTGTGTCTATATTTGGGAATAGGTTTAAGGAGTCTAACCTAGATGGGGGAGTTGTAGATGATTGGATGGAAGACCTTGGGTTATGGTTCACCTACACGGGGGCTTCTAAAAATTGAGGGAAATGCCGAGTTATCTGAATATGTGTATTTGGGGGTAGTTTTGCTGCATTTGGGGTAATTTTTCTCAATGGTTAGTATAAAATGTTGGGAAAGGGAGAAAAGTTTGTATATTTCCCAATGGTTTCTTCAAACCATTTTGAAATCCTTTACTAACTCAACCTTTACCCATGGTTTATTCAAACTGTTGGTAAATGAACCCTATACCAACGGTTTTGTTGAACCGTTGGTATAAAAACGTTTGAAAAACCCAACGTCCTAGTAGTGTTATTCAACCAATAGAATATCCCTGTGAATATTTAAATGGATTTATTTGATTTATTTTTACCATATTATGATGAATATTATTTTTAAAATTCTTGTGTTTTAGTTTTATAACTTTTCTTATTTTTGATAGCTTCAGCTATATTTTTTATCCTTATTAAACATCTAAGATCACCCCTTTCTTATATTTCATTTTTTCCCAGTATGTGAAGAAGTATACTATGACTGACCTATAGGGATAATGTAAGTGGCATGATTCTTTTCAAAGTAGACACTATGTTGTTTTTCATTTCAAGATGTAATGTAAAACTTGTGTTTGTATATAGTTTTTCAAAGGATACTATACTGATTGGTTCTTCATTATTTGTTTTCTTGTGATCATGTTAATGTATTAAAATATTGCACCGACTCTAGGCAAATGGGGTCGAGGTGTTACATGAAGAAGGGTATGCATGTCCATGAGAATTTATTCATGTGTATTTATCATTATACAGATCACCTTGCATGTGTGTGAGTATTATTATATAACAAGGAGGATTATACTAGTAAAAATTGATTTCAAGACATGATGACATAGCTTATAGAAGTTTGATACATTGGATAGGTGAGTTATACAACTCACGTTAGATTAGACGTAACTAAATGAGTTACCCATAGAGTGATTGTTGACCCATTTTTTTCACAATGTGTCAACCAATAAAATTGGGTCATGATAATTCCAATTGTTTAGGCATGGTTTATTATTATTTTATTTTGAGTATATACACATGATCACATAGAATAATAAATCAGTATACATAGATAAAATGAACATGCTCAGTGGATGTTTTTCAATTTCAAGTATGGATAAGTTTTGAGTGAGATCACATAGATAAATCATGTTAAATATATAAAAATTTCATTCCTCAATAAATCTATAAAATCCATAAATGTAAATATTAAGTCATGAAATTTACTCTTTTGTTACCAATCATAATCTTCATGGAATTGGTGAAATTAAATTTTTAATTGAATATATTATTCACCAGTGTAAGGAACTGATGACTGATCACACATAGATCCTTAAGACATGGTGAGAAGGTAATGTTGTTGTAGACTTCATGGAATCAAAGGTAACTCATAGTCGCCACATTTTTTATTTTTATAGTCTTGGATCCTTCCCTATAGATGGGGTTAATCTTGTTAGAGTATATGCTTGGGGTCTTCACTATTTTAGACCTCTATGAAATTGTCCCTTATTTATCTTTCCTTACTTTGATAATGAAAAAAATGGTGTGAAGTGTGAGTCAGGAAATTTATTCTATCACATAAGTTTGAGAAAAACCATAGTACGAGGTGCTAATCATCCCTAGTTGACATCACCTTGTTCTATTGGGGTGTTCTAACAATGGTGGTGAGAAGACAGAAATAAAATTGGAATACAAAATAGTATATCTATATTTATGAAATTTTAGATGCAAAGAATTGAGTAACACAAATCTATTCTTGGAGGTGATGTTACTCTATTAAAAATACCAAAGATCTCGGAGTTACTGTGGTTTTCCAGTCAAACACCTACCTTGAGACTCTCTAAATAGTTTTGTAACCATATTATATACTATGTTGATAGGTTTTAAGGACCTTCACCACATGAGTACTCAATAAAGTGAGTATTATAATTCTAGTAGTTGAGGGATATTTTAATATTATAAAATAGTTGGAGTCATTAAATATTAATAAATATAAATTTTCTACTAACTGGTAATCAAGATAAAAAAGCTATTTTATAAAAGTATTTTTATTTTTGGAAAAATAAAAAGCAATACTGCAGAGACATTATGGTCATTGATGAACAATGAACATACCCTAACATGTATAAATTTCAAAGAGTAGTACACGTTCTTTCAGATCATACTAGGAGAGAAACAGGAATTTTATGTTCCAGACTTCCCACATCCTCTTAAGCCACCTAAGGATCAAAGTGAGGGTGAAAAGTAATATTATAGGAGTATCATACATAATGCATATTATCCTAATATCATATCTCAATAATAAATATCTATTGAGTTGCATTATAATCCTACGGATTTAGAATTTGTATCTTGTTGACTCATCTTTGAGAAGATTTCAAGGATGATGTGAAGCAATAATTAAATTTGATTGGTATTACACTGAAATAAACTGTAAATTCAATGATGGGTTCATATTTAATCCTGGTCATTTGGAAAATATCATTATTTAATACCCTTCATTCAATTACTACAAGATAATTGATTAATATATAATGAATAATATGGTGAAATTATTCAATATATTTTGGGTATGGTTCAATATGAAGATGAGAAAAGAAATAAATATAAATATTTAATTCATATGGTAAAAAATAAGAAATAAAAGGTAAAAAAGGAAAAGGGAAAGATCAATTATGAAGGAAACCTCACAATGTACTTCTAAGAAACAAAATATATATTAGGTGATCATCAAAAAGTAAATTATTTACTTCTCATGTGGAAATAAATGTCAATAGAGGAGAAACTGCAATGATTTGAAGAATTAATTTATCACTTCTACTTCAGGTAAATTCATCAATTAAAATTAATACTTCTATTATTCTTATTGGGTATTAAATTCAATATAAATTTCATATATGTGTATTTAAATTAGAGAACAAATAGAGTACACATACATTACTATATGTAAAGGTTAATTATCTAAGAGGTTGATAAATTTTTATTCCTATATCAACAGTGAGAAGCACACAAATTTTTATTTCCTAGTTGATTGACTCTTGTGAAATTGTAATTCTTTTTTTATAGTTTAAAAAAAATTTATTACAATGTTATTTAATAGAAAATGATTTATTATTCTTTATGGAATTATTTTTTGTGTAAACTTTGATACCCAATTAATAGTTATAAATTATTGATTCCTCAGTAACAAAAATGATGAATATAAAATATAATAATAATTAATATTATATTAAGGAAAAATAATTCTTTTTCTATAAAACTAAAATAAGTTTTCAAGGATATACGCAGTACGGTGTCTAGACTCTTTATATCTAAAATGAATAAGTATTATCAACAAATTTAATTATCATTTTTTATAGGAATAAACATATAGGAATATAGTTAATCCGCAAATCAAATAGAACTAGTTCAAAAATTTGTGAATGAAATGATTCAATTAAAAGGTATAGGTAAATATATATAGTTCATCAGATTCCTTTAAGAAATTTAGAAAATGAATAATTGGTGGAACATTCATGGTTAAAATATATTATTTCCTTCTTTCCTTGGATCTAAATAATATCATAACTTAGAATTCATCAATCATGAAAATAAACATTGGATTTCTTTCTGAACTCACATTTCTTTATAAACATAAAATACATGATGTTATTAAAATTGGGATTGATGTTGGTCTTTACTATAATTTATCAATAATGAAAATATAGATTAGATTTATTCCAAAACAAACATTTTCTTTTATACATCAAATCCATGATGTATGTGAAAGGAGTATCAATGATTTTCATAATCCTTGAAAAGTAAAAAATTATTAATTTGATACATGATTCAAAAATAGTAGCATCAAATCATAAATAATACCATTTCTAATGAGAAATGGTAATAATATCATAAATCACGGGAAATAAATCCATTGTGTCACAAAACATATGTTTAAAATAATGAGCTTGTTAAGGTTAAATTAACAAACATATTTCATCAAGAAATCTAAAAGTAAACCTAAGTAAATAATCCTAATGATTTTTAAGGATATTACATAAATCCTAATGATTGAAATGTTATTATAAAGTGAAATATTTTAATTCTGTAAGAGGATGATCATATTTATTTGAGATAGTGGGAAAAATATTGTCATTGACCATGTGAAGGCTTGAGATTCACCACTAGTTGGTATGGACCAAAGTCTATAAGAGATCATGAAAAAATTAGCGGTCTTAATACATATAATATATATGAAATATAAAACTAAGGGAAATGGTTTTATTATCAGCAATTCTAGGTTATATATTATTCAATGTGAATATCGAATCATTATCCTATAAGAATTTAGTTTATGGTGGCTTTTTTTGATTTTTAATTCCATATATTTAAAGTTTCAATCGATATTTTCAATCCAATAATTGGAATTTAATAGAAAATATACATGGGTGTTACAATCATAGGACTAATAAGTCTTGGATACTTATTGAATGGTTTTATGGAATATATTCATAGTCTATAACTATACATTCGCACTAATAATCATGAAAAATCCATTAGAATTATACTTTTCAAAAAATATTTCTATGATTGTTATATTAGACAATTAAATTACAAAAAACCTTCCTTAGGATGAAACCTTATAGAAGATGTCTTTGTGACATGTCTGAAAATTATTTGGTGGAATTAAAAAATTCCAAAAACACTTGAAATTTATATAGATCATTTTTTATTAATATACGCATCATAATCATAGAATATTCATTTGTAACAAGTAAGTTCCAAGTGTCTACAAGAGGTTGTTTTCCATGATAGATATATCTTTAAAAAACATGGAAATAGATCATTTCTCTTGAAGTTAGTTAGTACTATAATTAAAATGTAACTCTCAAAAAATTGAATAAAATTAGTATCCCATGTTCTATAAAATAATATCTATTTAGTTAGATATAAGTGTCTCTTAGACCAAGTCAATGTATATATACTAACACGGTACAAAAAACTAATGAGGAGGTCCAGTTGGGAGTATTTTATACATTGTGATGTGGGGGGGGGGGATCAATGCATGTGTAAAATTTATAACTTTTCAATCATTTTACTCTTTTACCTCTTTCACAATTAGTTGACGGTCCTACTATTCTATCTCTCTCTCATGTACCATATTATTCCATGTAATACCACTGAACAAACATCAAAACAATAGACATGAAGATTTACATGGTTTCCCTATAAAAAACAAATGTATATCCCCTGGTTTTATCTGGGGTCCACCAAAATCATATGATCTAATATTATGAAACAATGAATAGAATTCGAAAAGGATTATCCTTGTACCCATGTTTGGTGAATCCCACAATCAAAAAAATCATATTGGTTCATTATATTACCATATTAATTCTTTATTATAGATTGGAATAATAACAAAAAGTTGTAAAACCAAATGAGGCACTGACTATGTTGTTATTTTGTTTCCATAAACCTCTTAATTTAATTATTTCCCTTTCAAAACAACATGAAAGGAATACTTATCTTGTATGAAAACACACACAAATTCCTTATTTATTCTTCACAACAGTAATATATGAGTTCCTCATTTCATTCTTCTAAGAAAGCCTTCTTCCATAAAATTATTTCCATACACATCTTAAATTTATATAAATTAATCTTATTTCACTTATTTTTCTTACTATGAAACAAATTAAAACAACACCTATTTTATTCTTCCTTCAGTTCATTTGCATTTATTTTTATTCTATCATAAATATAAAATTAGTACCATACTTTTATGCTATAATGAACCACCTTCAATATTATAATATTTATAAATATTATCCTCTATTAAATAGTATTTTCAGTCTCCCTCTTTTTTTGACACTAAATTTTATATCCTCTAACAACTAATATCACAAACCATATCTCTATAAAACATAGTTCTTCATCCTATTTCATGTATATAAACTAGTTTTCAAAGAATTTGTCTTTATGTTTGAATTTGAACTTAAAATTAAATTCTATAACTTCATTATACCGCTTCAATAAGTCCCTCAGATTCAATTTGTTCCATTGAATCATGTTTAACTTAATGGTAACATTAATAATTATTTAAATACCCTTTTAGATCATGTTATTGGTACTATCATTCATCCATAATTCCACATCATCAAAACATCTAAAAGAGTAATAAATTTATGTCACTCATCTTGCACATTGTCTTGATTAAAAATAATTTGTTGTTTTTCCTCTAAAACACTTACTGCCATGGCATTGGTCTCTGACCTCTTCCTATTTTGTATTCTAGCTTCACTTTTCAACCTTGGTTTGTCTCAATATAGTCGCGTTCCATCCCCTCTTGGCCTGAAACCCTCACTTTCTACCATGGATAGATTCTTCAATGGGTGTGGTCTATTATCTTGCCATTTTGTTCTACTATGTCACCTATTAACCCTGACTTTTTTTAACACCACCACGGGAGTAGTGGATCTTCCATTTCATACTATAAGAATATTCCTTCCCCATGAAAAATTGAATATCTTCGATAATAAAATTTACAACCCATGTTAGTATTTTTGAACTGTGTGTTTTTAATGTTATAACATTCTTCAAACCACAGACATAAGAATGATTTCCACCATGGGTGTGGGCTTTCCAGGATTATCCAACATGACCTCCACTATGATTTTCCCTTCATCACTTTATAAAATACATGAATCATGAGGAACCAATCAAGATGTTTATAACTATCAATATCATTTCATATAGAATCAAATAATTTAGTTTTATCCAAACATCCATGGATAATCCTTATTAGAAATTATTTATCAGAGATATATTTAGATCATCTCCAAGGATCATCAAATATTAAACAAAACTTCTAAGAATAAATCACCACAATACATAGAAACTACAACTAACAACCAAATATTACAAATGTTTTCCATATAATTTTATAAGAAATGTTGACACCTTCTTGGTAACTTTTTATCTTCATCAGAAATATTTATTATTCAAATAATAATCAATACATAACAATCACAGGGAATATTATTTATGTAAATTACTCACAAATTTTGTTCAAAATATTCATATCAACGAATTTACCTTATTTATTAAAAATCATCAATACGCATTGAAAATAAATACAACACACACAAATTGGTCTTAAAAACCCCCCTTTGTAATTAATAATAATAAGATTTTACAATGATATGTCAATTTTTATTTTTCAAATCTAATTATTAACATGAATTTTATTTTTTTTCTTCCCCTTCCTAATCAATATTTTCATTTCACTTTTTTCCCAATTATTGATAATAAATACAATGTATATAGTGAAGGTTATTAATTCATAATTAGAAAAGTTTCATTAACTCATCCACTCTAAGGTTATTTAACTATTATCAGGGTAAAAAACAAGGGGGTTTGATTTAGACAACTATTTTATCCATATTTAATTTAAATTTATACCAATTAGAAATGAAATCACAAAAAATATATCATCAAGAACTTCTAAAACACTATTCAGGCTGATACAAGTGATAGATATCAATCGATATATATATATATATATATATATATATATATATTCTCATAATATTTTTCAATAATGAATTTCCTACATCACTTGAATGAAAAAAATTAAAACTTTACAAATAAATAAGTAATGGAAAACTTCCTTGTAACTTCATTAAATTTACACTTTTGGTCATTGATTAAAACATTTAACTTTACTATTAAAATCTAATTTTTATTATCTAGGATGATAGACTATGATAAAATACATTTTCAAAGACATGACCTTCAAGGACTTTCAAAAAATCATATTTACATGAGATAATATTTTTAGGAATATTCTTCATCAGACTTCACTTTTCTCCCCCTCAAGGAAAATGTTCCTCGACTTCTTCACAATATTGAATATCTTAATCAATGTATTTTAAGATGTTCAAATACAAAAAATATAACAAATTGGAATTTCTTATGGGGATGTAATGATTTCACAACCTTTTCATATTAACATAGGATGGTCTTCTTAAATTCATACTCATGAGAATTTATCCATCACTCCAAGATCAAATCTTATTCTTAGTGTTTTATAAAGTTGCTAGCACCTTAATCTAATTCATAAAATAATATTCTCCATTTTATTTTTTAATGAATTGATAAATCATACTATATAGGTGGATTATTCATCTTTCCTATCTAAAATTGACAAAATAAATTTCCAACCATGTTATCCCCACAAGAACATGATTCACCTTCAATTATATTCCTTTTATGTTCAAATAAAATACACAATTGTAAAGTTATTATGGTGTATCTCCTTTCTATTTCAATGTAAACAAAAAGTTTGAGATGTTTTCTCAAAAAATATTCTCCACCATTCATGCTTCCACATCTGATTTTTAAATCTAATTTCACCTTTGGTAGCACATATCCAATCATTTATTATATTTCATTGGGTGGGATACTTCTTCTCTCTTTATATATAAAATCATATTCATCTCTTGATAGAATATTAATTTTTCTTCAAGTATTATTCTTGTTATAGGTGTGTGGTTAAATATCCTTTTCCAATGTGTCCAATATTATTTTTTCTCTCACATAGAACTTCTTCATCACATTGGATATAATTTGATGAAAAAACACTCATGAAATTCAATATCTTAATGTGGAATTTCTTCTTTTCCTTTATCACTTAATTTTTCCTATGATACATTGAACTTATTTTCTATTCCCAAATATTCTATAAAAACAACTAATATATATTTTATAATTTTGACACATTATTTGAATGATCCAAATTTATTATTGAGATTAAATTTCCCTTTTAAAATAGTAATCCTCTTGATAATATTCTTTGACAAATTTTGAATATGTTTTTTATCCATCTGGTTGTCCATGGATAAATCTCCCTTGTTCTGACCCTTATTGGGTAATTTTGTTTATTTTTTCAACTTGTATCCTGAGGATGATATTTATTTATCAAAAAACTCCTATGTTATTTTTTTGATTATGTACATGTGATATATGTTGATTTGGAAATGTATCATTTTTGTGACCACCACCACTACTATTACCACATAATTATCAAAGTTCATCAATTATGTTTGATGTAGATAGAATAATTTTCTTCAACAGTGGTTATTGCATATCCTATATATTTACACCTCTTTATATTTTAATTATTAGTTCTTCTAAAATAAGTGTATTGTACCAAATATAATATTCAATATTACAATATAAATTTAAAAAATATTCACCAGTAAACCTTGATCATTTTAACTCATATTTTATACTATCTAGAAATTTCAAACTTGTGAAAAAAAATATTTTTAAGGTATCTGAACCATTTTTTTGTTAATATTGGGAAACCATTATCCATAAACCTTCTTCCATATTCCATTTATATAATTTTGGGATTATCATTACTTATTATAATCTATACCTATAAAGGATTGGATTATAATTCTATACTTTTTTTGGAAAATAGAAGAAACAAATTCATGAAATGAAGATATGAATGGAACCACTGTGTGAAAAAATAATTTAGAAATATCAAAAAATGATTTATTGATATTATTTCATTAGATTAACATATAATAACATCTGAATACTCCTTAAATAAATGATTAGAAACATATCCTCTCATATCAATATTTTGTGAAGATTAATCTTTGATTGTTTATATATTTTCTAATAAGATTTCAAGATACTTATTTTTCATATTAGGAATATTATTATTATCCTCAACCAACCATAATAGTTTTTCACACACCATCATTCTACCAAAATTTTCATCGTTAATTTTGATTCCCTCTTTCAATGATGTAGAATGTTTTTTTTATCCTATTGTCTTTGACATGTACTTGAGTATTCTTGAAATTAATTTTTCTTAAAGTGTATGGTCATTAAATTTTAGATAATTGTGGTAATTATATTTAACATCAAATTATTTAATAAAATTTACTTTTAAACATTGATTATTTATTTCGAGGATCCAAGTTATCTAATTGAATGACTCCAACTTTGGTGGATAGATTTTCAAAACTATTGAACATGTTTTTTAAGACCTTCTCCATTTATTCATTACCAAATTAAATAAAAGTTATATCATTATAAGTTATTTAAAAAATAACATAGTCAATAGAAAAAATATATTTTTTAAAACCATTAATCATATCCTTTAATGCAACAATTGTGTAATCAAATGACATGCTATCAGTTTTACTATTTCTTGGATCATGTTCAGGGTAGTTTTGATAATAATATTTACATACTTTAGGATCAATTGAATACCTTGATCCCTTTTATGTATAAATTTTTTCATACCATATGTGTTATATTTAGACACAAGTTATTCTACATCCAAGAAAGATATGTCTTCCTTGCTGAGAGCACTAGATAATTTTTCCTCTTTTGACAAGAGGGACACCTTCTTCAAATTCTTCTTCTATTTTTTCCCTTCAATAAATTTCTTGGTAAAAATTGATTTTTTATTTGAAAAATAAATAAATTATACTAAACTACACTTCATATTGATTAAATGAATGAAAATTCATATCTTAAAAGGGAAAAAATCAACTTTAGAGTCAAGTTGAGGTCAACCTGGGCTCTAATACAAGTTCAGAATATAATAGAGGTTTACCACCCTCTAATAAAACATGATGTGGACTGGTTTGGGATATTTTATCCATTGAGGGTAGGGGAGGAAATCATTTTAGGTGTCCAATTTATTACTTTTCAATCAATTATGTCTTTTATATATTTTACTGTTAGGTGAGGATCCTCTTGTTCACTCTCTATATTGTTCTTTATTCTTTCAAGAAACACTACTGAACACACACAAACAAGGGATATGATGATTTACAAGGTTTACCTTAAAAAAATATAGGATATTTCATATTATTATATGGGTTCTATAAAGATCATGTGATATACTAGTATTAACCTATGAATACAATTAGTTTTGGCTTATCATTGTACCAAATATTGGTGAATCCTTTACTCAACATAATACCTATAATTCATCATACTAGTTCTTTGATAGTTTAGTAAAATGGGGAATAACAAAAACAAACTCAAATATAAATTTGAGACTCTTGTTTTGTTATTTATGTCCTGCCAAGAACATCATATTGTTATTATTTCACCTTCACAATAGCATGTATTGACTTCTTCTCAAGTTTGAAAATTCAAAAAATATTATTTATTTCCTCTTCATAGAAGAAATATCTATGTTGTTACATTATTTATTTTAAGTAAAACTTCTTTCTTCCTCTTATTTATAATAAAATTTTAAATTTATAGAAATAAATATTATTTTTATTTTTATTCTTCACATGGCACATATTTTTGTGACACCTATATGATTTTTCCATCAATGAATGGATTAATTTTCATTGAATCTTATTCTAGCCATGATACATAGAAAATATATAGTTTGAGTATTATGTAGGATAACATTAAATAATACAACATATATAATTAATCTTATCTTTATAGTGGTAGTGTCCAAATCCCTATTTTCTTATCACTAAAATGTCTATCCTCTAAATTTAAGTGTCAAACACTCTATCTTCATACCACATAATTTCATTAATCATTATTATATATATTTATATATATATAAATTCAGATAATCCTTCTTTATATTTGAATTTAAATTTGAAATTCAATTTCTCAAACTGCATTTAATAATTATAATAAATTATTTTTCTTAAGTTCGTTCCATTAGATCTTTTTTATCTTATAGATACTATTTATGCTACTAAAAAACTGTAGAGATCGTGTTAAATAGACCATGAGTCATCCAAGAATCCATATATTAAAAATTTCTCAAAATAGAGATTATATCTATGAAATATCTTGTAGTATTCCCTAGTGTAAAATATTTGGTCATTTTTCCTCCAAAACGTTGGGAACCAAAAATATATTATCTTATTTTTACCTATTTTGGATTACCGCTTCACCTTCCAATCATGAAGTATATTATAATGAGAATGTTCCATATAATTTTATTTTACAAACGAACATGTCTATGATGACTAGCTTCTCCCATGGGTGTGGCCTATATTCAGTTTTAGTTTTGGATTGCAACTGCACATGCCAACCGTATATTGTTTAAACACTAACATGGGTGTAGTGACATCCCAATATCACATACGGATACCATTGCTTCACCATGGAATCCGGCATGACTTTATCAAGCCATTTTACTATTTGTGTTTATAGCTTCAGACTATGGGTCTTCAGTGTTTTATATTCATCAGATCATGGCCATAAATATTCCTTCCACCATAAGTGTATA
This sequence comes from Viscum album, assembly GCA_963277665.1. Taxonomy (NCBI): domain Eukaryota; kingdom Viridiplantae; phylum Streptophyta; class Magnoliopsida; order Santalales; family Viscaceae; genus Viscum; species Viscum album. The sequence goes on along the minus strand of OY728157.1, from coordinate 1,736,496,647 downwards.
CTTTCCTATATTCTCCAACACACCCTCAATCTTTTTCATGGCCTTCATAACTTCATGAAATGTCTGATCATATTAAACGAATCAAGATGTTTATAACCATGAATATCATTTCATGTGAAATCATAATCATAATATTTATCCAAACAACCATGGATGAACCTTGTGAAACATCCATCATCATAGAGACATTTAGATCATATTAATGGAACTTAGAATCATCAAATAAAAAATTTTAAGAATAAAGAACCAAAATAATTAGAGACCACAATTTTCATAACAATATTATAATGGGTTTTCATCTAATATTTTATGACATGTTGTCACTTTATTGGAAACTTATAATCTTTTTTTTAATATTGGATTCTTCCACTAGTAATCAATAAATTATAATAAAAAATATTCTTATTAAATTGAATTAATGATAATTTTTCTTCAATATATTGACATCAATTAATGATTCTTATTCATTAACAATCATTAGTACTTTTTAACAATAAATGAAACACTTTCAAAGTAGGATTAAAAGATAAGAGTTAGAACAATTCAAAATGGCGTATTTTGTGATGCCATGTGGCATAAATCTATCCAAGAGACATGTATGAGATAGAGGAATTTATTAAAATAGTAATTATAATTCCATGCACTTCAAAAATGGATATATCACATATTACATGTAATTTATAATGTATGATATTTCCAACACATTCGTTTTGGTATGATTATATTCAATAAATCCAAGGGAGAATCATTATAATAAGTCATAAACATCTAATAATACTTGATAATGTACATGGGATATATACCTAGTATATGGAGAGGATGGGATACTAGTTAAAAAGGGTAAAAACTAGTATTCTTATGGGTTAATTTATCTCATATCACAATTAGGATAAGGAAATGAGCAATAGTAACTATTTAATTCCAATGGTAGATATATCATAAAATAATATGTATATTATGAATTATGATGTAGGTAAAATGTGATATTAAATATATGTTGATTTATTTAAATTCTTGTAATTACACCCTAAAATTAAAATGTTATCATTATGATAAATTTATGATAAATTTTCTATCCACGATGTCAATTTTATGACATAGAAAAGGGATAAAATTGGTGATATCATCTCTTAAGGTATTCTAATCAATAGGGTGGAGACATATAAAATAGTGTAGACATGCAAGAAGACAAAGCAGACCCACTGAATAAATTTATTAACAACATAAGCATGATTTTATCAAGTGAGTTATAACAAGTTAATGGTTATAAAGTTGGATTAAGTATAAGTGGGAGTGTTGTGAAAATGGGTTCCCTAGAACAAATGTGAATAATCATTTTTAATACTATATCTTGTATGTAGTGAGTTATGAATGATGTAGTATTACTATAATAGTGATTACACTTCTATATACACTATTTACAAGGAAATTTCCTTATATTTTTTATAGTATGAAAAGGTTTTAGAAGTGCCCATCTATAATGATAACCTTGATATAGTATGATATTAATCTTAAATAAGTGTATTATAGTCTTCATAAATCATATTGGAGGGGCATAGATGATGCATAGATTCCAATTGATGGGGGATAATAAGTAATGCGACTTATTCTCATGAATTTATAATTTGGTGATCTGGAGTAGAGGATATCATGAGTATCGGCCTACATATAGGAACACCATGTGTTTCAAGTGATATTGGTTATTCATATCTACAACCTCATGTGTTGTCATCTCAACATGATATCATTATCATTTGGTATCATTTGATCATAAAATTTGATGTAAGATGAAAACCATGGCATTTAGGTTTTTGGTGAGGAATCTTATGATGGGTGAATCATTGGTGGTATGGATTGGAACAAATGATAAATAAAAGATTTTTAACCTTATAAAGGAAGAGATTTATGAGGCCTAGTTCACTATAATGGTATTATAATTACTAAAACCATGTATATGGTAGATAAAGGTAAGTCCATACACTATGTTTATAAAATATTAAATATATAAAGGATGATAAAGTGAAATGTGCATCTTTATATGATATACCAAGACAAAAAGATTATATTATATGAAGTTTTTTCATAATAGACATTGTCTTAGACTACAAATAGTTTTTTTAGAATCGTAGACAATTATAATGAATTAGAGTTTAAAACATGGAATTCCCCATGGTTGGGATTGGTATTTGTTTGAGTATAATAAATTTCAAGAAATAAATAAATTTATAATTATTTCAGTTTAATGTAATGGGGGATGAATTTATTTACTCTTGGTATTTATATGAAATTATGTGAATTCATGGAAAATTTTTAATGTTCAAACATTATTATTCAAGGTATGTTTAAAATTTTATAGGAGCATTGATATGATTTATGGATCAGTTTTTATCATGTAAAAAAAAATTATAGTCACAAGTAAGTAGTAAAATACTTTTGACCACTGTTCGATGTTTGCAAGGTTTTAACTGTTATTTTTTATGGTTTTAGAAAGGATACCATATTAAAGGGATTAAGTTAAAAATTAATAATTTCAACCTTACACATTAAATCCAAAATAAGCCCAATTTCAAGGGTCTATTCATTCCCTATAATTTTAGTAGTTCTATATCTACTCTTTCAATTTATAAAGAGATAATAAAGAATTTGGGAAACCCTTATCCAATAAGCATCACCCAGATCAAAGAGATGTTGTTCATTCAATCGTAATGAATTTTTAACTGACTTTATTACTCTATAATAGAAACTAGAGATCAAGGATTGAAAATCAAGAGAGACTTTAGATAATTTATTGTTGATATAGAGAGATATAACTTCAGTTCTTTCAAGAATAAATCTTCAATAGCGACCATAAACATGTTCAATAAAAATAAAATGAGGTAAAGTCTTGATTTTTATTTTTCAAGATTAATTTACTTCACATGAAATCAATGGATTGTTAAGTGGGTGAACATTTTTGTAGAATATGTTATGAAATTTTTCTGATGGTACAAAAAGTAATTTCCCTTATTTGAATTCCTCCACCGCGTGCTTGATACCAACAATGAAATCTTGGTAAGTTATCCACATATTTGAACTAATTTAGGTCACCTCGTCAAATTGTAACAAATAATGAAAATATTCCTTAATACTAAATATTAATTATTTATTCATGTGATATTTACTATAAATAATCTTATTCTATATTAAATCCAAATAATTTGAATCATATTAAATCACATATAAATAAATCATGTATTAACATAGCTTATACCACTACATAGAGTTCCTTGTTCCATACTTTAGTCAAATTCTATCTTTGAAAGATTCTAAAATCCATCACCTTGAAAAGTCCATTTTGTGGTTCTCACTATTTTTAATCTAAAAACTCATACTCCAAAAAAGTCATCAAGGATTTTAACACTAAATAAACTCTGACATAATGAGTTACCATTTATCATAGAGAATCATTTTTCTTAAAACACCGACCACTAATACATGTTGTTTACTTTTTTTATTTTCACACAAACTTGTAAAACACTTAGTGAAATGACTATCATGTCATTAAAGAACTCCCTTTCATTTTTCAATCATCTATAATGACCAAAAATACCAACAAAAATTATCCATGGTGTGGCCATCTTCATTTTATAATGAACAAGATGTTTATTATGGGGTGGCTTATATAATCTTATTATTTATGTATCTACAGGTCTAAACTATGATGTTGTATAGATATTATTATAACTCATCAAGAATCACAACCTTCATTATGATATTTTATAAACTATTGAACATTTAATAAAAAAGTTTCAATAAATATTTTGAGAATAAATGTTATGGAAACTCTTCAGTAACTGATTTCATAAGACTATATATGTATTACTAAATTAATTGTCATACATGATTTCATGATGTTCGAAACCTTGGAGATTAATTTTATATAGTATGAAAGTATTGTGTGGGAACCTATCAAAGTCATACAAGATCATGATATGACTTATAATCAAAGCCATATATGGGCTTCATCAAATTCATAAGCTTTGTATTCACAATGTTATACACTCTAATGACTTTGAAAATTTTCCAATTCCAACTCAATAATTATATATTCTATCATTTAATCTTAGAAGGTCTTTCAAACGTCTTAACCCTTAATATAACCTTCATCTAAATGTATCCTTTATTTTTAAACACCATTCAATCTCAATTCTCTATGGATGGTTTATACATAATGTATCACCTCAGTCATCCCATATATGATATCCTTTATCTATTATTAATAATATTTTCACAATCAATTCATATAAAATTCAACTCCTTCCATCCTAATTCTAATTAGTTTATAATATTAAATAGAATCACCTCATTTAAAATTTCTCACTTCTACAACTTATATTCACAACCTTCTTTATTATCAATAAATAGAATCCATGCATGGTTAATTTTAATATAACTCTATCCAATAGTTACGTGGAAGTTGTATAATTTCTTTTAACAAATTAAAAATAACATAATTCATATAAAATAAATAAATTTTGAATGAAATATAAAGACAATATTTTATTATAAAAATGTATTTTTCCCTCACAATTATTATTATCAAATAACAATTTTTTTTTTCAAATAAATATCCTACTAATAGTGTGTTAATATAATATAATGAGAATTATATAAACAAAAAAATCAATAGTTTGTTATAAAAATAATTTAATTTTTAAAAGTAATATTATTAAAATAATTATTTTTTAATGTCTAATGTATTTTTATTTTAATAAATTAAATTGATCACTCTGAATGAATTATTTTTTTTTAAATTTTAATTTCTCAAATTATAAAAAAATATATTTAATTATTAACTGATATGAGATAAGATTAAAGACACTTAATACTTAAAAATTAATTTTTATATATAAGTCATGTTTTTATTTAAAATTAAAATTTATAATTTTTAGAATCCTAATTAGATTAAATGGAGTTCAATTTTATAATAAGAATTTAAAATTTTGGTAACATGGTCAATTTTGTTTTTAGACATAAAAAATAAGTTACCAAGGTAAAATTCTGTTTCCATAGTAATAGATAAAATAATTTAAAATATTTTAATTAAGAGGTAAAGACCTAAAATATCAATAACTGTTATCGAACAACTAATTTATGTGGTATTTATAGACCTTACCCAATAAATTCTCAATTATTTTTCAACTTTCGACCCATTTCCACGTAAAAAGATATTCATTACACATTATGGAATGGCTATTTTTTAAATTTCCACTCAATCACTCATACCCCTACTTTCCCCACTTAAAACTACACCATGAATTTTTTTTATTGAATCCCATCTGAAATTGTATCCCTATTAATGTAAAATAACATTCAGGAACCTTTGGACATTAGAATAATCCCATATCCCTCATTTCTAAGGAGTTCTTTAATAGGAAATTAAAATCTTCCAAATAAGTGTTATTATATCCTTATTCATTATATATTATATTATTCATACAACCCTTATCAAATATAATTTATCACATTAATAACATTTTTTTAAATAACTAAGATTTTTTAAAAGTGATATTATTACTATACATTGAGATGTACTTACTTTTTAAGTAATTAAAATGTGTTATTATTTTGGTTGGTTTTTCCACATACATAAATGATGTTAAAATTTTTACCTAATGAATGAATAGTAAGGACTAAATAATGTTAATAGGTTGTAAAAATTATTAATTTAATATGCTATCATAAATTTCAAATGGTAATATTCTAATGTATATTCTCCAATTAATTCAATTCTTTTGTAAATTGAATAATCACAAAATGGATATTTTTAAGAATTCTATGTGAAGCATTGACAGAAGTTACATTAACTAACAATTGGAAAAAAATATATAGAAAACACTTATCTTTAATATTAATAAATATTCTAAAGATGAGTAACCCATGATCATGTAACAAGGATTAGAACAACTAATGTAACGCCCCGACCCCAGCTACCCAGAGTCGGTGCATTACTTCGTAACATTGGCATGATCACAAAAGATCAAGTCTCGAAAGACCGATTAGTTTAGTAGCCTTGGAAGCACTAGATACATTCACAAGTATTACATTACATCATAAAGTGAAAAACTAATAAAAAAGTCTCCATAGTCCAAACTTCTATCCTCTTCGGACTATCCCTGTAGGTCATTCATAAAATACTTCTTCACATCCTGGAAAATATTAAAACATTGAAAGGGGTGAGCTCAGATGCTCAGTAAGGATAACAATATTGCGGAAGCTTTCATAAATAAACATAAAAATTTAAGGCAATGTATAACTAAAACAAAAGCCTTTTAAACTTGAACATCAACATAATATGGCAAAAGTAAAATGAGATAATGCCATTCACTTCTTCACATGGATATTCTACTGGTCGAATAATCACATGAAATATCAATAACCACTTTCATAATGAGGGAATGTATAATTCCGGACATTCTGAAACATTTTGTCAAGGTCTCGGCCAAGACGTCTAAAATGATTAAGGCCTCGGCCAAAACCATAAATCAAATTGGGAAAGGGCCTCGGCCAATTCCACGTCTAGTTGTCTCATGAGACCTACCGATGCATCGAGGAGCTATGGCGGGCTCTACCCGTCACTTATTAAGTCCAATACATTCCTCATATGAATAGGTTTAAACATATCATAAACCATAACATAATTGTATCACATAAAACATGCATAAAGGAAACATAACATTTCCACATTTCAATCACAAGATATCAACACAACACATTGATATAATAAAAACGATTTCAAAACCATTTTCAATACCAAAATAAAAGAAAGTTAAAACTTTGTATTTATTTTTCATTAAAAAAAATGATGGCTTGTAGAGGAAGCCGAAACTCAAATAATGGTCACGGCGGCGGAGAAGTCGTTGTCGCCGCATAAGTATGGAAAGAAAAACATTCCCATTTGTCGTTTAGCAAAACGCTTCGTATAAAAAAGATTCCTTTTGAATAAACGTAAAATTGAAAGGGGGTTATACACCGTATAAAAGAAAGTTGTGTATAAAACCAAATATGCCTCAATGAAAGGGGATTGAGATAAAGTCCTTAAAAAGATCATTTTTTAAATAAAGTACATCTATAATGTGTATTCACTATAAGTACACATAAATAATGTACAAATACAATATAGGACATAATAATATCATGACATAATTTGAAAGTAGGAGATTAACCCAAAGAATAGAAATTGGGTTAAGAAGTTCCCTTACCTCGTGTCTGACTTGACTCAACCATTCTTTAACCTCCTCAAAATCGGGTAACTCTTTTTGATTTGAGCCAAAGGCTTCCTTGGGAAGAGTTCTGCCCAAAGTGAGGCTTCTAGGATTAAGGGAGGAATGTTGGGAGAGTATTTGGGCAGAGGTTTGCCGAGCCAAATGGCTTGAAGGTGTGAATAAGGTGGGAGAGGTGGGGGCCTTTTATAAGTGGAGAGGAGGGGCTCTTTTGGAAAGATTGAAATGTTACATTATTATACAATGATTTTCGGATTCTAAAGGTCCCACACTTATATAATTCGTGTCTAAGGTGATAAGGGTTCGAAATCCCTTCATCCAATAGGCTTTGGACAAGTGTAAGCCTTGGATTTTGCATTATCTTCTCATTTTATTTAAATCGTTAAATAATGAGGTCATCGCCGCATCATAATGATGTCATAAATAAATTAATTTATTTAATGTCTAAAATTATAAAAAAAATACTATGATGTAGGAAATCTTTTTAGCTTTCTAATGAATATTTATAATCAAAATTTGGACTTGTGTAACCCCACTTAAAAACTGTTTTAGTAAAACAACTCATGTTTGTGTCAATTTAATTTTAACATTAAATAAATATATATTAATGTCATTTTCCAACTAAAGTGGCTCCATGGGGTCCCCAAGTTGACCCATGAGTTGTCTTGGTCGGCCATGACTCATCCAATACGAGTAGGACAAGTGTCAAGCTCATCTCATATTATTAAAATATTATTTTTACCTTAAACTACACTAATTACCTCTAATCGCGATTAAGAACTTAAAAGTTACTATTCACCAAAAATTATTTTAATCCCATTGAACCACATTATACTTCTTAATGACAACCATGTATGTCGGATTTTTGAAAATCAAATCACATAAGTGGTAATATTTCATTTAAACGAAAAATCAGTTGTTTAACTACCACTTAGTGGTTTCACTATTCATCAAAAATTGAAGTTTTTCAGAACAATGCCAAAATTTCACCCTAAGCTATAATTGATATTCCGAATTCAAAAATGATGTCTATTTTACAAAATTCCAAACATATAAGTTGCATTAATTAATTTTATAATTAATTCCCACTGTCAAAACAAATAGCGTGTTTTTAAGAAACAATTTATATCAAAAGATTGGCAATTGTTTATGTCCAATTTCAATGTTAAATTAATTCTAATGACCACCATTGGATAAAATGGTAAAAATATATTATAATTATAATTTAAAACCACTCAATAGTATAGCTTATCACTATAAATTATTTTGACTAAAAAAGTTGTTTTAAGTATTTTTCACTATTCATAAAAAATTAGAAGTTCTCAGAAAAATACCAAAAATTCAACATAGGCTAATTTCGATATTACAAATACAAAAATGAAGTCCATTTTGAAATATAAAATTTCTATAATTTTAAAAAGTGGTTATTACTATTCATAACGGCTACTTTGATTAGCCGCGGTGTTTTAGAACTCGAAGTTGCGTACAATGCAAGCTACTGTATTATTGAATGAGAAGCGTATCATAGAAGCTTAGGGTGTTACAACTAAACTGAATAATGCATGGAAAACTGAACAATTAAGAGCCAAATATTAATTTTAACAATAAATCATTAATATATGGAAAATAAATAAATATAATTTTTATTTTATAATTTCACTTTGAAATAAAAATTATTTATTTTAAAGTTTCTATTTATGGAAATTATATATTATTTATCTAGAAACTCACACTATTTTCATCTCCTTCAAGTTCATATCCCTTTAAATGTTTTATAGATACACTTCCCTGTAATTTCATGATTTTTTAAGTTTATTTTATATTAATTTTTTCATTCTTTGAAAAATTGTGACAGGATTATTTTTTAAAATTTTCCCCATGATGCCCCTTTTATGTTTTTATCATTAGTTTTCTCAAAGAAGCTTCCTTTCTATGTTTTAATTGTTTTCTAAAATTATTTATATTATTTTTTAACATTATTTCCTTTTAAAAAAAAGTTTTTTAAAAGTAAAGGATATTTCTTTTAATTTTTTGAAGAAATATTATAGTGGTCTTATAAAGTGTTTTTCATCTATGTAAACATTCTTTAATGTTTCTTATAGTCTACTTGGGATAATAATACAATCCATATTACTTATTTATGTGTCTTATGATCATGCTTTGGGGAAATATCCATGAAACCCATTACTTTATCACTGGTTAATTAAGATATAATTGAATTATGAAAGTTTTCATGATAATTTAGAACACATATATATATATTTTAATTAATAAATGGGTGATAATAGAATAATTTATCACTATAATGCATTGGGTAAAAATTTACATCTCATGAGATGACATATAAGGGATTAACGATTAAATCCAATCAACATTAGGAAATTGTATACTATGTTTATGTGAATGGGGAGTTAACTCAATAAATAGTGGGACTATTTTAAATATATGATCATTGTCTAGAAAGTGTCCCTTGACACATGAAATAATTTTCTCTCACCATGTTTGTGAAATAATCTTATACCATATTTTTATCTAATAAGTGTACTTAAGATATGTTCTCATGACTCATGATTATTGACTCATTCTTTCACACTCTTATAAAAATGACTTATGATATTCATAAGGTCTTATTTCATGATTCATAATTTATTATCCATGTTTTATTGGGTATGATTAACTTATCTTATTTTTTTGTACCTTGATTATCTTCTCATGATAATATTATGCTCAATTGTGTTCTATAATTGATATCTCTTCTATTCACTCCTTATTGAACATCAAAGCTCACCCGTTATTTTGTTTTTATTTATTCATGTTATGAAGTTGATTATAATATATGATATGTATATATGGGTATCATGGTGAATAATATGTTTGGGAAGTTTTGAATACTGTTTTTAAAAAGTGAGTTTTGTATCTAGTCTCTAAAGAAACTAAATAATTAGTTTTTATGCGTGTTTAATAGTGGTATTTAATGAATAATCATATAAGATGGTGTATTATGTATGTATGTTATAAATGGGATGATTCATTCACCATCAAGCCTCTTCGGATACCTCATTTATATGTATCCAAACATTCCAAATTTAAATTATTCCAATTGAATTTTTCATTAATATATATATATGGATTACTTTCCTTTACTTTATATCTAATAGAGAGAGGATTTAATCACTAACATATTTTTCACCTCTTTTGATATGATTTATTTGGATATTATTCATTTCTTTAAAATCTATATCCTGGGATGAATTTCTTCTCATCCCTTCCCATTTCACACTCATTCAATGATATTCTTGGATACATTGAAAATAATTAAGATAATGATATTCTAAATTACATTAATCAATTGTATAGTCCTTTTGGTTGTATAATAGAGGAAATAATATCAGCATTTTCATCACAATGTTTACACTCTTTATTTCTTATACAAGACCTATTATAGGTCCAACAACTTCACTAATGTTGCTAAAGAAACAATAAATATTCTCATTATGGTATATCTTTAAATAATCAATCATTTGATGAAAAAATTATTACTTTTCCTACATAACATTGTTGTCTCCTTCATCTACATTGGAAAATATTTCTCCAATTTCATTCTGAGGTGTATTGTTCAACAACTTCATGTAAATTTGATTTTAATGACCCCAAATAAAAAATTTTGTGCCTTTGCATCAACATTGAGAATATTATTACCAATTCATTGCAAAGAAAATTTGTTGGATTACTTAGTTAGATTCCATGTATTGAATCAAAGAAATCTATATTCCCAGGAGACAATTATTGAGATTTCAAAATATTAGTATAAATATGATAATTTATCTATGAAACAATGGGAAATTATTCTTGTTTATAATGTTCTCCATGTGAATAATATTTTTGTTAACTATTCATTTGATGATAACCCTATAGATCATATACCACATGTTACAGCCACATCATCCCAAATCTTATAAAGAGGGGGTGAATTTTGATGATAACTTTTATTAATTAAAATAATATAATTTTCATGTTAGAATGAACTAATGAAACTTTCAATCCGGAAAATATATTCATTTTATATAAAATTTATATGTAAATTTTAGGGAATAATATTTTTTTTGGATTACCCTTATGGTTATTCCTATGGAACTAATACCAACATGACATCAATATACATAGAAATAACTATGTCAATATCATGATTATTTTTTTAAGATAATTTCACTATAGGATACACTTATTACTACTTCTAATTACCCTTATACTGTTAGAATCAATATAAAGAAACAACGATATGATGAATTGATCACTTAAATGAATAAGTAAAAGTAAAATAAAGAAAACAAGAAAATATGTGTGTTTTATTAATATTTAAATTCAATAATAGATTTGGATATCTGATAATGATTCATTTATTTATAGTAATTCTAAAATAATTACCTATATGTAATGGTTTCACTTATTTTTAATTTCACCCTTTCTATTTCAGTCTACCTTGTTTCTCCAAAAACATCATTTCAATCTCATATCTTCATCAAATTTATTCCACTAATTAATTCAACATATCACTTAATTATTCATCATTAAAAATATCCATTATGGTAAAGTTAAAATATCTTATAAATACTCAATAAATTTTATATTTAAAATGATACAATCCACCTATTATTATAGAAATCACCAAACCAAAACCCGGTTGTCACGAACCGAATCGATCGCCACCAAAAATGGCACCAAACCCAGCCCGTGACAAGGCCCGAAGGGCGTTCCCAATCTCCACGGGCTTGCACAAGTTCCCGGGTATCATAAAATGAAAATTGGGAACGATTTACCCGAGTTTATAAACATAAAACAACAAAATAATCCAATGAAACAAATCTGGATTTTTCAAACCAAAAAATCTTTTACAAAAATTCAGAACCGAATCACATAGCTTAAAACAACTCAAAAGGTCTATACCAAAGGTACAAAACCAAATAAGGACAGCCCAAGAACCCTCATGGCAAGGGGAACCGCCCTCAAGCCACCTCCACAAGACTTCACCACCAAGGACTTGCTAGAAATCCAAACCACTGGAACAAAAAACTGTACCCAACCTACGACAACAAAAATAACCAAGTCTACTTACACCCAAGGGTGTAAGTAGGGTGTGATAAAATGCCCATTAGGATACCACCACTAAGATATTCCATGTGATAAACATTTAAAGATGAAAAGCATGCAAGTTTTCAAAAACATGAAAAGCTAGTTACAATTTCTAAAAGATGCAACTTTGAATAAAAACAGTTTTCCAGTGGGCTATCATTAAGAATCAACACTTTTAAAAATAATGTCAACACTACTGAATTTTCCAGACAACTATACCGTATGCCGACGGTAAGTACAAAGTAAATAATGAGCACAAGAAATAGGAAGTAACCCCTACGCACTAACTAGCTGTGGGTCCCAGGTACCTTGTATCTCGGTGAGAGTAACCATCACAAATATCCATTATCGTGCACGAGACACTAGTAGGGAACATACCCATAACCTAGTGGTCCCCAATCATCATCATCATAGTTTAGTTAGAGTTTTAAGCGTCAATCTTGCTAAGTGAAACTGAGGCCGAACCCCACGGATTCACTAGCATACTAGTACACGTCCACCCACCTAGATACCCAGGTTTTCCCCTTGTGCTCAAAAAAGTTAAACAAGTCAAGAAATATACATTGAACATGAAAATATCATTTCCAAATCACAAATTCACCAAACAGCCCATGTGTATACCACACAAGTCACAAAAATTCATTTTTCATTCATTATGATTTTGAAATCCGAATCACACCAAAATAGCCCACAACACATTTCACATTTCTTCAACACTTCCACAAAACCATTAAAAAATTTTATAAAACAATTATAAGATATTTAAACTCATATAACAGCCCACACACATGTAATATAACACTTCTTTCATAATAAAAAATTCAATTTTTCACATCACACTCACACAAAACAGTCCACATCACTTTCACATCACTTTCACTCCTCAGTATCTCCTTCAAAAAATTTAATAAAATATTTCCAATATGATACATATCACATAACAGCCTTTTCACAAATGAAATGGACCTTTTAAAAATATACTCCTACCAAAACAGTTTGCTGATATAGTTTCACCTATTACACAACCCAATAAACCATTCAAAACGATCATAAAACAATTATAAAGAGTATACCCAAAATTTGCACATAAAATAATTTTCAAAAACCTCTTTTTAAGCCAAAAGCACACCAAGACCCTACCAAAACAGAATTGGCAGCACAATCAACATGTAATAATCCACTTTCAAATGTTATATAATCACCTTGAATGATATCACAAAAGATACCCATGAGAACACACAAATCCATAAAACACTTTCAAGGAGTATAACAAGGTTATACAAATAAAACCATTCAAATACACCCCATTTTTAGGACCACATGGAACTATATCATTACCCAACCATAACTTTCATCCCCTTTCAATAACTAATAAATCACTTCCACATTTTACAAAACTACCACAAGAGATAACACATGAAATACATTTGAAAAGTACACACTTCAAGAAAAAATGTAACTTTAAAAACAAATGCATTACTATTGCTATCAAAAATGGTTTTCTCATAATTCACAGCACATAAGGAACATGTAAAATTATTTAATCAAGCAAACTAACTCATCATTAAATGGTTACCCACGGAATCACCTACCGAATGTGTCGAAACCCTTAAATATTGGGGCGAAACATCAACTGCACGACCGCCGCACCTCTAGGAAGTTAAAAGAAACCTAAAACCTCAATATTTCACCCAAAATGCATTATATTAGAACCTAGGCACGAACCCTAACTTCTGGAATTTTTATAATTCAAGAATTAGGGAAGAAACCCTAAGAAATTTGAAAGAGGAAAGAAATAGACTTACTTACTTGAAGTATCCTGAATTAGTCACTCCAAAAACAATAGTTTCTGAAATTGAAAATATCCAAAATTCAGGGATTGTTCGAACAAGATTTAGGAGGTAATTTAGGAACTGGAATGGAGGGAAAAGAGTATGAATTGAGAGAGTTAAGAAGGGATGAAGTTACCTCTTCAATTCTGGCCGATTTGAGACACCCTATGAATATCAGCCCTAATTCGCGATTTCAAAGAGCTCCAAGGAGGGGGGAAAGGCAATGAGAGCTCTCCTTGATTTCTTAGGGTCGAGGGGGAGGTGGAATCACCGAAAAAACGCAAATAGTGAAGGAGATATAAAACAATTAAAAATTACTTTTAAAGTAGGAAATGGGCCTTCGGGCAAGACCAATATCTTAAATAAAAACCCGCATCCACCATGATTATGGATTTATAAAGGCTCCAAATTTATATTTTGGTGTTAATAGGTCAGAAGAGACCATTTAGAAATTGGAAGGAGGGAAAATATTAAAAAATTAAAAATTTATAAAGGAAAGAAAATTTATTTTAAAATCTGGAATTGGGCTCACGGTTTGGCCCAATTCATTAGAACTCATCTATTTCTCCATAAAACCTTTGGAAACCATCCAAAACAATGAATGGAAGGAAAATAAATGAAATTTAACTTCAAAATAAGTCATGTATGTGAAAATTCTCCCCACCATTAAAACTTTCCTTCCCCAAAAATCTACAGAAAGGCCAGATACGAAAGCCAAACCGAACTGATAAACCAAGATGTACTCCATTTCCAGGATTCGCCCCCAAAGGCCAAAACACCTACATTGATCAATTAAGGAAGGAATACTTCAAAAAAAATCATACACCGCTTTCCTGAAACAATAAATCACATTCAGGCTTTATCCCAAAGGAAAACTCCTCAAACACTATCCGAACAAGACTCAAGCAATTCACTCAAATGAACAACAACATCGAACAAGGTTACACATAACTTTCTATAACTAAACCATTGGGCACTCTCCAATCTCAATGGTTACCCAAGGAAGATTTATGTAGCTTGATAGATCTGAATGAGACTACCTACCAAAAATACTTGACCATGGATAAGACTAAGTTATTGGTACGGGGAAAAAAATAGGCTCCCCACCATAAGAACCAACAATCTTAATCGACCAGCATGGGGCAGTACAGAAAGAACCCAAAATATAAAGTGTTGGGACGACCACATGGTGAGTCTACAAGGTTTGGGAAACCATGAACTAACAGTTGAGATTCTTCTATCTACATTGTTTTTTTGGGGAATGGTCACTACTAACCAAGTGCAAACCATGTGGTCAACCTATCTAGCCAAACTTCATACCTTTCTCTAAAGACTCAATGGAAACCAAAGTGGGAGGGAATAACATTGGGCGATGACATGGGTATAAGGCCCTCCACCTATTTCCACCGAACTTGAACAGTAGAAGAAATATGATGACACCATAGGTTTAAACTCTTCTTATCTTTCATATTGAGGATAGAACTTTGTACTAGGGTTTAAATGACACTGGGGTTTCCCCTGACTATGCGCCAGCTTCTCTCCGGGACCTATGGATGGAGCTCAAAATATTGAAGCATCTTCGGCCTCACAGTTAGTCTTTGGAAACCACCTGAATGAGAATTCTTCTTTCATTGCAAACAACAACTACACCGCAATCCCCGATAAGTTTTTCCAAGACATAACACATTCCAAACTCACTTTACCCTAAATCGATATTTCACTGAAACAAGGGATTTGAAGATGTACACACATCACACCTTGTTTGTTCGGGTGAGAAATAGTAGAAGTAAAGAACACTTATAGTCACCTTCCTCTAAAATGGAATTTTTTTTTATGTTTTTTTCAAGGGAGACAATCTCCCAACATAAGAGAGACTCTCAGATGATTGCCCAACTTTCACCTTTACAGTCAATCGAGCACATGACATCACAAGGAATCACCGAACATGACCATTGTGACTGATATAAACAATGAATAGAGAGGGAACTTGTACAACATCCCCAAACAACACACAATTCTAGAAAGTGGCCATAATATCCTCTAATGACCAGATTTCCCACACTAGTAGTTTAACATGAACTCCTTCTTCGAAGAGAATATGAAGGACCGAGTGTTCCTCTTAGACACTATCCAAATACTCATCCATGCTAACAACCCCAGAACACTTCCACCTTCAAAAAATTAGGAAACTTAAGAGGCTAAGGTCACTTTCAACCATCCATAATCAATCTCCCACTACAAGAGGATACACAAAACCAATAAAGGAAAGGGTGTATACTCAATCTAAAAAGCTCAAGAAATAGATTCCTTATATTGATCAACTGGAGGATTTTCCAATGGAGAAACAATCTGGGTTGCGCTTCAGTTATGCATTAACCTTTAATGGGGGCGTACCTTATCCAATGAGAGAACCCAAGGACCCATCCAATCTGGTCCATTGGTCAAAACAAGACATAAACCAGCTCCAAACACATGGAGGGAACTACCGTAAAGGCATCCCAAAACATTTTTTAAAAGAGACCACTAACCTTCCGTACAACACAGCTTACCGACCAAACACAAAGCCAAAACATAGTTCAAACAGAAGGGGTTCTTGGAATCAAAACATCCCACAAATTCAACATTTTCAAAAACCCATAATACAAACCATACAAAAATATTCATCAAGACATCGTGTTTTTCTTTAAAAATAATTCTTTGAGAACAAACAGTTTAGCAGTAAGCGTATCCACCAATGGTACCCCATGGGCCTCACACATGCATGTTTTTGTGCCACACCAGACACCCTCCTCATATCCGTCCCAAAACTCATCCAGTCGTGCCATCAACCATCCATCATCCCATATAAACCCATGCATGTGGTCGCTAATGGAAATACCAAAGGTTAAAAAAAATTCTTTCCACTTTTCAAAATTAAAATGGTCAACCAACACATCCTTTTTTCTCATAACTGCTAACCATGAGATCAAAATCCCAACTCACATCTTACAAAAATTTTTAGAAAGTCACAACCATTTAGAAAATAACTCACTTTCAAGATATTCACATCAATTTCAAAACATCTCATCCCATTAAAACATACTATGATTATTTAGAAAACTCTATTAGAAACACTTTTCAAAACCAACTTCAATATAGTTCCTGCTTTCAAAGAGGTGTAAGAGCACCATTTTACATTTCAAAACAAATCTGAAAATTAAGTTCCGCCATTTCATAAACCAAACCATTCCCTCTTTAATTGAAAATCATTTCACAAAAACTTTACACTTCTTAAAACCAAAGTGCTAATATTTCAAAACCTAAGCACAAAATAGTGCAAGAGGAAACTAGTTTCAGTGGGTGACTTGGAAATATGGTTGGCGGCCATATTCCAATCACTTAACTATCACAGAAAGTGTTCTAGGGAATATCCTTGGCTCCACATGGCTTTCCAGGCCTTGTGAGCTCACTAGGTCCATTAACCCAACTCTCTTTTCATTTCCCTTAATCATCATCAAACCAAGAAAACTGAAGGACATAGATAAATCCTGAATTCTCTTGGAAACTTGAATCCCATTATGAGGTGTGGTGATCAGGAACACTACCCATAACTAGAATTTCATGTCCCAACAATCCTAACTCTAGACTATCCTGACTCTTCCCCAAATAACATGACCCAAAGAGTTAACCTGAACCCCCTCTGATACCATTTTGTCACGAACCGAATTGATCGCCACCAAAAATGGCACCAAACCCAGCCCGTGACAAGGCCCAAAGGGTGTTCCCGATCCCCACGGGCTGGCACAAGTGCCCGGGTATCATAAAATGAAAATTGGGAACGATTTACCCGAGTTTATAAACATAAAACACCACAAGAATCCAATGAAACAAATCTGGATTTTTCAAACCAAACTATCATTTACAAAAATTCAGAACTGAATCACATAGCTTAAAACAACTCAAAAGGTCTATAACAAAGGTAAAAAACCAAATAAGGACAGCCCAAGAACCCTCATGGCAAGGGGCACCACCCTCAAGCCACCTCCACAAGACTTCACCACCAAGGACCTGCTAGAAACCCGAACCACTGGAACAAAAAACTGTACCCAACCTGCGACAAAAAAAATAACCATGTATACTTACACCCAAGGGTGTAAGTAGGGTGTGAGAAAATGACCAGTAGGATACCACCACTAAGATATTCCATGTGATAAACATTTAAAGATGAAAAGCATGCATGTTTTAAAAAACATGAAAAGCTAGTTACAATTTCTAAAAGATGCAACTTTGAATAAAATTTTTTTTCAAGTGGGATATCATTAAGAATCAACACTTTTAAAAATAATGTCAACACTACTGAATTTTCCAGCCAACTATACCGTATGACGACGGTAAGTACAAAGTAAATAATGAGCACAAGAAATAGGAAGTAACCCCTAGGCACTAGCTAGCTGTGGGTCCCAGGTACCTCGTATCTCGGTGAGAGTAACCATCACAAATATCCATTCTCGTGCACGAGCCACTAGTAGGGAACATACCCTTAACCTAGTGGTCCCCAATCATCATCATCATAGTTTAGTTAGAGTTGTAAGAATCAATCTTGCTAAGTGAAACTGAGGCGAAACCCCACGGATTCACCAACATACTAGTACACGTCCACCCACCTAGATACCCAGGTTTTCCCCTTGTGCTCAAACAAGTTCAACAAGTCAAGAAATATACATTGAACATGAAAATATCATTTCCACATCAAAAATTCACCAAACAGCCCATGTGTATACCACACAAGTAACAAAAATCCATTTTTCATTCAAAATGATTTTGAAATCCGAATCATACCAAAATAGCCCACAACACATTTCACATTTCTTCAACACTTCCACAAAACCATTAAACAATTTTATAAAAAAATTATAATATATTTAAACTCATATAACAGCCCACACACATGGAATATAACACTTCTTTCATAATCAAAAATTCAATTTTTCACATCACACTCACACAAAACACTCCACATCACTTTCACATCACTTTCACTCATCAATATCTCATTCAAACAATTTAATAAAATATTTACAATATGATACATATCACATAACAGAATTATCACAAATGAAATTGAACTTTTAAAAATATACTCCTACCAAAACAGTTTGTTGATATAGTTTCACCTATTACACAACCCAATAAACCACTCAAAACTTTCATAAAACAATTATAAAGAGTATACCCAAACTTTGCACATAAAATCAATTTCAAAAACCTCTTTTTATGCCAAAATCACACCAAGACCCTACCAAAACTGAATTGGAAGCCCAATAAACATGTAATAATCCACTTTCAAATGTTATATAATCACCTTGAATTATATCACAAAAGATACTCATGAGAACACACAAATCCATAAAACACTTTCAAGGAGTATAACAAGGCTATACAAATAAAACCAATCAAATACACCCCATTTTTAGGACCACATGGAACTATATCATTACCCAACCATAATTAGCAGCCCCTTTCAACAACTAATAAATCACTTCCACATTTTACAAAACAACCACAAGAGATAACACATGAAATACATTTGAAAAATACACACTTCAAGAAAAAATGTAACTTTAAAAACAAATGCTTTACTATTGCTACCAAAAATGGTTTTCTCATAATGCACAACACATAAGGAACATGTAAAATTATTTAATCAAGAAAACTAACTCATCATTAAATGGTTACCCACGGAATCACCTACAGAATGTGTCGAAACCCTTAAATATTGGGGCGAAACATCAACTGCACGACCGCCGCACCTCAAGGAAGTTAAAAGAAACCTAAAACCTCAATATTTCACCCAAAATAAAGTATATTAGAACCTAGTCATGAAACCTAACTTCTGGAAATTTTATAATTCAAGAATTAGGGAAGAAACCCTAAGCAATTTGAAAGAGGAAAGAAATAGACTCACCTACTTGAAGTATCCTGAATTAATCAATCCAAAAACAATAGTTTCTGAAATTGAAAACAGCAAAAATTCAGGGATTGTTCGTACAAGATTTAGGAGGTAATTTAGGAAATGGAATGGAGGGAAAAGAGTAAGAATTGAGAGAGTTAAAATGGGATGAAGTTACCTCTTCAATTCTGACCGATTTGAGACACCCTATGCATATCAGCCCTAATTAGAGATTCTAAAGAGCTCCAAGGAGGGGGTAAAGGCAATGCGAGAGCGCCTGGGTTTCTTAGGGTCTAGGGGGAGGTGGAATCACCGAAAAAATGCAAATAGTTAAGGAGATATAAAACAATTAAAATTTATTTTTAATGTAGGAAATGGGTCTTCGGGTAAGCCCAATATCTTAAATAAAAACCCCTATCCACCATGATTATGGATTTATAAAGGCTCCAAATTTATATTTTGGTGTTTATAGGTCATAGGATACCATTTAAGAATTAGAAGGAGGGAAAAATATTAAAAAATTAAAAAGTTATAAAGGAAACAAAATTTATTTTAAAATCTGGAATTGGGCTCACGGTTTGGCCCAATTCATTAAAACTAATCTATTTCTCCATAAAACCTTTGGAAACCATCCAAAACAAAGAAGGAAAGGAAAATAAATGAAATTTAACTTCAAAATAAGTCATGTATGTGACACCGGTCCCCCTAACTCTTACATGGTTCCTTAATCAAATGACTAATATAGAAACCCATGACCACCATTACTCTACTACCTGTAAATTGAACTTATTTAAATTTTATAAAATTTAAAACTATAACAAACCATTAAATTGATTTATTATCACCACATCATTACTTTTTACGGTGTACGCTATCTATATTTAGTATATTTATTAAATAAAATGGATTATTCTATACCCAAAACCATGAAAAATATTCTCATTTTCTATAAAAATATCCTTGATCCATAGTTATAATTTCTTTATACATATTTTTAGATAAAAATATAAGAAAATAAAAACTAAAACATATCATGGTATACAAAAAAGTTCATTCAGATCTATCCATTTTTTAATGATCTATAAAAACCAAGAAAAAATATGATTTGATCTTTAAATATAAAATGGATACTATAGATAAAATGATCAATGTTATACATGGAACCATGATTTTTATCCTTAATCGCCAAAACATGATGTAATATTGTCATCACGTGGTAACCATTGAGTCTATCAATTCATCTTCTCAAAAAACATAATTAACCTCAATTGTGGTTATTAAAGACCATATAATTATATTGTAAATCATGACAAGTTTTATACCAATGGTATTTATTAAAACTTTTTATTCCTCCATTAACCTATTTCATAGAGGATGATATTTTTAATGGCCACTAATATGGCACAATTTTTATTTATTTACCAAATATATATATATATTTATATATATCAATCCACTATAAACTCATTTTATACTTTACATGAGTCATATCTTATCCCATAAGCCCAAAATCCATTAATCACATCTTATTTTGATCATATATCACTATTTTACTCTTTTGATTAACATTTATTAATGTATTATCTTCTTAATCATCCAAGGTTCCAATATTCTGTGAAGACATAGTTGATTGATCAATAAAAATTGACTAGGAATGGGGTTATCCAAGGGAAGGTGGATTGCAATCCACCTAGACATGGTGATAAGTGATCCTTTTTTATGTTGTTGAATAATGTTTCCAAGGTGAGTTCTAGATGGTTGGGGTAAAGGGAAAGAGTAGATTAATCTTATAGATCCTAAATTAGTGAGCATGATTATATAGAATATCCAATATATTGGAATGTAATCATATTAGGATAGGCTGAGGGGGGAATATTGAGACACAAATATGCATAAAGAAAATACACTATTATTTATATGTGATGTTGGATTAGAGTGAGTGGATGTATTTATTTATAAGATCAATCATATGTTTAAATTTATGTGGATCTATGGGACTATGAATGTAAAATTTAGATCTTAATTATTGAAGGGGGAAGGTATGAATTGGTGATAGTTGATCAAGGATGTAGGGTGTTATAATTACATTTATTGAAAGAACTACCAAAATATCGTTAATGAGAAATATTTCTTAGAATATTTGAATATGGATAGAGAATAATATTTATTTATTATTGATAAAGTTATTATACCGTTTATGAAGTATGTATAAAAATGTTCTAACCTTGTGAGATATAAACTAAAGATGGGGAAAATGAGAACCTCAAGGAAGTGTGGTTTGAGATAAGTCTATTACCAAATATACAATTGAGGTTTATTTTTTTTATGTATACCTATGAAATTTATTAGGGAGGATTTTGTGGAATTGAAAATCATAAACACACATAATTTAGATATTTTTCTTTCAAAACTGGTTAGCAAAAGAAGTAGTTTTAGTGACCTATAATGGAAATATAAGGAATTAAATGGTAAATTAATGGATTTATCTTATCATTTTTCTAAGAAAAGAGTTAAGTAGAGTGTTTCCAATTCATTGGAATGGAACACATAGAGTTTAATTATTCATCTCCTCCTCATTCTTAGTTTCAATGTGTAAAAATGGTAAACCTTAGGATATATTTCCTTTTATTCTCAAAAATGAATTAAAATGGGGAATCAAACAAAGTTTATAGTTAAAGGATGTTTATTGATAGAATAAAATTGATTAATTTAGGGACAAATGATAGAGAGAGAAATTTTCTAAAGGATGATACCTTTTATCTATAAAGGTTTAACGAAATATCTTTGTATCTAGCCATTCATCAATTGAGGAAAAGTCTAATGTGAGGCATTCCATTGTGTAATATACCATTTATATTTACTTTTTGATAATTTTTTATTTTTTTGAAACTGTATAATCAAATACTATTCATATCAGAATTATTTTTTGATCAATTGAAACTATTTGTAGAGTTGATTTCATTTATCATTAAAATAGAAACTCCATTTATTGAAGGAATGAGAAAGGGTTTAAAAGTCAATTATTCTCAATTATGATTAGAAATGTGGAAATATCTTGAGAATTACTTGTTATTTATATTAAAAAAAATTGATCATTAGGATTACTTTGATGATTAAATTTAAAACTAAAATCAAATATTATATTCAAATAGTTATCTTCATTTCATTGGATAAAACTATGCATACTTTAATAGGTGAATTATAAATTCATGAAACCAAGGAGGGTAAAATAAATTTATATTGAACCAATATATTATCATTTTTATTGAATGGAAGATATGTAAATGGATGGAAAGGATCAAACTATAGTTCTGAGGGGGTAAAGCGATATCCGGATTGATGTCTTAATTATTTTTCTAAATTATCATCATAGTGGGACATATAATATTTATTTGTTTTAACACCTAGGATGAGGCCTATTTATGTTCCATTATATATGATGTAACCATAAGAATAGAAAATTTGAAATTATATATGTGTGAGATTAATTTAAATGGGATCATATTACTGATTATGTTTTCCATGGGGAGTATCGATCTTATGTTATCAGTTAAAGGTAAAAGGGGGTATTGAAAAAATAGATATTTGATGTCAATATGACCATTATGAATTTATATTCATGAATTTTGGGGTTACTAAAAAACACATATTTTTTATGGAATTAATGATATGTATTTTCCGTAATTACCTAGATAAATTTTTCATTGTATTTTTGTACGACATGTGTATATACTCAAGATCAAAGGGATATCATAAAATAATTATTGAAATTGTTTAAGGGTCTTAATACGAGAATAAATTGTATGAAAAAATTTCCAAATTTAAATTATATTTTAAATAGGTTAATTTTCATAGATTTTTGTTTTTCAAATAAAGTAATATTGAGTAATTTTAGAAAGGTTACGACATTAGTTTTTTTAGATAACCATGAACATTGTTGAAATAATGGGTTTTTAGGCCATTTTTTGGATATTGCAGTATACTCATTTAGTATTTTTGAAAATTTGATTCACTTATGAATTCGTTTTCTTAAAATTTAGGGAATATTAGTTATAATGTTAAGTGTTACGTGGAATTTGATGAATTGATGATGTGATATATTTTTTCTCTGGTTTAGATTCTTTGTGAATCAAGAGTTGGTTATAAATTGTATTTAGATCACTTTGGATCAGGAATAAAATTTGTTCTGATGCCTGGGAGCAAGGTTATGGAATATGGGTCTAGGAATATGATCCACCATGAGAAGAAACATCCACTATATGACCTAGAATTAATTATTTTTTTTCATAATTTATAGAGTTGGAAGAATTAAATTTATAGATAAAATTATATAGTGTATATAAACCATAAGAGTTTAAAATACATATTCACAGAGGTTGATCTAAACTAGATATAATGGATATTGGAGGATTACCTCGAATTTTTGGATTTATTTATTATTTATACAAAATGGTGATGAAAATTTAGTGACTAGTTATTTGAGTAAAAAGACTCTAACATAGGTAGTCAAGGAATCTGAAGAGAAATGGTAGTTGATTAATGTTTTTGAGGACTTTAATATGGAGGATGAGGCAAAGATTGGATATTTTGGTTATTTATAAGTTCAATGTGATATCCCTATTATTATAACAAGTATGAGATAATACATTTTCTATTAATGAATTTAGTAGGATATGGAAGACCCTATGTTGTGAGAGACTTCCTATGAATGGATTGTTGTGCATGATTTATCCCATCATTTTAGAGGACAGATAGTTGTTACTATGGAGATAAAGAGATGATTTTTAATTATGATTACTATTTGAGTTGGGATTTATATATTGTATCTTCGAAAACATATCATGGCATTATATTCTGATTTTAGGGGATAGTAATGAAGAAGGGTATTAATGAATATATTTATCGATGTGTAATTTTTAAATTGATAAATAATGATCATTGATAAGAAATAAAATTATTATATATTTTTTTCATTCATGAATGTAAATTCTAAAATATATATAAAATTCATTATTATGATCATGATATCACTATATAATCACATTAGTGTTTGGATAATAGTGGATTAACTCACAAAGGTAGTTAATTTCTTTCAAATATAAGAAAGGAACTAGATAATGACCATGGTAATATTTATTTTTAGGAACATTTTAGACATTAGAAGGTTCCTATACCCATAATCTTGAATCTATATCTCTAGTTTATATCTAGCCTCTATGAGGGAATCCATAATTATATAGGTTTAAGGATGATGATGAGTATAACATATATCTCTGATACAACCATAGTTTATAATTTTTTATTTTATATCAATTGGTTACTTGAATGACGATTTTACAAGTAAATGTGATCTATTTATATTTCAAATTTCTTTCTAAAAGTGAAATTTTTTGGAAAATATTTTGTAAGTGGTGATAAAGATGTTCCGTAAATAAATGTGAAGTTTTTAATGTTGGATATTATTGTCAATTGGCAGTATAAATGTATATTTGGGAAGTAAATATAATGATTTAATGTTTTTGAATTTGTTATTAAAGTGAAGAAATTATAGAAGTTATTTTGGAAGAGGGGTTGGATATATTATGGAAGTAAATTGGAAATATGGTAGTCGACAGGGAATTTGAGGTTTAGAAAAAGAGTGAAATCTAACAAAGTCATTACATATGAGTCAGTCTTCTAGATATTTAATTTTATATTCAAAAGAAGAGTGAAAAATGGAAAAGAAAATGATAGGTAAAATTAACCAAGACAACAAATAAATTTCACCATGCTATTACATAAGTGTTTCAAGTATGAATTAGACAGAATATCAATAATTAAAAGTAACTGAGTCTAAATGAAAAGGTCACCAAGATGATATATAATGTTTACCGTGATGATTTATAATGGTCACTAAAACATTCCCTATGATATTTATGGGTTACTTGAATATTATATAATGGTTAATCAGTCCATCAGTATAATTATCTCTTTTAACATTTAAGGGGAAGTATTAGAACTGATGCCATATGAAAGAGTCATTTTAGTATAAGGAAAAAAATATAAAAATAAACATGCACACATATTCATGTCAAGATATCATGTTCTAAATAGTACACCAAAAATCCGTGCGTGTTTTTTCTCTATGGGCAAATCATACCACCATGACACAATACCCTACCTGTTTCAGCCTAACCTAAAATCCAATCAAAATATTCATATAGGTCCCAAACCACACCTAAGGAATCATGGTGGAGTGTCACTACACATTGTCCTAAACCATATCACACAAGTATAGGTCTAACATCACATCATAACCCAACCACTACCTTAATACAAAATGTGTAGTTTAGTTATCCCCTTCTTAAAATAGAAAATTCCATTACCCTGACCACTACCTTACCATCAGCAGGAAATTTATTACAATTTAAATTATTGTTAATAAAATATAATTGAAAATTTGGTTGGTTATAGATGTTTCCACATAATAATTCATCGAATCATTATATGAATAAAGGTAATTCAAAAATAGAAAAATAATATTGTGGATGATTTAAGGAATTATACTACGATATTTTTGGAAGATTTTGATAAATAAAAATTCATGAAATACGGAGATTCAATGAAAATTTAAGTATCCATGGATTTTAGGGGATAGATTCATGTGATTTGATTGAGTTGTGAATATGTTAAAAATATGAGTGCCAAATATTATGGATATTATATTCAAAAATATTTGTGAATATATATGAATGGAATATTAATAATGGGAAGGAAAATAAGGTGATACTATCTAAAAAATATGTGATTTGAATAATGATATATATAAGTGAGACAATTATGAGGAAATCCATTAAATATTAAGAATTAAAGGAGCGATAAAAATAAAAATATACCACTCATACTAGTATGGTCTTTATATATTGTAATAAAAGATCTGTGTGAGATCATAAACTTAATTTTTTATATTAATAAAAAAATAGTGTCAATAGAGGTAATAATTTTTAGAATCCCTATGATCAGTAGTGTATATCTCCAAAACATTGATAACACATATCTTGAGTAGTGTTATCCTCATGTATAACAACCCGTTCTGTTACATGTTTTGAAATTTAGATTAAATTTTAATTTTGGTCATACAGTAAAATATGTTTTGAGAATTGGGACTCATGTCAAAATTTAGAGCATTAAAACTTTCCAAGGATAAATTATTGAACATTGGTAGAGGATCTTTAGGTTCTTGGGTTCTCAATTTAATATCAAAGAAAGGTCAAGGAGGCCCATTTACATAATTTTTCAATATAAAATAGGAACAACAAGAATCTGAGGTATACTTACTATAGTATATTATGAGGGATCTTATGATGATATTTGGTCAGGTTTCATGTCATGAAAATTAGAGGTTTTTTCATTGGGTATTGGGACTCTTTTAATAAATGGAGCTTATTATTATGAACCATATGGGTCACACTATTGAGGTGAAGGGTATGGGGATGTCCCATATAACTAGGGTAGTCATTATATACCCCTAAAGATCAAAATGATGACTTGGTCATGTGAAGGACAAAATAGTTTGATCCTCTTGCATGTTCCATGGCTGCCTTTCAAGAATATTTGTTAAATAGAGGACACCTGGTAGTTTTATGATTAATCCCCTTCATAAGTAATGGTTATAGAGGAATCATGAGTGGTACATTCCATCACCCGAACTCATCTTCCCCCATTTTATACCCAATAGAGACCAGGGTTTTTATAGGATTTTTTTTTGGTATTCTATAGAGAGTCTATGCTTCCTTTATTCCTTTTTTTGGTTCCCATTCACTATCACACTAAGTTGTTATGATTATAGGCTAGTTTTTTTATATCAATTCCACCAAATCATGGTTAAATCCGGTGTGTATGTTAGCTATTTTTTTTGGGATTTTCTACAGGATATCCCAAAAGGATGAATGTTCTAGATTTTAAACAACTTCAATGACTTGGTGATTCCCTATGAGTATTTTAGTGAATATTTCTATTGGGTTCATATTGAATAATAAATTATAAATTATTATAAAAAATTTATTGGATATTATTTCATGAGATAAGATATTTGATTATCATTTGATATTGGATGAGGCTTGGGTAGGCTTGGTTTGGAATGTGCGAAGAATCACAAGGATGGTAAATTCATGTTTGAGGGGTGTGTCCTCTTTAATAGAAAACCATATACTTTATCTTCATGTGTGTACATGAATGTATGTTTTAATGGGTTCAATTAAGGGAATAATGATTGAGAGTTTCATAGGCCAATGATAGAGTGTGGCAGTAGGCCTCCTTAGGTATGAATAAGTGCAATCTTGTACTTTGGGTTTCATTGGATTTCCTAAAGAAAATGTCTCTATGGGTATAAGGTGAAATTAAAGTTGATGATAGACCTCAAGTGGGGTTTCTGATGTGAGGTGTGAATAAATTAGCCAATCTTGGTTCCAATGAGATATTAAATAAAGAATGAGAGGCTTATGCCTAGATGTTATGTGTTATATAGTAATATTTCTCTTGCTTAATGAAGAAGATCCTATTGATGGTGGAGTGGACTCTTAGTGAGTTCCTATATTAGAATTCATCCTATAGAAATAAATGTGATATTATGGATATATTTTTATTTTGTATATGGATTGGGAACTCTGATAAGTATGATGCAAGATAGGATTGATTATGGGTTGAGATAATATATTTGTTACTTATCATCAAAGTTGCAATGGTACTTGTTTAGGTTAGTTTAGGATGGTCTCTATTTAGTGGGGATAGGTTATTATTGGTATTTTAGGGAGTCTTATTATGATACTATAATTATTGGGGAAAACTCTACCTTTGGAATGAGGAATCACTGTGGGGTGACAAGGACTGTTGGGATTATTGGGTAGAGACTGGGATGGGTCTAGAGGACCCTAGGGGGTACTCTGATGTGAGATGTGAGATTATTGAGAGTGAAAACATATTTTTCTTATGTGATTAAAATTATATTAATATAATTATCCTATGATTATGGATTTATTAGGATACATGTGTGATATATAAGGGACAGGTTTCAAATGAATATCACTATACTAATGCGCTATGAGATTTTGGAATCAGATATGTTCCATTCTTTTTGTTTTATATATGTTCTAATTGTGTGCATGGGATTAATGAGAAACCATGTTTTTAATGATGATTGACCCTGAGGCCTATCCAAACATTGATTTATATGGTGTTTTAAGTTCCCAACCATGAGGTATTAGGTAGTGATTGGGATGTGATATTTGAACCTACCATGAGTTATAAGGTAGGTTTCAAGATAATTTACTCACCTTTAGTGAGAATGTGTTTGAACCACAATGGTATGATTATTTAGGGGAAGCAGGAAATTCAATGAATATAACATATGATGGAACATTTTAGATCCCCTATCATAGATGAAATAATTAAAAAGGTTTTGTTCAAGGAATTGATCTGTTTTTTTCTCCCATATCTACAATAAGAAAATCAGATTACTCTCATCTAGAGTAGGATAACGAAGGTTAAAAAATTCCTTACATCCAATCCCATGCATATTTTTTTAGTCATTAATACACACAAAGGTATCATATCAAAGTTGGAAAATTTTAATGAACTCTTCCATATAGGATAATAAGAATAAGGGGAAATGTCAACGGGATTCATAGAAAAGAATAGTGTGGAACATTGAAGAGGGAGGTGTCAACTTAAGAAGTGTTGAGGAGTACATGTAGGGAATACATGAAATGTTTGATTGGTATATTATCGAAGGGAAATCCTTGTGGGAAAATTTCATGAAGGATAGATATAGTGAAGTATGGGGAAGTTGAGTGGATTATTTATGAAGGATATCAATCCTGGATCATTTCATGCTTAGTTTCATGGAGGTTTTAGAGGAAAATATATAATGGGTGGTTGGGTGAGGCAATATAAATTACTGGAATGAAAATTAGGAAGGTAGTTTAATCTTATTCTCAGGATTCAAAATTCTAGAAATAACCTTTATTGTGGTGAGTTTACACCCACAACTTATTTATACCACCCTCAATATTTAAATGAAACTCATGGTTCAATGGTTATTATTTTAGAAAAAAACTAGAAGGTTGTGTGTTCTTGTATTAAGTTTATACATCCTTTTCCACTTTTGTCAACAGTTATTCGATGTGTGTCGAGTAGGATAATGATGAGTGGGAAACCAAAATATGGTGCGAAAAGATTCCATGGAAAATGAATATCATTATCAAGATGATTCTTAACAGATCCATTCATACTGATGATAATATATAGAATAAGGGAATCTATATGGATTCATGTTTCATGTGTTGTGAGAGGAATCTTATAGAAATATAATGGAAAATATTTTTTTCGTTGGAGAAAGGGAATCTGTCACATGGGCGATAGTTGGGTAGTGATTGGTCATTCCAATATATGAGTGAAAACCTATATTTTTTGAATACATGGTTTCAATGGGATGGGTATCATACTCATGAGGTGAAACTCTACTGTTTGGTGTTTTACACAGTTTGTTGGGTTGCATGGGTGTCTATGGATAAGTTTTGTGAATGAAAATGATGCCCACCTCTCTACATAGGAGTTATTTTTTCACTGGTGGTGGAGCTCAGTTCCCTCCTTCATGGAGATAATACATTTGCTGTCATTAGGGGATCCTTCAAAGGGTATCATAAAATTATTAATGGAGTGGAATAACTACTCAATGGTGATGGGACATGTGGAGTCCTCCCATTGATTGTCACATGTGTAATGTGGATGGGTGTAATTACTATGAAATTATGAGAGCATTAGTGCATGTGTGAGATGTAAGGGGGTCTATGGTTTAATATTTATGTTCCTTTATTTTTTCTTTCAAGTTCATTGGGGAAGAAGTAAGATATTTTCTCACATGCCTTTCACATTGCAAGAGGTATAATATCTAAATTCCCAGGGCCAGACTCTATGATTTTGGTTATTTTCCTTTGTGATAACTCCACCATTCTATGGTACTTAATTTATCATATCTAAAAGTACATATAACTCATTGGTCAAAAAATGGAGATCACCCACATGTCAAACAGAGTGGAGTTTTTTTGTAGATAATCTACCGATACATGAATTCCCTGGTGATATCCTAATGGTTTAATACAGTGTAGGTTCACTTCAAAATGATTGTAATATCATTGTCAGTGGTGATTCCCATGAGAATAAAAACTTTAAACCCCTCTAATTTCCATTACTTATAGAATGGAATGTGATTTTTAGTGATTTTGTTTTGTTTTAATTTGATATCATACCTTAACTTATATAATAATGTAGTGGAAATGATTATGGTCTCATCTTTAATAAAAAGATATTAGAATGGAAAACCATGAGTGAGAAGGTTTGTGTAGTTATAATGTGATACAATATATTGTATGGAGCATTTAATTGAGTAATAATGATGCATATGGGATTTAGATGTTAACCTCACCTTTAGTGAGAATGTGCCGACAGGACTACCATGGGGGAGATGTTGATCCCTGGACTTAGATTTCAAGTCCTAACCTACAAAATTAGGAATTGTTTTTGGATTAGAGGCACCCTACCGAACATATCTAAGTATGGATCAGGGTCTATGTAATATAATGATATATTTTATCTTAGGAAGAAGAAGGTATGACGAGTTTTATTGTATCCTATTTATAACATAGTGACCTAACATGCATGAAGTTGTGGTGGACTAGTTATCACACAACATCCTACTATACATGTGTGTGTTTGTTTATTTATGTTATTAATTCTTTTCAATAATATATGTATATGATATAGTATACAATGGGAACATGTTGAAACAATAATGAGAATATTTTACACACCCTATATGGGAAATCTAGTGTGTGTACAGACTTGATATCTACTTTATAGGTCTAAGAACAAGTTGTATAGCTAATTAGGATAGATCAGTTTGAAAATTTATTGGAGTTTTGGATGATTTAAGGATCATTTATTGTAGTAGATACACCTTTCTGTTCTATTTTTTAGTTAATTTTTTATATTTTATTATCCTAGTGGGTGATAAACAGGGGTATGTTTGTTATACTGTATTAAATTTTTCTATAACATAAATTTTATTTATTTATTCGATGTGATATCATTCTTATTATGGATTATTATAGGATTGAAATAGAATATGTAAATTCTCAAATAAAATATGGGTATTAATTGTAGGTTTAAAAAATTTCTCTTTTAACCTTAAGGAACGTTATGTTTAACAATGTTATATAGGGTAAATTCAAAAACCCTCTTTGGTTATTACATAAAGGGATAATTGGAAGGGACCAGGTCCAATTATAAGAAACCTAAAATTAATCAAGTTAGACATAAGAAAACTTAAGAAGGTTTATCATAGGGGAATATTCTACCTTAAAGTGTATAGAATCTTATTTATCAGAGTAAATATAAGTACAAGAAAGTATAAGAAAGTAATAGTTTCCTTATTTATGAAAATATAGAAGAAATAAAACTTCAACCAACAATAAATTAAACAAGAAAGAAATATTTTAACCCAAATATAAGGGTATCTATCAACCTTGGATAAAGATCCTTTTATTTATAATTTTATGAAATTCTATCTTACCCACGCTAGGGTAAGCCCTTAATAAGAATATCAGAATCTGTCTTGTTATCCTCATAAGCCCTCAAACTTTATGGTTATCAGCACCTCCATATTCCTATCCCCAGAAGATATATAACATTAAGGTAGTTAGAACCTCTGTATTCCTATCCCCATAATCCCTCGATTGTACTCAACAACAATCATAGTTGCACAAAGCAAGATGAAAAAGATGTTCACAGTTGAACAAGATGGTCATAAAGCACACAAGGCATGAGAGTCTTTCTCTCTCTAGAAATCACATCACATCATGTAATCTCTAGGATCATTGAATGATAATGATCTCATTCAAATGAGTTCATATATATAGTAAAAACTTAAATGGTCAGATCCCTCCACCAATAGTCATATTTTTCCTTGAATCTTAGAGGGATATATACACGTGTAACTTAACCAATGGTTAGTTAGAAAAAATTGTACGACATCATTTTATAAAGGAAAAATATGGGAAAGATTATCATTATTACGAATCAATAATAAGCAAAGTAAATAAATTAGCTTAACCAAAAAACTGAATAATCAGAATCTAGGGAAAAAATTGAAACTCGGATTCTAAATATATAAATAATCAGATTCTAGAAAAATGGATATTCGGATTCTATTTTTCTAAGTATTCAGAGTTTAAATTAAGAAGAATTAAGAGTTTGAATTCTGGGTAATTAAGAGTTTGAATTCTAAAGAATTTAGAGTATGAATTATTAAGAATTTGGACATTGGATTTTAGAGAATTTGGAGTCTAAATTTTAAATAATTCAGAGTCTGAATTTCATAGAATTCAATTTCTAAATTTCAGAGAATTTTGACTCTGAATTTTAGAGAATTCAGAGTATGAATTTATGATAATTCTATGCCTAAATTTCATAGAATTCAGATTCTGAATTTCATAGAATTTGGAGTTTGAATTTTAGAGAATCCAAAGTTTTAATTTCAAAAAATTCAGAGTCTTAAAATAGAAAGACTCGATATCCAATGAACTATAAGATAATGAGGTTTTAGAAAAGGATCCAAATTGTTTACTTAGTAAAATTTTATAGACTTGGTTTTGAGAAGACACTGAATAATTCACTGAAAACTAAGTTATGGATAAAACTTTTTAGAGAAAGGAAAACTTTCCTTAAGAAAATAATTCTTTGAGAAAAATAATTTTTCTTAAGAAAATGTGTGTAATTTTCAAAACATAGAGGAATGAAAAAGTCATAATAAACCCTTATTGAATCAACAATGATGTTTGGTAATTTTATTTTTCTCTTTATGGATATGATATCAAGGTCATAGTATCACAAAATATATTTTTTATTCCCTTACTACTAATCAGATACCAATGGAATATGGGGAGGTACACCATATGGTGCGTAGAAGACATAACACTACTGGAAATATAATATTTCCCAACGGTTCACAACTGTTGGGAAAGCCCCTCTAACCGTTGGTATATTATATACCAACGGTTGTGATAACCGTAGGGAAGTAAGCCGTTGGGAAAAGGTTTTCCCAACGGTTTACTGGAAACCGTTGGTATAGGCTCATAAAAGCCACCCTATCCCAACGGTTCTTCCAAACCGTTGGGATAGTTTTTCCCAATGGTTTGGGAGAACCGTTGGGAAATATCAATATCCCAAACTCTT
Source organism: Viscum album (assembly GCA_963277665.1). Taxonomy (NCBI): domain Eukaryota; kingdom Viridiplantae; phylum Streptophyta; class Magnoliopsida; order Santalales; family Viscaceae; genus Viscum; species Viscum album. The sequence continues at coordinate 1,736,462,226 of OY728157.1, read as the reverse complement.
TCCCAACGGTTTAGAACCTTTGGTAAAAACTTCTTTAGGATTATATGCCAACGGTTTTAAACCGTTGGCATACCATATGCTGCAAATTGCAGCACCCTGCAATTTGCACAGCCCTTGTCCATCCGGCCCCTCTCCATCAGGCCTCATTTTGACCTCATTTTCAATCCAATAATTGTACCTACAATAAAATAAAACATACATATACAATTACGAACAAATTAATACACATTTAACATATAATGGATCCTGAAACTATACACATCCATAATTAAATTAGAATTCATAATGTAATTATAAACGTACATAATTCATATAGAATTCAATTTAAAATTTAGATGACAATTATATGTGGAATCCGAAATTCAATTCATAATTTGATCGGTTTTTTCTATACCATATATTTTTACCTCAAATGATGTCCATTTTAAACAAAATACATACACCTGAAGTGATACCGGACACACCACACCTCATATTGAGGCGGGGTTGACTCGTACACGTCACATTTGACCCATGGATCGTTGTGCTAAAGTATCGACACAATCCGAATGTGTTTGGACGGTTTTCCGTATGCCAGTTGATGTTTTTCACTTAAAATGACGTCCTTTTGAAATAAAAGACGGACACTATGAGTGGTACCGACCACACCGCATCTCCAACACATATGACCCATGGATCGTTCTCTTAAAGTTTAAATGGAAACCGAATGCATTTGGTCGGTTTTCCGTATGTACTTAAAATGTTGTCCATTTTAAACAAAAGAGTGACACTTAGACTAATCCTGACCACACCGCGACTCAGATTCATCCCGGGTTGGCTCATACATGTCACATATGACCCATGGATAATTGTGATAAATTATCAAAAGATTCCGAATGTGTTTGGTCAGTTTTACGTATGCCAGTTGTTCTTTTCATTTATAATCATGTCCATTTTAAACAAAAGAGACAGAGTTAGAGTGGTGTCGGCCACACCGCATCTCGGATTAATACGGGGTTGACTTGTACACGTCACATATGACCCATGGATCATTGTGCTAAAGTATCGATAGAATCCGAATGCATTTGGTCGTTCTTCCGTAGGTCAGTTGATGCCTTTCACTTAAAATGACGTCCTTTTGAAAAAAAAGATGGACACTTTGAGTGGTGTCAGCCACACCGCATGTCGGATTGAGGCGGGGATGATTCGTACATGTCACATAGGACCCATGGATCGTTCTCCTAAAGTTACAATGGAAACCGAATGCGTTTGGTCGGTTTTTCATATGTACTTAAAATGGTATCCATTTTAAACAAAAGAGAGCCATTTATACTGATCCCGGCCACACCGCGACTTGGATTGACCCGGGTTGGCTCATACACGTCACATATGACCCATGGATCATTGTGATAAATTATCAAAAGATTCTGAATGCGTTTGGTCGGTTTTGTGTATGCCAATTGTTCTTTTCACTTATAATCCTGTCCATTTTAAACAAAACAGACACAGTTAGAGCGGTGTCGGCCACACCGCGCCTTGGATTGAGGCGGGGATGATTATTACACGTCACATATGACCCATGGATTGTCCTCCTAAAGTTTCAATGGAAACTGAATGCGTTTGGTCAGTTTTCCATATGTACTTAAAATGGTGTCCATTTTAAACAAAAGAGAGCCACTTAGACTGATCCCGGCCACACCGCGACTCGGATTGAACCCGGGTTTCCTCTTACAGGTCACATGTGAGCCATGGATTTTTGTGATAAATGACCAAAAGATTCGGAATGCGTTTGGTCGGTTTTGCGTATGCCAGTTGTTCTTTTTCACTTATAATCATGTCCATTTTAAACAGAAGAGACATAGTTAGAGCAGTGTCGGCCACACCGCGTCTCGGATTGAGACGGGGATGATTCGTACACGTCACATATGACCCATGGATCATTCTCCTAAAGTTTCAATGGAAACCGAATGCGTTTGGTCGGTTTTGCGTATGCCAGTTCTTTTCACTTATAATCCTATCCATTTTAAAAAAAACAGACATAGTTAGAGAGGTGTCGGCCACACCGCGCCTCGGATTGAGGTGGGGATGATTCATACACATCACATATGACCCATGGATCATTCTCCTAAAGTTTCAATGGAAACCGAATGCATTTGGTTGGTTTTCCGTATGTACTTAAAATGCTGTCCATTTTAAACAAAAGAGAGCCACTTAGACTGATCTCAGCCACACCGCGAGTCAGATTAATCCCGGGTTGGCTCGTACAGGTCACATATGACCGATGGATCGTTGTGATAAATTATCAATAGATTCGGAATGCGTTTGGTCGGTTTTGCATATGCCAGTTGTTCTTTTCACTTATAATCCTGTCCATTTTAAACAAAAGAGACACAGTTAGAACGGTGTTGGCCACACCGCTCCTCGGATTGAGGCGGGATTGACTCGTACACGTCACATACGACCCATGGATCCTTGTGCTAAAGTATCAACACAGTCCGAATGCCTTTGGTCGGTTTTTCGTATGTCAATTGATGCTTTTCAGTTAAAATGACGTCTTTTTGAAACAAAAGACAGACACTTTGAGTGGTGCCGGCCAGACCGCATCTCCGATTGAGGCGGGGTTGATTTGTACACGTCACATATGACCCATGGATCGTTCTCCTAAAGTTTCAATGGAAACAGAATCCGTTTGGTCATTTTTTCCGTATGTACTTAAAATGGTGTCCATTTTAAACAAAAGAGAGCCACTTAGACTTATCCTGGCCACACCGTGACTCGGATTCATCCTGGGTTGGCTCGTACACGTCACATATGACCCATGGATTGTTGGGATAAATTATCAACAGATTTGAAATGCGTTTGGTCGGTTTTCCGTATGCCAGTTGATGCTTTTCACTTAAAATGACGCCCTTTTGAAACAAAAGACGGACACTTTGAGTGGTTCCGGCCACACCACGTCTCCGGATTGAGCTGAAACCACCTTGAAACATTCTAATTATTATTCGTGACGTGTACGCGTAGACGGCACGTCAATCGGATGTGCGGTTTGCGCGGTACGGCTCAATATTCGTGTTTTAAGTGATGCGCGCGCTTCGTAAACGCGCGTGAGGGGGGTCCAAACAGGACGAACGAAGTCGGAATGGCCTGAAATCAGACGACAAATACGGGAGAGTAATTTATGAAGTTTTAGAGCAGACGGCACGTCAATCGGACGTGCCGTGTGCCCGCGGTGACCGACAACGCAGTTCTGGTGTCATAAACGGCCAAAATGGGCGTCCAACGGTCAAATTCATAGTGGAAGACCTCAGATTGAGCTGAAACCACCATTAAACATTATAATTATTATTCGTGACGTGTACGCATAGACGGCACGTCAATCGGACGTGCGGTTTGCACGGTACGGCTCAATATTCGTGTTTTAAGTGATGTGCGCGCTTCGTAAACTCGCGTGAGGGTGGTCCAAATGGTCCGAACGATTTCGGAATGGTCTGAAATCAGACGACAAATACGGGTGAGTTATTTATGAAGTGGTTGAGCAGACGGCACGTCAATCGGACGTGCTGTGTGCCCGCGGTGACCGACAACGCAGTTCTGGTGTCATAAACGGCCAAAACGGGCGTCAAACGGTTAAATTCATAGCGGACGACCTCGGATTGAGCTGAAACCACCGTGAAACATTCTAATTATTATTCGTGACGTGTACGCGCAGACGGCACGTCAATCGGACGTGCGGTTTGCGCGGTACGGGTCAATATTCATGTTTTAAGTGATGCGCGCTTCGTAAACGCGTGTGAGGGGGGTCCAAACGGGCCGAACGAATTCGGAATGGCCTGAAATCAGACGACAAATACGGGAGAGTGATTTATGAAGTGGTCGAGTAGACGGAATGTCAATCGGATGTGCTGTGTGCCCGCGGTGACCGACAACGCAGTTCTGGTGTCATAAACGGCCAAAACGGGCGTCCAACGGTCAAATTCATAGCGGACGACCTCATATTGAGCTGAAACCACCGTGAAACATTATAATTATTATTCGTGACGTGTATGCATAGACGGAACGTCCATCGGACATGCGGTTTGCGCGGTACGGCTCAATATTCGTGTTTTAAGTGATTTGCGCGCTTCGTAAACGCGCGTGAGGGTGGTCCAAACGGGCCGAACGATTTTGGAATGGCCTGAAATCAGACGACAAATATGGGTGAGTGATTTATGAAGTGGTCGAGCAGACGGCACGTCAATCGGACGTGCCGTGTGCCCGCAGTGACCGACAACGCAGTTCTGGTGTCATAAACGGCCAAAACGGGCGTCAAACTGTCAAATTCATAGAGGACGACCTCGGATTGAGCTTAAACCACCTTTCAACATTCTAATTATTATTCATGACGTGTACGCGTAGACGGCACTTCAATCAGACGTGCGGTTTGCACGGTACAGCTCAATATTCGTGTTTTAAGTGATGCGCGCGCTTCGTAAACGCGCGTGAGGGGGGTCTAAACGGGCCGAACGAAGTTGGAATGGCCTGAAATCAGACGAAAAATACGGGAGAGTGATTTATGAAGTGGTCGAGCAGACGGCACGTCAATCGGACGTGCCGTGTGCCCGCGGTGACCGACAACGCAGTTCTGGTGTCATAAACGGCCAAAACGGGCGTCCAACGGTCAAATTCATAGCGGACGACCTCAGATTGATCTGAAACCACCGTGCAACATTCTAATTATTATTCATGATGTGTACGCGCAGATGGCGCGTCAATCGGACGTGCGGTTTGCGCAGTACGTCTCAATATTCGTGTTTTAAGTGATGCGCGCGCTTCGTAAACGCGCGTAAGGGTGGTCCAAACGGGCCGAACGATTTCTGAATGGCCTGAAATCAGACGACAAATACGGGTGAGTGATTTATGAAGTGGTCGAGTAGAAGGCACATCAATCGGATGTGCCGTGTGCCCGCGGTGACCGACAACGCAGTTCTGGTGTCACAAACGGCCAAAACGGGCGTCAAACGGTCAAATTCATAGCGGACGACCTCGGATTGAGCTGAAACCACCGTGCAACATTCTAATTATTATTCGTGACGTGTACGCGCAGACGGCACGTCAATCGGACGTGCGGTTTGCACGGTACGGCTCAATATTCGTGTTTTAAGTGATGTGCGCGCTTCGTAAACGCACGTGAGGGGGGTCCAAATGGGCCGAACGAAGTCGGAATGGCCTGAAATCAGAAGACAAATACGGGAGAGTGATTTATGAAGTGGTCGAGCAGACGGCACGTCAATCGGACGTGCCGTGTGCCCGCGGTGACCGACAACGCAGTTCTGGTGTCATAAACGGCCAAAACGGGCGTCCAACGGTCAAATTCATAGCGGATGACCTCAGATTGAGCTGAAACCACCGTGAAACATTCTAATTATTATTCGTGATGTGTACGCGCAGAAGGCACGTCAATCGGACGTGCGGTTTGCGCAGTACGGCTCAATATTCGTGTTTTAAGTGATGCGCGCGCTTCTTAAACGCGCGTGAGGGTAGTCCAAATAGGCCGAACGATTTCGGAATGGCCTGAAATCAGACGACAAATATGGGTGAGTGATTTATGAAGTGGTCGAGCAGACGGCACGTCAATCGGGCGTGCCTTGTGCCCGCGGTGACCGACAACGCAGTTCTGGTGTCATAAACGGCCAAAACGGGCGTCAAACGATCAAATTCATAGCGGACGACCTCAGATTGAGCTGAAACCACCGTGAAACATTCTAATTATTATTCGTGACGTGTACGCGTAGACAGAACGTCAATCGGACGTGCAGTTTGCGCGGTACGGCTCAATATTCGTGTTTTAAGTGATGCGCGCGCTTCGTAAACGCGCGTGAGGGGGGTCCAAATAGGCCGAACGAAGTCGGAATGGCCTGAAATCAGACGACAAATACGAGAGAGTGATTTATGAAGTGGTCGAGTAGACGGAACATCAATCGGACGTGCCGTTTGCCCGCGGTGACCGACAACGCAGTTCTGGTGTCATAAACGGCCAAAACGGGCGTCCAACGGTCAAATTCATAGCGGACGACCTCAGATTGAGCTGAAACCACCATGAAACATTCTAATTATTATTCGTGACGTGTACGCGTAGACGGCACGTCAATCAGACGTGTGGTTTGCGCGGTACAGCTCAATATTTGTGTTTTAAGTGATGTGCGTGCTTCGTAAACGCGTGTGAGGGTGGTCCAAACGGGCTGAACGATTTCGGAATGTCCTGAAATAAGACGAAAAATACGGGTGAGTGATTTATGAAGTGGTCGAGTAGACGGCACGTCAATCAGATGTGTCGTGTGCCCGCGGTGACCGACAACGCAGTTCAGGTGTCATAAACGGCCAAAACGGGCGTCAAACGGTCAAATTCATAGCGGACGACCTCAGATTCAGCTGAAACCACGGTGGAACATTCTAATTATTATTCGTGACATGTACGCGTAGACGGCACGTCAATCGGACGTGCGGTTTGCGCGGTACGGCTCAATATTCGTGTTTTAAGTGATGTGCGCGCTTTATAAACGCGCGTGAGGGGGGTCCAAACGGGCCGAACGAAGTCGGAATGGCCTGAAATCAGACGAAAAATATGGGAGAGTGATTTATGAAGTGGTAGAGCAGACGGCACGTCAATCGGACGTGCCGTGTGCCCGCGGTGACCGACAACGCAGTTCTGGTGTCATAAACGGCCAAAACGGGCGTCCAACGGTCAAATTCAAAGCGGACGACCTTAGATTGAGCTGAAACCACCATGAAACATTCTAATTATTATTCGTGACATGTAAACGTAGACGACGCATCAATCGGACGTGCGGTTTGCGCGGTACGACTCAATATTCGTGTTTTAAGTGATGCGCGCGCTTCGTAAACGCGCGTGAGGGTGGTCCAAACAGGCCGAACGATTTTGGAATGTTCTGAAATCAGAAGACAAATACGGGTGAGTGATTTATGAAGAGGTTGAGCAGACGGCACATCAATCAGACGTTCCGTGTGCCCGCGGTGACGGACAACGCAGTTCTGGTGTCACAAACAGCCAAAACGGGCGTCAAACGGTCAAATTCATAGTGGACGACCTCAGATTGAGCTGAAACCACCTTGAAACATTCTAATTATTATTCGTGATGTGTACGCGCAGACGGCACGTCAATCGGACGTGCGGTTTGCATGGTACGGCTCAGTATTCGTGTTTTAAGTGATGCGCGCGCTTCGTAAACGCGCGTGAGGGGGGTCCAAACGGGCCGAACGATGTCGGAATGGACTGAAATCAGACGACAAATACGGGAGAGTGATTTATGAAGTGGTCGAGCAGACGGAACGTCAATCGGACATGCTGTGTGCCCGCGGTGACCAACAACGCAGTTCTGGTGTCATAAACGGCCAAAACGGGCGTCCAACGGTCAAATTCATAGCGGACGACCTCATATTGAGCTGAAACCACCGTGAAACATTATTATTATTATTCATGATGTGTACGCGTAGACGGCACGTCAATCGGACGTGCTGTTTGTGCTGTACGGCTCAATATTCGTGTTTTAAGTGATGCACGCGCTTCGTAAACGCGCGTGAGGGTGGTCCAAATGGGCCGAATGATTTCGAAATGGCCTGAAATCAGACTACAAATACGGATGAGTGATTTGTGAAGTGGTCGAGCAGACGACACGTCAATCGGACGTGCCGTGTGCCCACGGTGACAGACAACGCAGTTCTGGTGTCATAAATGGCCAAAACGGGCGTCAAACGGTCAAATTCATAGCGGACGACCTCGGATTGAGCTGAAACCACCGTGCAACATTCTAATTATTATTCTTGACATGTACGCATAGACGGCACATCAATCGGATGTGCAGTTTGCGCGGTATGGCTCAATATTCGTGTTTTAAGTGATGCGCGCGCTTCGTAAACGCGCCTGAGGGGGGTCCAAATGGGCCGAACAAAGTCGGAATGGCCTAAAATCAGACGAAAAATACGGGATAGTGATTTATGAAGTGGTCGAGCAGACGACACGTCAATCGGACGTGCCGTGTGCCCGCGGTGACTGAAAACGCAGTTCTAGTGTCATAAACGGCCAAAACGGGCGTCCAACGGTCAAATTCATAGTGGACAACCTCAGATTGAGCTGAAACCACCGTGAAACATTCTAATTATTATTCGTGACGTGTACGCGCAGACGGCACGTCTATCGGACGTGCAGTTTGCGCGGTACGGCTCAATATTCGTGTTTTAAGTGATGCGCACGCTTCGTAAACGCGCTTGAGGGTGGTCCAAACGGGCCGAACGATTTCGGAATGGACTGAAATCAGACGACAAATACGGGTGAGTGATTTATGAAGTGGTCGAGCAGACGGCACATCAATCGAACGTGCCGTGTGCCCGCGGTGACCGACAACGCAGTTCTGGTGTCATAAACGGCCAAAACGGGCGTCAAACGGTCAAATTCATAGCGGACGACCTCGGATTGAGTTGAAACCACCGTGAAACATTCTAATTATTATTCGTGACGTTTACGCGTAGACGGCACGTCAATCGGATGTGCGGTTTGCGCGGTACGGCTCAATATTCGTGTTTTAAGTGATGCGCGCGCTTCGTAAACGCGCGTGAGGGGGGTCCAAACGGGTCGAACGAAGTCGGAATGGCCTGAAATCAGACGACAAATATGGGAGAGTGATGTATGAAGTGGTCAAGCAGATGGAACGTCAATCGGACGTTCCATGTGCCAGTTGATGTTTTTCACTTAAAATGATGTCCTTTTGAAACAAAAGACATACTCTTTGAGTTGTGATGGCCACACCGCGCCTCGGATTGAGGCGGGGTTGACTAGTACACGTCACATATGACCCATGGATCATTGTGCTAAAGTATCAACACAATCAGAATCTGTTTGGTCGGTTTTCCGTATGTCATTTGTTGTTTTCACTAAAAATGAAGTCCATTTTAAACAAAATAGGGACACTTTGAGTGGTGTCGGTCACACCGCGCCTCGGATTGAGGTGGCGTTGACTCATACACGTCACATATGACCCATGGATTGTTCTCCTAAAGTTTCAACAGAAACCGAATGCGTTTGGTTGGTTTTCCGTATGTACATAAAATACTGTCCATTTTAAACAAAACAAAGTCACTTAGAGTGGTCCCGACCACACCGCATCTCGGATTTAGGCGGGGTTGATTCGTATACGTCTCAAATGACCCATGGATCGTTGTCTTAAAGTATCAACACAATCCGAATGCGTTTGGCCAGTTTTCCGTATGCCAGTTGATGTTTTTCACTTAAAATGGTGTCCTTTTGAAACAAAAGACATACACTTTGAGTTGTTCCGGCCACACCGCACCTCGGATTGAGGCGGGGTTGATTCATACATGTCACATATGACCCATGGATCGTTTTCCTAAAGCATCAACACATTTCGAATGCGTTTGGTCAGTTTTTCGTATGTCACTTTTTGTTTTCACTTAAAATCTTATGGAAATTCATATAGAATATTTTTATATCATATTTAGTATGGATTAGGTTTTAGTTGATCATGCTATGAAACATTTCAGAGCTAATGAAATTAAGGAAGGTGGAGGGGCTGTCCGGGGGGGCTGTCCGGTGGGTGTCCGGGGGGCTGTCCCGGGACCAAGGAGGAGGGTGGGGGGGCTGTGCGGGGTCTGTCCGGGGGGTGTTTGGGGGTTGTTCAGGGGGCTGTCTGGGGTTGTTCAGGGGGCTGTCCGGGGGTTGTTTAGGGGGTTGTTCAGGGGTTGTTCAGGGGTTGTTCAGGGGGTTGTCCGGGGTTGTTCAGGGGGCTGTCCGGGGGGCTGTCCGGGGGGTGTTTGGGGGGTTGTCCGGGGTCCAAGGTGGAGGGTGGGGGGGTTGTCCGGGGGGTTGTCCGGGGGGCTATTCGGGGTCCAGGGTGGAGGGTGGGGGCTGTACGGGGGGCTGTCCAGGGGGCTGTCCGCAGGGCTGTCCGGGGGGTGTTTGGGGGGTGTTCGGGGTCCAAGGGGGAGGGGGGTTTGTCCAGGGTCCAAGAATGAGGGGGGTTGTCCAGGGAGTTCTCAAACACACAGCCACTAAAAGACAACAACATCCATAAAAACAGACAATATATAAAAATAACTCAACTCCAATACTATACTACGAGTCTAGATAAAACCAACAACTAGAATAGATTAAACATCAAATCTCAGTAATATAAGTCAAAAATGTAACAGATCAATATTTCCCACATCAGCATCACCATCACCATCATCATTATCATCATCACCCTCGTCATCGTCCTCCTCATCGTCCTCACCCTCCACAGCGCCCTCCTCCTCGCCTTCGCCCTCCTCCTCGCCCTCCTCATCTCCCTCCTCTTCCGCATCAGACTCCTCCCCATCATCATCTTCAAGCTGGACATCAGCCTGACCACCACTAGAACTGCCACCTGGTGCACCATATATAGAATGTATCGACGACATGTATTCATCAATCGCTGGGCTGGCCTCTGCTGGAAGTGTTGGACGTAGAACTTCAATAAATTTCATAAATGCACTGTTTGCCCTAGCAAACTGTTCTGTCGTCTCTGTGGCCCTTTTCTCAGCCTGTTCTTCCTGTGCCCTAAATTTCTGCAGCTCGGTGGTACTACAACTCATACCTGAGGCAGGCCAATACCTCGTCGGGGCTATCCTAGGTCGGCAGCGTACTCTGCCAGAATGATCCTCTCCCAACACCTGATGTAAGTGATCAGATGGCCCAAAATTGTCTGCTTCTTGGGCATCGAGGGACTCTAAAGCATCCTGTTACAAATATAAATATATTATTAAGTTACAAAATAGATATTAAAATATAAAATCAACAGATTAAAACTTACAATCTGCTGCTGAGTCGCTTCGTTGAAAGCACTTCCATCCTTTTTTCGTCTACTCGAGAAAAACAGTTTTGCTCGAGGCACACGTCCTTCAATATTTTGTACTTGCCTCTACAATGACATTGAAAAGAAAAGTTATATAAAAACATTAGCAAATGATTAAATAATTTATGAAACAGAAGAAAATGTAAGTCGTAAATAAAACTTATAAACAATTGTCATACCTGCTGCCTCTCATGATCCGGCATCGTCGTGCGTCCTAGTGTATGGAGGTATTTTTTTGCATCAATTTTTTTTATTTTTTCCAGATGATTCCTAAAAAAAATTCGATAATGAAAAGGATAATATTAATGCAAAACTTGAAAGTTATTATTTAAATACCTCAAATGTAATTCATATCTTGAACTCGGTACTCGTCCAATGAGTAATCATCTGACGATACTGCTCTATAGGACAATCATCCACGGCTGGTACCGCCTCTAACTCAGTGCCAACTCTAGCACGCCAGCCAATATACAACTCATGCTTGTAGGCTCTCCAAAGCTCGCCTAAATCCTTTAGACGTTCCAGTCGTGCACCCTCACCATCAGGAAAATTAAATCGAAGCTGAAATCAAAATATTAATTCATATAAATACAAAAATAATTCATGGCATTAAATACAATAGATTTTTTTACCCATATCTCTGCCCAAGCTCTATCTTTGACCTCATGTGGAAAATGTCTCCACGATAGTGGGCTGACGGGAATGATGTCGGAGTATTTGGCAAGCGTCGCCAGAAAACTCCGACATTGCTGCCCTGTTTTCTCAACCATCTGATTGTCTTCATTATATTCCACCATAACCTATGTGCGACGGTTCCACACCGAACGCATGCGTGTACGGCCCCGCCCCCGCCTCCTGTCAGTACATGTATCTGTCATGAAAGAAAAACAAATATTTTATCAAAACATGTTATAATGAAAATAAATATAGATATAAAAATTTGTTAGGGTTTTATAAATATACCTACGATAGTCTGATCAATGAGTGGCGCCGGATCCACAGAACCTGATGGAACACCCTCTGGTGGAACAGTAGTCGAAGACGATGGAATATAAAATCTCGGAGAGACAGAATTAGAAGGAAAAGAAGATGGAACGGCTGTATGACCTGATGCTGACTGGGGAGTGGGAATCATCATGGGATGTGAAAATGATGGGGCAGAAGATGCAGAAGGTAGCGAAAACATGGGAGGCCTAAATACCCCATGTGTCCCTAACGACACACCGAGATCATAATGTGGGAAGGCTGAAACGTCAGTGGGAGGGGCAGGGTCTAGTCGGGCACGCGCAGCTCTACGTCCACCTCTGGTACGAACCCTCCTCGTACCACCGGCCTGAGTACTAGGACCAGTACTAGGCTCCTCGTCGAATAACTGTCGACGTAACGGTGGATCCTACAAAAAAGTTTACAAAAAAATTAATCACATGACATTATATATTCTGTATATATATATATATATATATATATATATATATATATATATATTTGAAATAAAGTACTCACTGTAGGCACTAATGGTGGAACGCCCAGCTCCTCCATCTGACGATTGTTCTCCGCCATTTTTTTTCTTCGTCTCTCTTCAATTGGCTGCATTTCCTGCATTTGAAAACAAATATGTAATTAATTAGAAAAAGGAAATTAATGTGTAAACCAAAAAACTAAATATATGAGGGAATGAGGGGATTCATTGGTAATTTAGCTATCAATTGTTTTAGAAGAGCTTGAATGAATTTAATAAAACATACAAGTTGTAATGTTCACCAAGTTAGAAATATTATTTGATTTGGTTTGAATACAGTTCAATTCCAAATTAGAAAATGCAATTCAAATAAAACAGCAACCAATAAACATTGAAAATTCACATAATGGTTAAGTCAGCTAAAACATATTTGTGATCAATACTAAATAAATATGAATATTACCAACCTTAACAACCCAACTCGAGGTAAACCGAAAGAATTGAGAACATGGATGAATGATTCTATATATTTCCAACCACAACTTCAGGTTCACAATCAACTCTGACAATTGAGCTATTGGAGTCATCAAAAGAAATAAATGGATTGGTTCCAATGGCAATAGGGACAGTGTCAATTCCATCATCAGCATCATCAAAAATATGTCTTGGAATTACTTCAACTATGACACCAAATTCAAGTTGAAGTTGATATTTGACATAAAAAACTTGTTTAGCCATTGATGCCAACACATATGGTTCTTCGGTAGCAAGAGTGCAGGTCATATTAATTACTCTAAATCCACAATCATCAATAAATGTTCCATGTCTCGTCATCGAATCAAACCAATGGCATTTCATCATTGTGACTCGTCCATGAGAGTAATAATCCAATATTATTATTTTCTCAACGACTCCATAATAACCCACATTTTCAAGTCGCGATCTACTATCTGATGCACTGGCATAACAATCTGTTGTGGCAGTAACCATAATACCATCATGATGTGTTCTCATGTTTTTGGCTCATTCAGTGACAATAAATCTGTACCCATTGATAACAATTGATTTACAGTCACGAACCACGGTATTAGGACCAAAAGCCAAAGCTCTTATTTCCTCAGAGACAGAGTCAGCAGACAAACTCAATACCTACAATATAAATGACAGGTAAACTTAAGTAAATATTGAAATAATTAATTTAAACAGTAATATTTTTACCTTCAATTTTAACCAAGCAGAAAAATCATTGCTATGCAAAGTCTCTCTCCTTCTCAAAGATAAAGAACAATGCTTCCTATTTATCATTGTTTTATGTTCCCTGTAGATAAAAAAATATGAATAGTTTAACAGATATATATGTAAGATATACATATTCAATTTTGTTACATGATATAGTCATTGAACAAATCACAGTTGAACAAAACTGTGCGATGTGCCATCTCCCTCTCTTCATGGCTTAATGTCTTCAATTTATATGATCCAGGAATTCCTCTTGTTTGAGGAAGTGATGGAAAACTGGGTTCAATTTTCTCATATTGTTCTTCTTCATTTCTCATTGGTCTGTTCATTCTTGTAGTAAGATCAGACAAATACATCGAACAGAAATCCATACATTCTTGAGCTAAGTAACCGTTCATGATAGAACCATCGGGATGATTCTTGTTTCGAACATAAGACTTTAATGTGAACATATTTCTTTCAGTTGGATACATCCAACAAAAAGAAACAGGTCCTCCGAGAAGTATTTCAGTTGTAATATGGACAGTCAGATGCAGCATGCATGTGAAAAATGATGGGGGAAATATTTTCTCCAACTCACACAAAATTAATGGGGCATCTGTCAAAATGTTTTGCAAGAAAGACTTGGACAACTTCTTAGCACAAAGATCTCTAAACAAATGGCACAACCGAATAACACCCACCATTACATTATTGGACAAAAGATGATGGATTGCTATTGGAAGCAACTCATGCAGTAGAACGTGATAATCACGAGTCTTCAAAGATTTTAGCTTCAACTCTCTTTTGTTGACCCGTTTTGATATCTTACTTGAATAGCCATCAGGAACTCTAATAGTCTCTAATAATTCCAGAAATTGTTTTTTTTTTCAGTAGGTGTCATCACATAAGAAGAACATGGAAGTTTCCATTTATTTTCACTGATACGCACAGGATTCAATTCTGGTCCGATGCCCCAATCCACCAAGTCACGTCGAGATCGTAAATCATCTTTTGTCTTCCCCTTGACATTTAGAAGAACTGAAAGCAACATTTCACATATATTCTTTTCAATATGCATTACGTCTAAGCAATGACATAGAAAATTGGTTGACCAATAAGGAAAATCAAAAAAGATACTCCTCTTCCTCCAATTGTAACAGGTTTCTGTGGAAACATTCTTTCTCTTTCCAGATTTCATTTGACCCTTACCGAACGAAAAACTGAAATCTTTCAATTCATTAAGCACATCAGTTCCAGACATACGCTGAGGTGGATCATCGGTCTCTATAATATTATCAAATCTTTGACGATTCATTCTATATGGATGATCCTTTGGCAAAAATCGTCGATGTCCCATAAAATTGAAACTACAACGATGTTTCAGTCTTCTGGATCGTGTATTCTTCATACAAACTGGACATGAAAGTTTTCCCTTCGTGCTCCATCCAGACATCATTGCATAAGCTGGAAAATCATTGATCGTCCACATAAGCGCGGCACGCATCTGAAATATGTCTTTCGATCATGCATCGTATGTGCGCACACCCACATCCCAAAGAAGTTTCAACTCTTTTATTAAAGGTTGCATGTATACATCAATATCAATGCCGGGATCAGAAGGAGCAGATATGAGTATACTCATGAAAGTGAACGATTTTTTCATACACAACCATGGGGGGAAGATTATAAATGTGTATAAAAACTGGCCATGTGCTGTGCGAAGTAAGCAACTGCCCAAACGGATTAAAACCGTTGCATGACAGACCCAGCCTCACATTACGCACGTCAGCTGCAAAATCAGGATGTCGAGCATCAAATCTCTGCCATGCAAATCCATCTGCAGGATGAACCAACTCATCATTAGTCTTATTTCTCTTGGTATCATGCCATCTCATTTTTATTGATATGTCATCAGACATAAAAAGATTCTGGAGTCTGGGGATCAATGGAAAGTGCCACATTAGTTTCTGTGGAACGCGGGACGGCGTTCCATCAGATTTTGACTTCCAGCGGGATGTGCCAAATTTTATACATTCATTTCGTTCAGTGGTTTCTTCCCAGAATAAACTGCAATCTTTCGGGCAAGCATGAATTTTGTTTCTAGAATATCCAAGTTATTCAACTAACTTCCATGCCATATAGTGGTTTGAGGGAATATCTGCATCATCTGGAAGTAAATCCTTCAAGAGGGTAAGAATGTAATCGATTTCTGTATTAGAAATCCCATACATAGTTTTTCCATGAAACAATCGGATTAAAAATTCCAGCTTTTTCATTTTATCGCATTGTCGATATACTAGAGTCGTGGTAGCATCATTCAATTTTTTCACCCTATCAATATCATCATTTTCACTAGATGCATCAGTTGTCCTCATATCGACGTCTTCTTGAGTCGAAATCCTTTCTTTTTCATGATGACAAATAAACGGAAACCGATCATCTAAAAAATTCTCCATTCCAGTCCTTTCATTTCGATCATCACCAATTTGAGATTTCATTTTCTCCCCATTGTGATACCACACAAAGTAGTTTGCTTGAAAACCATTTTTGGTTATGTGGTAGCTGACTTCTTCACGACTCAACCAAGGTCTACCAACATAATTGGAACATTGGAAGTGTATGCGACCACTATCTGAAGCATTGTGAAATGAAAAATCTATAAAGCTCTCCAAATTGTTTTGAAAATCGCTTGAGATACGATCGGTTTCATACATCCAACTTCTGTCCATTCTGTAAAAAGAATTCATATAAGTCATTTTGTCATAAACAATTCAATAGGATTGAACTTTAATAGAAAATACATTTAAGTAAACGATAATGGAAGAAAATAATCATGGTATCAACTACACATGTGAAAAAAACAAACTAATATGTTATTGAAAAAATGTAAAACCAAAAAGAACTTAATGTGTTATCACATCAGAGCATGCCTCATCCCATAACCATATTAGTAGGGTATCCTCATATGCGATTTACCTTTTTGAATTAATATTCACTTCCTCACCAGGTACCTGAGTAGATTTCATAGATATAATCATCTCACATCCTGTAAGGCTTCCATTATGTATGATCTGCAGAATAATTTGAGTGATCATGAATCATGCATGGGATCTTCCCATGATCACTATAGACTATGAGAAGGAATTATGATAGGTCACATGAAGAACATCAAACACATATTTTAGATAATTTGAGACATAATATAATAAAATAATGTATAAATCTATGGAATTTGGGATAAAAGGTGGGTTGTCCACGGGGGTCGATGATGTTCGGACGGGGGGTTCGTGAGAGCACGACCACCCCCTGTGGCCAGCCCACCCACCCCCCTGGACAGCCCGCCCACCCCTCTTTGACAGCCCGGCCACCCCCGTGGACAGCCCGTCCACCCTTGTGGACAGCCCGCCCACCCCCGTACCCCCCTGGACACCCCGTACCCCCCTGGGATAGCCCCGACCACCCTCCCAAACAGCCCACACCCCCCTCCCCTGCAACCCCACCACCACCACCTAGACATACCAACCCCCCTGGACACCCCACACACCCATCCCCCACCAGGACACCCAACCGAAACCCCCAGGACAGCCCACACCCCCTGGACAGCCCCGCCCACCCCCGTGGACAGCCTTTCCCACCCTCGTGGACAGCCCCGCCCACCCCCGTGGACAACCCACCCACCCCCGTGGACACCCCCTACCCCCTAGACAGCCCAACCACCCCCGTGGATAGCCCACCCACCCCCCTCGACACCCCTTCTCCCTATGGATATCCCCCCCCCCTCTTGGATAGCCCGCCCACCCCCTGGACACCCCTACCCCCTGTGGCCAGCCCACCCTCCCCGCTGGACAGCCCGCCCACCCCTCCTTGACAGCCCGTCCACCCCCGTGGACAGCCCGTCCACCCTTGTGGACAGCCCACCCACCCCTGTACCCCCCCCCCCCGGGATAGCCCCGCCCACCCTCCCAAACAACCCACACCCCCCTCCCCTGCAACCCCACCACAACCACCTAGACATACCAACCCCCTGGACACCCCACACACCCCTCCCCCACCAGGACACCCCACCCACACCCCCAGGACAGCCCACACCCCCTGGACAGCCCTGCCCACCCCCGTGGACAGCCTTTCCAACCCCCGTGGACAGCCCCGCCCACCCCCGTGGACAACCCACCCACCCCCGTGGACGCCCCCTACCCCCTAGACAGCCCAACCACACCCGTGGATAGCCCACCCACCTCCCTCGACACCCCTTCTCCCTATGGATAGCCCCCCACCCCCTTGGATAGCCCGCCCACCCCCCTGGACACCCCTACCCCCTGTGGCCAGCCCACCCACCCCCCCCCCTGGACAGCCCGCCCACGCCTCCTTGATAGCTCGGCCACCCCCGTGGACAGCCCGTCCACCCTTGTGGATAGCCCGCCCACCCTCGTACCCCCCTGGACACCCCGTACCCCCTGGACACCCCGTACCCCCCTGGATAGCCCCGCCCACCCTCCCAAACAGCCCACACCCCTTCCCTGCAACCCCACCACCACCACCTAGACATACCACCCCACCTGGACACCCCACACACCCCTCCCCCACCAGGACACCCCACCCAGACCCCCAGGACAGCTCACACCCCCTGGACAGCCCCGCCCACCCCCGTGGACACCCCCTACCCCCTAGACAGCCCAACCACCCCCGTGGACAGCCCACCCACCCCCCTCGACACCCCTTCTCCCTATGGACAGCCCCCACCCCCTTGGATAGCCTGCCCACCCCCCTGAACACCCCTACCCCCCGTGGCCAGCCCACCCACCCCCCCTGGACAGCCCGCCCACCCCTCCTTGACAGCCCGACCACCCCCATGGACAACCCGTCCACCCTTGTGGACAACCCGCCCACCCTCGTACCCCCCTGGACACCCCGTACCCCCCTGGATAGCCCCGCCCACCCTCCCAAACAGCCCACACCCCCTCCCCTGCAACCCCACCACCACCACCTAGACATACCACCCCCCCTGGACACCCCACACACCCCTCCCCCCCTGGACACCCCACCCAGACCCCCGGGACAGCCCACACCCCCTAGACAGCCCCTCCCACCCCCGTGGACAGCCTTTCCCACCCCCATGGACACCCTCGCCCACCCCCATGGACATCCCACCCACCCCTGTGGACACCCCCTACCCCCACAATCCATTATCCAAAACATATCAAATTGGTTTGAACACAATCCATAATTCCCACAATCCATTATCAAAAACATGTAAACGTTCACGATAGCCTCCCCCAACTCTGATTTACATGTTTTGAACACTCTCCTTCCAAACATAGAATACAAAAACATTAAATAAGTCTTCAAAAACACAAACAATATCCTATTTAGATATTAATTTCAATAATCAATTAAACCACCAACACCTGGAAAAAATCTATTCATTAAAACAACTACAACAATATGGTTGAGATCAAATTTTACCTATTCATATGGGGTGTACCTGTTGGGATGGGGGGTGCTGGTGTTCGGATTCACGAGAGCAGTGGAGTCGAATGGGGTTCGCGAGAGCAGCGGAGCGAATAGATTAGGGCTCTGTCCAAATCGGGAGAGGAGATCGCGATCTGGAATTTGGGGGAAACCTTTTCCAACAGTTTATAAAAACCGTTGGCAAAGGCACACATTTCCCAACGGTTACAGTGAACCGTTGGGAAATGTGTGAGTTTAGCACCCCTTTCCCAACGGTTCCAGTGAACCGTTGGGAAAGGGTCCACCGAAATTCCCTTTGCCAACGGTTTTGTTAAACCGTTGGCAAAGGCTCACTATACCAACGGTTTAAGTAAACCGTTGGTATACTACCATTGGTAAAAGACTAAATTCCAGTAGTGTAATGGGACACTAGTTAGTGGTCTCAAATCAAGGCACTACCATGTGGTATTAGAGAATATTTTTGTTATCATTCTATTTGGGATATGGTAGATAATGAATAAGGGAATTTCAGAGCTTATGATGGATCTAATACTGGTGATTCATAAACACCTTTCTAGTGGGAAGTCCAAGTTACCCAATGTATATGATTGTTGTTATTTTTTTTATTGTTATTTCTGATATTTTGATTCAAATATGAGGTTTTGAGATTTATATTTTTTTGGTTTGAGTTTTATCATGTATTAGAAAGAGAAATATTTATTTATCATTTTTAGTGTGTAGAAATCACATCACCTATATGTGTATGTGAGTGATTTATTTTTCTAATGAGAGGTTCGACAATGATAACTTATATAGTGTTTTACCATAAAACCTTTTTGGGACATTATACTCATCAAGACCATAATTTTCACTCATGGGTGGTTTTTTATGGTAGGTCATGTGGATCGGATGGAGATTATTTTTTGATATTATTTCTATAGAGAGCCTTTTTATAATGGATATAAAGGTACCCATGGTGGTTTATTCAACCATTGTAGGGGTGATATAAATATGGGTATACATTACCTTGAGGATATGGATACCCCTATGAGGGTTAATTATAGGCATATAAGTTAACTATATTGTGATTTGATGTTCTTAGAGAGAGATTATTATCAAATCTTGGTTTTAAAGGGTAGTATTGGTGGGAATTATAGATTTATAATTGAACATTCACTTTGATTAGCATAGTGGGATTTCAGTTTCATGCACCTGGTTTTGTAATGATGTATATGTAGTGGGTGATCGTGTGGAAGGACTTAGAATGAGTGAGATTCCATGGGAAATTAGGAAAAAAATAATAGAAGAGTTATTTTGGATATTTGATATTGACATGTTCGGAATCATGGTATATTATTTTGGTGTGTGAGTCGAGGATTAATTCCATGATTTATTGGAATATGAGTCTGATTGTTTTAAATAATGGTACAAAAAAATACACCCATTATAACTGAGTTAGATAGAGGGTATGAGTATGTGTTAGGATTCTTAGAGGTTAAATATACATTAAAAGTTTTGAGTCAATGTTTGAATGGATATTTCATAAAATCATTGATGTGTGAGGGTGAGAGTGAGTTGATATGGATGGTTCCTATTGTGTTTTGGATTAGTGAGTGGCCACATGTGAGTCAATAAGTTCTGAATTTGATAATATTCTTCCAGGATAATTGGTTTAATTTTTTATATGTATTTTGGGTTTTTATTTTATAATAGTTGATGACATAATGTATGGATTGAGGTATCATAGTACATCCAATCAATGGTATTCCCCAACACAAGTTTTCAGGATGGGTGAGAATCGTACAGGCGATGATTGAAGCTATAAGGCATTGTTCTTAAGGATTGATGTAAGGGAATATGTATGGTAGGGAGAACTCCATTGGTTATTAGGGGGTGTGAACCACATTATAGAAGGATTTTAATGATCATTGACGATAATGTTTATAATGAGTCTGGAATGGGTGTAGATCATTATTTCATGCTTGAATATAGTTATGAGCATGATATTCCCTTTAAACTATTATGTTTGGTTATAGATAGGTAATAGGCTATAAATATTGAATATTTTACTTTAGTGGGGAGAAAATAAGGATACTTCTGTAGTGGGTAGAATTGAATCGATTGTAGAGGTATAACCCTCACATTGTAAGGGTCATGGATACTATGAATCTGGTTTGCAGATGATCATGATGAAACTAGGTTACCGATGTGCAAGAATATATTTTTTGAACTGGTTCTTTGGTAAATATTTTATTTGAGATTTAAATTTTGTGTCAAATATAGTCTTAATGTTGACGTTGGGACCAAGTTAGAGTTGATGTGATCTGAGAGTAATTCATATCTGAGGTCTTTCGATAATTGTAGAGATATTATGATAGTTAGTTTTGTTTCTTGAGGATCAAACCATGGAATTACATTCATTAAAAAGTTATTACTTATGTTTGGGTAATTATTCATTCATGTGATGTATCTAGGGATTTAATGGATTGTGATTGGATGTTGAGATGGTGCATCAGTGAGTGTGGCTGAGTATTTTCATGATAGTTCTAGATGAAGAGTACCAGTCATCTTTTATGTGATTAATTATGGAGGTGATGTGGAAACCAAAAAGATAATGTCTATGTACTACTCAAAGTGTGTAATCGGTAAGTGATTCCAATGGTGGAGAGCACCGTGACTCATAATCAACCTTTACGAGTGGATTATTATGGTGGGAAGAACCGTAATCCCAAGTATTAATCAATTTATGAAACTTGAGTCCTTGATAAATAATGTTATATTGTATTTCTCTCTCAGTGTCTGTAATGTTGGAAATTAGGTAGCTCTACCCTTTATGAATTGTGTTCTTTATGCTTGGAGTGCACAATGGAAGATCAATTGGAAACTAGGACTATAATTTTGTGGGTTTGTAATGAGTTTGAAATATTTTTAGGTAAAGATTAATGATTGTAGGGAAACTAAAAGAATTATGGTGGTATATTTATAGAAACATGTGTCATTACAGGCTATGAATTAATATGGAATTTTATATTTTATTCAAGAGAAAGGGATATTTGGATAATTTGGACTCTAATAATGATTTAGAGAATTGAGAAATCTCAATAAAATGTATCAGGGCATGAATCAAGACATGATAGGAATTTTTTGTGATTGGGTTAACATTGGAGAAGGGTTGGGGTGACCCCTTTGATGAATTTTATAGCATGCATATGTTCACGCCCAAACATTTAGGTTACATCATGATGGTCTATCATGAGGGGAGTTGTGTAAAGTTTCATTGAGGTGTTACCCATTGAGGGAGGGAAGTCATTCCAATTGAACTTGGGCCTCACATGGGAAAATGTACGTCACACAGTTATCTATAAAGGTTGTACCACAACTGTGATAGGTAGGGGGATAAATGCACTTATATCGACGGTTTCACCATAACTATTAGGAGTTGTGACAAAAAATGGTGGGTAAAATGAGTATTGTGTAATGATCCTCTTTATTGTCTCATGGATAACATTTATGCCAATTTCTTTAGCAGATTAAAACAATCATTTTTGTGTTCAACCCTCTCCATGACTTAGGGTGAGAGTAGCATTGGGATAGGGTCATTCAGCTAGACCTCCCATCCACATCCCATGATCAATACCCATTTTGAAGGTGTTGTTTATTAGGATATTTTGTAGTGGTTTAAGGTGAGTCTCTCCTTCCTTCCCACTATTTTGATTCCACTTCGCTATTCCAATAATTTTATATGATTTTAGTCTAGTATTTTGATATTTTTTCAATTGGAAGATGGTGGAATCATGTGAGTATAGTGTTTATTTTCATTGACGTAATTAGAGGAGGTCTTGGAATGAAGAAGATGCTAGGTTTCATATGGTTTCGATGATGCAGAGATGACTGGTGTGTTTTCAACAGAATATACCCATTGGGATTAAATTGAATAATAAATTCTATATTGTTTCAATTAATTATTTGTATATTTATACTTAATATAAAAGACGTTTAATTAGTGTTAGCCTATATGAGGCATAAATGATATTGAGTAGGAATATGGGGATTATTCTAAAGATAGTACATCTATGTTCAAGGAAGGTGGTCCCTTTAATAAATAACCATATGATTTCTTATGTATGATTGAGTGTTCCTTCAGGTTTTCATGGGATCAGTAAAGGGATAAGGATCTAGAGTGTTATATGTAATGGGAAAGGGTGGAATTGATCATTCTAGGGTTATAATAAATGTACACTTTCAGATTGGGTATCTTGGAATTGTTCTATGACTACATCAACAAGGGGGAAAGGTGCTAATTGATATTTTGATATACCTTTTTTAGATATGAAGATGTGTGGTGTAATGTGGGTATCCAAGGTAGGTACCCGTAGGAATATTCAAGTAAGTATGAGAGTATTTTTCCTAGTAGAAATGGGTGATATGGTTTTACGTCTCACACTTTGTGAGGAAAATCCGGTTGATAGTGGAGTGGAATATTGGCATGTTTCATGAGTGGGATGAGTTATTTGGGGTTATATATGGTTTAATTCAGAGTGGTTTCCATTGGGTGGTGTATTGGGAGCTCTGATAAGGGAAATTTGATACAAATTATGGTTTGAGGTAATAGGTTGATTAATTCTCATCATTATTTCCATCCAGCTTAGTTTGAGTTAGATCATGATGGTCCCTGGTTAGTGAGGTTGGGATATGGGTAGTATTTTGAGGATGTTTCGACTGGGCATTTTCATCTTGGTTCAATCAGAGATATTGGGATAGGGAGTCACAATAAGGTTATGTGGGTGGTTAGTTTCTATAGAATGAGACAAATATAGGTCTTGAGGACCCTAGTAGATCAGATGATAATTTCTAGAGGCCTCAAACAATGTAATTATATAACTAAGATTGTTCTTAGTTAATTGGACTATGAGAATGGATGTATAATGAGATATGTGTGGTGTTGAGGGGATGTGTCTTTAATTACTATAACCCAAATGAGGATTCTTGAGTTTTTAGAATGATCAACATTCGTTTCTTTTCAATTTCATGTTTCTGTTGACCATATTATTGTGATTGTATATAGAACATGTTATGGATGATGATGGGCCTCAAGGAATGGCACAAATTTAGTGATAAGGTGTTTGGAAAACCCAACTATGAGTTTGAAGGTAGTGGTTGGGATATGAGTTAGATCATTACTTGAGATATAAAGTAGTGTTTGTTATAATGATACACCTTGAGTGAGATTGTGTTGGATGAACCCCAACTTTAGTGATAAGTTTGTGATTTTTTGATGTGATATTGGACCTTACCTTAAATGATAAGTTATTATTTAGGATTATGGAATTTTCTTGAGTGATAATATATTGGAATAGATATCCTAGAATGAAGAGGATATTCCAGTTATAGTGCAATATGAGATATATCATAAGGACCATTCATGAGTATAAGGTAGTGGTTCAGATTGGGATGTTGGCCTGACATTGAGTTAGAAGGTAGTGGTAAGACCACCTTGAGTGTGATGGAGAGTCCAAGATTCTCATGAAAAAAACTTCTGTGTATCTTTAGTAGTGATAGAGTTTTGGTAACACCATACCCTAAGTCTGAGTGTATGGTTATGGGTTTATGGCATGCAGATATTGTATTCCAAATTAAGATGAATTTGGTATGGTCATGTTTAATGGTATCCGGGTGAAAATGGAATGACTTGTCATGCAAGAAGATATGGTGGCATAGTTAACACATGGAATCTTTACATTATTGTGTGTATATATGTATTTATATTATTTTACCTATTCATTTAAATATATTATGGTGTTTACTAGGTTAACTTGATGAGACCCTATTGAGATATATTTAGAACATTCTACTTGGAAATTACGGTGCATTTGCAGAACATATGTCTACTTTACAGGTCTAACCATGGGTTGTGCAACTGAACGAGATCAAGAAGATTCATAGGGTATTGGATATTTCAATGATTTCAGGCTCATGTATAAGAACAAAGTATCTTATATATTTATTCTTTTTTATTATTTATTTTTTATCATATGAGTGATAAATTAGTGGATGTATTTATATATGATAACATTTCCTTTTTTATGGCTTGATTTTGATTTATAGATCCTATAAACTCTCATGTTTATTATGAATGATTCATGGTTATTTTTTTATTTATTATTACGATATTGAGGGTATAGTCTCCCCAAATGTATGATTTAATACCTCTACAACAGTTAGTGGCCTCTAATGTATAGGGATGCACAAATGAGGTCTTGTAGCATGCCATTCAAGAAACTAGAGAGTGGACTCGGGCTATGCTGTGATACAAGTATGTTGGAACACTATTAGTGTATAATCCTTGGATTATTCCTCTATGGTGAACCCTTTTTTCTTTTTTATTCTTGAAAGGGAATATCCGGGAGTGGCTTTTTTGAACCCTCCACACCAAAAAACCCCCTTCCCACAAAGAGGTCATCTGGGGAAGCCCCATCCAGGAAGGATCTGTTGACAGTTGAGATGTAAGATCATCCCATGGGGTAAGAGTCCGATCATCGATGGTTTGACATATCAATCTGTCAGCTAGGTGGTCTTCTCCCTTATACTAATAATTATTTTTCACTCAATGTCAGTGTTCGATTCCTGGGAGCCCACTCTTGGGAGAATTTCATCCTCCCATGATCATCTCGCCTTATTGGGTCAGCCCTCCCATGAATCGAATACCCAAATTCACCCCTCCCACATAGAGTTTTTTTAGAATGTGACTGTAACAAACCCTCCAACAAATGGAATGATGATGCATGCTATTAAATTATTTACATATATTCTTTGATCATGTGTAAAATATTTTTGAGGAATATTGGGACTAATATCTTCCACTAGGTGACTTCTCTCATAATAATAATTATATTTATATAATATTAATGGAACTATTTGGTGCATTGAATGGTCTCCCATGTCATTTTTTTATACTGGATGGATACTACTAATAAAACTCTTGTGGAATGAATAATTTTATAGGAAATGAAAAATCAAGCTTAATTCATTTATATGTGAATGATCTGAGCTCCGATTTATCATAATTAATATGTTAATCTTTGATGAAAGCCCTTAGGACTTTATATTATAGATTATGTATTTTTAAAGTAACTTGTAATTATGGAAATTAGTATATTTGGAATCAAGGTAAATATTTTCCATGATATGTCATTGTTTATAAACCATATATTGAATTATTAAAATGGATTACCAATTGGAATTTCTATTATGTTATGTTTTTATTCATATAAATTCCAATATCTTTAAACTAAATAGTATCAATTGGACCTAACCTGTGTCTTATATTAGGAGGCAATTTTTTAGAACCTAATTTTTCTTATTTGGAAAAACCTATTCTAATTTTTAATGGTGAGAGTGCTTGAAAATTTTTCAATAATAGAAATTCAAATAGTTGGAAGAATTTTAAGTCTTTGGATTTGGTGCATGGGTTTTATTTTTTAATATATGTTTAATTTTGGCTGAAACAATGATGTATTAAAGTATTATCATGGTTTTCTATTTGAAATTATTAAATATTGGTTTAGACCATCTAAAATTTGAATTTTATTACACCATTAGAACAAGAATGGTATTTTTACCTTGGGTATAAACATTCATTAGAATCTAAATTTCATAGAAAAGTTGGGAGAGGTTTTACCAAGTCTATAAAGACTATTACACAATCCCGAACATCATTAATTCTAATCTTTAATTAAGGGTTTCGGGTCAGTATGTGTTTAAAAGTATCATTCATAGTAAAAACGATCATGTATATTACCCTTGAATCCTAAGATGTTAGGTATATATAAATGGATAGTCTAATACAATTTCTGAGAGATCATGTATATTGTACATAAAGATGAGATTAAGTTCCATGTTTTCTATTTAAAAAGATAAAAAATCCTCTATAACACCACATTAACCACTTAAAACATGTTTTATGATTATATAATTATCTATGGGTGACTTGGAGGGGTCTCTTATTACCTATTTGATGGATAATTAGTATGTATAATGAATTTGAAATCATAACTTGTGTAGGATATATATATAATTCTTTACTCTGGGATTTTCTTATTTTATAGATTTGATAACAGGAATTGGGATTTTCAATATTTGGATATAATTGAATGGATTGTTATTTACCATTCATCTTTGTGTATATTTTAGTGATTTATTCTATTACAAGATCATATACAACAGATTTCAAGAGTTTTAGAATAAAACCTATGTATAGGTGGTTTCAAACCTTTTTAGGAGATCTGTTTGTATGGATAATCTTGTTTATTGATTATGATTCAAAATTTATTTGAATTTCATGATTTGTGTGGAAATACTGATTTGTTTAAAATAATGACCAGGATGTAATAATTATTTTCTCATATTTTGTTGTTTATATATATGAAGTGGTTTTTAAGGTTGATAATGGTAATTTTTCAATTGAATTAATTTGGATTGTTGAATAATGTATGTCTAATTATGTTTTCCATAGTTATTGGTGATTTTGATACAAATTTTATTTATATTGGAATGTTGAATTTTATGAAAAACCATTGGAGAAGGATTTAATTTTTTTAAATAAATTAATGGTGTATGATTTGTAAATTTATTGCTTTTGTATGTACATGGTTTGAAAAAAAATTCATGAGACTTGTTTTGAAACAACTAAATTTTGTACATTGTATAGTGGAAATTTGGTGTGTATAAAGGTAAAAAATGGGCAGGTTGACGGGAGGCTAGGAGATGAAACATAGGTTTATGGTTTTGACATGTAAATGGGTACACATAGGCTACTGAAAATTATTTTTTATTTTCTTATAAAATCACTTTTTAAGGAAAGTGGGAAACCATAATGTTCAGCATAACAACCAAAAAACAGAAAATTCCGAAGCACAAAAAGATTCTACCTCTGCCCAGCATTTTCAACGTGAGTGGGTCCACCACCAAGACATGAGCACTCAGACGGTCCCTTGCAAAGATGCACAGGCACAATCCTGATGGCCAGGCCATACCCTCTCAGAGTCCAAGTTCCATGCTGGAGTGGTGAACTCGTCCTCTGAACCTCATCTGAAGTAGTACGAGAAAAATGCTAGGAATATAACCCCAAATGGGTACACATAGGGAAACCAAGAAAGTGATAACTAAATTATGGTCTGGAAAAAGACCATTCATGTTGAGTACCTGGCTCTCATTTGATTGATTGGATTATGCTTAGTGTATGGATTAATGTAATGGATTATATAGAAATAAATTGTTTCTATTAGTATTTTAGAAATTGATAGTCTCTATTGGATTAAAAAATAGGGAGTTTCCATTTGGTTTTATAAAATACAGAGTTTTCTTGGATTTTGGGAAATGAAAGGATTTCAAAAATGATTTTTTAAGGGATAATTTGGTTTTCAAATTGATTCAAATATAGGATTGAATTTGTGATTTCTAAAAAAATATAGTTTTTATGTTTATTAAAATTATTTGGATTTGGTTTCTTGGATTTTAAATGTTTTTAATAAATCAATGGTTTGGATAATAGTTTGGTTGATTTATCATCATTTACCATTATCATATTTTTTTATTTACTCCTTTATAGAAGTATATTGGAGTCATTAGGGTAATATTATTTAGTTTATACTCATACTTAACTTGTAAACACTGATGTACTTATAGATAAGATTGATAATGATGTGGGAAAGTGGGAGACCCCATTATTCATTAGTGGTAAGAAATATATTCATATTGAATATATGGATAAAGGAGTTGAAAACTTGGGATAGAGTCGCATTATTGTTTTCTATAGCATGTATTCTTGTTTTTTATTTGATTTTTACTATATAAAAGTATAATTGTATGTGATATAATAATTTTAAAAGGGTTTTAAAAGATTTTTTCATTCACATCCACCCCTTTTGCTTTATATTTTTTTGGGTAAAATGTTCACCAAATGGTTTATTTTTATCGCCCGCCACTTATTAGTAGCCTCTGGAAATTGGTAAAAAATGCAAGGCCATGTAGAACCTGGGATGAGGGCTCCATATTTTAGCCCCACAATTTTGAGTAGTACCAAAATAATCAAAAAATGACTATTAAGTGAATTAATGATGTCAAAATTTACTAGATAATTTTTATATGAGATCATGTATAATAACAAAAGTTTCCATGTAGAAGTGTAAAAATGACCATATAAAAGAGATAAACCAACAATCAAAGTCAACTCAATCCATTATGAATTATTTTTTAGAATTTATTGATGATAAATCTTTAATTCTAGATATTTTAAGTGGTCATAACCGTTTCTAGGACATTGTAAAATATTCCACCATGTCAACTGATTAGGCACAAGGGACCAATTGACTATGTAGTATACTTAATAAAAATATCTTGATTTATCAACATGACCATAAAGACAATGTGAACCATACAATCAATGTGTTTTAAATTTAGTTTCTTTATTGGATTTAATGGTCACTATCACACTTAATGGCATTTAATTTTATGATATTCAGTGATTTTTATGTTAATTTTTATAACAATTTGGGGATGAATAAAGAATTATTTTTCAATAGACATTTTTAAAATGGAACTCTATTTATAGGGGAAGGATTTCCATGTAAAAATTTTATTGTTTAATTTGTTTCAATTTTGGGAAAAAAATTTATATACATTAGTTTTATTAAAAAAAATACAACACACATGGAGATCAAAGATGATTGAAAAAAGTACTATAATTA
Source organism: Viscum album (assembly GCA_963277665.1). NCBI lineage: Eukaryota > Viridiplantae > Streptophyta > Magnoliopsida > Santalales > Viscaceae > Viscum > Viscum album. The sequence continues at coordinate 1,736,432,491 of OY728157.1, read as the reverse complement.
TGAATAATAAGGATACTATTAAAGGATATATTGCATCAGATTTTTAAAAATTGAATTCATGAAAATAATAAAACCTTTTTGAGATTTAATTTTATCATACTCTTATTTTATATTTCTTTATGTTTTTTAAGAGCTTGAATATTTTTATTTAAAATTGTTTTTTAAACTCTCTCATTTTACTATAATTTTTTATCATTCTATTTATTTAATAACCCTTACTTTTTTCCTGAAAAAAATGAATATCTTTTTGGTATAGAAACTAGGAAGATTTTATAGTGTTTGTATACTCATTCAAGGTTATAGACCAACTGAGTGCAAAAGAATATTAATACTTAGAGATTATATGATAGTGATTTATTTAAGTGGAAAATATTATGGTATGCCTCAAACCTAAACTATTTAGTTAAATATTTGTTTTAATTTATATGTTTATATTTTAGACTTATTCTATAATGATTCATTTGACTATATATGAAATAATGACTTTTTTATAATCGTGTTTAGGGAAAAAATGATTTTAATAAATTATTTTTCATTATCAAAATTATTTGATACAATTATAATATGTATATTGAAGTGATAAATCTCTATTTTTTATGAGTAAATATATTTAAAATTTTAATAATTTCCATAAAATATATAATTCTACACTGATTAGAACTTTGAGATACATATATAAAATTAAAATTCATTTCTATCATATTTTTACTTACAAATGTGTCTTTAAACTTAAGGGATTTTTAATTTTTTTAAATCATATATTTTTATATGGGAAACTCAATTCACCCCTCCTCTTGATTTATACAATGAGAAATACAATTTTTTTGAAATTATAGTTGGGTTATATTGGAGATCTTACATGTATAAATGAAACAATTTATTAAAAAAACTCTTTTTCCTCGAGGTCAATCATGATAGATTTGGTGCCTCTTAAGAAAAATTATATTATTTAACATGTTCTTAATGAATATTTCTCAATATCAGCAAAAGGAATCATGTTTATTTGGTCTTATAAATGTCAATTAATCACTAAAAACATCGGTAAGACCTATATTTTTTGACAGTATGTTAGTGCCTCCTATCAGAAAAGAAATACAATAATTAAGAGAAATTCAAACTTATGTGAATAAACAGAAAAAGTTCAAACAAGTATCATGTATATTTAACATTGGTTTTATGGTTTTTTCCCTGATATAGGAATCGTTGGACACAATGGATTGAATTCCTTTACAATTTAAAAAATTTATAAGATATGATAACTTTTTTAATATATATTATTATTTAACAGAAATCGATCATAAATATTTAACAATTTAATATTCATTTTGATTGGTTACAAATCACATAAACATCATATAAGTATATAAATTGTAATTTCCAATAGATTTATTTGGAATAAATTAAATAGAAATATGTGATATCCCATATTGGATATATATATATAACTATAAGACATGCATATATCACTAAATGTGACATTTCTATATTTGTGAAAGTGACAAATTTTACATAAGTATATGCTTCAAAGTGGAATAAATATATTGTATTACATATCATTATATCATATATATCAGTAAACTAGTATCATACTCCATAAGATGACTTATGTGAACACATTTATCTTTTCACCTCTAACATGTAATAAATTCTCTCATAATTTATGTATACATCCCCTTATATTAGATCATATATATCATCCTGTGAAATTATATCCAAAAATCTTTTAGATATCTTAGAAAACTATTTTTTATAATATATTTATACACTATATTAGTTTTTTACAAACTCTTTATAACAAAACAAATACTTAATTACATAACCATTTTTATAACCTTGTTATCCTTTTTAGTATTTAAAATGGTTATGAATGCCTAATGTGAAACTATATACAAATATAGGTCTATAAAAAATCATTATAGATACTGAATATATAATAGAAATTGATGTGTTATCCACAAAATATGTTATTCTTCATATTAGCATCCACCAAATGTATGTCATGCATTATGCATAATCATATGATCTCTTTATCCAAGGTATTGAGTAAATTCATGAGATTATGAAAATATCAATCTCATATAGATAAATCATATATTATTAATTCATAGAGTAAATTCCCATTAGGACTGATGATCACATTCGATTTCATTTATATAGATGACTGAATCACATGTTTTTATCTAATTAGACGAGCACAACCCATTAAATAAACCATGTAAGGACAAAAATTCCCCAATTATTCTCATTAAGGATACTGGATTTTTTACATGTCATACATAAGTAAAATATCATCTAGTTTGATAAAAATCAATTACATGGTCAATAACATATTAAACCACCCTGATTTAGATCATCCATAGGGATGTAATAATAAATGTATTAACGTATGAAGTTTAAAAAACTGGGTACACTATTAACCACATTTAATGGGGATTACAATTAAATTTTTACCCCAAGACAACCAATTATACTATGTATGACATTACATGCGGTATACATAGTGATTCAATCATACACAAAAATCAGATGTGAGTCTCACAAGTGAGCTTTGTATCTCTAAACAAGCCCGCACTCATGATATTCTTAACATATTACCATAACCCATTAATTGCTATAATTATCACTGACTAATGACACCAAAGTGATTTATATAAAATTTTCTTTATTATAATTTAACTCTCATGGTTTGTGAAATTCCCCTATAGGATTATTCAATCGCACTAAGAGTGGGTGAATCTGTGCGACATATTTTACCAAATTTGTTTATCTTATAATTTTTACTCTTTATAATAATACTAATATAGTGGTTGAGATGTATATATATATATAGATATATATATATTAGTTTATGAATTCCAAATAAACAATGCAACACCCCAATTATTCAAAAATAACTCTATATTCAATAGCATATACAACATGCAACACTGAGATTAAACGAACCATGTTAGATTATTATAATATTATTATTTAAATATGACTGCTTAACCTAGTTGTTAAATTTAGGGGAAATAATATTATTAAATATTTTATTAAAAATATATAAAGGTTCTATGAAATAGAAACTTATTTATAAATTCATTTTAAATAAGAACTCAATTTTTAATAAAAACATGCATTTCCAAATTTACTCTTATTTCTTTTTGTGAGAAAATACTATAATTTATTTTTTGATATTTTAGAAATTTTATTTTATAAAATGAACATAATATTTTAATTTCTAATATGTATATTAAATTATGGTGATTTTTTTGAAATTTTTTGATTCTTCAGTAAATAGTGATAAATACTGATTTTTTAAATACCAATCATTTATTTTAATAAAATAATTATTTTAAAATTTAAATTATTATTTTAATTTGATTTAAATGAAACATAAGTATTATTTAGTTTCTTATATTCTAACTAAGTACATTTTTAGCATATTTAAACATGATTTTCGTATATGTCTATTCATAGGCTTAAATTGTTTTTTTCTGAAACCTGTTTTAAGGTAGATTATGTTTCAACATTTTAATTAATTATAAAAAATGTAATGTTGAACTATTTAAAATAATTTTATAAATTATATATCTAATTTTTTTATTTAAATTAAATAATTTGTTATTATTTTTTAAATAGTTATTATAGGATCATGTTATTCTTAAAGAATTCATTTCTTGAAAATTTATTTTTTAACACATCTCTAGGTTTAATGTTGAATAAAATTCTAAGAATTTTATAAATTGAATATGCTAAGTTGGATTTTATATTTAGAATATGAATAATTATTATATAATAATTTAAAATTAATTCCTTGAGATAATTAATAATAAAAATAGTAAAATAATTATTACCACAATTAATGTTAAAATCGTTTTATTGAGCGGTTAAACTAAATATGTAAATTGATTTTAATGTTTAAAAAATGTTTTATTTGAATGGTAAATGATTTGTTCAACCTTGAATATCTTATAATCCTTTATTTTTCAACTTTTTATGCACTTGTATTGATATTGACTTCTAATTATTGAATAGTTTTAGGTATTTATAAGAATACCACTTCTCCTCCCTCATAAAAGGTCACCCCTCTCTTTTCCCTTACATGATTCCAAAACCCATTGGTTTATCAAATAAATTAAAAAATACATTTATTACTTCCATACACATGTCTTATAATAATTTTATTTATCATTAATCCAAACTATGAAGGATTTAGGAAAAATCCTAAAGAGGTCGTTCGAAGAAGAGGTATCATTCTTAAACAAGAATATTTATTTTATTTATTTTTCCACCACCATCAATTACTATTAAAAAATAATGATATTATAAATAATATATAACAAATATAATATTATTTTAGTATGTTAATTTAATAAAGTAAATTCATCTCCACTTTAATCAAATGGGAAACCAAGCCATCGTTCATGTGCACAGCAGACTACCGCCTTACAAACCGATGTAATACATTATAAAACATCATATATCATGAATATTCATGATGATTTATTTAATTTTAACATATTATATCCATTATATATTAATAATTATGTAAAAAAACTATTTTATATAACTTCTTACCCTATCATCCATTGAAAAATGATATTTTCATTCATATGTATGGAAGACTACCACCTCGCGAAGCGATGAAATCTGTTTTTGTTACCACATCACATGGATGGTATATTCAATGTACTAAAAAGAAATAAGATGAATTGTTTATATAATAACAATTATTTAATTTTAAAATTACACTTACCTTTTTCCATCATGATTGTTGGAAAATCGAAATGTTACACATGCGTACATATAACCTACCTTCTCCATGATTAGAAAATAGTTAATTTTTCCTAACCATATTATATTGATGGGTTTTGAAGTATAATTTGTGTATAAAAAATATAACTATGTCATGATTATTATTCTGGAGATTATGGAACAATTACCCCTTTCATTGTGGTCAATACACCAATTCCATTTTGAAACTATAAATTGAGAATCCTCAAAACACACGACATAGAAAAAAATCATTAAATAACTAAATACATCATTAAAATAACTGAATTAAATTGTTTATGTATAATATATTAAACAATAATAAATTTCATAATTAAAAAAATAATTTATATAAGTTTATTATAAAAGATATAAAATACATACAATACAATGTCTGGACTGGGGGAAAGGGTTTCGTCTCAAAACCATTTCCTTTGTGACACATGTTTTTTAATGAAAATCATTTATTTTAAATTGATTATAAACTAAAGATTATATATTATATCAGGAATAATTAAAACATCATGATATTTTAATTTAAAATTACTTTTCTTCTTTCAATTGATTTATTATTCAAAAGTTACCAAATCTATAAGTCACAACCCCCTCCCCACAAAGTGTACCCCTCTTGGGCTGACAATGTGAGAAGGGAGATAATGACCCCCAAGTCCCACCTCCAATAGGCCCTGGGTTGGCGACTAGCACTGAGGGCATAGTAAACAAAAAAATGGGAGGCATTACCCTCTAAGAGAACACATGCAGAAGAGAGAGATAAGATAGACACCAACCAACTCCAACTCAACCAGAAAGATGAAAGAAATCCCAAGTACACATATCTAATGTCATAAAAAAGATACTACAACTGGAAGAGAAAAACTGTAAGTACCCAAAAGAAAGTAAAACAGCAGCAACCACAAGGCCGAACAGCTCCTGCAACCCCAAGAGAGTAGAAACCAGCTTGATCTCCCACTTGCTCCAAGTGACCTGAAAAATAGTTTATATAGAAATAGGGTGAGTATAATGTTATACTCAGTAGGATCCTCCCTGAATCCCCTCATGAAAATGTAAACAAGTCATGATAAAGCATAGTGATCAACAACTGAAACTAAATCATCATCTAAATAGGTATACTAAGTTCCCATCTTCACCAAGTAATGCATACAAGATTATATAAAATAATAAAGTATATTAAGGGTACCCCGCTACTACTTCCTCACTGGTTTGCCACTTTTCCCCAACATCACACGTCCTAAGAATCTCTCTGCAAAAAGGATTGCCCGCAGACACCTGGGCGAAGCACCACAATATGCACCTCGTGCAACAAAACCACCACATCTACACAAGAAAGTAACTATGTAGTTTCCGAGGGGCACCACAGCTCGCATAACATGTATCATACGTCGAGTATTATACCTCAAGCCATTACATCCCATACACCGAGTAAGGATCCTCAAGCCATCACAGCCTATACACGTTACACCTATAGTAGTCCATAAGATACTATATCCAGAATATGTGTGTGTGAATAACCACAAGCTGTTACAGCCCTCTACACACATATAAAGGGAAAACTAACCACTGTCCCTACCAGCACAAGTAACCACCAAGATAAGAGTGCGGGGCCAAAGGGGGTAGTCATTCATCCACCCTCCCACCGAAATGTTGGGGAAAACACCCCCAGGTCTCAAAATCCTCGGGGTGTTAGTTTCCCTTAATAATAGGGTGGGGTAGTGTATAGAAACACAAAAAGTACAGAAAATACTATATCTCAAAACCACAGTATGGGCATAAACTAGTCATAGAGTCAACTATAGCTGACGTCTCTCGGACTCTTAGCTGCCACTTCAAAGACAAGGTATCCTATAAGAAGCCAACCATTTAAAGAGCTTTAGTGCCTTACTTCATTCCATTTTTATCAGTTCCACTTGAAATTAATTAATTACATAAATATTTAGTGACCATTAATAATTCCACATTAAACTTCATTAGCATCACACCCAAAGTCCATTGTCCCTTTAAAATTACAACCTCAACATTTTGTTCCAACAACTCCAACCCCATGGGTTAACATCATTTATTCAATCATTCATTATAGAATTACTTTCCCATATTCCCTGGAATTCTAAAAAAACATTCTATACTTCTAAACACAAGAGGGATCAACACGGTGAGTATATGTACTACCCGTCGAGTGTTTGCCGCCTATATCAAGAGCATAGACCCAATCTCCCTTGAGAAGGTAAACACAGAAATCACATGGCATACCCTGCACATCTTCATGTCTTTAGAAAGAAGGGTAAGCAAGACCATTTGCCTTGAGTAGTGGGGAAAAGTAAACATATAATCAACTAAAGAAACAACAAGCATCTAACAATCACATCCATACCATTCCATAATCCCTAGTGTCCTCCTTGACACCCAAATGCATGAACCAATGCATATCGCCACTCTAGGCATCAAATGAAGCCACAACCAATAGGCCTCCATGACTCCACATATCACCACATCCATTCAGGCTCACATAACAATACAAGAAGTAGTAAAACAAAAAAGTTATAAATTGGGATCATGGCCCTTTAACAAACAAGAGGGTAACTCAGAACCCTACAGGCAATTATCATTTATCAACCCACGAGTTATTTAATCCATCTTGGATTAAACGATACATTATTCGTAGGTTCCAAATTTAGTAAACCTAATCAGTAAGATATCAAAAATAATTAAACATGCTCACTGCACCAATTTGATTAACATCAAATTACAACAAGAAGAACCAGATTCATTTACATGCCACTTTATCTTTAGCCAAATAGTTATCGATTAATTCTAGCTTTACGTTCTTTACCAATTTCCATCATGAATGAATATCTAAACAAAAAACCATAGATATCACACTATCTAGCAAAAAAAGAGGCAAAAACATACGATCGATAACAATTTATTTATCCAATTCAAAAAATTATTATGTCAATTCCATTATAACCCAGTGGGATAAAACATGCTAACTATACAGTTTCACATATATGAAAAGAAAATCAATGAATCCCATACTTCAAACAGTTCTTAATGTTCTTTATACGACAACGATTCAAGATCGCCTCCTCTCACGACAACAACATCCACCCGAGGATGCCACAGTACCACCACACCAACCGAAACCCAAGAAATCTCCATTAGAATCATGGAGATCACGTGCTATAATATGGAAAGGAGAAACAGGAGAAGATGAACCCCAAAAGAATGATGATAAAACATACCTTATATCAAAGCTTGATCGATACAGCTTGGTTTCATCAAAACAGTGAAGAACCAAACCGAGGAGGAAAGTTTGATTGTGCAACTCCTTTGAGAAGGAATGGGACGTTCAAGCGTCTCACACCTGAGAACAAGGAAAAAGAATTAGGGAGGAATATATCTCATCCCTTTAAAATATTTAATGGAGTTATGGTTTAAGATACACTTAATTTCCTACTAAAAGTGGATCACATTAAACCACACAGTTTGACAAAGTAAAAACATCCCGAGCATTAGGGATAATTAATATAGGAGTTATGGTCATTGAATCGGACTTAGAGTCCTTAAAATGGGGATTTAAATGCATTTTAAATAAAAGGAAACGTAAAGGGGTGAAATAGTATGAAGCTGGAAACACTGTTCACAGTTGGAACCTCACCGTTCTATAAACACTATTCACGAACCTCACCGTTAGAACCATATCGTTCTAGAAACACTGTTCATGAACCTCACCATTGGAACCTCACTATTTTGGAAACAATGTTCATGAACCTCACCATTTGAACCTCATCGTTGGAACCTCAATGTTCTGTAAACAATGTTCATAAACCTCACCGTTGGAACCTCACCGTTTTGGAAACACTGTTCATGAACCTCTCCATTATGGAAACACTGTTCATGAACTTGAAATTTTGCAATGGGAATAGAGGCTGCTGTTATAACCTTACTGTTAAACTAAGGTTACCGTTGCACTGTTCAAAATGGTCTATCATAGGAACTGTTCACCTAAGGTAACCGTTGCACTATTCACAACGGTCTACCGTTGGAATTGTTCACCTAAGGTTACTGTTGCACTGTTCATAATGGTCTACCGTTGGAACTGTTTACCTGAGGTTATTGTTGCACTGTTCACCTAAGGTTACCGTTGCACTGTTCACAACAGTGTACCGTTAGAACTGTTCACCTAAGGTCACTATTGCAATGTTCACAATGGTCTACCATTGGAACTGTTCACCTAAGGTTATCGTTTCACTGTTCACAATGGTATACCATTGTAACCGTTCAAAAAAATGGAAATTTGGTAAATTATTTTGGATAAGTCACCGTGTCCTCCTGGAAAACCTCAAAAACCATATTTTCACAAAGGAATGGACCAGGGAGGTCCAAACCATTACATCAGATACCTCTCAAAACATTCTTGTCCTTGAGAATTCAAAACCCACCTAAAGGGAAAAATAAATGGGGTCCGAAAAACCACCCATCGAGATACCTCTCAAAAGAGATCAAGCCACAAGCAGAAACAAAAGGAATTCATATTATAAACATGAAAGGTCTAACTACAAAGGGACATGGTTAAATGGGAAAGTTAAACATAAAACAAATCTGGGTACTGAGCACATATCTGTGACTCATGTTCCCAGGTATTCTTCTCCATGCCACCATGTCGCCACAAGACACGAACCAATGGAATAGAATGCCTGCGAAACACCTTCTCATTGCAGTCTTGGATCTCCACAGATCACTCCTCAAAGGTTGCATCATCATTGACATCGATCTCTCCCCAATCAATGATATGAGAGTTATCATGAAGATAAAGACACAATTGTGATACTTGGAAAACATCATGTATTTGACTCATCTACAGGGGAAGTGCTACTCGATATGCCATAGCTCCAACATGAGATAACACCTCGAAAGGCCCAAAAAAGAGGGGAGAAAGCTTACTCCCACGACCAAACCTTCACTGCCCACGATAGGGAGTCACCCTTAGAAACACATGATCTCTAACATTAAACTCTGAGGGTCTCATCCTTTGATCAACATATGATTTTTGATGATCTTGTGCTGTATTCTTCCTCTCACGAATCACCTGAACCATCTCTGTTGTATTCTGTACTAGTTCTGGTCCGAGAATTTATGACTCTCCGACCCCAATCCAGCACAGCAGAGAATGGAATGGTCGGTCATACAAGGCTTCAAATGGCGCCATACTAATGGTGGAGTGAAAAATATTATTGTAAGAGAACTCCACCAAAGGTAAGTGCCTCATCCATGAACCTCCAAAATCAAGAACACAAGAGCGTAACATGTCTTCAAGAGTCTGGATGGTTCTCTCTATCTGACGATCCATTTGAGGATGAAAAGCAGTGCTAAGGAATAGTTGAGAACTGGAATCTTGTTGGAGACCTCTCCACACCATGAAGGTAAAACTAGGATCTCGATCAGAAATGATTATCCTTGGGACTCCATGAAGTCTCACCACCTCCTCCAGATATTACCTCAATAAAACTTCCACTCACCTCGACTCCTTGATCACTAGGAAGTGGGCCAATTTTGTTAAACGATCCACTACCACCCAAAGAGGATCATGTCCTCCCTAAGATCATGGTAAACTAGTAACAAAGTTCATTGAGATGTACTCCCACTTCCACTAAAGAAAATCTAATGGCTGGAGTAAACCACCTGGAACATGATGTTCAGCCTTCACCTTCTGGAAGACCAAATATCGAGACACAAACTCTGGAACCGAATTCTTTAGCCCAAGCCACCAAAACTGGATTCTTAAGGCTCAGTACATCTTTGTCACGCCAGGATTCACTGCTAAAGGTGAACTGTGAAACTCTCTGAGAACCATCTCATGCATCATTAAAGGAACAAAAAGCCTTCAACGATACAACACTCTATGTTGTTCATCTTCAGACCAACCGTTAGGGGCCTCTCCACAAACAACTCAGTCTCTCCAGACCTCCACCTTAAGATCCCCCAACTGGGAATATTCCACCTTATACACTAGAGATGAATACATTGTCGTCTAAAAAGGACATCCTTTACCCCCAAATTCTCCCATGTCGAGATGTAATGCTGTTAGTTCTTCCATTACTCTCCAGGAATCACCAAGTTCATGCACTACATCACCACGTGACTTCCTACTCAACACATCAGCTAAAAAATTTCCATTTCCATTTGTATATGATATTTCAAAGTATTATTCCTATAATAACTCCATCCACCGATGTTATCGTAAGTTCAAGTCACACTGGGAGAAAACATACCTCAAACTCTTAAGATCTGTGAAAACCACAAAGCACTCACCAATGAGGTAGTGTCTCCAAAACTTCAGAGTAAACACCACAGATGCCATCTCAAGATCATGGGTGGCATAGTTACGTTCATGGGTACACAACTGCCGGGACCCATAAGAAACAACTGACCTTTACTGCATGAGAACAGAACCTAAACCCATATGCGACGCGTTTCATAAAACATCAAACTGAACTCCCTCAGCTGGAAGACAAAGAACTGGAGCACTTACTTGCTTCTCCTTTAGATAATCTAAATCTACCAGACATTGATTAGTCCATATGAATTATTGATCCTTCCTGGTCAAAGCTGTCATTGGAGTCGCAACTCGTGAGAAATTTGTTACGAACCTCTTGTAGTAGCCTGCGAGACCAAGGAATCTTCACACCTCTAACACTGTCTTGGGGGATGCCCAAGACACAACCAATTCTATCTTCGATGGATCCATAGCTAATCCCTGTTGGGACATAACATTACCCAATAAAAGGACTTCTCGAGTGAAAAAATCACAATTCAAAAACTTCCCAAACAATTTATATTGATGAAGAACTCTCAAAACAACGTGTAGATTCCCTGCATGCTCCTCCTCAGATGTGGATTACACAAGGATTTCATCAATGAAAACCACCATGAACATGTCTAAGAACTCACAGAACACAACATTTATCAATCCCATGAACAAAGATGGAGCATCTGTCACGTTGAAAGTCATTACAATGAACTCAGAATGCCCATGAAGACAACGGAAAGCAGTATTTGGTATATCCTCATACTTTACACACATCTGGTGATATCTTGAGTGCAAGTAAATTTTTGAGAACCAGCTTGCACCCTTCAGTAGATCGAATAAATCATCAATTAGTGGGAGAGGATAATGATTTTTTATAGTCACTTTTTTCAAGCGATGATAATCGACACACAACCAAAAACTACCTTCAGCCTTCTTCACGAACAAAACTGGTTCAGCCCATGGTGACACACTCGGCCGAACAAAACCGCATAATAATAGACCCTGAAGCTATATACGTAACTCTCATAACTCAGAAGGGGAAATCCTATATCGATGCATAGATATATGAGATAATCTTGGTTGTAGTTCAATCCCAAACTCGATCTCTCATCAAGGGGGTAATTCTACAACCTCTTCTGGAAAGACATCATGGAACTCTTCTACGACCCTTGGAAAAACCAACTGCTGAACCTATGAAGAACTCAACATCATCTCAGCCATCATTGATGATAATGACGGAACAAGTCTATGACCCATCCGAGGATCTCGCTCACCAACAAACACCACTGGCTCTCCATCAACACCAAAGAAAACAACCATCTTCTTAAAGAACTCCATGATAACCTGCACCGAATATAACCTATCCATGTTGAGGTTGAAATGATATGTTTTTATTCATAAACATAGGAAATATCCCCAAGAGTGGTGTTTCCCCAACACTAGCTCATAGTATCTAAATACTTCAAACAAGTCATCTCGACCTCTAATGGGCGTAGTCAATGCCAAGGGCACTGAATGTCTCTCTACCTCAAGTCCCAAAGCATCAAAAAAGGGAAGGTGATATGAAAGAGTGTGTCACTCCTGAATCAAATAAGCCATACATCAAGGTAAGAAACAAGCAAAGGGTACCTCGAACAATGTCTGGCTCACCTAGAGCTGGCAACGCTAGAGCATGAAGCTAACCACGACCTCCTCCACGACATCTCTGACCCTGATGACGACCACCACCATGGTCGTGCTCTACTCTCTGAGGACTGGGAGTGTCACGGGGTTGTCCTCTACCTACCCCATCTACCCTATACTGATCTAAAGCTGGTGCAACCTGCTACTGCTGCCTCGGGTGGAACTGCCTTAACAGATGAAACCTAGAGCGTAGCACCTAGTTCCCGATGACTGTTCTAAAAGTTTGGGCACTCCTGCTGCTGTTGACCTCAACCAACACAATAAAAACAAGTGCCTGATCCCTTTGCATAAGTTTGAGATTTTCTGCCTCTCAAGAAACGAGATGTGAAGGGCTAGGACCTACCCCCGGCTGAATGGAAACTCTTCTACCTTGAAAACTGGGATCCCCGGACCACAAATATGCTTCATGAGGAATCATGATGATTCCTATCTCATGATGATCCTATTATGGCTAAAGTACTCTCGAAAACCTTTTCCCTTTCCAGTACCTAGAGATATTTCTTCAGCATAAATGGGGTGACCTGACACTCGACCTCTGGACACAAAGCCTCCCCGAAATGCCTTGCATGGCCTCCTCATCTGGAAAAAGGTCTGATGCATATCGTAAAAGGTTATTGAAACAGATTCCAAACTCTCTCACACTGGAGCTCCCTTGTCGAAGGGTTAGAAGCTCCTGGAAAATGGACTCCTTCGCAGTAGAAGAAAGAAACCCGACTCTAAAATTGTCTCGGAACTCCTCCCATGAGATCTATGAATCCGCGCGATCCCCGAGGAATATGAACCACCACTGCCTCACTACTCCATGCAATATAATAGAAACCAAGGACACCCATTGCTCCTTCTGAGAACTGATCGAACTGAAGCATATCTCGACCTCCCCCAACTAGTCTTCCGTGAATGCATCTAAAACGGAGCCCGCATACTTCTGCAGACTCTGACGCTGAAACTCTCAGAGTGTCTTCCTCCAAGTGTCGTCATCATCAACCTCTACCCTACGATGATCGACTAGAATAGCTAGCTGGACAAATTCTATGTAAACCTGACGAGGACGTTGACCTGAATCCATACATATAAAAAAACCGTTAGAGCTCCTAAAACTAGAATATGGAAGACTCAACATTAATTAATTGTTTTATTTCATTGATTTTAGGTTAACTTATCCCATGTTCTACCCAGTCAAACACAAACACAAAGAATAATGATGCATGATCCTTTCCTAGGTCTCTATCCTGCAACTAGTAACACCTCATTTAGTAGCCATTGTAATCTTAAAGGTTTGTATATCAGAACATAGGGGAGCCTAAATGCCTATGTCTCAACCCATCCCTAGTGTTTTCATCACTTTCTAAATATGAATGACACTGTTTCCCTATGAACCCATGAAACCTCAACTGTTCCTAACTCCAAACTCCATCCTATCCCTCAACCTGACCTCTGATACAACTCTGTTATGACCCCCTCCCCACAAATTGTACCCCACATAGGACAACAATGTGAGAAGGGGGATAATGACCCCCCGATTCCCCCCTCTAGTAGGCCTCGGGTTAGAGACTAGCACAGAGTGTATAGTAAACACACAAATGGGAGGAATTACCCTCTAAGAGAACACATGCAGAAGAGAGAGATAAGATAGACACTAACCAACTCCAACTCTACTAGTAAGATGAAAGAAATCCCAAGTACACATATGCAATTTCATGCAAAAGCTACTACAACTAGTAGGGGAAAACTGTAAGTACCGAAAAGAAAGTAAAATAGTAGCAACCACAAGCCTGAATAGTTCCTGAAACCCAAAGCTAGTAGAAACCATATTGATCTCCAACCTGCTCTAAGTGACCTAAAAAATAGTTTATATAGACATAGGGTGAGTATAACAGTATACTCAGTAGGATCCTACCCGAAGCCTCTTGTGCAAATGTAAAGAAAGCATGCTAAATCAAAGTGAACAACAAGTGAAACTAACTCGTCATCTAAATAGGTATACTAAGTTCCCAGCCTCACCATGGATACACTCACCATGTAATGCATACAAGAGTATATAATATAATAATGAATATCAAGGGTACCCCGCAGCTACTTCCCCACTGGTTTGTCGCTTTTCCCCAACATCGCACGTCCTAAGCATCTCTCTCCAAAAAGCGTTGCCTATAGACACCTAGGAGAAGCACCACATTATGCACCTCATGCAATAAAACCACCACGTCTATGCAAGAAAGTAACCAGGTAGTTTCCGAGAGCCACCACAGCTCGCGTAACATGTATCATACATCAGGTATTATACCTTAATACATTACATCCCATACACCGAGTAAGGATCCTCAAGCCATCACAACCTATACACATTACAGATATAGTAGTCCATAAGATATTATATCCAGAATATATGTGTTTGAATAAACACAATCCATTACATCCCTCTACACACATATATTGGGAAAACTAACCACTGTTCCTACCAACACAAGTAACTACCAAGAGAAGAGTACGGTGCCAAAGGGGGTAGTCACCCATCCATCCTCCCACCAGAATGTTGGGGAAAACACCCCCCAGGGCTCAGAATCCCCGGGGTGTCAGTGAACCTTACTAACAGGGTGGAGTAGCGTATATAAACACAAAAAGTACAGGAAATACTATATCTCCCAACCACACTATGGACATAACCTAGTATTAGACTCAACTACAGGTAACATCTCTTAGAATATTGGCTGCCACTTCTTAGACTAGGTATCCTATAAGTACAAAACCATTTAAAGAGATTTAGTGCCTTACTTCATTCCCTTTTTATTAGTTCCACTTTACAATAATTAATTATTATAACATTAACTAACCATTAACAATTCCACATTAAACTTCGTTAGCATCACACCCAAAGTCCACTGTCCCATTAAAATTACAAACTCAACATTATGTTCCAGAAACTCCAAACCCATGGGTTAACATCATTTATTCAGTAATTCATTATCCCATATTCCCAAGCATTTTAGAAAAACATTCTATGCTACTAAACACAAGAGGGATCCACACTGTGGGTAGATGTACTACCCATTGAGTCTTTTCTGCCTATAGTGAGAGCGTAGACCCATACTCCATTGAGAAGCTAAAAACAGAAATCATGTGACATACCCCCCACGTATTTGCCTCTATCAGAAGAAGGGTAAGCAATACCAACTTCCTTAAGGAGTGGGGAAAATTAAAGCAGATAATCAACCAAAGAAACAGCAAGCATCCAACAATCACATCCTTCCCATTCCATCATCCTAGGTGTCCTCCCTGACATCCACATGCATGAACTAATGCATATCTCCACTCTAGGTGTCAACTTCTACCAAAACCAATAGACCTTCATGCCTCCACATATCACCACATCCACTCAGGCTCACATCAAAACACAAGAAGCCATAAAAAAATTACAATTGGGCTCTTAGACCTTTAACAAACAAGAGGCTAACTCATAACCCTACAAGAAATTATCTTTTATCAAACCACTAGTTCTTTAATCCATCTTGGATTAACCGATTCATTATTCCTATGTTCCAAATTTGGGAAACCTAATCAGTAGTCTATCACAAATAATTAAACAAGCTTATTGCACCAATTTGATTAACATAAAATTACAACATGAAGAACCAGATTCATTTACATGCCTCTTTATCTTTGGCCAAATAGTTATCGATTAATTCTGGATTTACTTTATTTACCAATTTCCATCAAGAAAGAATGGATAAAAAAAGAAACCATAGATATCACACTATCTAGAAAAACAAGAGGCAAAAACATTGGATCAATACCAATTTATTTATCCGGTTCAAATATTTATTATGTCAACTCCATTATCATCCCGTGGGATAAAACATGCTTACAATACAGTTGCTCATATAAGAAAAGAGAAGCAACTAATCCCCTACTTAAAATGCTTCTTGATGTTCTTTATACAAAAAATGGTTCACGGTCGCCTCCTCTCGCGACAACTACATCCACCCGAGGATGCCACGGTATGCCCACACCAACCAAAACCCAAGAAAGCTCCATTAGAAGCATGGAGATCAAATGATATAATATAGAAAGGAGATATAGGAGAGGATGAACCCCAAATGAAGGACAATAAAACATACCTAATATCAAAGCTTGATCAATATAGTTTGGTAGCATCAAAACAGAGCAGAACCAATCTGAGGAGGAAATTTTGATTTTACAACTCCTATGAGAAGTAATGGGACATTCGAGAATCTCACACTCGAGAACAAGAATAAATAATTAGGTAGGAAGATATCCTATCCCTTTAGAATATTTAACAGAGCGACAGTTTAAGATACACTTAATTTCCCACTAAAAGAAGATCGCATTAAACCATGCGGTTTGAAATAGTAAAAACATCCCGATCCTTGGGGATTATTTATATAGAAGATATGGGCTTTTAATTGGCCATATAGTCCTTAAAATGGGGCTTTAAATTGATTTTACGTCAAAGGAAACATCAAGGGGTGAAACAGTAGGAAGTTGGAAACACTGTTCACCATTGGAACCTCACCGTTCTAGATACACTATTCATGAACCTCACCGTTCTGGAAACACTATTCACGAACCTCGCCTTTTAGGAAACACTGTTCATGAACCTCACCGTTGGAACCTCACAGTTGGAACCTCATCATTCTGGAAACACTATTCATGAACTTGACATTTGGAAAAGGAAAACGAGGCTGCTGTTAGAACCTCACTGTTCACCTAAGATTACCATTGCACTGTTCAGAATGGTCTACCATTGGAACTGTTCACATAAGGTTACCATTTCACTATTCACAATGGTCTACGATTAGAACTTCTCACCTAAGGTTACCATTGCACTATTCACAACCATCTACCATAGGAACTGTTCATCTAAGGTTACCGTTGCACTGTTCACATAAAGTTACTATTGCACTGTTGACATAAGGTTAATGTTGAAACTGTTCACCCAAGGTTACTATTTCACTGTTCACAACAGTATACCATTGGAACTATTCACCTAAGGTCACCGTTGTACTGTTCACAATGGTCTACCGTTGGAACTGTTCACCTAAGGTTACCATTACACTATGCAGAACAGTCTAATGTTGGAACTCTTCACAGAAATGGAAATTTGGAAAAGTATTGGGGATAAGTCACCTTGTCCTCCCAGAACACCTTAAACATTATAGTTTCACAATGGAATGGACCAAGGTGGTCCGGGCCATTACACTATAAGTTTTTATGTTTCAATATCTTTTTAATCAGGATTTTTTATGCTCGAACTTCCATTATATGATTTAACATTATAGTTTTATAATGAAAATGTAAAATTTTATTATCTTATGTTTATTAATGAAATATTCAAGTAATAGTACGTTTTTTCACTCTTTTTTACATAAATGATTGATAAAATGTTTCAATAAAATATGATTTTATTTCTATCTTCGGTTTAAAATGATTTTCCTTCCATATACATGATTTATAAAAAAAAGTAAAAATGTTTTTTTAAATTATCATATTATTTTTTTAAATTAATTTTCACCCATTTTAGGAATTAATTTTTTTTAAATTAGTCTTTCTATCCTTTTCCAAACACTGTACATTTGAAATTTTCTTACAAAAATGTGAAAATAATTATTATTTTAACACACTCAGCATGAACTAAGCATTCCTACCGTAATAACAACTAATTAAAAGGAATATTACTTTTCATTTATTCAAGGTACATTTCATGTAAAAAAATTTATTAGAATTATGGAATATTTTTTTTAAAATTGATTTTCAAAGTGAAGAGGTTATTTTCTTCAAGAAATATTCCATTTAATCTTTTCAATACATTTTCATTAATATCGAAAACCATTGATCTTGTGAATTGATTCAAAATTATGTATATATGTCTCCCACATACATGAATATATTATTTTCCCATCCATTGGTGGTGTCATATATTCCTTATTTTCATCTCTCAAATGATTCATTATGAACTTTCATTTGATTATGATATGAGATAAGATTATGAAACACATTTCTTTTCATGAGTAATTATTATGTTTATAAATTATGATTGATTTCATTTTTTGGAAAACATTATCATGACTATATTATTACTCCTAGATCGCACTCCAATGTATTGGGTACAACTTTGGTCTCATGAGGATTTGTGTATTGGATTATGGAGTAATCCTAATCCATTATAATAAATTTTTAACCTTGTGATTTTGTCTATGAATTTACACATGAATCAGGTTTATATAATGTTATATGTTTTTTCCACATTTACTTTGTTACTATGAGCTTAATATACCATGTTATTTAGTTTATTATTACATTTTATTACTCATGAGACCTCTCTTTTATGATATCATGCTATACCTTAAGATCACACGTTAAGTTTACTTATCATGTTTATACCTTTATTGGCCTTTTCAGCTCACCCATTATGTCTTTGTATTACTTAGGTTTTCCCGTGCAGCTTTAAGATCTCCAAAGGATTTAGGAGATCATTTTGTGGTATAAAATACTTATTTTTTTTATTTTTAGTCTCACTTTAAGGTATTATAAACCTATTATTCTAAATATTATAGGCATCATGATCTATGGGTTGTAATTAAAATATGGTTGTATTAAAAATCATGTAATTATATGTGTAACTGGATTGGGTATCTATAGATGGTATCAGAGAAAAGGATTAGTTAGACTTTGGAAACATGGATTAGAATACATTAGTAAGAACCCCAATGATATGTATAAGGACAATTCTAATTATAGGAAAATATCTTAGAAGATTGTTTTAGTTTAGAGAGAGTTATTTCTAAGATATTACATCTCATTCTAGATAATACAAGTATATCTAGCTCTAGAATAGTTATAAATAGGGTTAATAACTCTAGAAAGGGTGTATTTCTCGAGACTCTATCATCACCTAGTACAAATAATGGGTCTTTCTTCATTCCATGTTTAACCATACTGGTGGATATACTTTAGAAATTGAAAAACACTTTACGAACAATTACGATGGCATTCAACAAAATGTATGGTTAGAAAACCCAATAGAAATCATTAATATTGGATAACCTAGATTGAAACCTGGACACTCATATTTAAGGATATAATTATAATATATAATTTATTATGTCTAGGATTATAAGTTTCACCTATTATATTTTAATGAATTCTAATATTGTTTTAATTACTCTTTTTATAAAGTTAAGGGAAATACAATAAAGCATTCTAACAACAAATGTGATGGGAAATTTAATAATTTACCTAATTAGATTTATAAACTAGTTGGAATATAATTTAGATATATTTTTATAATTAAAAACAATATATTGTGAATTGTTATTTACTACAGGAATATAATAGAATTTATAAGTGCATCAAAGAAGAGAAGGATTGTGTTTCATGGAAGTCTGTGTTAAGGTGGATAACAAATACTATTCAAATTTATACATGTCAAAATTGTGGGAATATGAACCATGTAAAATTCCTTAAAATAACGGGAATATGACTTATGTGTAGTAAATTAGGCCAAAAAGATGCTAATTTATAAATAAAAATGAAGAGTTCTATTATCAAGACACATGGAAATAATGTTTAACCAAAGGTACCATTAAAATTTCAATGTCATAAATGTGGGAAACATGGTCATTATATAAGTTATCTACCTAATAAAAGGACAAATTTTTAAGGTCCTATGTGGTGATAATAATTTAAGTTATATGATTAAGGTTTTTAGTTATTGGGACTCAATAATTATGTTGTTGATGTATTTTTAACAGTGGTATGATGGTTATAAGAATCCTGAAACTTATAAGGATTGTTCTGCATTAGTTTTAATTATAGATATGAAATAATATGTGTGTTTGTAAAAATGAAATATAAAATTTATTTCATGGTAATATTATATTTTATTGAGAACTCATGATTATGGAAATGGTAATATTTAATATGTACTTGATGTTATGCTAATTGTAGTTAATTAAGATTATTTGATTTTTTGGAAACGAATAAAATGTATCGAAGAATTTTTTGGTTAAAAACTAATTTTATGATCAATGTTATTTTGAGAATGATTATAAAATAATTGTGAAAATTATAAGAATTATATAAATATGGTATTGGAAAATGATAACCTATATATCGAGTGAAAAACCATCGCATCTGGCCATGTAAAAAATAATGTACCGAAAAACAAAGTGATATAAAAGTGCATATCCTACCAATGGACTTTGTGATGTACTAGTTAGTATGAAATTGTTTTTAATTTAATAATTTGGTGGAAAAATATTAATTTTATTTTTAAAATCATATTATTTGATCAATTTTTTTTAGTAATTTTAGGTGATTAATGATATTTTTGGAAATTCTTTATTAGATTAAGATATATATATATATAACCCTTAGGTTTTATGTAAAGTATTCTTAAGGAAGAATTATATTATTTTTTAGGAGATATAATTCAGATGGTATGATTTATCCTTTGAGGTTAAAACATTCTTTCATGTTGAGGTTACTTGGGGTAATTTGGGATATAAGGTCTTTTGTTTGAGTAATGTTCTAGGTTAATACTTTAATTTATTATTTTATTTTGAATATTAATATATTACTATTCATTTGGGGAATTGTCATAATTTTTCAAACTATTTTATTTTTAATAAATATTTGAGTAATAACTTGTTAAACTTTTATGGATATGATATTCATTCCATAGAATAAGAGGTGAAGTGGAAAGTGATCGAGGAATAAACAAACTATAAAATTGTGTTTATAAAATAAATTTAATCCAATTAATTATAACTTCTTATATTTCCTATAGTAAAATATTCCATAAAATCTAGGAAAAGTATCTAAAAACAAACTGTTTTCCTATTACCTTCATATCAGTTGAATCAGTGGTCTTTTAATTCATTAAAAATTTATGGTTTTTGGTTTTTTTCTCTCTCTTGACCATTCAATTTCAGAAGATAAATTATCACTATCATTGTACACGACTATTTATTATTATCTTTGAAGTCAATATTTTTACTTCCCACAAATGTAATCATACTTTGAAAAATATTGATGTTTTATTTGAGATGAATAATTTGAAGACATGTCACATTTTATTCCATATAACCTTTGTATTTCCCTTTCCCTCTTTTAAGGGGAATTTATATTTACCCTTATTACAATGTGGGGTTTTTACAAAAATAATTTTAAAATGTGAAACACTTGATTACCGACAAAAAGTTCAAATTGAGAGGACACAAGTTATGTAATTTTTATAATGTAACACCCTGAATTTTAAAAGAATACTATGTTCGATTGCATATACAATACACAACAATGTGATTAAACGAACCTTGTCATATTATTATAATTTCATTATTTAAATCTGACCATTATAACCTTTCCATGTAATTTATGAGAATGAATAATAACATCTTGTTTATGAAATTGATACAAATATTCTAATCAATATAAATGTATTTATTAATTACTTGGAAATAATTACTCAATTATTAATGAAAACATTTGTTTGAAAAATGTTTTTATCACTTTTTCTGACCAAATAATTTATTTAATATTTTGTTATTTTGGAAATTTTATTTTATAAAATGAAAATAATAGTCAAATTCAACAAATCAACATTAAATTAGATTGATATTTTTTAAATTCTTTAGAAAATGTTGATTTTATAGTGGATAGTAAAAAATACAAATTCTTAAAAGACTATCATTTATTTTAATTAATTAATTAATTTAAAATTACCATTATCATTTTAATTTTAATTAAAATTAACATAAGTATTATTTAGTAATACTTAATAAATTTAATTACATTTAAATAACCATTATACTATATTTTAGAATAAGTTATTTCTTAGGATTCAAACAAATTTTTATGAAAATAATTTCAAAGTGCATAATGATACACCATTTTGATTAATTTTGAAATCTTAAATTTGATTGATTTAAGTAAAATATATAGATTATATATCTATAAATATGAATTTAAATTCATATAATTATTATAACTTGTAAAATAGTTGTTATAATATCTTCTTATTATTTAATCATGCATTTCTTCAAAAACCGTTTTTCGACATGTCTGTGAGTTTAATAATAAATTAAATTATGAAATTTTTTGAATTGGATTTGATAATATGGATTCCATATTTGGAATAATGATAATTAGTAATATATAATAAGGTCAATTTTTTTTTCAAAATGAATAGTAAAAATACTAAAAAAATGTTAACAATGTAAATGTTAAAACCATTTTACCAGGATTAAATTAAAGAGGTAAATGGAATGAAATGTTTAAAACATTTTCATTTTTAATGATATATGTTTTTATCGAAATTATATCTCTAAAATTTAGTTATTTTTAAATTTTTTGTCAATTTTCATTGGTGTTACTTCCCATTATTGAGTAGTTTTTGGTATTTATAAGTACGCCACTCCTCTACAATTATAAAAGGGCACCCCCTCTACTCACCCTTAAAAAATTAAGAAACCCTTTTTATCAGGAAATTCATATAAAAATGTATTATTTAAATCCATAAACACATTATATACCTCTTTATTTTATCATAAATACAATTTTGGGAGGCTTTAGAAATAAACATAAATTGGTGGCCTGATAAAGTGGTATCATTCTTAACTGAGCATGTTTGTTATTTTCCTCTACCACCTCCATAAAATATTATTTTACCATTATGATATAATAAAATAAGAATATAACATATAATGAAATTTTATTATGTTAAATTAATACCTTAAATCCATCTCTACATCCATCAAATAGAAAACGATGTAATCTCCCTTATGTATAGTGGATTGCCACCACCTGAAACGATGTAATTTCCTTTCCATCATCACATATCAAAACTATTAATGATAATGGATTTAATACTTATATGTTATATTCAATAAATATTAATATTTTTTTAAAATAATCATACAATATTGCCTCTTACCCTACCATCCATTGAAGAATGATAACGTCGTTTGTGTGTAAAGTGGACTACCGCCTCGCGAAATGACGTGATCTGTTAATATTATCAAATCACATGGACTATATATGTAATAATTTTTAAAGAAATAATATTATATGTTTTATATAATATTAAAGATATAAATATAAAATAACAGTTAACATATTTCCACCATGATCGTTATAAAAATGGAAATGTTAAAAATGTGTATGTATAACCAACCATCTATATGATTATAACATAGTTATTTTTTCATAACCATATTTCATGATTGGTATTAAAATTATAATTGATATATAAAAAAAATAATTAAAATATTATTATTATTTAGGTTATGATGGAATAATTAATTCTTTGACCATGGTTAACACACCAATTCCATTTTGAATATATGAACTGTGAATCCTCAATACACCTGATGTAGACATAATTAATTTTGTAAATAAATATGTCGTTAAGAAAAATGTCATAAATTTGTTTTCTATAAGGATTATACCTTGATAATGTTCTCATGAAAACAAATAATTTATAGTTTCTTATTATATTGGATATAAAATACATAAATAATAACATCTGTCCTCAAGGTAGTGGTTTCGTCATGAAACTTCATTCTTTGAGACAAATGTTCTTTTATTCACCTAATTTAATTTAAATGGGGTATATAATACCACTTTATATATTATATCACAAATAATTCATTATTCATAATATTTTAAGTTACCATTAATTTTATTCTTTCATGGTATTTATGATTTAAATGTTACTAGTGCGTCAAGGGTTTATATTTCAATATCATTTTAATTAAGGATGATTATTGTTGAATTTAATATTTGGGAAATTAGTTGATAATTGTATAT
The DNA here is from genome assembly GCA_963277665.1 of Viscum album. NCBI lineage: Eukaryota > Viridiplantae > Streptophyta > Magnoliopsida > Santalales > Viscaceae > Viscum > Viscum album. The sequence continues at coordinate 1,736,407,905 of OY728157.1, read as the reverse complement.
TAATTCCATTTAATTTGGTACCCCTATAGTTATTCATGTAATTTTTAAGTAATATTACAATTCTTATCCATTTGTTAATGAAAATGATATTGATTTGTTAAGAAAATATGACTTTATGTCTATCTTTGATTGAAAATCATTTTTCTTCCACATCAATGTTTTAATAAAATGTTTTTATTTTTTAAATATTCCCATATTATTTTTTAAATTAATTTTGACCGAAGATTTTATTTTTAATAAATGTTTTAAAAGGAATCCTTAGGACAGTTTCAAAACATGGAACTTTTTGACTTTTCTAATAGAAATGTGAACAATGTATTTTTTTAATGTACTCGACATGAACAGAATCATCCTACCATAATGAGAAAGCATTACATTAAAGATTACATTACACCTTTTCATGAATTTTTTTAATGAAAATGTATTTTTTAACATATAATAAATTTTCAAATTTTAATAGTGATTTTCAAAGTGAAATGGAAATTTTCTTCAAGAAATATTCCATGTAATATTTTAATGCAATTTTCATCAATAATAAAAACTTTTGAAGTTATTTAGTGATTACAAATTTTTTACATCTTTCTCTAAAATATATACCTATTTTATTATCCCTTCTTATGATGGGGTAATGCATTCATTATGTTCACCTCTCAAATACCTTCATTATGAAATTTATTTTGAATATTATATGTGACAATATTACGCATTTCATTTATTTACATGGGTAATAATTATGTTTATCAGTTATTATTGATTTTGTTCTAGTTTTCGAACACATAATTAGGAAAATTTTATGATTGGTTCACCGAGATAGTGATCTAATGAATTGGGTAAATATTTCATCTCATGATGTGTCATATGTGGGATTAAGGATTAAACCTAATCCCTTATTGTAGTTTTTACATCATGTTATAGTGTCCAAATAGTTATCCTAGAATCATATTTATATCTTGTCATATGTTGTTGCCAAATTTCCTATGTTACTATGATCTTATGATAATATATTTTTTATAATATTATTCTATTTTATCACTTATGCGCCTTATCAGTTATTATTTTATATTATACCTTTGACTCATATATTATGTTTCCTTTTCATGTTTATTACCTTAATGATATTCTTTATTTTCTACTTTCATCTACATATTAATCAGGTTATTACCTATAGTTTTAGGATATAAAAAGTATTTATGAGCGCATTGTGGAGAATAAAATAATTTTATTTATTTTTATACTCAATTTGATGTATTATGAACCTAGTATTCCAAATAAACTTTGTCTTGTGAACTTTGGGTTATAAATAATAGATGTTTATGTTAAAAAACAAATAATAATTTGTTTAAAAGGCTTGTGTTTATATAGTTGGTATCCGAGAAAAGGTTTAGTTAAAATTTGAAAAATAGGATTATAAAACATTAGTGAGAAAAATAGGTATATTTATAAGGATATGTCTATGTATTTTTAAATATCATGGAATTTTTCAGAAGTTTATAAAAAGTTGTTTTCATGAAATTACTTCTGTGTATGGATACTATGAGTGGAGGTGGTTCTGTCATAGTTGAGCTTATGGGTAATAACTCTGAAAAGGGAACTGATTATACACTAGAAGTGGATAATATGAATTTTGAAAATATAAATTTTAATTTTATTCATTTCTCATATATACTAATTTTTGTGCATTCTATAATTTAAGCATTATTTCACATTATGACCACAATTCCTTCTTAAAAAGCACTATTATATGGTAATGTTTTTAAAACATCCAAAATAATCAATAACATTGATTTTATTTTCATATTTTATTTTCAATTATCTCAGGACATTATGAAAATTCTATCCTTATATAGATATTTAATATTATATTATCAATATGACTAAATTGGGCCCTAATCCATGGACATTATGGGTGAAAATAACTAGAAAGAAACCCAAAAAAATGATTTTATTTTCCATAATACAAGCCTAATGAAGATAAAATTTAATGTGGAGACAGAATAAATAATTATTATAATTTCATTAAACAGTAAAAAAAGGTGGTCCAGATTTTTGAAAGGAGTTTTATGTGTCCCATTTTGGAGATGATATTCGAGGAAAGAATTTGTGGCACATAATGATAGCCCACCATTTTAGTCATATTTATAAAACCAAACATCCAATTAGGAAGATAGTTTAAGGTACTTCATAAGAAATGTAAATATTATATTTAATACCCCATTTCCTACTCTAATTTTTCTATATAAAATCTCATTTCGGTGTCTCTTTTTAGTGGATGCAAGTTGGATCAGATTTTTTTCAAGGTTGGAAAAAATCTACTCCCCTAACTTTCCACCAATACTTTCCTACAATTATTTATTTTTAATAATTTCAATGTTGGTGCCTCATAAAAATTACTTTAAAATGCGTATTTAATTTATTTTTGTTTGAGTATTTAAAGAGAGTTGTGTATGTTTTAAATTTAATGTTATGCTTCTAATTTGATGTCCTAATCGTATTTCTTCATTTGTAAGTTTCAAAAATCACATTAGCTTCTTAATAAAATTATTATTCTTATCATTTTCTGTTTTTTTTGTTATAATTTTGATAATATTTCATTATGGTGTGAATTTAGTGACACAATAAAGAGTTAAATCCTTCACACAATGGTGGAGTGTTTGTTATTTAATTTTTTTCACTCCTTTAATTGTGCCCTCACGAGTCTACTTACCACTTATATTGATAGAATAAAATCAATTAACGGATATACCTCTTAAGGGTTGATAAATGGGAGTATCAAGGGGGACTAATTGGAGTTATTTTTTTACTATACTAAGGTTTTATCAGGTTTTTAATTGATAACTTTGTTTAATAATCACAATACTTCTTCTTCATTATTGAATTTCAAGGCCACATACTTCAAGTGCTAATATTAATCTTCACCTTGGAGTTCTTATAATAATGACCCTTTATATTTATAGGTGATTATAATTTGTTTATTTCTTTAAATAAAAAACATGTGAGGTTTTTTTGATCTCTTTAAATGAATCACTATCGAGTATATGAAATTTAGATTGTTAAAAAGGAATTTTGTCCAATCCCACGCTTATAATATCCTCAACATAAATCTTTGTCATAAAAATAATTAACATATGTCTGTTTGTATTTTTTGTAACCCACCTCAATTAAACCCCAATTTTTTCCACTTCATATCGAAAAATAAATCTTTATAAAATTTGTTTATATAGTTTCTTCTTAGTACTCTAAGGATTCAACAACCCAAGATACACTACAAGCGACCACTTTAACTGTAAAAGCATGGGAAAATATGGGTGAGGCAATTTTTTTTTTGTCATTTTTAGGGAACCATGTAATTCATCTCTACACTCATTCTATTCTACCACATTTATCCTTTTCACCTATATTTCTATTAACTTTATGCCTTTATTTTTTACACATTTATTGGCACATGTACACCTATGTTAATGACCGATATAAATATCTAGTTAGGGTCAAAAATCATGTGTTTGGGGTTTAAAGAAAACTAATGTGTCTCTTCCCAATAGATTCTAATATTTTTAATACTTCAAATTCAAACATTGATCCCATTCCAATATAGGGTCTTCAAATAAATCAACTCATAAACTTGAGCGGGAACCAAGATATAAATCCAAACGAGGCATCTCCTAACTTGGGGAATGTAGTCCGTGAAACCATGTGTGACTAAGTCACACCTAACTAGACCAATTAACCTTATTGAACCACAAATGATACCCAAGTATAAATCACAAGTCCTAAACCACATTCCATCCTTCCATGGGATGGAAAATTCCATACCTTCTTGTAATGAAGTTCAATGACATTATGGGAACCACTTCCCACCCACATCAACTTGAGTCATCCTTGAAGAGGATTGTTAATTTATCACTAAATGATTGAGAAATTAATAGGTTAAAAAATATTATACCTATTTCAATCTAATTTTTGGTCCAATTATAAATATAATTCTATAAAAATACTCCTCACATCATAAAAAAATTGCATTTAAAATGAGTATAAAATAATTTTTTGGGAATTCAAAGGATTTATTTTACAAATCAGGGGAGAGGATTCAAGACACACTCAACATGGTACCTCTACATGGATTTTAAATCATAGAACAAGTTCAAATATTTTATAAAGGGTTGGTTGTGGGAAACAAATAATTCATTAACATGATGTGTAATGGAAGCTTCAAAAACGTTCCCTAAATGAATCTTATGAGTATCTGAAAGGTCTGGGAGAACAAAACCAAAAAGGGGGAACATAACCTTCCTATGAGAATCCACCCAAATATGGTGTATTTAAATATATTAGGGACGAATAACTCATTAAGGAAAAACATTCTACACTCACTAGGATGGTTGAGGAGATAATTCTTAGAAAGGTCTAATAAGTCCAAACTATTGAGCATGTTTGCACAATTTGTGACAAACATGACTAGAAGACATCCAACTGGACAACCATCCCTTCTATAAATGATTTAATTTTATAAAGTCCACTAGTGTAGATCAATTATTTTATATTTAAAAACCATAGTACCAAAACAATTTCAATCCATGATAAAATGACTATCCCAGATTTTTTTGGAAAGATAACCAACAACCCATAAAAAACCCAATCATCCACAAGGACCAAACACCTACCCTATACTAAATTTTCCAATGAATAATTACTTCTAACCAAAATAGGTCTCATGCCAAAATTATTCTTATCCAATACCAACATCCCGTCTAGAAACCCATTCAACAACCAATCCAATAACCAAAGTATCCTCCTTAGATAAACCAATAAACACAAATCCCTACCCAATCATAACCCTATCCAAATCCTTGAACGATTGTGTAACCAAATTTTTAGAATTAATTTTGAAGTGTCATTACATAAACATGAAATGAAAACCATTAAAATAGAAAAATGCCCAATTTCGAATCAGGCTTACCCATCATTGGGGGTAGAATCAATTTTCACATAATCATAAATTGATCATCTAAAAGAATGGTTATAATTAAGATGTGGTAAATCCATTGAAAAACCAGAACAAAATATTACATAGCTAGTACAATATTCAAAATATCATGATAATTTATAAGACCCACCCAAACATTCTAAAAAATATAAAGAGGATGTGAATGAACCACAACCTCACCACACAATCAGACAATAAACTATTTTCCTTAAATGAATGAGAGGAAAAAATAAACATAAACTCAATTAAACATTAAGGGAAAACTCTATAAAGATAAGTTGAATATTAACCTTCTCGATGCAATCTAAACAATTCATACATACTCAATGTACATTATTGACTTGTAAACTTTTAAAAGAAAAATTTTATATAATAACAAAGTCATTTTGTCTACTAATGTGAGTAACACTATTCAAGGGACCATTCCATCGAAGATGAAAGACCCAGGATATCCATAAAACCACATTGAGTTAAGAGAGAATAATGTTTTTAAAGCCCTTTTTGATCTCGAATCTAGTGTGAACCTCATTCCATATGCGATGTATTGTCATTTATGGATTAAGGAACTCAAACCAATTTCTATCACACTCTAACTTCCTGATCATAGTGTTAGGGTTCCCAAGGGGATATTAAAGGTGATTTTGGTGGAAGTTAGAAATTTCATTTACCTAGATTCCTTTGTTGTCCTCTAAAATCACCAAAAATTATGTTCTTGTAAAAAAACCCATCATCAATTACTATCCCTTTATAGAAAAAATAAACTCAGTCTTCCGGGTTAGAAATGGGAACATAGAAAAATCCTTTGAAAATATGAGCCTTGGTCTGAAAGTTTATAATGCTAACTCCAAAATTATGGATGATGAAGAGATACTTAAGTAAATTGGATAGGTAGTGTTGATATTGAACCATATGAACATCATAAAATTGTTTAATAATGTTTAAGTAAGGATGAGTTTGATTTCCTTTGTTCACATGAGGTAAATTTTCTTCATTATCATGAATCACATATAGAGAACTCCTTTATCATTTTTTATTATCTCATATAAAATAAAAAATGAGATAAATAAAAAATATATTTCATTCCCATTCTTTACATTGATCTGGATAATGTGGTGGATATAAATTCTTTTCAAAAGTAACCAATCTTGACAAGAAATTTTAAAATAGAAACCGAGTTTGATACAAAGTCCCATCCATCATTTGAAAGTATTAACCAAACACATCGAAAATATAAGGTCCTTCCTTCATCACTCAACTATGAATTATTAGGGGAAAATAAAAATTTTAATATTCTCATTTATTCTTCTCTTGAATCTAATCTGGATAGGGTGATCCTAGATGTCCTTAGAAAGAATATAAAAGAAATTTAATAGACCTTTTATGATATTATTAGTATTAGCCTACTAATTAGAACTCATATTATTGTTTTAAAATTTTAATCCAAACCATTTCAATAACCGCATTGGAGACTCAATCTCAACATTAGACATGTGGTAAGTAAAGAACATTTAATGTTTTTGAAATCGAGTATCATCTACCATATTGATGATAGTTAGAGGGTAATCCACATTCATGTGTTCCAAAAAAGGATAGAATCACTATGACTACCAATGAAGATGGTTATCTTCTCCCCACAAGGGTAAATAGTGGATAGAGAGTTATAATTTACTATAGAAAGTTAAACTCATACACTAAGAAAGATCATTTCCCCTTTTTAATTCATTGATCATATCCTCGAGCGAGTGGAGATTCATCAGTTCCATTTTTTACTAGATAGATATTCAGGGTATAATTCAATTGAGGTCTCCTTAGAAGTTCAATATAAATGAATCTTCACCTATCCATTTGTCCACTTTTCCATTAAACACATGCCCTTTGGGTTATGTAATTCCCCTAATTCCTTCCAGCGGTTTAGGGTGGGAATCTTATATAACATATTGGGGGATTGTTTATATGTATTAATGGATGACTTCTATATATTCAATGATAAATTTGAGGGATTACACGTTAACTGTGAAAGGGTTTTGTCTAGATATGACAGAAAAAATCCCATCTTACGCATAGAAAATGTCATTTCATAGTAAATTAAGGACTAGTTCTTGGCCATCTTTTCTCAGGTAGAGTTATTTATGTTGATAAAGCTATGGTTGATATCATTAAATATCTTCCCTCTCAAGAAACTGTCACGGAAGTGAGCTCCATTTAAGACATGATGGGTTCAATAGAAGGTTCATTAGGAATATCATCACTATTTAATGACCACATTATACTATTTTGTTGAAATATGCAACATTTTTATAGAAAAAGGATATGAGGAATAATTCTTGACACTTAAGTTGTCCCGTATCTCTATACATATCATGTAAGATATTGATTGTAAACATCCATTCAAAATCATGTGTGGTGTGAGTGGATTCATAGTACGAGCTGTTTTAGGATAATGTTGTGATAAAACTCCAAGTGTCATTACTTATGTAAGTAAATCATAAAATAATGAAAAAATAAACTACCTCACCACTAAAAAAATGTTACTTGAAATTCTATTTGCCTATGAAAATTTTAGGTCCTACCTCTTAGGGTCCCACATCATTATCTTTAGTGATCATTCATCTCTAGAATACATTTTCCAAAAAATTGTTTCCAAAGCTATCCTGATTTTTTGATACCTTCTTCTATATGAATTTTACATAAGAATTAAGGGAAAAGGGTTTTCTAAATGATATAGTAGATAACCTCTTTTGTTTATAATCCCATGAAAATTCACATCACCTTTCTATGTCTGGTTCATTTACTAATTATCACCACCATTATATTTATTATTTCCCATGTTATAATTACATAGAAACCCACTTGTTTACCTATGTTATTCCAAAATTCCCCCAAATAAACAAATAAAACCACTAAAAATTCTTTCTTGGATTACCATATTGGGGCCACTTTCCAAAAATTATAACCACTAATAATTTACCCCAAAGTGGTTTCTCTAAGCATAACCATGGTACATATACCTACACATTCTTTCAAATTTCTCCTAATATCATAAATTATGATCCATGACCAATGAAATAAAATCCCCCTTACTCCCATTTTAGTTTTCAAAATATTTTGTTATTTGGAAATTGAGTTCATGAGACTGTTACCAAACGCTAGGGGATATATGTACATCCACTAATCTATTTATCATATCTAATAATTGGTAGAGTTCATTTATACAAAATCCAATGAACGTTATTTTATGACTTGATTTTTGAGAGAATACATATTTTCTAGATTTGGAATTCCTAGGGCTATCATTAGTGGTCATGGAATCCATTTTTGAAACCATACCTTCTCAAAACCAATGTCTAGGTATGAGATTTATCACAAAGTCTCCACTTATTACCTTCCTCAAACCAATGGTGAATTTGGGTTGGAATATAGGAAAATTAATTAAATTATTGAAGAAATGGTCAATCCCTCCTTGAAATATTAGTATCTAAAACTCTTGAATTCCATATATGCATACTATAATACATTCAATACCATCCTATGTATATCACCATGTATTTTTGTTTATGAAAAATCAAGAAATCTTCCTATTCAAATTGAATATATTCCTTTTTGGGAAATCAAAAAAATATATTTTTGAAATTTCATTGGCCAAAACAATGAAGAAATTAGACTATAAAAACATGAGTAAATTATGATGGAGGATTATGAGAATTCAAGGATAACTAAATATAGAGTTCAATCCTTAAAATTTTGGAATCCCAATGCCAAACACATTGAACCGGGAAAATTAAATCTCATTTATATTTCCAAACATCATTTAAACTTGAGAAAGTTAAGGTTTGTATAGAGAAGGCCTTACACAGTGCAGCATGTGAACCCCCATGTGGCTATAGAGATTCAAGATCCCTATAATGGTCATGTATTCAATGTTAATGGTCATAGGTTAAAATCTTTCATTGAATCATTCAATAAATAAGTAACCAAGGAGGAATTAACTAAGATGATCAGTTAAACAGACCAATTCTGATTGAATTAGGGACCATGTCAAGAAGACAACATTTATAAAAGAACATTATGAAAGGAAACCCAAATTTTACCAATGAATTGTCTCAGTTTTTGGAGTTTCAAATTAAATAACCAAATCATTTTTCTTCCTAGATACCAAACATGATATTTCATTACTAATAATTCATATCAAATTCCCATGGATATCAAATGAGTAATCACGTGAATCACGAACTTCAATGTCAACCACAATGTGAATTCATTGAATGATTATAATTTTAAATTTTATTTTGTATTCCTCTCCTATGCATATACCCCTTTCTAAACTTTAATTTATTTAAAACTAGGAATAAAGTTATTATAATTGGGTGGGGGTGAAAAAGAGTAAATTTTTTTCTATGTAAAAAAATATTTTGTGTGCATAAATGTTTGGAAAATATTTAATTAACCTTGAACATGAAAATAAAAATTTAAAACATAAAAACTAAATATCAAATATTTTTTCATTCCATGATTTTGATTTTAATCAATGATTAAGTTCATGAACATAGATTTTGGAATGTGTGGTCTAATTTGGGTTTTCACCATTTACATTTCTATCCATTTAATAAAAAAATACACAACACATTTCCTTTGGATTGTGGAGTATTAGTTTGAGTTACTAGGGTAGCCCAATAAATGGAATGGTTTGTTGATCATTTTAATATATAAATGAATATTCAGAAAATTTTAAAAAAAGTAAATAGAAAAAAAAACAATAAAAAATTTGCACATAGATTAATGGATCGACCTAATGTGGGGATTTCGAAACATGGAGATCTTGATTCTATAGTTTTCTTTACCATACTGGGGAATTTTATCTCTATTTTTTTATTTGAATTTTTTATTGGGTTAACTAAATATGATGCTCAAGTATGTGAGATTCACTTGGCTCAGTATGTTTTTTGAGCCTTGGAGTCATCAATAAAGTCTCACTATACGGGTTCACTTAATTAAGTGAAATTTAAATTACCATGAAAACTATTCAAAATAAAAAAACAAAAAATACATTAATACCCATATTAATGTTAAAATTTTATTCCACCTTGCATATACATATTTTCCCCCTTGATTAAAAATGAACCCCATGTGGATTTTGATGCACAACGAATCATCATGCTTAATTGAAATTAGATGGAATGGGGTGGTGAATTTTTAAAAAGGAATGGAATTGGGCTTGAGAAATGGTTTGAAAATTGTATTGTGTTAAATTATTTTTATGGGTTTCATAATTTTTCTGTATGAGGTCTTTTGATTAGAATTGTATATTTATATGTTTTTATAAAATAAAATTCAATTTAATATTTTTGAGATACTTTTTTCTTGGAACTAGAAAAAACCAAGTTGGGGAGATGTGATTATACATTAAAATAGGATAATATTAATTATTATAGTATATAATTTTCATGTTCTCCCTTATTCATAAACACCACTTTTAGTTTATTTTACAATTTTTAAATAATTTCATATTTTGATTGTAATTCCTTCATAAAATAAGTTATCAAATTGTACAATTTTTATACCTATTAAAACAAACAATGGTATTTAATTTAATATTAGTTATCCCATGATATTAAAAAAATTATAACCTTCTATAGATATTGATGAATCAATCATAAGGATGAAAAATGTGGTCCTTGAACTAAGAACATTCTAGGAGAAGTAAACTAGACAATGACGCAATAAAAAACAGTATCGACCATGATCTAATCCTAATAAAGCTAAAATTTGAACTAGATATATAAGAAATAATTAATAAAATTTAAATAAATATTGTGTAGACAAAATTTTAATTTTTAAGGGAGTTCCAGGTGGCCCAATGTGAATATGAAATTCTGGGTGAGATTATGAGTCCCAAAATGGCAGCCGCCCATTTCAGTCATATATTTTAAACTAAAAATTGAATTGGGATGATATTTTATAATATGTTAGATAAAATCTTGGGATATAGTTTCTTCTTATATGGAACACTCCAATTTCCCATATATTTACTCATTTTGGTTCCTCGATTTGGTGGATGCAAGTTGGATCAGTTTTTTTAGGGGTGAAAAAGTCCACTCTACCTAACTTTCCATTAACCCTTGCCAAAAATCATTGATTTTGAATACATTGAATGTTTTGGGATTGACAAAAGGTATAAAAAATCTATAATTATGGTAAATGTTTTTGGAGTATTTGTAGATATTATTTTATCTTTTCATTTTTATATCATACTTCTAATTTGATGATGTAATCGCATTTCTTCATTTGTAAGTTTCTCAAATAATATTAGTTTAATAATAAAACATTTTATACATAACATTTATGTTAAAAAGTTGATATTTTATCAATATAGTGGGAATTTACTCACATAGTGTAGAAATAAATCTTTCACATAGTAGTGGAGTGTTTGTTATTTCATTATTTTTCACTTCTTCAATTCTTCCCTCATGCATCTACTTACAGATTCCATTAAGATAATAGAATAAATGTAAGGATAAACATACTTTGGGTTGATACAAGGTATTATAAATTGAATATATTGGATGTTATTTCTCACCATTTTAATATTTAATCATTTCATTTAATTGAGAAGTTATTTTGATGGTCATAATACATCATCATCATTGTTGAATTTTAAGGCCACACACTTCAAGAGCTGATATAAACCATTACTTTGAAGTTATCATAAAAATTATCCTCCATGTGTATAGGGGATTATAATTGGGGTTCTGTTGGTTTTAAACCAAAAAATGGTTATGTTTTTTTGGTCTCTTTAAATGAATCACTCTAGAGTATGAGAAATTTAGATCGTTAAAAAGGAATTTCATCCAATCCATCCATTATAATAACTTGGATCAGCAATTTCTAATAAATTTAATTAATTTATGTAGATTTGTATTTTCTAAAACCACATCAATTATAACACATGATTAGACACTTACTAACTAGAATTTATCTCTATATAATGTGTTTATATAGGTTATTCTTTGGCCTTTGATGATTTGACAACTCAAGATACACTACAAGATATGACATCAACCCTAAGAACATGAGTAGATTTTGATACACTATAAACATTGAGAAATACCGAATCATCACTTGGTGAAAAAAAATAGTCCTTGATTCAAACCTAGGTTGACACTCCTAGGGGATATGCTTTGGAAATTCACAAACTCTTCATAGGCCATTATGAAGGACTTGATCTAATTTTTACGTTATAAAACTAAACAGGAAACACTACCATGGATAACCTAGATTGAAACCAAGAGACTCATTGTTAAATATTTAATTATAATTTATAATTTATTGGTTCTAGTTTTATATGTTTTCCATTTTTTATATTAATGAATTATAATATTTTTTCTTTTATTCATTTTAGATAGTGATGGGAAATATGAGAAACTATTCGAATAACCAATGTGATGAAAATTGTGATGATTTCCCTAATTATATGTAGAACCTAATGGGAATGCAAGTTAGACATATTATTATCCTTTCAAATTAAGTGTCTTGAATTAAAATTAATAACTTGAATATAGTTAAATTTAAAAATGTGTTAAAAAAGTGAAGGATAATGTCTCATGGAATATGAAGTGTTAAATATGATAAGTAAAAGAAGATTCAATTTACTAATATCAAAAAATGTAAAAATATGAAACATGGAAAATAAATTTTTATAATTAGAAGATGAATTATGTGAGGTAAAGGAGGCCACAATGTAGATAATTTCTAAAGAAAAATAAAGAGTTTGGTTAGCAAAACACTTGGAAATAATGTTAAACCTAAGGCACCGCTTATAGTTCAATGTCATAAATTTAGGGAACTTTGTTATTATTTGAGTCAATTACCTAATAAAATGACTAATCCCAAATTTATTATATTAATACAATCATTTAAGTTTAATTATTTAGTTTTCTAGGTGTTATAACTCAATAATAATATTATTGAATTATTTTTATCAATAGTATGTTGGTTATAAGAATCATTATTCTTTTAATGATAGTTCCGCAACAGTTTTTATTTAAGTATTTGGAAGAATATATTGAATAAAACTTATAACCTTGAAAAGTGATCTAATTTTTGGGTGAAATTATATTTAAAAATATAATAAGAAAAATATGATCTTTGTTGAGTAATTGATGTTTAGGTACTTATAGTCAGTTAATATTATTTATTTATTTTTTGGGATAAAATATGATGTATAGAAGAATTTTGTGATAGGAAAGTGATTTGATGATTATTGTTATTTTGAGGATTTTCATCAGATTTTTTGTAATTTTTTTTGAATTATATAAATTTGGTTTTATAAAAAGAATAACCTCCATGTTGGATGACAACCCATCACATAAATGAAGGCCATAGGGAATGAACTCACAACCAAATTTCAAGAAGTGTCTATCATCTACCACTGGGATTCATGATGTACTCATTAGAATGACATTGTTCTTAATTAAATTAATTAGTGGATAATTGTTTATTTTTATTTTTGGAAACATATTAGAGGATAAAATTTATTTAATTTTTAGTTTTTTGAGGTGATCAATGATATTTTGGGAAATATTTTATTAGGATAAGATATACATATAACCTTTAGGTTTAGCATAATGGATTATTTTAGAATAATGATATTATGTTTTTAGAGATGTAAGTTTAATGGTATGAAATAAAAATTCAGGATAAATACTTAATTCATAATAATTTTATTGATATTATTTGAGATATAGGGTTATTTATTTATGGAATGGTCTATATTAAGCCTTTGGTTTTATTATTTAATTTCGGAGATTGATATATTTATATTCATTTTTGTTGTTGTCTTAATTTTTTATAAACATTTTTATTTTAATAAGTATATGAGGAATAAAATTTTAATCTTTTATAGATCTTATAATCCATTAAAAGTTAATTTTATTAATTCAGGAATAAAAAATTTATATTTGATATTAATTATTTAGAGTAATATGTAAAGTGGAAAAGGAATGAATCACATTCAAAGGATAAAATTCTGCTTATGAGAAAAATATAAATTATTTATATTTTTTGATGTTATATATAGTAAAATAGTCCATAAAATCTAGGAATGGGATCTTGAAATAATAAAATTCTCATATTACCATCATATTTATTGAGTCTTTGGATTTTTAATTCATTATAGTTTTTTGTTTTTATGGGTGTTAACTTTTTTCTGATCATGAATTTTCTTGTGATCAATGATCTCTATCACTCTCCATTATTATTTAATATTTTATTCTCTGTTCATATTTTAACTTCCATACAATGTTATCATAATTTGAAATATATTCATGTGTTATTCCATATGACCTTCGTATTTCCCTTCCTCATTTTTAGGACAAACTTTTATTGATCCTTTTACGATATGGAGTTTTACACAAATGGATTTTTCAAATGTGAAAACCCTGATTACTGAGAACAAAATAAAATTGAAAGGATTCATGTTATTTAAGGTGGTATTATTGTAACACTATGATATTTTAAACAAACACTATGTTCGATAACAAATAAAATATGCAACATTAAGATTAAACAAACTGTGTCATATTATTAAAATATTATTATTTAAATTTGAAAAATATAACTTTTCCCTTAAATTTGTGTGTACCAAAATTATTAACTAATTTATGAAATTAATATAATGTTTCTAATTAATATAATTGTATATATAAATTATTAATAAATAAGAGAAAATTGTTTGATAAAAAATTTTATTTCAAAAAACAAATTATTAATTTTTGTGAGAAATACTATAATTAATTTCTGAATATTATAGAAATTATATTAATAGATTCAAATTAATATTTTATATCATCATATCTATATTAAATTTGGGTAAATGTTTTGTATTTTTTTTGGAAATTATTGATTTTTTTCAGGGATAGTGAAAAATGACATTTATTGAAAAACAGTCATTTCTTTTTATAAATTAAGTAAGTTAAAAGTAACATAATTATTTTAATTTTACTTAAAGACAAATTTAATATTTCTTTATACATAATACATTTAATTAAATTTAAATTAAATTTATACTATATTTTATTATAAGTTTATTCTTTGGCTTCAAAACAAATTTTTATAAAAATAATTTTAAAGTGTGTAATGTTCCACCTTCATAACTAATTAAAACACCTTAAAATTAATGATTTAAATTAAATTTAGAGATCATATATCTATAAATATAAATTTAAATCCATTTACTTATTATTTATTTTCAAATAGTTATTATAATACAATGTTATGCTTGAAAAAAACTTTTCTTAAAAAACGTTTAATGACACATCTACAGGTTTAATTGAAATAATATTTTAAATCTTATATTAATTAGTTTTAATAATATGGTTTAATTATTTATAAAAATAATAATTAATATTAAATAATAATTTAAACATAATTTTTTTTTATTTAAACATAATTCTTGAAAAAAAATGTTTTGTTGACTCCAATTATTGGATAGTTTTGGGTATTTATAAGAATGTCACTCCTCCTCCTATATGAAAGGGAACCCTCTCCTATCCCATAAACACTTCCAAAATTCATTGTTTAACTAATACCTACCCAAATTTCCTTTTTAATTCCCTCTCCAATTCTTATAGGAATTTTTGATCCAAAATAAATTATAGGGAGGCTATAAGAATAATTCTAAAAAGATGGTCTAGAGAAGATGTATCATTATTTTGTGAGGATCTTTGTTTTATTTCTTATTCCAAATACATAAATTATTATTCAACCATGATAATAACACAATTTTATCCCATATAATATGATTTTTTATGTTAATTTAACACCATAAATCCTTATCTACTTCAATCAAATGGGAAATGAAGAGGTCTCTCTTATGTAAAGTAGACGACCACATCACGAACTGATATAATTTTTTTTCCATCATCACCAATCAATTATGTACATGATTGTGGGTTTAATATATTTATATGATATTATTCACTTATTTATCATTTTGGTAAATTAATATATCATATGACTTCTTACCCCACCATCAATTGAGAATTGATAACATCGTTCATGTGTACGGAAGAATTCTACCTCACAAATAAATATGAATTTTTTTGAATAATACATCAAATGAATGGTTTGTGTAATAATCATTTAATAAATAATATTATATTATTTAAATAATAACCATTATAAAATGATATAATAATACTTAAATTCATTCTATTATTAGCATTGAAAAATTGAAATGATAAACATGTTTACACATGTACTATTGCTTATATGATTATAACATTGTTAAATTTTCATAAACATATTGAATGTTTTATTTTAAAATTAAAATTGATATAAAAAAATTATAGTTAAATTTTTATTATTATTTAAGAGATGATAGAATAGTTAACCCTTTGAAAATATTTAATACACCAATTCTGTTTTTAAAATATAAATTGGGAGTCCGCAAAACACATGATGTGAACATAAATAATTAAGAAATAAAATATATTATTTAAATAAATGAAGAAAACGTTTTATGTATAATATATTAAACTTGGAGATTTTTTTAATAATGAAATAATTTGAATATGTTAATTATATATGAAATAAAATACATATCTCACAATGTCTGGGCTCAAGGCAAGGGTTTTGTCTCAACACTTATTTCTTTGAGACACATGTTCTTTTATGAAAATAATTCCTTTTAAATGGGGTATATACTACTCCTTTTGTATATTATATCATGAATAATTCATATATAATGTTATTTTATATTAAAATTAATTTTCTTTTTTCCTGGGAGTTATGATTAAAAAAGACCAAATTTGTAAGGGTTTACATTAGAATCTCATTTTAATTGGGATTTTTTATGATTAAAGATTCATTTTTGGGAATTAATTGATCATTGTATAATAAAAACATTCATTATATTCTTATTTTTTAAATTCCATAATTTTCATGTAGTTGTGCTATTTTTCTCTCTTTTGATCTTTAAATGATTTATAATTTTCTATAAGAAAAATATAACCTTATTTTTTTCTTCGGTTGAAAATATTTTATCATATGTATCCATGTTTTCCAAAAATGTTTGCAAAAATGTTTTTAATATTATTATAATATTTTTTAAATTATTTTTTACCCATGATTTTATTTTATAAAATATTTTCAATTTAATTATTCTATAGTTTTTAAAACAAGGTACTTTTTGTCTTTTTAGACAAAAATTGTGACAGTAATTCTTGTTTCAACATACATAACATGAACGTAACTTTTCTACTATCAAGACCAATCATTAATTTAAAGAATTATTTATATTTTTTTAAATTTCTATTCAAATAAAAATTTCTTCTTAAACTTATGGAAATTTATTGTTTATAAATGTGAATTTCAAAGTGATTAGGTTATTGTACTCATGAAATATTCCATGTAATATTTTAAATGAATTTTTTTAACAACTACTTACACACACAAAATGATCATCGGTAAAAGTCACAAAAGAAGGAATACCTAAATATGGGTATTATTTTCAATAAAAAATAAAAAGAAGGAGAATGTGGGAAAATCTCATAGATCATGTAAGTCTCTAACAGACATGAAAATGTGGGACCATAAAAGGGTAACACGAAGAAACTGGGTACAATTTATAGCCTACAATAGGTACCATAAATCCCCTCATGAAAAATAATTAATCTCTCAAAAAAAGATAATCGGAAACATAGAATTCATGAGTTAATAACCAAATACCGTCCCCCAGGCCATGCAATTTGTCCATGATGAGCACCCAATTATCCAATAAAAAAATCCTTTAAAAATGGGAGTAAAGTTTCCCAAAAGTGGAGGCCCCTAGTAGTCGCAAAGATCTTGCACCTCATCACCAAAGGGAAGGATGATTTCCCTTGATAACATTCAAAAAAAATTTCATGATTCCTGAACCATTGTAAAATAAAACAAAAGAGATAAAAAAGATGAGGTGGGAGATACTTGTGGTCGCTGAAATACAATAGACATGCCCATGATGGTCCGCAAGACACCGAAGGACTCAAGCGACAAGCGCACATTGTCTCATGAAATGTATTTGTATTTTCATCCTCATTACACAAAAGACCTTGGGCATGCCTAGGCATCCTCACGCTTCCCCTTTCGCACCATGAGTATAAAAGAATATATTTTTTCATGCAATGCTTTCACACCTCCATATGATTCTTGTTGGTCATGAAACACATCATCAGAAAATAAAGTTATTTCCTTCGACATTACTCATGCAATTTTTCAAAACCATTATCCATTGGGTAATAAAACAAAGTAAACAAAATATGGTGTTATTTAAAGCCTCTCGTAGTCGTAAAATTCTTGTGATGCTTTCAAAATTCCACAATTTGGTCCCATGGGACTCTTAAAAATGTCGTTATAATATCGCGAAGACCCATGGGAAAGTCACCTTTGCCTCATAAAATTCCCCTCAAAAGGCATGGAGCATCTTTTAATGGTCTTTCAACAAGAACATTGATCTCCCAAAGGCCCTTGGACATGTCAAAATGATAATATGAATGTCCTTATTCCCACCTGCATGAGTCAACAAATTATTCATTAATTGGAAATAATCCAATAAAACATGTGGTGATGGAAGGGACTTGTGATCACTAAAAAAATAGGTGATGCCCTTAGAGCGATCCATATTAAAGACTCATGAAAAATGTGTGGTCAGATCTCCTCACCAAATCCATACTAGATTCACACCAGATAATCCACAAGAACTGAAAAAAATCAGGGTGGTGAGGTCTTCAAATTCCCCACCCCAACCTCAAAGAGGGGATTGGACTCTCAAGTACAATGGTTGGATTTTTAAAATCCAAGCGCATCAACACCCCAAATCATTCGAGTGGATTTCTCGGAGAGACAAATATCATAACTAGAAATCCATTCACTAGGTAATATGATAGCGAATGACCAGAGTGATCATTCACCATGCATAAATCACATTTCATGATAATTCATAGATCATGCAAACGACTTATGGAAAGCTTTGTGTAGAACATACCACATATCTTCCTAATCACAAGAGAATTATAATGAATTGACACTGAATAAATTGAAGGAATTAAAAATATAAGAGCTATAAAAAAGATTAAAGATCGAATAATTAAACCAAAGACATGTTCTCTGATCCTCATGTGATTCACGTGAACCGTTCAAGACACGGGACTACACAAGGAAATTTCACCCAGATCTCAAGACGCTCCTTTAGCATACCATTTGGGTCATTCAAAATCTTCTGGACATGTCAGAGCAATTCATATTGTCCTCCTAGTCAATAATGCTTAATCTTAGGAGGTTTATGTGTAATTTTTTCCCATGCTTTGATACACCCTTCAGATACATCACCTGAATCACATAACAGTGCCTAATCATGTCATTTGAGTCTCACGATCACATATGGACAGGTCAGATTAACTCCCATGATACCCTCTGGGAAATTCAACTAACACTCGCAACACACTCTAGACTGGTTATCCAAGACTCATTATTCCCTCTATGTATGTCATCCAAGAAAAGAGAACCCCCCTGAGACATGTCACACTGACTCCCAAGACACCCTATGTATGTGTTATCCAACTCTTACAATGGAACCTGGGGAATGTTAGTGGGATCATGAGACACTCCCTAGATAAACTAGAAGGGCATTGTGCTGTCTTTCAGGAATGTTGGCAAGAGAATACAACCCCCTATGGACATGTCTACCATGTTATATTACAACCTCTTGAGAAAACTATCTAGGTCTTGTGATTTATTTTTGATAAGTCAGCTAGGTAGTTCGACATTTTCTAGATTAGTATACCAAATCACAAGGGCCTCCCAGGACTTGGTAGCATTTTCCATCCTCGGTGAGTAAGACCCGATCAATAGTACAACCCCAGTGTGTAATTCTCGATCAAGGTAACTATGATGACACTAATTTTTACCATATTCACGATACTTAGTCCACATCTTCATGGTTTGATATTTATATTTATCATCTATGGAAATCTCAGTATATAATTCCTATCTCTACAAGAAATGACATTGATCATTTACCATCCCCTATTTCTCACAATAAGACTGGATCATGTGGGATTCGAGAGCTTCATTGGTCATGTCATCTGCACCATAACCCCCCAGATTATAAGGGAAACCTTATTTTATAAGACCAAAACAATTTAAATATGAATTTTTTTGTTCTTTTAAAAACTATGATACATAGGACACATTTCTAAGGATCCACCTCAAATAAACATCCACTTCGATGTAAGACTCATGTCACTGGAATTTCAACCCTTGGGACCTAATTATTCCCATGGGATGATCATTCTACCTCATCCATTTTTATAAATAAACTGAACTTCTAGAAATCTGATTCCTAAAACAACCAAGATACGTAGGTCACCTTTATAAGGACTGATCTCAAATAAACATCCACTTTTATGTAAGCCTCATGTCAATGGAATTTCAACAATCAGGACCCAATAATTCACATGGGATAATAATTATACCTCATCCATTAGTGAACTGATAAATAAACTAAACTATGATGAATCTTATTCTTACCATAAAAATGATACATAGGACGTCTCCATGAGGCCCATGCTCTATAAATAAATTCCATCAAGGAAATCCTAGAACATAAGTCTAACATCACGAGCAATGAAAATGATCATTTTACATTCCTTGTTTCTCACACCATGAATAGCTTACATGGGATTAGGGAACTGTAATAATCATGTGATCTTCACCTTAAGTATCTAAAACAACACGGAAATCCTCAGAGTGTATGCCTCAAAAAATGAACTATGAAAACGTTGATTCTCACCAGAATTGGGTTACGTAGGACACCCATCCAGGAAACGAGCTTAAACACCTTGTTTCTCGAAACACCCATATAATTACTTTCTGTTTGATGTTAAACTGCATGTGTTCAATAAAATATATGGGTTTTTATTCCTACTATAATCAGGATATGTACGATTCATTATAATGGCTCAATCGCCTTATCATAATATTAAACACCTCTTTGTGTGTCTAGAAATTTTGATGTTCTTTGTTATAAAAATTCATCACATAAGCAACCACCCATTATTGGAAAATGATGTAGAACCTCAGATACATGTAGATGGATTCACTATAAGGCACCAATCCTTTTAAAATAAAATATAATTAAGTCATAATAATTTTATTATGGTAATTGGTGACATACCATGAATATGAAGAGATTTGTGAAAATTTTCTAAATTTATAAGAGAGACCCATATTAGGTATTAATCCCCCTAAAGGGTGAAATTATCATGACCTCCCATCCTATTGACCATTGCGTACCCCCAAGATGCATTTGGCATAAAATTATAGATGACCACTAGCCATTTTAAAGAATGTATGTACCCAGCTACGAAGGGTGGGGTGGGGAACCATTATTAGTTTCCAAGAAGATAAATAATGGTAATCTAATGTTCATAATTTTGAACAGCACAAAACCTCAACAATCAAACCATTGGTTTGATCCCATCGATGCCTCAAAGATCCCGATGAAACAAAAACGATGGACCAGATGTGAATCTCTATAATAAAAAATTATTAGGTTATAATCTGTTAGACCATTTTGTTTTCCCACTATACACAAACAAAATTAGTGAACCTGACATGAATCACTGTAATAAGAGAATGATTGGGATATAATATAATAGACCATTTTTTTCACATTATATGGAAACATAAATGGGGAACCTGATTTGAATATCTATAATAATAGAATGATTGGGTTAATATCTATTGGACCATTTTGTTTGCACCCCATACAAAAACAACAGTAACAAGCCCAACCTTAATCTCTCAAATGACAAAATTATCTTTTTGTAGGCCAATTGGTTATGAAAACCCTATAAAAAATAGTAAGACCAACATGATCTTATAGATGATCCTCTATAACCAGGGTTCTCATAAGTTTATCCTCGTTTTGAAAAGTCCAAAAGAGAAGAATGGTCAAATTGGTAATAAAAAGAAAAATTGTGTTAACCATGCATATCTGATTGACCATATTATTAGTACTATATTATAATAATCGATAAACTTTTTCTTTTACATCTTTAAAACATAATATACTACTTTCAGCATCCCAGTTTGAGACAATGAATTTATTATCCAACATTCGCTCTGGAAAATCATCTACAACTGCAACCCCAATAGGTAGCAATATGATCTCACCCGCTCAATAGATCCAATGATGGGTGGAAAAACCAAAGGTCAGAGAGTTCCACTGATGTGGTATAATCCCAACCATGGAACATTCCTATGAGGTTCTCCAGGAATGACAGTCAGTGAGTCATCATCACCTAGGAAACACTGCTACTTATCCAATACCCTTGTCACTACAACCAATCACATTGGGATATTCTCCTTGGAACGTGAAAACAACCACCTTTAGCCTGTGGTAAAGGTGGATTAATAATCCAAATACAAGATCTCCTTCAGTTCCTAAACCACTGAGGAGGGAACCTGTTAACCTTTATCACCAACATCATATAACTAGATCCCACCAGTCGCCTATTGAGGGTACCATATGACATGTTTCTGCCTCTCATGAGCATGCACAGGAAACAAATAAATATCATTAGAGGAGGAAGGTGCTAGATATCTAAGAGAGGTCTCATATACCCTCTCATACTAATGATGTCGGCATGTATATTACTTTAGGAACAAGTAAGCAGACTCACATCCCTACTAACTCATAATAAGTCTACAGTAATATTCCCATATAATGTATGGGGGAGGCACATATCACTAACCCTGTGGATGAATCCCATCGACATATTCAGATGGAATAAGGAGGAAAGTAGTGGGAACATATTCCCACATCAATATTAGACTTCTTCTAGTGTAAAGTGGAAACAGAATTATGCGGCCTTATCCCTGCACACACTTTGATAAAATTTCAATTTATTTTATCCAGAACCTCAGAACTCTTCCATCTTGTTCTGGAACTTTTGAAAATAAATGGATAGATTCATAATCATATCCTTGTATATATGGAATCACATCACTCTAATCATTACTAACAAGTGGTTATACCATATAAAGCGCACATTAT
Source organism: Viscum album (assembly GCA_963277665.1). Classification (NCBI taxonomy): domain Eukaryota; kingdom Viridiplantae; phylum Streptophyta; class Magnoliopsida; order Santalales; family Viscaceae; genus Viscum; species Viscum album. The sequence continues at coordinate 1,736,384,833 of OY728157.1, read as the reverse complement.
TACTCATGCCCAGGAGGATTATCAACATATTCTGATAAAGGGTGAGGCATTGGACTAGGATCACACTCCCATTCCAACAAAGTCTCACCTAGTGAGAGTAGAACATTCATCGGGATACAGGAACATGCCTATCAAAGAATCCCGATGGAATATTCCAAAGGCCCAAGATCAGTCTCATATCCCCATTCTAGCAGGATCTCACCACATGAGAGAGACACAAGCCTTGGGATAAGCTCATATTCCAATCGAAGAAGTCCAGTGGCATACTCAATGGTCTAGCATGAGGAATATATCCCAATTCTAGAAAATATGACCTTGTGATAATGTCACAAGCCTAGAGATAGTTTCAAATTCCTGTTAGGGAATCTACCAAGCATATTCCAAAAGATTACAGAATCTAGAAACATATTCCTACTTCCACCAATGAATGATTGTGCCAACATCATTCCAAGGAAATATAAGAGGATCCTCTTATACCATCACCCATTCTGGAGGTCTATCGGTATACTATAATAGTGACTGCATATTCAGACCAGGCTTATATTCCTATTCCAATTAGGGCTCATCAAGTGAGAGAGGCACATGTCTCAATGAAGACTCATACTCCTACCAAGAAATACTAGAGACATATCCCAAAGTATCAAGATCAGGATCATACTCCCATCATGACTGAGGTTCACAAAGTGATAATGGAATGTGCCTTAGGACAGAATCATATTCCTGTCAATAATGAGACAACTCGTCAGCATATTCCAGTAGCTTCTTAGAAGTAGTTTCAAACTCCTGTAGCACCATATAATTATATACAAGTTCCAGCAATCATCATAATGTAGGATCATATTCCAACACAATTTCAAAAGGTAGGTCGATATATTCTTACCATGATGCAAAACATGTCACATATTCCAAATATTTTCAATGATAGTTTCTTTGAGGTCATTCAAGATACATTATCAACACCACAAGGGTATGTTGACTGTTCTATTAAAGAGGAAGCTGAAGATATTCATTACCACGATATTACTCTTCTTGGTTTTGTAGATATAGAACACAGGGACTCTACTCCTGACATGCATCATGGTCAGACACCCCACTATGAAATATCTAACAGAAAAAGAAATTATAATGTTTCCAAGACACCTTTGTATATAAAGGTTTTAAAAACTCAAACACCATTGTATAAAGTGATGCTAAAAACATCGTGGTCAACTACATATGGTTCCCCTTCAACTTCTAGTAGTTCTCCATGCCCATCAACATATGACCATCAGATCTATCTTCTATGGTATGACTAGATGGAGGTGTGTGTGTCTAATGAGGAGGAGTACTACATTGATATATGTTGAGAGTTATCCAGAGACAACCTCCCCATCATGTTTTCCCCTCAATACTTCTGACTATGAGATCTCATGTGAGCTAGAAAAGGGATGCATGCCTTATATTTTCCCAAATATGTTGGATACATATTAGTTATTAATGGATTTATATATCCATTATCTAGGATACAAGTTTCACAATCACAAAATCAATATAATATGTTTTCATCTAGACCTGGATACTGTCCCCATGGTCTGGGATCAAAAATAGGAAAAACATAATACAAATATGAAACACGCTTATAGCCATTGCATATTGACACATCGACAGTTGATCTATGAATCCACATCATGCATCCACTCTCAATGATAAGGATTTTATGGAGAATTATAAAATTTCACTCCCTTGGAACAATATCACACCTCATATTAGACATCATGTAATGTTATAGCCTCTATAGAAATCAGGGGACCAGGTAACACTCATGAAATTTAGTCACTAAAACGGAATTCCCCCGCTTCAACGATGCCAAGACATCATGAAATGAGGTAGAAGATAGCCCACATGACATGAAACTAGTCCCCTCAAGGAAATGATAATGAACATTAGAAACAAATACCGAAGTTGCGACCATCCAAACAACTTCCTGTAAAAAAAAATTTTCATCATGGGTTTCCATCACACCCAACTTCTAAGTGAGCACATTTTCACCTCCATCAAAAGGTTCATAATATTAGTTGCAATAGAAAATCTCAAATAAAATACTCGGACCCTCGGTTCAGGGGAGTATTTACCATCACCTCCAACCCTCACATCATCAATTTCTGAGAGGATTCAAGACATATCATCAATAGCTACAAGAGAACAATAGCCCACTGTGCTAGGGGAATTTATATATCTCAATCATCATATAAAATTTTATCATCCCCTAAGAGGGTTCTAGAATAATAAATGGAGATTCCAAATCACTCCCATCCCACTAGGTTGGGGGAATTTATATCTTCATATCCATCCCATGAATCATTAAATACTTTACTAGAGTCATTGGATCCCCAAAAACATGAGTAATCAATGCCAATTACAGCCTCAGATGACCCAAACCCCACATGGATGAGGGAATTTTCATCACTATCATCATCATCATTGCCACAAAGAGAATCAGTCTTCTCTGGATTGGGTGGAAAATGGTTGGTGTCCCACCTATTCCTCCCACCATGAAATAAACCTATGTTGCTAGAGGCTCGTTCGAGCAACATGAACATAAAATCCCTCATGGTCATTACTCATAGTCCAAGATATGAAGAATGTATGGAAAATCCTATTGACCCCACAAAGGTTGCAAGCCAAAATGTACCAACATGGAAAAGGGTTCAAATAAAGACCATAATGAATATAGTGCATAATTAGCATTTTTTGTTTAAAGTAATGGAACAACCACCATTTCATGATACGACTCTATGAATTTCATCACTATCAACGTGGAATACATTGATCATGGCACAAATGTTGAGGACAACAACAAGGAAAATTCACCCCAAGAGGAGGGTGATTTGGATGCACCAAATGAGGATTTACACACACATAACCGAAGAAGTATCCAAAATATAGAACCTTCAAATATAGAGTTACCAACTCTATGATGGAACATTTACAAGGGGAAAGGTACATCTATATCGAAATAACCACCTAGATGAATTGAAGTGCCTTCCATGGAGGAATAACTGTCATAATATGAGAATGAAATACAATGTCTTTGACAACTCAATGAGGAGCTAATTGGGGGAAATATTCTCAATGGGTATCCACTTCAAGAAGAGATGAATATTCTACCTTCTACGGCCAATCCAATAGTAGGAGCAACATTTGATAATTAGATTGGATCCAGATCTAGATAGCCATTGTACATAAATAAGGAAGTAATGAAGGATTGCAACATCCCACTATTGTGGTGACAACCTATCCATATGTAGATTAATCATTCAGTCTTAGGATGAATCGAGACTCAATGGGAGATAAAATAAGGTCCACCTCATCGACCCCCATCTACTCCATGTTGATTGGAAATGACTCTGACAGTAGTGACCCTAGAGTTTCTTATTGTTTTCAAGTCCTTGGATACTCGAATGGAAGCCATGGAAGGGAGACCAGCACTTGTGTAGCCTGAGAGAAATCCATATCCAAATTTTTTGAACAAAATTTTAGCTCCATCCAACTTAGGAAATATTGACTTCACTTATTTTGATGGTTCAAGTGAATATAAACAAAATCTCAAAAACTTTGTATCCCGATGTTGCTTGATAATGGTCCCTTGCTATCAATAGGAGAAAAAAAGTTGAGATGTTTTATACAGAATCTCATAGAGCCGTTATTTATCTAGTACAATAGTATTATAGTAGAATATGTTATAGGATGAGAAGACCTCCATCCTCAGTTCCTTTATCAGTTCTAGTCCACAATGAGGAAAACAATGATCTTTAAACTGAATAACTATATAAAAAAGAACAAGAGGTTGTGGGGTTGCATAGAGAGGTGAAAAGGTTTAACCTATTCAATCATAATCTCTCCATCTCACAAAAAAATAATGAAAAATTGTGTTAAAAGCATCCTAATTAGTTATAGATGCCTCTGATCCATATGATGTATCTATGTTGATTCTTTGAGTGTGCAGAAACAAAACATTACCTTGAGGATTCTATTTAATGAACCTGATCAAAAACTCAACACATACCCACAACACACAAGAAAATGACAGACAGATCAGGGGCTATAGCTATCACTCTCAATCCTACAGCAGTGCCCATCCAAGTACCTAAGATGGATCCAAACCCCAATCACATCCTACTGAGTGGAAATACCATAGAATCTCCCTCATTAATAAGAATAGATAAAGATGGGTCTCATGGGATTTGAGGAATGGGTAAACAAAACATACTACTTCCAAATTGAAAATTTCCTCAGTTATTTCTTGGCTTCTAAGGAGAATAACCTACTCAATATTTTAACAACCTATGAAGCCTTATGAGGTCAACATAACTAACCATCCTCACTACTACCCTTACTATTGAGGGTTGGGTCATAATTTCCAGATTGCTTCATCTTAAAATAATTCCTTCAAGGTAAGGTCAATTATGGACATGTGGCATTAGGAAACTCTTTAGAGTAGGTGGTGACCACACAATTCATCTTTCTAGAAGAAGGATATGGATGGAAGAATGTTAGGGCCATGTATGCAAAAAAATGAGACAATTGTATGACTCAAAAAATAATTGATCAAGATCATTCCACCCTGAATGAATATTCATGAAAACCCTAAATAGCTACACAAACTGAAAAGGTAACATTAAATTTACCTCCCAAAGGTAGGTGTGATCACTATAATTTGGAAGAAATAGAAGAGGAAGAATCATATTCTACTCCAAACCAAGCATTAACTCTTGTATATTTCTTTTGTACAATATCTGGAGAATTGGAACTACCCCACCAAATGGAATCCCCATAAAAATAATTTATCATCTTTGGTTTTTTCGATGTGATACACATGGAAGAACCCTTCTCTATTTTTGAGTATTCTCCATATGTATGTTCCGTATATATTACTAGGAAATGTGAGGTCACATGCACCAAAGCTGAGGATACAGGGGACATCGAAGATGTGGTCAGACCCAATATTGTAGTCAAGTCCCCACATAGGACATATTTGTTTCCTAGACTCATGGGAAGGAATTACAACAAGGACAAAAGAGGTGAGGAGGTACCCCATAACCCTACACCAATCTCTTGTATCTTATTGTCTTGCATAACCGCTTAGTAGAGGTCTATTCTGATCAACCTAGGTAATAGGGAAGGCTAGCAAAACCTGAACCACTAACATTAAATATTCCCTCGAATTCTTCACAAGCACCATGACCATCTACCTCAGATATTGAAGCTAATAAACTGCATGCCCATGAGTATCCCTATATTGGGAAACACTGACCTTTGGCACAGAAGTAAAGCATTTGGAAACAGCTGGCTATTTTTCTAGCCATGATCTCAATCATTGATACACTCTGTCTTTCAAAAGAACTTGGGGATGAATTTATTGAATCCCTCCATATCCCAAAGGAGTTCAACACAGACGTCTTTGCAACCGAGGTCTATCGACTAGAGGCCATGTCCTCAAAATTTTATGTCGCCATCTTGATCGCTAACAAGGATCAAGAAGAGTCCATCCATAGGCACATCAAACACCTATATTTCTTGAGCAGTCTCAAAATAATTCAACATTGAAAGGGATCTGATTGATAATGGTTTTTGGATCAATATCATCCATTTTTTGGCCCTCATACATTTTGGATATAATGAGGGATACTTATCTCCCACATGGATGACCATTCAAGGGTATGATATGTGTGAGAAAAGACCTCTACAGAAGATCACACTCGAATCCCAATTCAAGGAAATCTAATCTGACACTGAGTTCATGGTTATTCAGAAATACACTACATATAATGTCCTGCTCAGGAGGCCCTTCCTCCATATCCACTTGGAGGTACCTTCAATATTCCATCAGTGTTTGAAGTATCCCATTGATGGAAGATTCAATATATTACATGGTGACAACAACCCCTTCGAGACTTGTAGATCCACATATGTTGATTCATATTTCTACTAGAATGGAGTAAATCAAACAGTAGAAGATGATTTTATACAAGTTTATGCTATCGTTGAATTGGGAATCTCCCATGTTCATCCCTTCAGTATGATTGAGAGTGACTATATACTCCCCATTATTTCTGGATGAGTCAGTGGATGTAATCTCAAAGGTTAAATCCCCTCAAGTCATCAGTGATAGGGTAAAATGAAATAAGATTTTTCATCTCTCTACAATGACTCAGATAAAAAGGGGATGATAATCTATCTTCTCATTGCCTGCCTCACTCTAATAGTGATAGAGAAGATCCCATATTTCAATATTCAAATAAAAATTTCTCCACAGACTCAAAAATGGAAGGATATGAGGATATCCTCAAGAATGCACTCCAGTAATTGAGGTAGGTGTCTCCACTCCCATTGATGTCCTCAGAAAGATAAATATAGTAATACAATAAGTCTATAGCCTACACTGTTTAGTGTTACCATGACCCTCTAAGGGAAAGAGTTATATATTTCATTTCTAAATCATCATCGATATGTGTTCCCTTAGAAATATACAGAAATTCCTTGACTGAATCCAGATGTGGCTACACACCATCTTAGACTACTCGATGATCATCAAGGATTCAAAACAGCATCGAGGAGGATGCACCCCTGTCATACCACATATGTAGATGTGGAAGTTTATAAGTTTATCAAACCCAAATTCATACTAGATGTAAAATACCTGAGATGGATTTCCATCATCAACCCTTCAAGAAAAATAAATGGTAGAATGGTATTTTCATTCACTTTAGAGACCATAATCAGAATTTGTTAAAATATGTTTTCCCAATAATGATCACATATCACTTGATCCATGCAGCCGTAATTATCGAAACCATTTTCTTTATGGATGGGTAATTAGGGTACAATTAAATCAAGATGGACCCCAAAGATGAATAATCCATTGTCTTCAGAGTGCCTCATGGGATCTTCTATTATTAGATCATTCCATTTAGGTTAAAGAACATTGTTGCTATCTATCCATGCACCATGTATCACATCTTTAAGACATTCTAGGAAGGAAAGCTGAGTATTAATTCGATGACATGGTTGTTAAATCCCGACAATGATGTGATTACTTCATGGACCTTTATAAAATCTTTGACAAGATATGACAACACATTTTAAAGATGAATCACTTGAAATATGCTTTTGGGGTGACACTAGGGATGTTTATTGGATTCATGGTGAATCACCATATCACCGCAGTTAACTGAGAAAATAATAGTACTATTTTAGAAATGTTTCACACCATAAGTCTCAAGGAACCTAGGGGAATCTAAGGGAACCTCACCTACATTTGGAGATTCATAGCCGGCGTGGCTAATAAATATCACCCCTTTACCAGGATAATGAAGAAGGTAATAACCGATTAATGGGACTATGAATACCAAAATCCATTGAAAGTATCAAGTAGTACCTACTACACCGACCAGTTCTGATGCCTCCAGTTGAAGGGAGGTTAGTTATATTATATGTGTCCACCATATAATGCTCATAAGGCTCCCTAATCGTGCATAAAATGATATAGGGAGGGGGAATAATATCTTATACCTCATCTGGATGATGCTAGCTATTGAGATGGATATTTTGAAGTCGAGAAGAGATGTCTTTTACTCATCATCGTAGTGAAACAGCTAAGTAATTATTTGAAGCACTACAAATTCCATATGGTATCTTGTATGGATACCCTCATGTACATCATTGAAATTCCTATAATTACTAAACACCTCGCACTATGGGAAGTCAATATAAAAAAATATGACATTCAGTTCATATCACAAAAGTCAGTAAATGGAAATGCCATGGATGATTTCGTCGCAACACATCCTAACCTTGAATATACACCAGAAGACACAGAGCTCAAAGTTGAAGAGGTATTCTATGCCCATAACAGTCCTTAGACATGGTAGATGTACTTTGATGGAACCTCCTAGAGTCCTATTAGTACAATAATGGAAAATCCGAAGCTCAATCGGGTTGGTCTAGGGATTGTATTTGTCTCTCAAGAGAGAATAGTTTTCCAGTAAACTTTCTCACAATCCGAAGGCTATATAAATAATGAGTCAGAATAACAATACCTCATTATTGGATTGGAATTATCCCTATATCTACACATAGCCTACCTGAATATCAAAGGGGATTTAGAATTGGTGATAAAAAAGATCAACAGTGAATATTCCATTAAAAAGAAAGAATTGGACCCTCTCACTAGCTATGTCAGAGGATTGATGTCAGAGTTCCCTTTTCAATGCACATTACATCATTATCCTATATAATTGGATACTTTCACCAATGATCTGGCTAACACAACCAACATCCTGGCTAACCCTAGTCTAGATGAAGAAAAATTCCTTATCAAACATCAAAGAATGGTTGAACCAATCATTGTATGTGATATGGAAGAAATAAATCATGTCAAAACTACCCCAGAATATGATGAGCCAATGAACACCCCTGAATGGATGGAGCCCATGTTAAGTTATATTTAAAGTAAAAATATACTAATAGACTATTCTAGAAGGGAATTGATTTGGCACCGTGCATCAGATTTTACTATTAATGGTGGTCCAAATAAGTATAAATCCCTCTACAAATGAGGATTTGAAGGAATCCTTCTATAGTGAATAACACAAGTATAAATTTCTACCACCATGGAAGAATTCCATGCAGGATTTTGCATTGCCTCTCATCTTGGGACTACGCTCTCACACCAAATCTTGATATTGGGATATTACTAGAAAACCATGATATAGGACTATGTGTATTTCACCATGTAATGTCAAGTGTTCAATATTTATGGAAACATCATCCATAATCCCCAAGAATTTCTACATAAAACTAAATATTCTTGGTTTTTTCTCATTTGGGGAATGGATGTTGTGGGTCCATATCCTGTAGTCATAACAAAAAAGTTCAACTACATCCTTGCTCTTACCAATTTATTTTCCAAATGGGAAGAGGCAATACTCCCCAAGGAATTTGGGATGAAAAATATCATTAACTTCGTGAAGTCCCATATAATCACTAGGTTTGGAGTCCCTCATACAATTCACAAACAACATCACAAACTTATATTCTATGGAATTGAGTATATTTTTCTAGAAGTATAATATTGAGTTGAATAACTCATCTCTCTATCTTATAGTGGGAAATGGACAGATCGAGTGTAACACCCTAAGATTTTATGAATTTAATTTTTTTCAATTTAATTTAATATTTTCAATTCAAAAAACAATTAAAATAGATTTTTTATTATATAATATAACTATGTTCTTTATTATGTTATACGCAACACCAAGGGAAACTTGCACGACACACAACACCAACTTAACTTGTATTACATGGAACACCGAGTTTCTGCGAAACAAAACATTACTATTATAATTATTTAAATAAAATATTTATAAAATATCCATTAGACTTGTGATATTAATATTAATAAATAATTTTTTAAATATTAGTTATAATGGGTTTGATAATGATAAATGTAATTTTTGGTAAAGTCTTTATATGATTAAAACTATTATTTTCTTAAAATAAAAAATTTTTAAGTCCTTTTCAGAAAATTAATTTTAGACACCCATAAAAATATATTTCTATGAAATAAAATTCATTTTTCAATTCCTAAAGTCAAAATTAACTAGGCTGAATTTTTGGTATTTTTCTAAAAAGTTTATATTTTTAAGGAATAATGATAAATACTACATTATAGTTTAAAACTGAATTTTTCATTTAAATAATTTTTTACATTATATTGATTTTAAAGAAAAAACAAGTAAATAATATATATATATATATTAATCCAATTTAGGTAATTGGAATCATTTTTATATTAGAATTAGATATAAAAAATTATTCAACTTTTGAACATCTCTTTTACCCACCTTATAACCACATTAGGAAGATTAGTTGTAAATGTTATTTTACTGCTTTTTTGAATTGAATTAAAAAAATGAAAATACATGGTTTTAATTGGTATGAAAAATGTGTTCTAATATGATCAAAATAATTTTTGGTGATTAATAAATTTTGAATTTTATTTACCATGGTTAAAGGAAAATAGGGTAATCAAAGGTAAATATAATATTGTGTTAACATAAAATTTCCCTAAATCATGTCATAAATTAATTGGATAAGTATATTTCAACCGAAATAATACTTAGGTAAAAACAACATCTTTTTTAAGCCACTTGTTTTAAATTAGGTCATTTATTATATTCTATTTAAAGAAGAGTTTAAAATGTCATATTCAAACATTAATAATTAATTAATTGTTAATATATGGTAATAAATAATAAAAATTAGACTATAAATTTTAATTATAAATATATGAAATATATATATTCATCATGATAATTTATTTTTAGTTTTTTGAGAAGAAATAACTTAATTAAAGGATTTTATAATAATGATACAATAATTGTTTTGTTAATTGAGATATCAAATAAATGATATTAAAAATATTAAAATTAATATTATATTGAATATTTAATGATAGAAAGAAATTTAATAAATAAATTATAAATATTATTTATATATTTAAAGTATTGGTTCTAATTTATCAATTTTTTTATGATATTTTTAAAAATGAAAATATTAAATAGTATTAAAATTGACATAAATGATACATTAAAATAAATAATATGTTTTTAAATGTTATGAAATTAATAAAAATATAAGGATCAGATAATTAAATTATATATGGTAAAATATTTCATTAATTATCTAATTTGGGTTTCTTTGGTGTTTTATAGTGACTAAATTAACCCTATAGTTTAATAATACAAGAAGACACGGTAAGAGTTAATCTGTTTAACTAAGGGTTGAATCCAAAAGATAAGGTTTATTATGGGACCTAAACCTTTCTAAAATTAAATGGTTAGGAGGAATTAGTCCAATATTAATCTCAAATTATAAATAACTCAATTTGGATCTATTTTAAATCGAAAATCAATTTATAATAAATTAATATTTTTTGAGTTTCCTAATGTACACATCCTCCCTCTTTTAAAAGGGAACCTCTCCTCCTCTTTTATTTAAATTACCAAAGCCTTTTATCTCAGAAAAACCCTACCAATTTATCCTCCCAACATACATACATTCGTCCTATAAGCCTTACCTTAGGCATAAGGAAACTCATGGAAGCCTTTTGGCACAGACCTAAATGATTTGTTCGATTAAGATTTAGCATCTTCTCTCAAGCTCCTTTCTTAATTTTCCATCTCTGCACCATAAAATATATTTATTCCATAATTTTTTTAAAAAAACAAGTATCCTGAATATAATAGTTTTTTTATATGTGAAGGTATATACCTACACTTAAAAACACCTCCATTTTATGGATATCGAACATACTATATCTGTGTACAACGAACCACTGCCTCATGAAATGATTATTGTTAATTCTTCCTTTACCACCAGTAATGGTAGAAATTATGATGGAAATTATATATAAATATGTTATATAAATTTTTTTTATGTATTTAAGATTGTGTTTTACTTTTTTCAACACATAATTTTTTTAAATTCCGTTTTGTTTAAATATGATAATCTCGTTTGTGGAATTGTGGACTACGACCCCCTTAAAGAGATGTGATTCATTCACACACCACATGGAATGTATTAAGGATGTTTTTAGTGAACTTATATGATATATATATGATATGATAATTATAATTTAATAATATATATATATACATATATATACATATTTTATTTACATACTTTCATTCAATACTGCAATTTAAACGGGAACAACGTTAATGCGTACGTATGACATACCATCTCCGTGAACAGTGTATTCCATTTTGTACATATTTATTATATATATTATTGTAATATAAATATAAGGGATATAATTTATAGAAATTATGGAATCATTATATATGTATAAGGACCAACAATATATAAAATCAAGACACTAGCAGACAACAAAGAAAATATTACCCGAAGTGAAACCATAACATTGGATCGTTAACAAATGGGTAATATAAGGACATATTCAAACCATATGTGGTATTATATATAAGAATATGATTATTAAAAAGTATGTAAAATAAAATTATAATTACTATATAGTAATATTTTTCAAGTATTGGGAGATTCAAGGTACAGGGAAAGGGGATTTTTGTCTCACTTCTAATTTCAGTGAGATACATATTATGTTCACCATATTTATTTTAGTCTGGTGTATATAATAACCATGATTCTAATCTATGTATATTATAAATAAATTTATGGGTATTCACATTTCCATTTTGTGATCCTTATTTGATGGGTTTTATTATTAAAAAGCTACTAAATCGGTAAAATGTTTTGTCTCAAATTGCATTCTTTGATACTCATGGTTTGTTATCCACCTAAAGTATTTTTCGATGTGCATATGTTTTCATATTACATGATATATCATGAATCTATATATTTTCACGATATTATATTCTTAATTTAATTTATTTTCTTAAATGTAGTGCGTGATCCCAATTTACTAAGTTATAAGATTTTATTGAGACAATCTCATCACTTTTTTTGAGATTGTTTATTTTTATGCTTACTTTGATGAAATATTATGATCCATATCTCTATAAAAGCCATGAATTTTATTCTACTTAAGTTATTAATTATATACTAATGTATTGGTACCATATTTATACTATTTGTTAGATAAGAATGTTTTTTTAATAAATACTGACTTCACCATCCCTTCGGTTAGAAATATATGTTTCTTGAAAAGTGTTTCCAAGAATATTATTCCATTATCCTATAATATTTAAAATAAATTTATACCTTTTTTTCTTTTACCAATATCTTAAAGGTAATATTCTGGTCACTTTATGAACAATCTAATTTTCTAAAATTTTTATCGTGCAAAATTAATGTTCTTTTAACGTCGTATGATATTTACGGATTTACCCATCGTCATATCTTTAAAGCTCCCTTTTCATTTTTGAAATGTTAATTTTTAAGAAAATATTTTTAAAATTAGTTTCAAGGAAAATAATTTTCAAATTTATTTCAAGTCTACTTTATATATTTTCATTTCTATTTTCTATGAAAACGGTCTTCAAATGGTTTATTCCATTAAAAATACTTTTTCAAACAAGAGAGGATATTTTCCATAAGATATGTTTTTGAGGGATGTTTAAAAAATAATTTCCATATAATAGGACATATATTTATGTTACTCATTCCATTCTATAAAATTTTAAAATGGTTCCATTCATATCCTTTCTATGAATAGGTTATGCTTAATTTCATGGTCTTTATTAAATCCGTTTCTTTTCCATGGGTAATATGCTTTGGAAACCCGCTTCTTTTTCATAGGTTATGGTTCATGAAATGACTATGAAACCTATGAATTTTCCATAGTTTATGATGTGACGATATGTTATTTATTCCCATTTCATTTTTTTGGGGGTTAGGATTTGATGTTTATAAAACCCATACATTTTCATATGTCATGATATGATGAATGTTTTGTGGCACATGCATTTATGATTTCATTATGTGACGGGTGGGACCTATATCTAGCTACAATGCATTGGATAATGATAAATGTTTTATGATCTGAAAGAGAACATGGGAGAATATACCAATCCTAAAACAAGAGGGAATAGGGGATAACATCCCAATCTTGAACCAAGAGGGTACATAGGAGGACATCCCAATACCGAAAGAAGAGGGTACATAGTAGCACATCCCATTCCAAAAAAGAGGAGGGAACATGGGAGGAAATCCCAATAAAAAACAAGAGGGTATGCTTGAGGGAATCCCAAGACCTAATCAGGTACACATGTGATTAAACCAAGCCAAATATGTTACAAAGTCCTTGGTATTCTGCCTTTACATAGGTTTTTTACGTGATTATGGGTTTTCCATAATTCCATGTTTTATTACTATGTTATGATTTCATGGATCATATTAATTATTTCCCTATGATTCATGTCTTATAAACATAAAATATTTATTGTGATCTTTTATGTCTAGGGTATGATCTTAAAATTATATTCTCATGTTCCATACCCTTTTTTTCATGTTATGGTTATGCATTTCTTTATTAACCCTTACTGAGCATTTAAGATTACCCATTTTTTATGTTTCTTTTCTCCATGTTATGAAGAAATGTTTTATGTATAAGTACTAAAGGTGTAGATCATTATGGGAGATATTTAAGATCATTCACCAGGATAAATTATTTTGTTTCCATGTTTCCAAAGACAGAAAACTATTATGTTCCTTAAGCATGTATTTTTTCAATGTACTAAATATTCATCAAAAATTATGTAATATCCTTGTATGTTGATCCTGGGTTTCAATAGTTAGTATCAAAGGAAAGGGTTAATAAAAAATTTTAAACTAGTATGAGAGAAATTTTTTTAGATCCCTTGGTATATTTTTAAGGATATGTCTAGGGGTGTCTCTAAGGATAAGTATAAGGATGAATTAATATTTAGGAAAATGTCCTGGAATATTAGTGACAGATTGAGTAAGTGGTTTCCTAACAACAAATCCCTTTATGGATACTACAAGTGTATGTGGATATATAACATATATACCTGGGGGTAAAAACTCTGACAAGATGTTCTAGGCTTGACTCTGGGTAATCTGGTACACAATAACGGGCCTTACTACACACTTGGTTTGACATTCCTTGGGGATATGCTTTTAGAATTCACAAAATCTTCATGAACCATCATGAATGATTTGATTAGAAGTTGGATTTGAATAACATTTTATAAACCTAAGGTGTCATATATTATGTAAGATTTCACACATTAGACATCCTATACATGAATTTTCATGATTTTCTGGTTCCGCATTATGATAATTGTTTCTTACTCTACGCCTTTGGTTTTAGCCAATGGATGGAACCTGAAGGAACCACAGTAATGGTGATTGCAATAGGAAAATCAATAAATATCCTCATGGAGATCCTAATTATATGGGGACTAGAATAATAACCTCATTTATGCACTCTCACAGCTTTCCCAAGCTATGAATAATGCAGAGTTACCAAATAAGCAAAGGAGGGAACAATGTTATGTTGAGTCCTTCATGAGGTGTTGTCCACCATCTTTCAGCGGGTCATCAGATCCAATTTTTGTTGAATGTTGGATCAGTACCATTAAAATGATATTATGTGTTCTCGAGTGTTTAGATAATGAGAAAAAAATTCTGAATGTTTATTAGTTAGAAGTTGAAGCAGACTAGTGGTGGTCTCTAATCAAGAAAACTCGGAAGCCAGATGAAATTGAATCCATGGACTAGGATGAGTTCAAGAATTTATTCTACAATAATTAATATCCATGTTATATTCGTATGAATATGAAAAATGATTTCCTTGAGTTGAAGAGAAAGGATGATGAATATGTCGGTACATATGAGGCTAATTTCACAAGACTTGTGAGGTATTCTTATAGTATTATTATTCTACGTAAATGTAAATTTGATAGGTTCTTCATTGGATTAAAGCCGATTATTATAAAGGAATTGTCCATATGAGACTTTAGTAGCTACAAAGATATTGTGAATTTTGAAATCAAAGATGAAATGGTGGTTGGATTTACTTATCAATATCATGGTTTCAACTAGAAAATGAAGATCAAGATCAATGGAAAATCTAATAACCAAGGAGAAAAGAAAATGTTCCTTCCATTATGAACAAATTGTGGTAATAAACATGTAGGGAAATGTTTTAAGGGGACTAATAAATGTTTTATGTGTGTATGGGAAGTTCATAAAGTGGTTTAATGTCTATCTAAGTGGCGTATGTTATATAATGATGCAAATAATGACAAATACCCACAGAATAAACCTTCTATAAATCAGTGTTTCTATTTCATGGTGTTTTTCCATTACGCTAACAAGTGCCCTAATCCATGGACAGTTATGAATTATAATCCACAAAAACCTATGAAGAAAATTGAAAAAAAGAAACCTTATGTGATCATAACGGATGAAGTGAACCAAGATAATTAAGAAGTACTTATCCTTCCTTAATGGAAATTTTTATATTTTATTTTTAATGAATAATCCGAATGAAAGTATTATTGTTCACCCTTTGGTAAGATTTAATGTGAATTTCTTTCCCCACATGGATTATATAATAAGAAAACCACATTTAATGTACTATTGGTATAATGATGAACCCAATTATCCAATAAAAATGTTTTATGATACATTTAAGGAATAAAGGGTGAATAATATTTTGGAAGTCTTATAAGGTTAAGCATTTATTTTTATGTTAAATTTTTATTAGAGTTTGTGAGATTAAGGTATTATCCCAC
The DNA here is from genome assembly GCA_963277665.1 of Viscum album. NCBI lineage: Eukaryota > Viridiplantae > Streptophyta > Magnoliopsida > Santalales > Viscaceae > Viscum > Viscum album. The sequence goes on along the minus strand of OY728157.1, from coordinate 1,736,368,550 downwards.
CATATGAGATTTTTGCACATCTGATAGCCTGTTCAAAATTCATTTTGTTGATGAGAACTAATGATAAATGGGATGGAATATCATAGATCTCATGATCTATTAGAACTTTAGGAATTAAAAAGTCACCTTATGTTTTATAGGAAGAGGTGAAGTGGATTAATGAATCAAAAAAGGATGACATTGTTCTGAAATCATGAAAGTATATCTTTTCATGAAAAGTAATTAAATTTAGGAAAAAAGATCTTTAAGCAAAAAAATAATGTTGTAGTACCATTGTTTCCTATGAATCAGATGGTCCCTTATATCATTAAAGATTTATAGATTTTTGATTAATGAAATTTTTTTAACCATGTTCCCTATCACTCTCAATCAAAACATGATAGATAGATTTCTCTTCCATATCCATGTTTTCACTTCCCACTAATGTTCTCTTATGTGGAAACCTTGTGATGAGTTACTTTGGGTAACCATTATGTTTCTAACTATCCTTTTTTAAAATGAAGTTTTAGTATTTCTTTTTACGATGTGGGTATCTTTGGAAGATACATTCAAGTATTAAAAATTTTATAACCCAGATGAATTTTGAGGGAAAAATTCATTTTAAGAGGGGTATAATGTAAAACCCCGAGATTTTGTGAATTTATTTATTTTTATTTAATTTAAAATTTTTATATTTTCACTTCACAAAACATTGAATATAGATTTCTTTCTAACATAATAGTACTATGTTTTTTATTATGTTATATTCAACACCGAGGGAAGCTTATACTACATGCAACATCGATTTGGCTTATTTTACATGCAACACCGAGTTTATGAGAAACAACACTTTAATATTATAATTATTTAAATAAGATATTAATAACCTAGACATTAATCCTGTAAAAATGAATATTGATAAATAAATTTTAATATATTAGTTATAATGGGTTTTATTGTGATAAATTTAATTTTTGGTAAAGTCTTTATATGTTTAAAAATACTATTTTCTTAGGGGAAATGAATTTTTATGTCCTTTTGAAAAAATTGATAATATTAATTTTATGCACCCATATAAATTGAGTTTTCTAAAATAAATTTCATTTTAAATTCATAATGTCAAAATTATTCTGTGCTGATTTTTTGGTATTTTTCAAAAAAAGTTTATATTTTTATGAATAGTGAAAAATACTACATTATAGTTTAAAACTGACTTTTTCATATAAATAAATATTTTTCATTAAATTTATTTTAAATTCACAAAAGATAAATATTATACATTAATCTAATTTAGGTCATTTGAATCAATTTTATAATTTAAATAGATATAAAAAAAATTATTGATCTTTTGGACATCTCTTTTACCTACCTTCTAATCACATTTGGAGGATTAGTTGTAAACATAATTTTACCACTTCTATGAATTTAATTTTTAAAAACAGACATACATGGTTGTAATAATTATGAAAAATATGGTCTAATAGAATGAAAATAATTTTTGGTGAATAATAACTTTTGAATTTGTTTTAGTGTAGTTAATATTAAATAGGGTAATCAAAGGTAAAAATAATATTATAATATTATAAAATCACCTAAACACTTTTCCTAATTTCATTGGATAAGTATATTTCGACCCAAATAAACCTTAGTTAAAAAATAATATCCTTTTAAGACACTTTTGTTAGATTAAGACATTTATTATATTTTATTTAAAGAAGAGTTACCATTGTCATATTCGAACTTTTATAACTAAAGAATTTTAAATATAGGGTTATACATAAGACATATTTGACTATAAATAATAATTATAATTATAATAAATATATCATCATCATGATAATTTATTTTTAATTTTTAGATAATAAATAACTTAATTAAAGGCATGTATATTAATGGTGCAGTAATTCTTTAGTTAGTTAAGATATCAAATAAATGTTACTAAAAATATTAAAATAAATATAATATGGAATATGTAATGACCTAAAATTGTTTATAGGTAACTTAGATATGTTAGTGACATATTGGATGAATTGGTTCTAATATATCATGCTGGATTGATATTTAAAAATAATATTTAATAATATCAAAATTGACATAAATGATACATTAAAATAATTAATATTTTATTAAATGTTATAAAAATCATAAAAATATTAGGTTCATAAAATTAACTTTTATAATGTCCAATATGTCATTAATTATCCATTTGGTTTTGTTTTGGCATTTTAGAGTAACTATATTAACTCTGTATTGTAAAAATACAAGAAGACACACTAAGAGTTAAACTGTTTAACTCAGGGTTAAATCCAAAAGATAAGGTTGATTTTGCGACCTAAACGTGTCTAAAGTATATAGTTTTATTGGATTTAGACTCATAATCATCTTAACATAGAAATAAATCAATTTGGATCTATTTTAAATCTAAAATAAATTTATAATAAATTAATAGTTTTGGAGGATTCTAAAGTACCCCTCCTCCCTCTTATAAGATAAACCCTCTACTTATATTTTATTCACACGTCTAAAGCACTTTTTCTCTAAAAAACCCTACCCATTTATTTTTAAAACATCCATAACATCAACCTCTAATCCTTACCCTAGGCATAAGAAAATTTAAGGAGGAATTTTGGCACAAACCAAAAGGAGTTACCTGATTAAGAGGTAACATCTTCTCTCAAGATCCTTTCTTAATTTTCCTTCTCCACTCCCTACACTCTATTTATTCCATTATTTTATGAAAAAACAGTATCATAAATATACTAGGACGTTTTTATGTGAATGGATTTACCTCTACTTACAAAACCTCCTTTTAATGGATATCAAACATACTTTTTCTGTGTATGGAGAACTACTACCTCACAATATGATGATTATTCATTCTTCCATTACCACTAATCATGGTAGAAATGATGATGGAAAATATATATAAATATTTTATATATAAATTTATTATTTATATAATATTATTTATTCTATTTTACAACACACACTTTTTTACTTTCTATTCGGTGATAATATGATAATCTTGTTTAAGGAAGTGTAGACTACCATCCGTCAAAGCGATGTGATTGGTTCACACACAAGAAGGAATGTATTAAAGATGGTTTTAGTGAAATTATATGATATATATATATGTGATATAATAATGTTACAATAATAATTATATATATATATATATATATATATTCATACTTCATTTACATACTTTTATTCAATACGACAATATAAATGGAAATTGCGTTAATGCATACATATGGCTTACCATCTCGATGAATGGTGTATTCCATTCCATAATTATTTATGCTATAGATTATTGTAATATATATAAAATTTATAAACATAATTTATATTTTGGAATCATCACATAAGTATAAAGACCAATGATATAAAAAATTTAGACACCTGTGAAGAATAAAGAAAATATTACCCGAAGTGAATCCTTAACATTAGATCGTTAAAAAATGGGTAATATAAGGTCATATTAAAATAATATATGGTATTCTATATAAGAATATTCTTATTTAAAATAAGTATGATAAACTTATATTTACTATGCAAGAATCTTGTTCGAGTAGGGAGTGAGTCAACACACAAGGTAAGGGGATTTTTGTCTCACTTTTAATTTCTGTGAGATACATGTTATATTAATGACTCTTTCATTTGGTTTAGTGTATGTAATGGACATGATTTTTTTATATTTATATTATGATTAAATTTATCAGTATTTACATATCCATTTTATGATCCTTATTTTATGGTTTTTATGATTCAAAAGTTACAAATCGGTAAAATATTTTGCCTCAAATTTCCTTCTTTGAGACTCATGTTTTTCCATTGCACCTAAACTCTTTTTCTAAGTGAATATATTTCCATTTTACAAGATATATCATGAATATGAATATTTTAAGAATATTATATTCCTAATTTAATATAATTTCTTACATTTAGAGTATGATCTGAAGTTACCAAGTTATAAGAGTTTATTGAGATGATCTCATCTCTTTTTCGAGATTGTTTATGTTTATGCTTACTTTGATGAAATATTAGGTTCCATATCTCAAGGAAATTAATGAATTGTATTCTACTATATTTAATCATTATATACTCATGTATTGGTACCATATTTCTACTCTTTTGTATATATGAAATTGTTTTTAAGAAGTCCCAACTTCACCCTCCCTTCGGTCAGAAATCAATGTTTTCTAAAAACGGTATCCAAGAATATATTACCTTTATACTATAAGATTTAAAAGAAATTTTAACCCTTATTTTCTTTTAAAAGTCTATTCAAGGGAATATTATTGTCTCTTATGAAATACGATACATCTCTAAACTTTTTACCATGAAAAAGGAATTTTCTTTTAACCTCACACGTCATGTAATAATTTTCTCGTGGTTATTTCTTCGACTCTCCCTTTAGATTTTTAAAATGTTAATATTTAAGAAAATGTTTTCAAAATAATGTTATGGAAAATGTTTTTAAAATGATTTCATGTATTCTTTATATGTTTTTATATTTATTTTCTATGAAAACGATTTTCAAATGGTTTTATGCCTTAAAAAGGCCTTTTCAAATAAGAAAGAATATTTTCCTCAAAAATGATTTCGAAAGATGTTTCAAAATTATTTTCCATCTAATATGATATATACTAATGTCAATCATGCCCTTAAAGGAAATTTTATAAAGGCTCCATTCATATCCTTTCTATGAATAGGTTATTATTAAATTCACGGTCTTTATGAAATCTGTTTCATTTCCAAAAGTTATATACTTTTGAAACCCAATTATTTTTCATGGGTTATGGTTCAATGAAATGATTATAAAACCTATCTATTTTCTATTGGTTATGATGTGATGAAATGCTATTGTTTACCATTTAATTTTTTTGTTATGATTTGATGTTTATAAAACCCATATCTTTTCATGGGTTATGATATGATGAATGTTTTCGAGCACATGAAAGTATGATTTCATTATGTGATGGGTGGGACTTATATCTCCCTAAAAGTTATCAGGCAATGATAAATGTTTGATGAGATCAAACTAAATGGAGGAGAACATCCCAATCTTGAAACAAGAGGGTATATGGGAGAACATCCCAATCCAAAACCAAGAGGGTACACTGGAGGACATCCCAATCCAGAAAGAAGAGGGTACACGGGAGGACATCCCAATCCCAAAAAAGAAGAGGGTGCATGTGAGTACATCCCAATCCCAAAACAAGAGGGTACATCGGAGGGAATCATATGCCAAATGTAGGTACATGGGTGATTACCCCAATCCTAACATATTACAAAGGCCTTGGAAGGCCCCCTCTATATAGGGTTTTTATGTGATTTCTTGTTTTCCAAAATTCCATGTTTTATTCCCATGTCATTCTCTCATGAACCATGTTCATTATTTCCTTATGATTTATGTTTTATAAAATGATAATCTATATTATGATATCTAATGTGCAGTGTTCAAGAACATGAGTTTTTAGAACCGGTCAAAAGCCTGACCCTGTTTGAATTTTTGATTAGTTCTTGTGAAAAATGGTGAAATCTAGGAAGTTCTAGTAATTTCCAGACTACACGCCATGTACAATAAAGTACATGTCGTGTATGGCTAAGTCAAGTACCAGCTGTGTGCCAGCAGAGTACATGACATGTGATAACCGTGTAGAAATTTCCTACTACACGACGTGTGTTATTTATTGACACACCATGTAACCTCCTTTCTGTGTATCGGCTGAGTTCAAGTCGTGTGTCGACCCGTGTAGAGTAGCCAGGTCATGTGGCTATCTACGCTTAAGTCAAAGTATGAAAAATTCAACTAAACATCATGTATATCTTCCAGAATATATCTTCTTCTTCCCAAGTTACATACCTTGACGCACCAGAAGGTTGAAAAACATTTCCTTCCCTAGAATAATCATCTGAAATCCATTCTTCAATCCATCAGTGGCTGCAGGATCGCAACAACGAGGCTAAAACCACGCACCCTATTTTGTTTCGGTTTCGTTGTCTCACACATTGCAGTTTCCATCTGAGTGGAATTACCAGGATTTAATGAAAACATAGATCTACAAATATTGGCTTCAAATTGGACCTTGATATTGAACGTGCCTATATCTATGAGTCTCAGGTAGGTGGTGCATACCTATTTTTTGTGTTTACCCAGACTTTTAGGTGGCACGACCTATGGGGCATTTTCAGGTAACTTGAGAGTGACCTTGTTTTAGCTATTATTACATGTTTAATTGATAAATGTCCTATTGGATTCCTTTGGGTATTCCCTCTTACCTATTTTCTTGAGCAGGGTCAAAAAAGTGGCCCTTGCTCATCGATGAATTTTGGTCGTGGAATGAAAAATGGTTATAATTAAATTGTGTTGTTCAAAAATATTTATTTTGGTTTATTAAGTAATTATATGTCTTTTTAAGAGGCTTCCAAGAACATGGTGCTGGTTTTTGGAAACACATTGTTAATGAAATTTAACTTTTTAGTTTGTCTTTACTGTTAAATGTATTTATATTGATTATATATGTAATTTATGACTTACATGTGCTGGAACCCCTTGCATTGTGTTGGGAGGGGCCCAAGTATTATCGAGTGATGCTGATCATAGTTTGCGATTGGTCTAGGTTACATAGTGTGGTTCTGACCACAGGATTGGGCGTCATGGACGTCAGATTGAGATAGGATGACTGTCAAGTTGGGCATGGCCCGGGTTATTGGGATGGAAAGTCCATCAGACTTGAGTGGCATGGTCTCAGGGGGACGAGGTGTCATAGACATTATGGTTAGGGATCTTACATTGGTGATTACTTCTCACCTGTAACATTGAGTAGTGTGCACACATAGAGACTCTGTGATGAGGTGGTTTGACCACTCATGTGGGCATAGGCCCCCTTTTGTTTCAGTTTAGGTAAAATAATTTTGGGGGTTCTTGTCATAGGAAGCCACGTGGGAGGTGAGTAGCCTTCAGGGGATACCATTGAGGTTATCGGGTTGGGGGTAGAGGCTTGCCGTTATTTGAGGGAAGACATCATTGTCCCTCCGGTTACTTTATTTGAGGGCATACATTATTTTCCCTCTAGTTACATTTATTCAGGGCAAATGTCGCTTTCCCTCCAGTTACTTTTATTTTGGGCAGACATCACTGTCCCTCCAGAAAATTTTATTTTGGGAAGACATCGTTGTGCCTCCATTTACTTTATTTTAGGGCAGACATCGCTATCCCTCCAGTCACTTTTTGAGAACATGCATCGCTATTCCACCGAGTTACTATAATTGTTGGTGTGCCTTCAGGACATCGGTACTTGAGACACGCGGTGTCAGGGGGCACATGGTGTTAGATTACAGGATAGAGATCCCGTCGTTGGCTGAATCAGGTGACACTCCATGGTGGCTGCTGAGCACAAGTGGTGTTATTATTTGTTTTTGTGCACTGTATTGTTTACTGTTTTCCTTATAAATGCATTCCTACTTAAAAACATATATTAGGTACACACTGTTGGGTTGTATCCTACTGAGATTCATCTCACAAACTGCACGGGCCCTTCAGAATGCGTGTAGACTTTCTGGATTTACGTGAAGGAAAAAGGTCATCTTCAGGAGCTGAACTGCATTAACTATTACATGGAGATGGTATGGACCTTGAGGTCTTGCCTACTGGAGTCTACCTTGTTTTTATTTATTTCCTATATCATCATGCTTAGTTGCTATGTAGCTATAGTGGGTTCGCCATTTTCTCCCTTTATATATATGGACATGTATGACCTGCTTTGGATGCATGTTTTTTTTTGTTTAGTTGTAGTTACAAGTGATCAGCATGCTGTTCTTTTTTACATTCTGTTGTTGTTGTTGTATTTATTGCTTTCATTGTTTATCGATAGTGAATGTGTTTCTACTTTGTAGGTCTTGTTTGAGTTTTTTGAGTCCTTTATTTTCCGCTGAATGTTATATATATATTATGCTCGGACCAATACCATTATTATCCTCCAAGAGGGTATAGCCTCCCCACTATACCTATAAGACCCTCACTTCTAGTTGACAGCCTTTGGCATTCGGGGAGGTGAGACTAAGGTAGTAACACCCAACCCGCTTCGCACTCTTTAGGTGGATGTTCGGGTCCGTTTCGTTAAAAAGTGGTATCATCGGAGTTCTTGACAATGATTTAGTAGCAGTGTCTTTCTAGCTACTAATGATATTGAGAATCCTTTTTCATTTTATGCTGGTTATACTATTTGGGATATGGTATACTGGATATAGGTTGTTACTCGAACTGAGTTTCTATCTTATACATGGGTGCCTACAACCCCAGGTATGAGGGATGAACCAAGTTTCAATGGGTGGGAATTTGTATTTTCTTTTTCCCAGATTACAGTTTATATGATTTCCACTTCGGTGGCTCACTTGGAGTGTGATGTTATTTATTGTGATATGTTAACCTTGACCCGGTGTGGTAAGGAATAATTGTACCTTGGCCTTGTATGGAAAGGTGTGATTGTTTGGATTTTGATAGGAACATTTTTGGGTATTTAAATTTCATAACTGAACATACACTTTGTGAAGTGATAATTTCATGTGAATAACATCAATTTCCATGCATTGTATTCTTTTGAAATGTGTGTATGTGAAATTCCTAATAGAATTTCTTGTTTATTGTAATGTATTATGCCATGCTTCATATTTTTGTATAATTGCATGTGGATGGGTTTTTAGTTCTGGATATTGTACGAGAAAGAAGGTACTATGGTTGAGGTGATTTTGATCACCCTGATTGGGAGACTCGGTCATCGGTTTGAGGCAATGTTTGTTGTTAGGAAGGGCATGGTCTGACAGAATTTTGATACATGGATCTATTGAGAGAGTCCATGAGGTCAGGATGCCATGGGTATGGGTTGCGATATGGGAGAGTAAGGGTATTTGTTTTATGTTGCATCTTTACTTCTTTCCTTATCTGCGTTGAATATATATATATATATATATATATATATATATATATATATACGGGTTGTCTGACCATTTAAGGTATTCAGTGGGTTCATTTTTTCCAACTCAGATGGAGCGTCAGGTGGGAGATGATACAGTGCCGTAGGAGAAGGATTAGGTTTAGGATCTGGTGCAGGCAGTGCATGAGCCGTAGGTACAGGCTCAAGGGTAGGGATAGGTCCAAGATCCAGTGCAGGCAGGACAGCAGCTGGGTTTGGCAGCATTCAGACCATGGCTTGACGAGCAGCTCCGAGATAGCCTGGTACGTGTCTTTCAGGGGATTGATAGAGGTACACATGGTATAGAGCCATCTATAGCATATCTGATGCGGGAGTTCCAGTCGCAGCACCCACCGCTTTGTTTTGGGTTAGGGTGGTCCACAGGTGGCTTAGAACTGGATAATGAGAATGCATATGATTTTCGAGAAGCTCGAGACACCTCCAGGGCAGAGGGTCAAGCTGGTGACATACATGTTGCGAGGACCGGTGAAGCATTGGTTTGATGTCCAGGTTCCGGCTTGCAGGAACGAGGGACTAGAATTGAAAGACTTCGAGGATAGGTTCTTCGAGCACTTTTACCCAGAGAAACTGAGGGTAGAGAAATCTCAAGAGTTCTTGAGCCTTTAATAGGAATACATGTATGTCATGAAATATGAATCTACTTTCACTGAGCTGCCTCACTTTGCACCATGTATGGTAAGCGATGACGCGGCAAGGGTGAGGATTTTTGAGGATATATTGTGACACACCATTCAGATCTAGGTGAATATCTTCAGGCTGGGTTCATTCTCAGAGGCGGTGAACCAAGCGCTCATAATGGTGGGAAACTAGAGGGATATTACCCAGGTTGGTTGGGGAATAGTTTCAGGTGACAGTTTAGACAACATGAAGTGAACACATGATGAGTTTTAGTAGGGCAGTCAGGACAAGGACTCAACAAGAAAAACTCGTAGCAGTTCTATTGTGGTTTGCATTCAGTGTGGGCAGTTAAGACATGTTTGGACTCAGTGTGATAGGCCTCCAAAAGAGTTCTTGGCATGTGGACAAGTCTGGCATCTGGAGAGGTTCTGTAGGAATATTTCTCAGACTAGTAGCAGGCAGGGACTAGGACAGATGGTTGCATCTGGAGTTGGTTCAGGTTCGGTACTAGGAGAGGGTAGCTGAGGTTCATCTGCACATAGAAGTCAATGTAGAGACAGTGGGATCCAACTGAGGGGTCAGTGGCCGGTGACTAGAGTAGCACCGTAGGGAGGTTAGACATCAGGCAGTCATATATCATGTCAGGTGCATACCGTGGAGCTCCCAAAGGCTGGGCATGTTAGTGAGCCGACAACAGTTAGAGGTGCACCATGGGTATGGCCGTGATTTCCCTTGTTTTCTTTTTAGAATAACCTGTAGAGGCATGTTCATTTGAGTGCACGAGGTGTACAAGATTCTTGTGGACTGAGTAGATGTTGGTTAGTGGTATTGGTGCCATATCGGGAGTGTGATATATTTATATATATGTATGAGATGTGTAGCATCGAGGCATTGAGGATGCGGGTTACTTGAGGTGCCTTGAGCATCGGGGAATCGAGGATGCGTGATAATTGAGGTTCCTTGGGGATCGGGGCATCAAGGATGCAGGTTAATTGAGGTGCATGGAATCAGGTTTTATTCTGAGCATCTATGGGATGAAGGACCTCATGGAGGAGAATATCGATACAGTGCGGGAAACGTTTGGGTGTCGGAAACGACACGAGAGCACCAATGAGGCATATGAGTGACGATGAATCATGAGAGGACCATGAATCCAGTAATAAGTTAGCAAACCCTAACCTTGTTGAGTATTATAGGGTTGAGACCGAGTTAGGAAATTACTAAGGTGGTGAGCCCCTTGTGGTTTTTAGCCAGAACCTTTGAGACTAGGAGAGTCTGATTTACTTGAATCGGGGTGGTATGTTTGGTTCCATCTCTAGGTTTCATTTGATTGCTCGGGGACGATCTATGTATGGTGGGGAGATTTTAAAAACCCGGGTTTTTAGAATGGGTCCAAATCCTGACCCTGTTTGAATTTTTGACTTGAATCTAAGAAAACTGGGGATATCTGGGAAGTTCTGGAAATTTCAAAACTACACACCATGTACACTAAAGTACATGCCGTGTACGGGTTAGGAAAGTATTGGCTATGTGCCTGCTGAGTACATTCCATGTGATGAAAATGTAGAAATTTCCTATTACACAGCGTGTAGTGTTTCTTGACATTCTGTGTATCATCCTTTCTGCGTACCGGCTGAGTTCAAGTCGCGTGTCAACCCATTTGGAGCTTCCAAGCCATGTGGCTATCTCTGCTTAAGTCAGAGTATGTAAAAGGCCACTACATGGCGTGTAGTCCTTAAATACATGCCATGTACTTTTTTTTATTCACATAAATGAAAGGGGGTCATGTCTTATTCAAGAATATATCTTCTTCTTCCCTGGTTATGAACCTTGAAGCACCAGAAGGCTGAAAAATGTTTCTTTCCCTAGAATCATCATCCGACATCCATTCTTCAATCCGTCGGTGGATACGGGATCGCAACAGTGAGGCTAAACCCACACACCCTATTTTGTTCTAGTTTCTTTTTCTCACACACCAAAGTTTCCATCCATGTGTAATTGTTGGTATTTGATGGAAACATAGATATACAAATATAGGCTTCAAATTGGAGCTTGATATCAGACTTTCCTACGTCTATGAGTCTCATGTAGGTGGTGCATACAACGTTTTTTTTGTGTTTTTGAAGACTTTTGGGTGGAGAATCCTATGGCGTGTTTTTGGGTATTTTGAGCATGACCTTGTTTTACCTGTTATTGCATTTTTACTTGATAATTAACCTATGTGATGCCTTTAGGTATGTCCTGTTACCTATTTTTCTTGAGTGGGGTCAAACAAGTGGTCATTTGTCATCATGGAATTTTGGATGGGGAATGCGAAAAAGGTTATAATTTAATTTTAGTGCTATAAACTATTGAGTTCAGTTTATTAAGTCATGATATGATTTGTTATAGGCTTCCAAGACCTTTGTGCTGGTGTGGGGAAACACATAGTTATTGCAATTCAACTGTTTAGTTTTTTTTCCGGTTAAATGTATTTCTTTTGATTATATATGTAATTTCTGAATTTTATGTGCTGAAACCCCTTGTGTTGTGTTGGGCATGGCTCGGGTATTCTTGAGTGATGCTGATCACAGGTTGGGCTTGGATAGGGTTTTATTGGGTGGTTCTGACCTTGGGATTGGGTGTCATGGACGTCAGATTGAGGCAGGATGACTATCAGGCTGGGCATGGCCAGGGTTACTGGGATGGCTAGGCCATCAGACTTGAGCGGCATAGTGGTAGGGACATGAGGTGTCAGAGACATTATAGTTTGGGAAATTACATTGTTCATTACCACTCACCAATATATTTGAGTACTGTTCACATAGAGTTACTCTGTGATGAGGTGTTTTGACCACTCGTGTGGGTAGAGGCCCCCATTAGTTTCAGTTTAGGTACAATTGGTTCGGGGGTGCTTTCTGTAGTAAGGCACATGGGAGGTGAGGAGACTTCAAGGGATAGCATAGAGGCTATCAGGTTGGGGGGTAGAGGCTAGCCGTTATTTGTGGGCATATATCGATGTCCCTTTAGTTACTTTATTTGACGGTGGACATCGTTGTACCTCAGGTTACTTTTATTGAGTACTGACATTGATGTCCCTCTAGTTACTTTTATTGAGGTAATACATCGATGTCCCTCCAGTTAATTTATTTGAGGGAAGACATTGTTCTCACTACGATATCTTTTTGAGGACAGGCATCGTTGTTCCTCCGAGTTACTATAATTGTGGGAATGCTTTCAGGAGGTTAGTACTAGAGACATGCGTTGTCAGGGGGCACATGGTTTCAGATTATAGGACAAAGATCCTCACGTTGGCCGAAGCAGGTGACACTCCATGGTGGATGTTGAGAACCAGTGGAGTTATTATTTTTTTGTGTGCATCGTACAATTTACTATTTTCTAAATAAATGCATTCTTGATTAAACACCTATATTAGGTACGCACCGTTAGGTGGTATCCTACTAAGATTCACCTCACACCATGCACAGGCCCTTCGGGATGCATGTAGACTTTATGGATTTACATGGAAGAAAGATTTTAACTTCAAGATCAGGACGACATTATCTATTGCATGGAAATGGTATGGACCCTGAGGTCTTGCTTACTAGAGTTTACCTTGTTTTTATTTATCTCTTGTATCATCATGCATACTCTTTATGTACCTATAGTTGGTTAGAAATTATCTCCCTTTATATATGTGGACATGTATGAACTGCTTTGGATGCATGTTTTGATGTTCAGAAGTAGTTACAAGTGATCAACATGCTGTTCTGTTTACTTTCAACTGCTGTTGTTATATTTATTGCTTCTGCTATTTATCGATATTGAATGTGTTTCCACTCTGCGGGTCTGGTTCGAGTCTGCTGAGTCCTTTATTTTCCACTGTGTTATATATATATATATATTATACTCAGACCAGTACCATTATTATCTTCAAATTTTATGCCCATGTTCCATACACTTTTGTTCATGATATGCTTATGTATTTCTTTATTTACCCTTACTGAGCATCTGGCCTCACCCCTTTCATATGTTTCCTTTATCCAGGTTATGAAGAAAAGTTTTAGGCAGAAGTACTAAAGTATTAGATATTTATGGGAGATTTTTATGATATTTTAGCAGGATATAGGATTTTTTTTCTATGTTTCCAAAGACACTAAACTATTACAATCCTCGGGCATGTATTTTTACAATGTACTAAATATTCAAAAAAAATGATGTAATATCTGTGTATGTTAATCCTGGATCTCAATATAGGGGACTTCAATAATAATATTTAATATAATATAAAATATGGTGAATAAGGATTACATGTATTGGCTGGAAAAGCTTGTTCATTTTTTATGGGCATACTATACCACAACACGTACGAACACACAAGAAAATCCATGCTCATTGGTGTAGAAAACCATGGTAGTGTTACCCGTAGAGGTAAACTGCCTTAACTATGAATATCCATTTGTGGTATGCTCTTAGATGATGAACAATCAAAAAAGCGGTAGGAATAATTGGAATGGAAATATGAGAACAAATTATGCACAAAGAACAACTTGGAGATCCATCATAATCAGATTGTAATGGCATTTAATAAAAAATTCCCCCTCATTCATTCCTCTAAGTAGATATAGTTTTGCCTTCTAGAACCCCAATGACACTGAGAAAGAATCCCCTAAAGCTAGAACCCTATTATGATGTTCCTTATTTCATATATATGGTTGGTCATAATGGAGCTTATTAATTAGATACCATGGATGGAGATCATGCGACACTACCCACCAATGCAATATTTCTCAATAAATACATTGAATATCTAGAATCAAATGTGAATCCACTTAAAATTAAACCCCATACTTCATCTGACCACATGAGGTTAAACTATTCAAATCACATCCAATGAATATAATTATAAACTATACAGATTTCATCTTATCCACATGACATTAAATAGAATGGTTCCATAAGAACTACATCTAGATTGATTACTACTATCCTGGGAAACGTAGTGACTCTCAAACCTCTATTATTATCTCCAACCATAAGATTAATTTCCTCTCACATCAAGTGGTCCAACGTACTTACCAAATGACACTAAACTATAAGGAACTGTCCCTACCAAATGAAATAATACTATAAATGCCCACAACTTCCCTTCTCCTCCAATTGGGAGATCCATGTCCTTACCGAAAGATGTTAAACTACATGGATAATGTCCTTACTGCATGATGTTAAACTTAATCGATTCATACAATTCACCTTCATTCACGTTGAGACACCTAGGTCCTTGCTTCATGATGTAAAACTACATTGTAATCCTAGAACTATGTATGCATTGATTCTAATTTCCAATGAGATACATCAGAAAACCTTAATATTATATCCTGATCCAGCCACCACATGATACAAAATTCCACTATACTAATTTTAAATACCTTTACATGGTGAGAGGATCCATTTAAATTGCTTGTTTCTCACACCAAGAATAGCTCATGTGGGATTAAAAATCTCGATTAGGGATTCCCAAAAAAAAATAAGGCATAAAATATTTCAACAGACCCATAATTTTCCGGAATGAAATATCATAAAAGGCACACCACGATTCCTCACTTCATGAGGTTAAACTAGACAGTTAATGTCCCCTCATGACATGAAATCACACACTCTGATGGGGTTCACCTGAGAGGACCACTACAGTTTTTGTTAGTCTTCTACCACACCTCTAGCCACTCTATCCCTCTTCACATCAGGGTGCCCATGTCCATTCTATATGATGATAAACAACATGGTTCTTCAAGAAGTACATGTGTATTGATTATCACATTCACAAGATATATATCGATGCCCATACATCCCTCTTTGGGAACAACATAAAAGTCATCACTTTACCATTTTAGTCCATCTTCTTCCTTGCAGTAGGACATTAAACAACAAAGTCCCTTAAGAACTACATGTTGTTAGATTCTTTTCACCACATGATATATAGTTACCCATGAATCTTTAATCTTGGGCCTAACTACAAAAATTAATGAAAATAATGCCCACCTCTATGTATGGGTCCAACCTGTGTAGAGTACTTCCCATTCATGAACTATGTGTGACTTGATTCCTTCCCTCACATGGTACACAAGGATACCTGAATTCCAAAATCTAGGACCATTCAAAACAGATCAAATATACAAATTCCCCCTCTTTGCGTACGGGTCAGACCTGCGTATGGAACATCATTAAGAACATTGTGTGGATTGATTACCATCACCCTGGGTTATGTAGTGAAAACCATAATTCCATCAATGGTCCCATCCTAAATACCATCATCTCACATATGGGGATCAAAATTCATGTTTTATTATGTTAAACTATAGAGATATTCAGAAAAAATGTGTAGTTTAATTATTATTTTCATGAGATACGTAGTGATGCATGTACTTCCACCCTTGGGCCCAACCATGACATTTTCATATGTTCACGTTGATTCCCACATCCTCACCCCATGATGATAAAATGCATGAAAGTAAATCCTTGTCACATGATTTTAAACTGAAAGGCAAACATCTTGATCAAATAAATCCTCACCGCATGATGACAAACTTCACGACAAATTTCCTTATCGCATGACGTTAAACTGCATGGGAAACATCCCCACTACAATATGATAAACTGTGAAAACCATCACCAATTTTTCATCCCATATCGAAGGACCCCAAGGTCATTAACCCATTCAACCAGTGTGTTGTATTCATCTACCATATTTTAAAACACCTCAATACATAATTCAAACTTCATGATATAGGGAACCTCAAGGTTGTTGAAAATATTTAATATCCCTTGGAAAAGAAAATATATCTCTTAGTTCGGAAATTCTACCAATACAAAGGGGCTTGAGGCCAACCAACCATTGATATCATGGCCCAATAAAAAGATCTTTCTAATTCATGTGAGCATGACGTCATTGAGGTGAAACCAATCATCTTTTAGTGTTACAAGACATACCAGGTATGGTCATCAGATATCATTACTCAAGACCTGAGGAACCCAATCCATGAATTAAAACATTTCCATCTCCCTCTTAGATGGATGATAGAGTACTATTGACCCTTGGTACCCTAATTAGGCTATTGTGTAACATCTCTCATAATAGGTCCATACGAGTATTGACCTTAAACTTCATGAACTTTGGTCAAACCTTTAAGAATTTAAACTCAATCATATAATGGTCTAAATTGAAATACCTTAAATTGATAGAAAAATAGTCACAAAACATTTCATGTTGACAACTTGAAATGAGTGACCTGAGAAAAATTCATGTCATCGCTCGCTAAACTCTTTATCTCTAGAGTTTTGGGAAAAAAATTTGGTATAAATTAATAAGGAATAAAAACTCATATGGCCTAAGTTATAGCCCTAATAAATTCCAGGATACACTAATTTGAACCCCTGGTCTAGGAAAATGTTTGACGAATGATTTTTAGCATCTCCTCACTATGGGAATATGTTCTATAGGTCGTGACATAAGTTTTAGGGTACTAGAACCATTATTAAATATTACACATTACATAAAACAACTTCTTTCCTTTGAAGTATAAGATGATGAAACCTCCCCATAATAGATTTGAAACATGGAATCGCTCTGCCAAATGGACCATTGGATCCCTGGAAGGCCCCATTAAAACCAGGAGTTATATCCTTGACCATATAGAATATTAGAGGCTCGATAGACCTATACCCACTGGTTTTCTTTCTCCCCAGTGACCTCATATATTCATGGTCTATGATTTAAGATTTTCATTAAGAGACTACTCAAGTAGATTTGATATCCTCAATGTTATTCACTAGTTTTTTTACCCTTTCTCAAAGAAGGGATGTGAAACTCCATTCTTGAACCTTTTCATGGCCCAGACCTTGTGATTCGAAAGTACATGGTGTATGGTTCGAGGTTCAAATTAGAAGCTACATTTCCATAGGGTTCTAGATACTTTCTTGGATAGAATTCTTTCTATGCCCAAATTCATCATATAGACGTCTGAGTCTTCCAAAATCATTCAGGACTCTTAGAAATAGTTGTATATCATATTTTCTAGGTCATTTTATCAAAGCACAAGGGATTTAACCCACCAACAAAAGGAATATTATCCTTGAATGAATGGATATTCAATCCTCGTGAGCCCTAGAGACACTGAGGTTGAATCAATCATTTTATAGTGTTATGGGACATACCCGTTATGTCTGATGTATCCCATATTCAAGGACTCAAGCTGTTGGGTTATGACTTAAATCACCCACAATCCAAATATCCAGGCAGACTTAGTATCCCTTGTATTTCACCCCAACCCATATTACATCCATAAATCTCCCATGATCATTTGAAAAGAGTGTTTATAATCTTTTCTTTTTCATGTTTTCGATGCATAAAGGGTTCAACCCATTAAGAAAATTCATCTCCTCTTTGCATGAAATGGACTCCAATCCTCATGAACCTCAAAAACACCATGGTATAACATAGCACTTCAGTGTGTTTTAGGTAATTCATGGAATTTATTCACAATAATCCACAGTCATTAATATTAGGTCCAATCTCAAAGAGCCTAAATTATATCACACAATAGTCAAAGCTCAAATACCCTAAAGTACAACGCAAAAACTCCCAAGATTAAATACCCTAAATAACAACACACAAAGGTCCATGCTCAAACACCCTAAACCGCAACATTCAAAGTTACAAGCTCAAATAACCTAAAATACAACATACAAAGGTCCATGATCGAATACCCTAATCAAAAACACACGAGGGTACAAACTCAAAGACCTTAAACTATAGCATAAAAAGGTCCAAGCAGAAAGACCATCATCTACAACATGAAAGGAATTTAGTCTGTAAATGTTTTTAAGGCTCACTCCATGGTATTAGCACAATCAAGAAGATGTATCCAAGCCTATCATCTTTGGGAGAAGATAGAGAACTCTCCCTATGAATCATGAATCATAACCAAGTAGTCCTTATTAAAATCATGTGATCTCAAGATAACTTGAATAGATTGTTAGTAGAGAGCCTCATGTTGGTGGGTGTCTGTGAGTACTTCTCAAAGGAATTTTGTTATGATTTAAATATTTAGATCATGAAATTCAGGTTTACTTGGATACATGATAGGGATTAGAATCAATGGAAATTCTCATAATATTAGAGCAATTAAATATCATGAACATCATGAATGAAAGAAAAACATGACCACTCATATAAATGTCCCGAAAACTTGTTCATCAATACCATGAAAAATGATGAACTTACATAAACCAGAGTCTATCCTATAAATTTACGAGATACAGAATTATTGAAAGATTATGCGTCCATCATAGAATACACTCAGATGAGTATTTAAGATCAAAAGTTATTTGCTCGAGGGATGCCACATAATGGAATAGTTGATTAGAAGATTTAGTCTCCACCTCCACAACATGTTGCAACTCGTTTTCTCTAGTAAAAGAATAAATATAGATTTCTATACTACATCAAGGATTTATTACTGTTCCAACATGGTTATTCCTAATATCTGAAATTAATATTGTAACTAGGACAGTTATTTGGGGAAATGGATAATTTTAGAATGAAGATGATTGATCTCACACCAAAGATGACCTGTTTGAATTTTACCAGCATTGACTACATCCTGATGAGTAGTAGCATCCACCGCACATCTAGAAGCTTAATTCATAGCATCATCACAATTTCTCTTCACTACAGTGGAAGCCTTTGTATCTTCTACCCTGTATTCAAGGTCCCTCTTCTATTCTCTCATAGAGATCCCTTCCTTCACCTGATAGTGAAGTGGGGGATAATAAAAACCTTCCTAAATAAGGGAGGGGACAATGAATCAAAGATGACCCAACTGGTCCTTCAACTCATCCAATGAGGTTTCTGATACTAAAATCTTGATTTCCATCAACATCTAGCCACGTTGACTGATAATGTATTATAGACCCAGGGACTTGGTATTGATGTATCTTGGGAAAAAAGAAATATTCTTGTACCATGTCACTTAGAGATAAGGTTGTTCCCATAGTCATAGAATATGAGTAAGAGAGATGACTTACATATTGATTGAATAGTCTGAGGAACCCCTAGAAGAGTAGGAATAACATCATAAGGGAATGGGGGATAAGATACTGTTGCAAAGGGGATGATGGTTTATTAGTTATATTATTGATAGAAAAATATCCCTAGATAATCATTAAATATGACTAATGTTAGAAATATCATTTTCTCTGTCACGTCATTGGAAACATTTTCTACCCAAACCCCATCATCGGGTGAAGATACAACATGTTTTTGTGATAAAAAAATTCATGGAACCTTTAGGGAATTCCATAAACATGTTCTTCATTCGACACTCTTGAGGAGTGCAAGAAAATAATGAAAATAATATCATGAAATGTGAAATAAGAAAATAAATTTTCTAGTCTTGAAGAAGTATTAAAATTTTCCAAAACATTCTTCCATTAATGCTAACATAGTAGTAAAATTACTTATGTCCGCATCCTCTACAATTGCATTCAACTTCACCAAATAGAATGGTAAAATCACTAATATATCTATGGAGGGAAATAGAAAAAAGCTGAGTAGGCACCCCATGCACTTCTTCTTCTTGGTGGATTCAGTATGATAATTAAGGTTCTTCCAGAGAAACAAAATGATCATCTGTATCCTCAGAAGAGAACACATGATTTTCTAAGCAATCTTGGTGGGGATCCCCATATTTTTGAAAACTCGGAATATGATGGTAGAATAATCCAAGATGAAAGGAGAGTGAAACAACAAATTTACACAAGGGTTATGGTAGAGAAGGATCTAACAAAGTAGACTTATTTCTATTCATTTCCTTCTTATTCCCTTCTAAAAAAGAACATCTACAGGGGTTTAAATATTAAACTGTTACTTTTGGAGCTTCAATTTCTATCCTCATATGATCATGTTGACATGGGGAACCTTCATCATTGGTTCTCTGGTCATCTTCAAATTCCCCTACGACGATTATAGAAGATGGAGTATATTTTGGGGTTACCAGGACTAGATAATCTTCAACAACCTCACACTTAAATAAATTTATATAAAGGACATTAATAAGTTTCGAAGACATATGACACCTTAAGAACAACATTAAACCTTTACGTACCACTTATTCAGTGATAGGGTAACCTTGTTCATCCACAAAAATTTGAAGTGTGGCAGGGTAAAAAATTGGTGAACCAGTAGGGAGAAAAATAGTCGACCCTTGATTCTCACAAAATCCACATCATGGTCTCTAAGAAAAGTGTTGAAATTCCCACAATGGTCTTTAAAGGTGATATCGAGGGGTGCAGTGATATAAGAAAAACCATCCAAAAGAAATTTTGAATATCATAATAAATTCCAATGCTTGTTCATTGAGCACCACACCTTCCAAACCACATACTAATGAGACACAATAGGGAAAAAAATATGGCGCAACCTTACCCCTCGACACTACATTCGTTGTAGCCATAACAGAAGGTGGTTCATCCAACAATGGTAAGAGTTTGACTTCCTTTAATGGTTCTTATGGAGATTCCAGCCTTTTATAATCCAACTACTTATTAGGACAGGGATTGTACTCATTAGCTAGTGGTTAGAAAGTCTGACTTACTATGATTTTATAATTTTCTATTCAGATATGAGCGAATCCAAACATCCTCACAATGATGAGATAAGACAATTGTTGCATTATAAGGTGGAAGGTTTATTTCCACATGAGTCTATTCCCTACTAAATATTCGCTAGAACAGGAGAGATACCATCGAGTTCTCATTATATCTAATATAAATAGAGTTGTTACATTTTTATTGGACACATAAGAATTGGTGGATGAACTGACATGATGCATACAACTTGAAAATGTGGTCCCCGTCAATGAGGGTAGAAAAAAATCCCTCACAAAGTGAAATTATGTAAGACCTTGCCTCGGGACTGACCGTACCATCATTAAAAAATACCATTTAGTTAGTGGTATATATGTTCTGAAATAGAATCATTTATAATGGTTCACATAATCCCTGATATCCCGATCTTTAAATTTAATGAAACTGACCTCATTAACACACAATAAGTACGATGTGAAATTGGTGGTAGAAATATCCCAAATATATAGATATTTATAACCTCCCAGATGAGATCTTATCCAACCCCATCATACATGTAAAGGGCCCATGATCCTATAAGGTGATTCTATATAATAAACATTGTTTAAGAGTTGATAGAGTTTGGTTTGTATAGGGATGGAAAATCCAATGCACTCATCCATAGCCATAGAATTCTCTATCATAAAAGTGGAAACCCTAACATTTCCCTTTTCTTTCATAGAAATTAGGTTCCCACTCATGTATATGGAAAGGAATCCGGTTAGATAGACTAATCGATTGACACCAGTGACAATTCCCCACTCCCATTCTCTAAATTTATATTCTTTGACTATAGGCCTATAAGCACCCGATCCACTACAAGTATCCTTCGCGGGGTAGGGATTTTGTTTCCATGAATCTATTTTGAAGTTGATCATCTTGAAAAAGTTCTCCACTCATGTCTTGAATGGGATATCTTCTCTGAGAAGAACCCCCTTTTGATGGGCCTTTTAAACTAGTTTGATCAGCTCCCAGGTTAAAGGAGGAGTCCTCACCGCATCATCCCAAACAGACTACAGAGTAAACAACTGATCGTACATGCCACCTAGTGTAGGTACATTGAAATTATGTTCCAAATATCAAAGACTGATGCAAACCTCACTATGAGTGAGATGGAAATAGTTCGTTTCTAGGCTCTAATTATGGTATATATCTGTCATCATACCCTTGATGTACTAAGAATAATTATATGATATACAGATTTCCTCGTACATTCCAATTTGGTTAAACTCCCTATAAAATTAGGAAATGATATATTGAACCTAGAAGGGCCATCCTCAGTCCATTATCTATCTACCCCATGATTAGACGTCCCGGTTGGAGATCTACCCAAAATTTTAATCGGATCCAGATTTTCATATTATTGAGTGATACATATGGCCATCCTCATTAGGTTCCTGATATATCCCATTGAATTATGTGGGAATGAATGGAAGTAGGTGTCAGTCTTCATGGTCTCCTTTAGAAATAATGTACACCCTTGAAGTGATGTTCACTCAGAATGTTTTTCGGGTCCTCCAGATTTAGGAAAAGGGTATGGATGATGATTTAGGTTGAGTAACGGGGAAATCATTGGTAATAATGAACCCGTAATGGCGAAATAGTTCCAAAATATTATAGAAATAGAATTTTAACCCCATTAATGTTATCAGGCTTGTTTGGCCAAACCCCACAGATGATGTCAAGTAAGATCCATGCTCACTATTATAGTGTCACGATGGGAAATCACTAATCTTACCTCCTTTTTCTAAATCTAGTAGGAAGATTGATGAAAATTGGAATCCATTCGAACCATATTAAGTGTAATATGTTTGGAAAATAAATATAAAATATTTTCAAAATGAAAAGACATAATAAACCCACATCATAATTTTCATCATATGAATCATTAAGTGATTCACAAACCACATAAGGAGTTTGAGAATAACCTAAACCCCAAATTTCTCAGAGTCACATAATCCTATAATAAATCATGAAATAACATGACCCCTTTGGGACTCTAGATCACAGGACCTGAACATGTCCACATGATTCGCTTGATAATCAGACAATCAAATGATCCAGATAGTAGTTCCCATGAAACCCTAAAAACAATCATAATCCTAATAAATAGAGTTCATGAATTTACCATAATATGGTTTAGAGACAGTTAATATTGGTGCCTAATTAGTAGTGTTATTTTGCAGTAGATCTCACAACTGAGGCATGAGAATAGGTCCAATGATCATAACTCGTGAAACAGTATTGCGATAGAAGGAATATCATAAGGGAAGGGTGAGAGAACTCTAAATAAGGGGTGGCCAATTAAATGAATGGCTCTCCATCCCTCTATATATAGGGTTTCCCATATAATACCAATTATATACTACTGGAAAAAAATCACCTAAGACACCAATTTTCTACAATGCCAAATACTCCTGTGGACAATTAATTTTCTCAGAATGGAGCCCTTGTCCATACAGATGTCCCTCCTAGGGGGGGATTTTTGACGCCTGCCAAATGAGAATTGGTAAAAGTCAAAATAGAAGGAATACTTGAATATGGGTGTTATTTTACACACAAGATAAAATGATGGATAAGGTTTACAAAGCTCTCATATCCCATAAGTCTCTAGAAGAGTTGTAATAATAGGACCATAAAAGGGTCACACAATGGAACTTGGTGCAGCAGATAGCCTACAACAGGTCCCATGAATCCCCTCTTGGAAAGTCATTATTCTCTCAAAAATGGAACATTGGATACCCGACAGTCATGAAATGACAATAGGATATTCTCCCTTTGGCCACATGCGCTATCAGCGGTGAGCCCCCGACAGTCCAACCAAAAATCCTTCAAAAATGGAAGGAAATATATCCAAAAGTGGATGCCCCTAATAGAAACAAAGATCAAGTGTCCCATCATTAAATTTAAGGATGATTTACCTTAAAAATATTCGTTCAAATATTCATGACAGCTAATTTTTTTTAAAATAATACAAAGAAGATAAAAAAATAGGACACATGAGCTACTCAGGGTAACTAAAAGACATGAAACACACACCCAATAATCCATAATACACTGTGAGACCCTAGTGAAATTATTTCCTCATCTCTTAAAAGCCCTATGCATTGTCAATATTATTACACGAAAGAACTCGGGCATGCCCCGGTAGCCTCATGATTCCCCTTTGGATCCCTAAGAAAAAATGAATGGATTTTTCAATGCAACTTTCATGCACCTCCATTTGACCATTGATGGTTGTGTGAAAAATCGTAAAAAAAATAGAGTAATTTCATTTTAAATTACTCATTAAATTGATCATGACACTCAAAATATTGACTATAAATAAATGGAAATAAAATATGGAGGAGAAGGAAGCCTCTCTAGGTCATAAAGTTCTTTTGAGGTGCTCGGAAATTCCATAATGTGGTCCAACGGGACTCCTAGAAAATCCATCCTAATCTCGCAGAGACCCCAATACAAGTCACCATTGCCTAAAAAAATGTTAAAATAAAGGCATTGTGCATCTCTAAAAGGCCTTTCAACAAGAACTTTGTTATCTCGAAGGCCCTTGGATTTTTAATAATGACAATATGAATGCCTTTCGGCTTTCCCACATAAGAAAAAAAAGTCTTCATTAATTGGAAAGAATCCAATAATGTAAGTATTGTTGGAAGGGACTCATGATCAATGAAAATCAAGTTTCGCCAATATATTTAACCATGATAATGAATCATGAAATCATGTGGCGTGAGATACCTTCGCCGACTCCAGCCTAGATTCGCACCAGATACAAGGCACAAATAGGTGATAAATCAGGGTGTGGATGCCTATTAATTTCCCACACCCACCTCCAAGAAGGGGTTGGAATATTGAGAATAAAGGTTATCTTTTTTTCATCTGATCACTTCAGTACACCCAATCACTAGATAATATTTGTTAGAATGATTTATCTCACAACCGATAAGTCATACATTAGGTAATATATCGGAGAATATCCAGAATGATCAGGCGCCATGCATAAATAAAATCACTTGGTCATTAATAGATCACATGAAGGACTTTTGGAAAGATGTGTGAAGAAAATAACACATATATTCTGGTTCACGCAATACACATAATAAATTTACACTGAATAAATATAAGGAATTATAATTATAAGAGCTAGAACAAAGTCTAAAGGTGAAAGACATAAACCAAAAACTTGTTTTCTGATCTTGATGCACATAACTTGAGCCATTTAATACATGTAATAACATCAGGGCATGTCTCCCAGATCTCTGAACTCTTCTTTTACTTACAATTTGGGTCATGAGAAATCTTCAGGATATGTCTGATCAAGTCATACGGTCCCCATGGTCATGCCACCTTAGTCCTGCGAGATCTCCATGGAATTGTTGCCCAATCTTTGTGATGTCCTTATGATACATCATCTGACTCATATAAGGACTCCTAATCATGCCTTTTGAGTCTCACAGTCACATATGGACATGTCAGATCATCTCTCGTGATACCCTCTGGTCAAGTCAACTGAAACTCATGACATCCTAAAGACATGTTAGATAGGAATCACGGTGCTCTCCAGGGATTTCAACCAATACATATGACACCCCCTGATATTTTTCACGATTACTCTCATTAAACCTTTCATATGAATCATCCATATCTTGAGATGGAACCCAGGGCAAGTATGTTGGATCATGTAACACTCACTAGAAAAGATGGAAAGGTATTGCGATGTCTTCTGAGAAATTTGGCAAGATCATGTGACACCCTCTGGACATATCATCCATGTTTTGTGAAAACCTCGGGAAAAAAACCATCATAGTATTGATTTTACTCTATAAAAGTGAACGGGTCATGTGAAATCCTACATGAGAGCATTCCCAATCATAAGGGTCTCTATAGTCTTGATAACATTATCTTTCCTCGATGTCTAATCCCCGATCAACTGGGAAAACCCAATGTGTAAGTATTGGTGAAGGGAACAATGATGAATCTGATTGCTGTCATATTTAGGATAGGTAGGATACCTCTTTAAGGTTCAAGATACATATTGATCATCTAGGGAGATCCCAATATATAAGTACCATATCTATAAGCAATAAAATTGATCATTTATAATCCCTTATTTTTCTCAATGAGAATGGATCATGTGGTCTTAGGGATTTGAATTGGTCATGTCATCTACACCATAAACCCCCCGGGTTTCAAGTTAAACCATAGTGTGTATGCCCCAAATAAAAAAAACTATTAGAACTCTAATTCCTGTAATAATCAGGATATATAGGAAGCCTTCTCAAAGCTCGATTTCAAATAAATATCCCCTTCTATGTAAACCTCATGTCAATGGAATTTCAACCATTGGGACTGAGTATTTCCCATGGGTTTATCGTTATACCACATCCATCAATAGACTATGAAATAAATGGAACTATAAGAAATATGATTTTTCAAAAACTAGGATATGTAAGACACCTTCCTAAGGAAGGATCTCAAATAAACATCCACATCATTGTAAACCTCATGTCAATGGAATTTCAACCATCAGGACCAAATAATTCCCATGGGATGATTATTCTACCTCATCTATCAACAAACTGAGAAATAGATTGAACTATGATGAATTTGATTCTATCCATAACTAGGATAAATTTGACGTCTCCCTGAGGGATGAGCTCTATAAACAAATCCTCTTAGGGATGTCCCATCATATAATTCCAACATCATCATCCATGAAAATAATAATTTTCCATCATTTATTTCTCATAGAGAGCATAGCTCATGTGGTCTTAAGGAACTGCAATAATCATTTCATATTCACCATAAGTCTCTAAAATGAAAAAGGAAACCTTAGAGTGTAAGCCTATTAAAAATTAACTATGAAAAATCTATTTATATCCATAATAGGGGTATATAGGATGTCCCTCTAGGACTCCATCTTGAACACATGTGTCTCGAAACACCCATATAGATCCTTTCTGTAGGACATTAAACTACATGAGTTTAAAAAACTAAATGGGTTTTGATTCCTGCCATAACCAAGATACATATAATTATTCATAATGGCTCAATCCCCTCCTTTGAATATTAATAACCACCTTGTGCGAAAAAACATTTTGAAGTTATTCATTATACAACTTTAGCAAATAATAAACCACAAATTATTTTGAAATGATGTTGAACCTTGGATACAAATAGATGGATTCACTACAAAGGTCCCAATATTTTCCACATAAAAGAGAATTATCTCATAATCATTTTGTTACGGTAAATAGTACCATGTCAGGATTAGGAAGATATTCACAAACATACTGTAAATCTATAAGAGAGTCTCATAGTAAGAAATAATTACCCCTAAAATGGGGTGATGATCCCAACCTCCCATCCTCTCGACCAGTGTGAGTCCCCAAGAGTCATTTGGCCTGAAAACCTAGATGACCATCATCCTTTGGTAAGTAGGACTATACCCATCTATTCATGGGGGAACCATTTGGAGTTTCTTGGAAGAGTGACAAATGGTAATATTATGTTCATGATTGTGAACAACACAAACCCCCCATTATCAAACTGACGAGTGGATCCCATCTACGCCTCAGAGCTCCAAATGAAACCACAATGAAAACATTTGATGTTATAAAATAAATAAAAATTATGTATATATGTATCTCATATATATACATATATTATTACCCCTTAATTTAATGGGGTAATTCATTCCTCATTTTCATCTCTCCAACTACAACATTATGTAATTTACTTTGACTATGATATGAGGCAAGCTGATGAAAACCATTTATTTACATGGGTATTTTTTATGTTTATGAATTATTATCTATTTCCTTTTTAGGGAACACATAATCATGAACATGTTATGATGGGTGTTCCCAATTAATGATCCAATTCATTGGGTAAAGAATTATTCTTATGAGGTAATATTTATGAGATTAGGGAGTAAACCAAATCCATTATGGGACTTTTACCACCATGGGATATTTTCTAGACAGTTAACCTATACTCATGTTTAGGTAATGTTATATATTACCTTCACATTTAATATGATACTATAATCTTATGGTATTGCGTTCTTTATGTTTTGATTCCATGTGATTTCTCATGAGACCACTCTTTTATGATTTCATGTTATACCTTTGACTCACTCATTTTTTTCTTTAAAAATTTTATTCCCTTTATATTATTTTTATCTAACCCATTTTTATATGTATTCCCTATGATATCCCATGCCATTTTAGAATCCCAAATTAATTAAGGTCCATATTATGGAGAATAAGATGTAAATGTGTTAATTTTATTCTCACTTTAATATATTAGGAACATTTTTTTCAAAGACACCAGGACATATAATATTTGTATTGTAATT
Organism: Viscum album; assembly: GCA_963277665.1. Lineage (NCBI taxonomy): Eukaryota > Viridiplantae > Streptophyta > Magnoliopsida > Santalales > Viscaceae > Viscum > Viscum album. The sequence goes on along the minus strand of OY728157.1, from coordinate 1,736,339,933 downwards.
AATAGATATTTTTGTTAAAAATAATGTAATAATATGTGTAAAAGGATTTAATCTCTGTACAAAATTACCACATACAATGTAGTAAGGAAATCAGGAGAATTAGCCCACTATATTTCTAAAAGGGTCAACCCAAATATGGGAATTTACACATTGTTTGGTTTGGGTCAGATCTAATTCATAGATATTCAATATATTACTCAAGTGAATATAATAGAATGGAAATTGTAATATTTAACTCTTGTAATGTCAGTAATAGAAGGTTAGAATACATCCTTTAATCCTATGAGACTACCTAACAAATTACTATAGAGGGTAAGAATACATCATTGACTCTTATAATAGTTGTTATCTCCTGTTATCACTCAAATATCCCAAATTGTTTTTTACACTTAATATTCCAATGTATAATGGATAATTCATACAAAACTATGAACAATATCTTCAATATTATCATAGATGTCACTTCATCAATTTTTTAGACATTATATATCCAAAATAGGACATCGACTATATATCTATGTTTTGGCATAGTAGCATATAAATCAACCATATTTTCTCATGTATCCTAACATCCATAACTTAATTAGTACCAGGATCAAAATACATTCTCACTCAATTTTCTTCTCATTACCTATGATTCAAGAACCATTTAATATAAATTTATAAACTAGCTTTTTTAGACTTTCTCAAATCTCTCATTCTTCCTCTGTCTTCTATAGATATAATGAGATATGGATATTGTAGGATAAAAATTTTCTCATAATTATACTTATTCTTGTCCTTAAATGATAATATAGTATATAGAAACATCATTGGTTTAGAATTATTCTTCTCCAATTTGATACACAAGATGTTAAATAGAATATAATGTCATTTCTCTTCATAATTCTAAAATTCTTAATATATTCTTCTTATTCATTAATGTACTCACATAATCACCTAAATATAATTTCCAAATTTTGAATATAGAAAAAAAAATTCATTCTCAGTAATGTGATATTTTCTATATTTATATTTTATTCTCATTCAATATTAGTTAAACATATCTTTATTCAATATTATGAGAGACTTGATATTCATTATTCTTTGAAACATACAAAAAATCCATAGTCATTTAGTCCTTATTTACCTGAATGTTAAAATTCTAGAATATCATTGTAGTATGGAACTTCTCTTCATAGTGTGGAAATAATCATCATATTAAACAAATTATTGTCCAAAATTTCACCTCATGGTGTAAGTGAACTCTAACTTTTATCCCTATTATAATGGTTATAATATGGAATCTCATATTAGAGGATTTCAATAATAAAATATTCTTATTTGACAACCAAATATGGTGGTTCAATCCTTATAACATGTCTCTCGTCATATTTCCATAACCATCACCAACCATATCAAGAACTAATATTCATCCACAATAGTTATTTCATCGTAAGATTCATCTCCATGGTACAAACCTTTATTCTTACAACTCTTTTTGGCATCATGATCTCTATGTTCAACCCTAAATTTTAATTAATTTAAGAATGAAATAAGGAAAATCTAATTTTCATAACATGATATCAATATAAATTCATATTCTATATAATGATAAGGATATATCATACCGTAAAATTTATATAAAACAATTATGTTTCAACCCTTATGTATTGACCTATAAATATACTATGTAAATGATTATATATTTACATTTACATATCATGTAGTGGAAAACACACATATCACAGTGTAAAATCAAGAAATTCACTATTTTTTTATTTCATAACTCTAAATTACAAAACATCTTCAATACAGTTCAGAATCCATTAAAACAATCTATAGAAACCTAAAATCTCTCCAACTCATCTAAAAAGAACATAAACAACTTTATGAATATAAAAAACTTCAAAAACTCTTTAAATCCATTCCAATTATACTTTATAATTTATAATAAATCTTTATTATAATTTAAATATATCTCTATGGCCTAAAACATATATATCTACTAGACTTCTCTAATGATTAATATAAAATTATTTCATAATAGATAAACAAATGTTGATCCATCCACATATTCATCTTTATTACTTAAATTACTTCATCCATATCATTTTCTTCAGTCACAACCAACACCTCATCAAATTATCCTCATGTTTAGTTATCATGCATATTGACTCTTCATAAGAAGACATTTTTCAATTATTGATTATGAGATCATCTCAACAATAGTCATATACAAAGGGATAATTACTTAAATCTATATAAAGAAGAATGAAGTTGAAAATTTTTATTCTACTATCAATCTATGATAGAATGTCAATCACTTGATTCAATCACCTTTTTTATCATATGAATGGATAAAAAAATAACATGTAAGAGAGTTGTGTATTTAATTTAATCTAACTCCATGATTTATCTCAAATATCCATCTTTTTATTCATTATAATCTTCATCATTTCTCAACTATATCATATACTAACTTCACTTCACATTGGAATGTTGAAAAAAAAACAAAACATACAATTATTTTCATAACAATCTATTTGTGAAATTCATTTAATATGACATACAGGAAAACATGATAAGTGGATATTAAATTTTATAGAATGATTTTTTTTTATATTATTAATTATATTTTAATAAAATAATGACAAAATAATACATATTAATTTTACGCCCACTGTATCCTAATATGAACGGGCCATAAATAACATTATGTTTTACTATTTTTTTTAATTTATTAAAATATAATACATAACTGTGTAACACCAACTAAATAACCCAGTAGCTATGAATAACAATACTATGTGTCTAATTGATAAAATAACAATTCCAATTTTTTTGATATAACATATTTCAAGAAATAATATTTAGATTTTTTTAATTCTTGTGCTTGACACTTGAAAATTATTTCCAAATAATTTTAATTCATAATAGATAATATTTTAATTTTTTTAAACTTGTATTGATCTAAACCATAAAATATTTATCATAATAAAAACTTTTATTTTATATCAGTGATAATAAACAATATTGTTAATCTAATAACAAAAACCTCAATTTAAAAAAATATATCCCAAAATTGTTCTCATGTACATTGGATATAAATAATACATTTCAATTACCTTAAAAATAAATATTTTAATTTTTTTTGAATTTTAGCTTCACGATGGTATATATTAAATCCCATTGATCTACTATAAAATATATATTTTTTGAATTATATTATTCAAAAACAAAAACATATTGTGTAACTATAAAAACATCTCTTATTATCCTTTTTTAATTTTCACCAAAAAAATTCAAAATCATATCTCATATGATTTCATTATATCGCATGAAATTATTTTTTATTTAAACAAAACCAGAAAATAATATTTAAAACATAAAATATTATTACATTTTAATACATATATATGTGTTTTATTTCAATAATAATAAAATTATTAAGATAATATATATTCATTTTAATGATATGTTATATATTTATTTATAATAATATGAATCATGTTCAAAAAACCAAATTTTATTTCATTGATAAATTTTTTTATATCAGATATATTTTTATTTTCATACAATATAGAATAATATAAAATAACACCAAACACTAGTTTATCAATAATATCAAGCTAAGTGAAATTTTATTATGTTTAAAGAATCAACCCTTTCTATATTTTTTAGAAACACAACTTTAACTATCTTAACCATTTCATTATAATATTTTAACTTATTTTTGAAAGTACAAAAATATTAAAATTTTATTTGGTATTATATACCATTATAAAATAAAAATGTTTATTTTTATATCATGGAAATCTATTATTGGATCAAATATGTGATTCTGAAAACCTTTCTACTACTATAGATAATTAATATTTCATAATATGATTTTATAACAATATAATTATTATCCCTCCTTAATAAAACCCACTTTTAGCTTTAAGAAATATATTGTAAACTATTGATGACCTTTTCCTTTAATAATTTAGAGAAAACGTCTAGCCTTATATTATTGAACCATCATCTTGTAACTAGATCTTGAAGATCCCATATCCTGGCCAGTAAGCCTCACTATATTGATGAGATCAGGTATAGTTTAATAAATACAATTCATGTTATAGTTATTAATGAATTGATGAAAACTATATGATAATTATTGCATTATAAAGTGAATTGAAATATACAAATCAAGGTTTAACCATATTATATTCAATTTATTTACATGCCCAATCATATTTACCACATGTCAAGTTCCATGTTTTAAATATACAAATCAAGGTTTAAATATACAAATCAAGGTTTAACCATATTATATTCAATTTATTTACATGCCCAATCATATTTAATAGGTTTCCTTCATTGTATATCCCTAACTGAGCTTTTTATGCACACCCCAAGTTTATAATGCAATAAAAAGCTCAGTTAGGGATATACAATGAAGGAAACCTATTAGTTTTTTCAAAACAACATGTAAACCAAGAACACTTTATCAAAGTAATACTTTTCACCATTAAGAAGTAGTAAAAAAACTCTCTACTGAATAGAATATCATTACATAACCTTTTTTAACGAAAATATTATAATAAACCCCACATAAAGAACACATAACATATAAAGGTAACTTGGGACATAAACTTACTGAAATGGAATAACCATACGGTCAAATTCCACACATATCACTTATTGGAATAACTATACGGCATACTTCCATACCCAATTAATTAGAGGTTATAACGTAACCACCCGTCCTCGTATTCACGGCACCACCTGTCATATAGTTTATCACGTAACCACCCGTCAAATGTCCAAGTACCATTATAAAATCATAAAACAAAAAACAAAAATAATGGAAAGAAAACATTTCCACATTTGAGTCACAATATATCACTTAAATATATTGACATAAAAAATCCATTATAAAAACCATTTTCAATACCAAAAAACATAAAAGATTATATGGTATTTATTTCATTTTAAAAAACATTACGGCTTGTTGAGGAAGCCAAAGACCAAATAATACTCGCGGCAGCGGAAAAGGTCGTTGTCACCGCATACGTTAAAAGAAACATTCCTTTTTGTCGTTTAGTAAAACGCTTTGTAGAAAAAGACTCCCTCTGAATGAAATGAAATTTTAAATGTGTTTTATACAACGTATAAAAGAAAGTCATGTATTAGAACAAAATATTCCTCAATGAAAAGAGATTGAGACGAAGTCCCTTACAAAGACGGTATCCTTTGATTAAGGATAAATCAATTACATAATTATGTGTGACAAAAGAATACACCAAATATAAGTGGATATTAAGTGTAAAAAAATCAGAGTTCATTCACACATATTCATAGAACGACATATTCAATGAGTACTATTTTAACCCAAAGAATCAAAATTGGGTTAAGAAGTTCCCTTGCAAGAATTCGACAGCCTAACAACATCACTTCAAAATTCAGAAAATGAGTTGGTGAGAGATAAAAAGGGTATATCATAACATGTACATTAAATTTAAGGCAATAAGGATATATGAGAACATATCCCAACATAATATTATGTAATTTAAAAGATATTACAAAAGAAGTCTTTTTAAAGAAGAGGAGGGTGAAAGGTCCCCTTACCGATTTGGGTAACTTTCGAAACGTACACCCCATGGAAGAAGGGTCCTACAATGAAGGTGTAAATACCCATAAATTAAATTATACTACACAAATAGTATAATAATGGGCAGTACATACACCAATCAAAGGAAATGGTGGCAAATGTAGCATAAATCTCACGGGAATAAAATTGAGATGAAAAATCCCTTACGAAAAATCGGCAGCCTAACGACGCCACTTAAAACTTCAAAAAATGGATTTATGAGAACAAATAGGGTCTATCATAATATGAACATAAAAATTACAGTATGAGGAATATAAAATAACATACCCAAACATAATAAAGATGAGCTTAAAAGAAATGACATAAAAGAGAGTACTTAAAAGGAAGAGAGAGGTAGGATCCCTTACCTCAAGTCCGACTTGTCTTGTTCGTTTAATTATATTTTTGAATAATAAACTTTGGTCAATTTATAATTTCTTAAGGTCATACTTTAAATTTCATTATTCAATTCATGTCACATATTATAATTTTATAATAATTGGTTTATAATGTGAATTCATATCAGAGGTTTTTGATGATGTTCGGTACATGAGTAAAAATTAAACTTGTTGGAAAAGAATATTCCATGTAGTTATAAGTAAATCATATCCAGAATAGTAATAATGATTTAAATATAATATATATGGAGTATATATTCATTTTATACCATTCCATAACATTTGGAGATAAAAAGAAATGAAATGCACCATTCATGGAGACTGTAGGCCGTACGTACGCATGAACTCTACATTCATTTCATTTTCATATTAATGAAATTAAAAATAATTGAGAGATATATATATATATATATATATTATAATTCAATTATAATATATATGTTATATAGGTCACATAATTTTATTAATTTCACTCTTTATACATTCCATGTATTTCATGAATGAGCCACATCATTTGAGGGGGCGGTAGTCCACACTTCCTCAAATGAAATTATCGCATTTTCACAAAATGAAAAGCATAAAGGTATGTTTTAAATGTAAAATAAATAAGCATAGAGAGAAAATAAATATAATATATATAATAGATAAATATAGTTCCATCATAATGGCCACCATGATAGGTGGTAGGAGAAGATATAACAATCATCGTTTCGTGAGATAGTAATTTTCCATCCACGGAAACAGTATGTTATTTAACCATTAAATGGAGGTGTGTGTAAGTGTAGCTCGAATCCTTATCATTAAAACATCCTAGTATATTTAAGATACTGGTTTTGTTACAAAATAAAGGTATAGAAAGATTTTAGGGGGTTGGAGAAGCAAAATAAAACAAAAGAGCACAATTGAAGACATTATCTTTAAATCGGGTAACTCCCTTTGGTTTGAACCAAAAGGGTTTCTTGAAGAGCTTCCTACCTAAGGTAAGGCTTCTAGGATGAGGAGAGAGATGTGGAGAGATAAAATGAGTAGACCATGGCCGAGCCAAAGGCTTGAGAGGTGTGGGTAAGGTGGTAGAGGTGGGGACCTTTTATAAGAGGAGAGGAGGGGCACTCTTGGAATGTTATAAACTTTTACTTTATTATAAAATTATTTTCGTATTTTAAAGGTCCCAAAAGGATATATTTCAAGGATAAGGTGATAAGGTTTCTAAATACAGCCATCCAATAGGTTTGTGACAAGTTTAAGACTTATATTTTACCCTATCTTCTCATTTTATTTAAATCGTTCATTTATGAGGTAATCACTGCATCATCACGGTGTCATAAATAAATTAATTTATATAATATCTAAAATTTTTAAAAAAATTATCATGATTTAGGAAATATTATTATATTTCTAATTAATATTTATCGTAAAAAATATTACTTGTATAAACCCACATAAAAATTGTTTTTGTAAAACAATACATGTTTGTGACATTTGTATTTTAACTTTAAATAAAACGTTATTAATGTCATTTTCTTACCCAAGTGGCTCTATGGGGTCCCCAAGATGACCCATGAATTATCTTGGTCGGATATTACACATCCAATAAGGGTATGACATGTTTCAAGGTCATTTCATATTATTATAACATTATTTTTACCTTAAATTACACTAATTACCTTTAATCGCGATTAATAAAACATAAAAGTTACTAGTCACCAAAAAATTATTTTAATCCCATTGAATCACATTTTAAATCCTAATGACAACCATGTATGTTGTATTTTTGAAATTCAATTAAAAAAGTCGTAAAGTTTCATTTAAACAAAAAATCAGTTTTTTAACTACCACTTAGTGGTTTCACTATTCGTCAAAAATTGAAGTTTTTCAGAAAAATACCAAAAATTTAACCTAAGCTATATTTGATTTTCCGAATTCAAAAATGATGACCATTTTAAAAAATTAAAAACATATAAGTTTCATTAATTAATTTAATAATTAATTCCCGCTGTCAATACAAATACCGTGTTTTTATGAAACAATATATATCAAAAGATTGACACTAGTTTAAGTCCAATTTCAAAGTGAAATTAATTAAAATGACCACCATTGGATTAAATGGTAAAAATATATTCTAATTTCACTTTAAAACCAATTTAAAAGATACTCTAATCATATAAATAAATTAGATTAAAAAGAGGTTTTGAATTAAAATACAACATATTTCACTATTCATTACAAATTGAACTTTATCGAAAAAATACCAAAAATTTAAACAAAGTAAATTTTGATGTCTTGATACTAAAAAAAGATTTTATTTGGTCCAAGAGAATATATAAGAGTGACCAAAACTATTTTTAAATAGGGTTTTCCATCAAAAGGCGATAAATCGACCTTTTAGTGAATATTATAATAATTATGCTTAAGATTGAATTCTTTTCTTATTTTAAGCCTCTATCTTTTATTGGATAAACTAAAAAACATTAAAAAACATATATAATCATATTTTAGTTATTTATATTCATTCCCGCCAATACAACGGTTAGGCGTTAACTACCATTTAAAATAATATTATTTTATTATTAGAGTGCAACGTAAGATTCCATAGAAACTCGTTGTTGCGTATTGGGTACGCCATCAAGCATAGCGTTCACATTAAAGTAATATTAAAATTTTATTTCACAAACATTAATAAATATTTAAAATATATATTCTTTATTTACCTGGGATGTTACATCCTTCCCCCCATTTGGGAATTGCGTCCTCGCAATTTTAAAATTGGGCTCAGAAACTTCATTGAAAGTCCCACATCAGAACAAGAGTTGGTAAAACTATCAATTTAAAATAAAGAAAGTGAATTACAAAGGTCACCCGAGTTAACCCATACTAGGATTCAATGTAGGAAAACATGGACAAGGAAGAAAAAACAAAGGGTCATGTTCTGATGGGGAGTGATAGAAAACATGTTTATGAGAAAGTTAACCTCTAGAAAATCACAAACTAGTGATGGATTAAACGGTATTTGATTCCCGAGTAGGAAAAGTTAACATACAACATTTTTTTTAAATTTAACTTTCATTGAGGAATTTATTTATGAGCTTAACTAAATCCTAAGGAAACACACTTACTTGTCGTGTAGACTCTCATCTCCTACTTGATTTCTTACACAAACTCATATATTATCCAAAAGATGAGTATTTAGGATGACTTGTTCACATTAAGAGAGAAATAATAAACTTCTAGAGAATCACCTAATCCACAAAAGAGAACTATTTATTTCCCATGCCTTTAGACCTTAACCAAAACCAAAAATGTTAGAGCAATATCAGATAATCCACAAAAGGGTAATCCATTTTTTTAAATATAAATCTATTCTTAATCTCTAAAAATTGTCCAACAAATCCCAAAGTTCAACTAATACCATTCAATAAAAAATTTGTCCCTAAAATTATTCAAAGTAAACCAAACTAAGATTGAAGCCCAAATATTTGAATGATTTAATCACATAGTCTTCTAAGGTAAAAATTAACATTTATCTCCAAATAACATCAGTTTCTCTTAAAGTCTCATATTGAAAAGTAATTAACCTAATCATATATCCTCCATGATAAGTCAAAATTTTCATAGATAACCCAAAATGAACTTATTCTTGATTCATAAAATCATCTAACTAAAATGAATAAGTCATACTAACCAGGGACTTCACGTAGTCCAGTGATAGGAGATGCACCCTTATCGCCCTTCAGTTGTGGGTTTGATTCCTGCAGCCTTACCAGGTGTGATGGGTTGTCACCCATCCTACGGGTTGTCCTTTTCATAAAACTACAAAAATAACCCTAACATGTTTTAACCTCAATTGTTTCCTTATACCTCTCATTTTCATCAAAATTCATTATGATATCAACATATTAATTCTTGAAGTCTTATTTCACCACCATAAGATAAAATAACACGATTCACAAAATGAATAACAGCATACCTTGATCATGGAGTCCACTCGGTTTCATCGTCATCTTGTTCACATAGGTAGAAGTTCCATGCATTACAACAATGATTTATAGATCCTTCAAAATAATTTGCTTCCTCCATCCAAATACACCTTTTACAACATGGGTCATATGGGTGTTCACAGAAAAACAGTTTTGGAAAATAATCATGTATGACATATAATTCCAAAACATCTGATAAAACATGATTTCAATAAAATAGTCGGACAAAATTTGAGTTAAATCTTTTGATTATTGGTCCTTCTAAAAAAACATAAGTATGTGATGAGAGAATATATTTTAAAAGAAAATATAAATAGGTTGCGCAAGGGTCTCCTTCTTCAGCACCATTTTTAAAATCATAATATGCTTCAAAATCTTGTGATAAGGTAAAATATTTGAAGATACCTTGATAATATTTACCATTCTTAAAAATATGATAATATTGTGAAAATAGTATTTTTATAAATACAAACCATGATCCGCGATGATAACGAGGTATAGTGTTGGTGTTTTATATCTCAAACAACTGCTTCCAAGCGAGTTGTATGCTAGAAAAGGTTTCACATTCATCTGAACATGACTTTGCAATAATTATTCTAAGCATGTCATCAGGAGTAGATAGGAATTTAGTTTGAGATCCTCCTCCTTCCATTCGTAACTGAATTAACATGACCTGAAAAAAATTATAAAGCAAGGATTTAACTGAAATAATAGATACAGGGACTAACCATGTGTCTAACGAAAACTCCTAATCCCTAAAGTTGTCTAAACCGGCCATTGATACCAACTATAGGGATCCATCCTTAAAACTGTACATAATCATGAATTAAATGAATAATTCACATAGAATATCTTTTCAGGTTTAGAGTTTTAGAGAATTAGGACATAACTATTACATCTCAAAATATTACAAAGTAGACACTTCTACAAAGTTTCCACAAAATAATAACTATTAAAAAGAAACGTGTCTAGTTCCATGTTTTAGATTGCATGACTTTTCCTTGATCCCATCCTTGACCCTATACCACATTAATTCAAGTGAAAAACATTTCAAAAAAACTTGGGGTGAGCATAAAAAGCTCAGTAAGGGATACACAATGAAGTAAAACTGTTAGTTTTTTCAAAAAAAAAACAGTAAACCAAGAATACTTTATCAAAGTAATACTTTTCACCTTTAAGAAGCAGTAAAAAAACTCTCCACTTAATAAAAGATCATTACATACCCTTTTGTAACCAAAATATTACCATAAAACCCACATAAAGAACACATAACATATAAAGGTAACTTGGGACATAAACATACTTAAATGGAATAACCATATAGTCGACTTCCACACATATCACTTGATGGAATAGCCATACGGCCGAATTCCATACCCAATTCATTGGAGGTTATAACGTAACCACCCGTCCTGGTATTCACGGCACCACCCGTCATATGTTTTATCACATAACCACCCGTCAAATGCCCAAGAACCATTATAAATTCATAAGACATAAAACAAAAATAATGGAAAGAAAACATTTCCACATTTCCATCACAATATATCACTTAAATATATTGACATAAAAAATCCATTATAAAAATCATTTTCAATACCAAAATACATAAAAGAGTATATTGTATTTATTTCATTTTAAAAAACATTACGACTTGTTGAGGAAGCCAAAGACCAAATAATACTCGCGGTGGCGGAAAAGGTCATTTTCACCACATACGTTAAAAGAAAGATTCCTTTTTGTCATTTAGTAAAACGCTTCGTAGAAAAAGATTCATTTTGAATGAAATGAAAAGTCAAATGTGTTTTATACAGAATATAAAATAAAGTATTGTATTAGAACAAAATATTCCTCAATGAAAAGAGATTCAGACGAAGTCCCTTACAAAGATGGTATCCTTTGATTAAGGATAAATGAATTACATAATTATGTGTGAAAAAAGAATACACCAAATATATGTGGATATTAAGTGTAAAAAAATCATATTTCATTCACACATATTCATAGAACGACATATTCAAGGAGTACTAGTTTAACCCAATGAATCAAAATTGGGTTAAGAAGTTCCCTTGCAAAAATTCGGCAGCCTAACGGCGTCACATAAAAATTCAGAAAATGATTTGATGAGAGATAAAAAGGGTATCTCATAACTTGTACATTAAATTTAAAGCAATAAGGATATATGAGAACATATCCCAACATAAGAAGATGTAATTTAAAAGACATAACAAAAGAAGTATTTTTAAAGAAGAGGAGGGTGATAGGTCCCCTTACCGATTTGGGTAACTTTCGAAACGTACACCCCATGGAAGAAAGGTCATACAATGAAGATGTAAATAACCATAAATGAAATTATATTACACAAAGAGTATAATAATGGGCATTACATACACCACTCAAAGGAAATGGTGGCAAATGTAGCATAAATCTCACGGGAATAAAAGTGAGATGAAAAATCCCTTATAAAAACTCAGCAGCCTAACGACGCCACTTAAAACTTCCAAAAATGGATTTATGAGATCAAATAGGGTATATAATAATATGAACATAGAAATTGCAGTATGAGGAATATAAAATAACATCCCCAAACATATGAAAGATGATCTTAAATGAAATGACATAAAAGAGAGTACTTAAAAAGAAGAGAGAGGTAGGATCCCTTACATCAAGTCCGACTTGTCTTGTTCGTTTCATTATATTCCTGAATAATAAACTTTGGTAAATTTATAATTTATTAATTTCCTCCTTCAAAGTTTATTATTCAACTCATGTAACATATTATGATTGTATAATAATTGGTTAATAATGTGAGTTCATATCAGACGTTTTTGACGATGTTCGGTACATGAGTAAAAATCGAACTTGTTGGAAAAGAATTTTCCATTTACTATAAGTACATCATATCCAGAAAATTATTAATTATTTAAATATCATATATATCAAGTATATATTCATTTTATACTATTCCATAACATTTGGAGATAAAAAGAAATGAAATGCACCATTTATGGAGACGATAGACCGTACGTACGCATGAACGCTACTTTCATTTCATTGTCATATTAATGTAATTAAAAATAATTGAGACATATATATATTATATATAATTTAAGTATAATATATATGTTATATAGGTCACATAAGGTCATTAATTTCACTCTTTATACCTTCCGTGTATTTCATGAACGAGTCACATCACTTGAGGGGGCGGTAGTCCACACTTCCTCCAATGAAATTATCGCATTTGCACAACATGAAAAGTATAAAGTTATGTATTAAATGTAAAATACAGAATCATAGAGAGGTAATAAATATAATATATATCATAGATAAATATAGTTTCATCATAAAGGCCACCATGAGAGGTGGTAGGAGAAGACAGAACAATCATCGTTTCGTGAGGCATTAATTTTCCATCCACAGAAACAGTATGTTCATTAACCATTAAACCGAGGTGTGTGTAAGTGTAGCTCAAATACTTATCACAAAAAAATCCTAGTATATTGAAGATACTAGTTTTGTTACAAACTAAAGGAATAAAAATAGTTTATGGTGTTGGAGAAGAAAAATAAAACCAAAGAGCACAAGTGGAGACATTACCTTTAAATCGGGTAACTCCCTTTAGTTTGAACCAAAAGGGTTTCATGAAGAGATTACTGCCTAAGGTAAGGCTTCTAGGACGAGGAGAGAGATGTGGAGAGATAAAATGAGTAGATCTTGGACAAGACAAAGGCTTGAGAGGTGTGGGTAAGGTGGTAGAGGTGGGGGCCTTTTATAAGAGGAGAGGAGGGGCACTCTTGGAATGTTATAAAATATTACTTTATTATAAAATTATTTTTGGATTTTAAATGTCCCAAAAGAAAATATTTCGAGGATAAGGTGATAAGGTTTAGAAATACACCCTTAAAATAGGTTTGTGAGAATTTTAAGACTTATATTTTACCATATCTTCTCATTTTATTTAAATCTTTCATTTATGAGGTAATCACTACATCATCACGGTGTCATAAATAATTTAATTTATTTAATGTCTAAAAATTATAAAAAATTTATCATGATTTAGTAAATATTTTTATATTTCTAATGAATATTTATATTCATATATATGACTCGTATAATCCCATGTAAAATTGTTTTTGTAAAACAATACATGTTAGTGACATTTTTATTTTAACTTTAAATAAAAAGTTATTAATGTCATTTTCTGACCCAAGTGGATCCATGGGGTCTCCAAGTTGACCCATGGATTATCATGGTCGTCTATGATTCATAAAATAAGGTTATTACATGTGTCAAGGTCATTTCATATTATTATAACATTATTTTTACCTTAAATTACACTAATTACCTTTAATCGCGATTAATAAAACTTAAAAGATACTATACAACAAAAAATTATTTTAATCCCATTGAATCAAATTTTAAATCCTAATGACAAAAATGTTTGTTGGATTTTCGAAATTCAATTCACAAAAGTGTTAATGTTTCATTTAAACGAAAAATCAGTTTTTTAACTACCATTTAGTGGTTTCACTATTCATCAAAAATTGATGTTTTTCAGAAAAATACCAAAAATTCACCCTAAGCTATATTTGATATTCCGAATTCAAAAATGATTACCATTTAAAAAAAATTAAAAACATATAAGTTTAATTAATTAATTTAATAATTATTTCTCGCTGTCAAAACAAATAACGTGTTTTTATGAAACAATATATATCAAAAGATTGACACTAGTTTTAGTCTAATTTCAATGTGAAATTAATTCCAATGACCACCATTGGATTAAATGGTAAAAATATATTCTAATTTCAATTTAAATCAAATTCAAAAGGTAATACAATCATATAAGTAAATTTGATTAAAAATATGTTTTGAATTAAAATACAACTTTTTTCACTATTCATTAAAAATTGAACTTTATCGGAAAAATACCCAAAATTTACACAAAGTAAATTTTGATGTCCTGATTCTAAAGAAAGATTTTATTTGGTGCAAGAGAGTATATAAGAGTGACCAAAACTATTTTTAAAGAGGGTTCGCCATCAAAAGGTGATAAATTGACCTTTTCGTGAATATTAGAGTAAATATGCTTATGATTTAATTCTTTTCTTATTTTAAGCGTTTATCTTTTATTGGATAAATGTAAAAACATTTAACAAATATATATAATAATATTTTAGTTATTTCTATTCATACCTTCCAATACAACAACTAGGCGTTAACTACCATTTAAAATAATATTATTTTATTATTAGAGTGCAATGTAAGATTCCATAGAAACTCGTTGTTGCGTATTGGGTATGCCATCAAGCATAGCATTCCCATTAAAGTAATATTAATATTTTATTTTACATATATTAATAAATATGAAAAATTAATATTCTTTATTTAATTGGGATGTTACATTTAGTTTCTCTATTAGTGCAATATGTGCTTCTACATAGGATTGATCAAATAAATATTAAATTAAAGGTTATATCTCTATAATCACATGAGTTATTATATTTATCACTTTACGATTTTTATTTATCTCTGTATAAAAAGGTATATTATGTTGGATTACACCTACAGTGATAGAGTTATGGATTTTTAATCATGAATAGAAAAACCATGATATTATTTTATTATTTATATGGTTCTAATAATTGAGTCATATTTTTATACCGGATCTATAGATTTATGATTTTTTATTCATCATATATGGATGGTGTATCATATTCCATAAATAGTGGGTTTTGATAATGTACTGTGTGGTTGTTGTGTTTTAAGTCCATTTCCACGCTCTTTATATTAATCAAATTATTTTTTTAAATTGTTTTGATAAAATTATCATTTTCTATGATTGATAAAAATTTATATTTTTTCCTTTAAACTAATACATTGTATTTGGTTTTATTAATAAGATTTTTGGTGAATCATATAGGTATCATAAATTGGGTGAATTTGAGATTGTGTAATATGATGGGGTTTTTTTTAGTAAAATTACTTTCAAAAGCAAAAAAAGTATTGGAAAAATTGAATTAATTAGATATGAGAAACATCAATAAAGTGCATGGAATATATAAAATGGACATAAAATTATTTTTTATGGGATGTTATATTCTGTATGATGAAAATGGGTTAGCCTATAAATTCACAAAAACACATCAGTAGCTGAAAATCCATAGAGATTTTATGTTATAAACATATGTAGATATTTATATTAAAATTTTATAATTATCATATCTTCTTGACTATTGTGGTTGAAATTTGTCTTGGGTTATTTTAAGGAAAATAATTCTATGAGTTTTTATCATATATTAATCTAGAATATTCTATATTTTGTGTTAAATTCTTTTTTAAAAATGGGAAAACCCATTTCCACTAGAATTGATTACATTATAGTTAATATTTCATGCGTGGAATTACATGGGATTTATTTGGGGGAATTCTATATGGTATTCACATACTCACCCCTACTAGAATATCTCAGTTTTCATGTAGATTTATTTTGTCATCATTTGACTATGGAAATTATTTTATGTTCATTTTAAATGGATCCAATAAGTTTTAATCATATCCAACATGATGGTGTTCCATCATGAATTGATGGAGGAGTCGAACTATCCACATTGGATTGGTGTAGTTTGTTTTAATTCATTGGACATGTCATATCCTGTGACTATTTTCTATTTTCTAAAAACATTTTGATTTCCTTTTACTTAAAAAAGGATTATTCTTAAGTATGTATCATACATTAAAAATAAAATATGCATTTTCATCTAATATATATGGTTCTTCATTTTTTGAGAAAATCATTCCCCAAATAATATGTTTATACAAAGAAACTAGTTATCAACCTCCAGTAATCAGGGAATTTAGTTGTGTAATTCCATAAATTATGGACAAGGTCAGATGATTCATATTTTTGGGTTGAGATCGTCATAATTTAGCCTTTTCTTTTTTTATGACTGATATTATAGATAAGTTTGATTTAATGTTCATTTTCACTTGTAATCTAAAACGTAATAATATTTAAGATGTGTATCATTTTTTTAAATATTAAATTATAAATTTTATATAACATATTCCCAGTAAAATATTAATCCAATTTACATTACATTTATTATTGGGTGAAGATATTGATTTTACTAATCTTTGATTCATATTTGGAACATATCCTGTAGTTTATCTATTTAACCATATCATCATGTTAATTGAATTTTATATAAAACATATATAATTGAGTGAAAAACGACTTACCGAAATCAATAATATATATTATCCTATATTTGTTCCTCAAATTATCGAACCATTATGGTTACCCCACTAAGTGTATCCCAAATATGACCTTCAGATATTTCACTATACTTGAAATTTTATTTAGTGTTTATTTCAAAGAATATCTAATTTAAACATTTATTTTTTTAAAAGGTAATTAATTGACACTAACCATTGAAATTAATATTTATAAAAATGATACATTGGTATCATCCTCAACTCAAAGAGTAGCCGAATTTAAATTATTTTTTTAGAGTTGAGCACAAGCTCAAACTACTCATATATTAACTCAAGTCAAGTTCAAGTATTCAAATACCTAAATAAAGTATACCATAATCCCAATAGGTTATTTCATATTTTAATATATTATTGATTAAAATATATATTCAATTAGATTCACAATTGATCATCAATAACAAGTAGAAATTCAGTATCATGTAATTGACCTAGGGTCGAACATAGAATCATATTTATGATGAAATATTTTAATCAAGAATAATTGTGACTATTTAAATTAACCAATTGAACTCAAGATTAATAATAATATTTGGTTGATCTCAATACAATATAAATCTTAATCACTATGTTTCTCAAGCTTGATTCGACTCGATTACACTCCTTGGTGTGACCTACCCAACTGAATGATAAATGTTTTCAGGTGTTATCATTGATTTTTATCTCCCACATAATATTTTTAAGAAAATCTATAAATTATCTGATAATGTAAATATACTTGTCATGTATATATATATTTCTTCCCCCACATATATATATGTTTATATTTTAATTATTTTATACATATAATATTGACTAACTAAATTAACATGTCTAAATCATGATAATATATAAATTTTTTTACAATTTTTTTGTAATGTATCCTAGTAGTATTTAATTATAATATTCAAAATATAACAATTTTCATCTCTTTTAAATAGTATATGAAAATCATTCATGTAAAATATTATAATCATAGGAATAATAAAACCTACTCAAGATTATATATTGTACGACATGCATTTAAACACTATTTTCCAAATATAACATAATTCTATTTTCTAATAGAAGTGAAAAACCAAAGTCCCACTATCAATAAATCATTACTCTAAATTAGTTTAAAGTTATTACTTAATTTTAAATTTAAAAATATAAGAATAATTATAGTAAAAACATATAATCCACAATTTTGACCAATAGACCAATAACAATTTTTTAAATAAATAAAATCTTATGTTATACATGATGGGTTTTAGTGAGGAATACCCATGTCAAAAAAAACTAAGAAAAACAACCACAACCTATTTCCCATAAGATATATCTATTTATTTGGATTAAATAAAATATAAATAAATAACATACCTTAACTCTATTGAATATGGATCCTTATTATTTTATACAATGGTTGATAAATTTCATTAAGAAGTATCTAAAAGAATATTTATTCTTTTGGAATCCATGGGTTGCTATGAATATTTCAATTTAGAGAAAGGATTCCCTCTTTCTTGTGGTCTCCTAAAACCTTAGTTGAAGAAAAAGATAGAATGAGAGCTTTGGATTAAAGAGTTTCAAGAAAAAATTTTAAACACACCAGATCATGGTCTTTTAATTATTTTACAAGCTTCATGGATGTAACTTGAAGCTTTATATTATCAAATGTATCTTAAATATTCAATTTTATTTCATTCAAAAAATATTATAAATTTTAAAAATACAGAACATATTACAAACCATTTGTAACATTCATCTAAAAAAATATGAAAAGTTTAAGTCCTTAAGTTTTTCATAAACTATAATTAAAGCTCCTTAAGTCATCAACACATGATGATCCAATAGATATATGATAGATAAGATAGAATAAATACCGTCATTAGTGTGTTATCATATAACTCATGTATTTTGATGCACATAACCATGATGTGGTGACCTTCTATATTCAATTTTTGACTTTATAAAAAATAACGATGTGGTTAATACCACCATTAAATGGTTAATACCAATTTAGTATGGTTAATAAAACTATATAAGGATTTATATTTAGTGAATATATCTATGTATATCCCTCTCTCACTAAATCCCGATTATTTTTTGTACTTCTACCATATGTCACGTCTTATATAACAAATTTGGAACTATATCCAAAAAACCCTTTGGATATCCTCTGAAACTACATTTAGGGAATTTATCAATAAATTTACCATATTTAAATGTAATAACTTGTGAAAATAGATAAAAAAAACCCATTTTAATAATTAATAAAACACCATTTATAGTTTCTCTTTATGTTTATTATAAACATTTTATAAAAAAAACTTCATCCCCAATCACATAACCATAAATTGTGAGAATGCTATAGTTGTTTTGTCCAACTATTGTATAGTTGACCAGTGACACCAACTGTTGATATTATAGAAACATTAACTTTACTGATATCGATTACTACATCATTGTGGCTAATCATACATATTACTGTACAGTAGAAATTTATGTTAGTGTATCACCGTAATTATTTTTAATCTCATTGTAATCTAGGGTTTCTATATTGTTTTGGTTTTATATAACATTCTACCAGAAGTAGTGAAATAATTTTTCTAGTCTATTATTACTTTTATTTATCCCAAACCACATAAATATATGATCCTTTTTTATTATTTTTATTTATTTTTAATTCATTTTGTCTTATTTATGAAATCATTCATCATTGAAACTCCTCATTGTTTCATAATAAGTAATTCACTTGTATAAACACTAGGTAATGTTTAGGCACCCTATAGATACCATATACTTTATAAGTTTTTTTTACCAAGTGATTAATGTAAATTTGGTTTTTTAGATAATCTATCCTTTGGGTATTTATTCCTATAGTATCATTATCGGGGGAGGCCAACCCTTTGTTCCCCTTCTTCGTCACAATAATTTATATGATGTTTTTGTATGAGTTCAATTGATCTCACTAATTAGAGGTAATATCTTCCAATATCTCAAATATTTATCCTTCTTCCATATTTTATTTGGTTTATGTGTGGTCTACATCGACAATAGATTTTATATTCCACCAGTGAAACATGAAGCCAAATTATTATCATAGAACTTTTATTCAAAATTACTTGTGGAGGATATTTAAGTATTTTTCTCATTATCTCGCTCTATTTCAGGTAATTCATGATTCTTAAGGAGTCATTATTATAATTTTGTTGGAGTTAAGTGAAATAAAATGTTTAATTGAGTTGATAAATTTTGTTTTTTTGGTAAGTTTATGTGAATATAGAGATTGGGGTTTACATGGTTTCTTAGGAATTAATCTATGGAAGTCAATTAAATGTTTTTCAACTTTTTAAATATTAATATTAATTAATAAATTAATTAATAATATTCTATAATTAATTTAATGGAATCATTTTCTCAAATTGGGTAACATGGACATAGGTAGTAGATAATGTTGTCTTGGATGACAAGTAATGAATGATATGTAATGGGATAACTCTATAAAGAGTTATGTGGTCTGTAATTTTAAAATAATATATGTTTGTACATGTTTTTTTGTGATGTTTAAGTGGGTATAAGTGATAAAAAATAACCAATGTGAGATTTGATGGGTCGTAAAGGGACACGGATAATATGAATTGACTATTAGAGATATAAATGATGACTTGCATGCATTCCCAAGATTTAAGAATACCTTATGACTCAACTATGTGATGATATTTGAATTGGATTATGGAAGGAACCCATGAATGATTTCCAACCTCTATTGGAATTTGAGTTATCTAGAGTAGTCTAGTGTGATCATTTATAACATTTTACCCAGAGTGACATGGTATGGGGAATTTAGGTTAAGGGTTTATTATGAAACCTTAGAAGAAATTGGAAAAATGTGTGTGGGGGGGGATAAATTATGGGTTTAATTGTTATTAGATAGATATTCCTTATTGCCTTGATTCATTATAAAATAATTCCTACATATGTTGGGAAAGAAAGTTAACTACTTGATGATCATTTCACCTAAGTGGTAAGTGTATGGAGTGATTTTGTGATGAACCTTATGGGTAAATAACCATATGAGAAGGTGAATTGTGAAATAGGAGTGGGTTAAATTATATAGATCGAGGGGTTTAGTATGATCTTTAGTGAAAACTTACCAATGATTTGGTTCCAGGTTTTTTCGCGGATTATGAGTATACTATGTGACTATATTCAAATAAAAATAGCAAGTCATGGAAAAGAGATAAATATTACCAAATAAGTGATTACCATTAGTGATATCTTAATACTTAATAGTTAAAACACATAATATTTACCTTATATAATGGCACAAATGATACAATCATTGATTATGGCTAATGGATAGGGAATGAGTATATTAATAAATGTCTTAATAAGGTGAAGTCAGTTGTTAGTTGGTGGGGGGATAGAGTTCAATTCTTTTTTCCATTATTATTAATTTATCATGAAATATATGTTGATATAGTGATTCCCCATTTACTTGTAATATATGTAAATGTTTATATTTCTACTATCAAGAGGATATTTTTCAAATGGGGAAAAGCTAATTCTCAAGCCAATAATGATTGATATTTCCCTACAATAATAATAGATTAATTGAATCTATATATTATCCAATTATATTTTTGGTAGGAAAAATCTATTTTACTTAGTATATCAAGGATATATCCAATCATTTTAGAGTTATTATGAGTTTACGCAATGTATATTTTTCCCCCTAGCTATATATAGCCCTGTTATATTTTAGGCAAGTGGAATCTATGTCCCTAAGTACCCAAATTTTCTACACATGTCCTATTATAGTTTGAAAAGATAGACTACATTACTCCTAATATACCAAAGAGTTTCCTAAACTAATAATTATATAGTATGAATATGAACCATAAGTTGATTGAGGTTATACCTGAGCCTTCCATTCCATAGTTTCCTGGGTAGGTGCGTTGTAAACCCACATACGAAAATCTATTACACCTGAATGACTTGTCATTGCATGAAAATCATGCCTTGTTATGTGATAAAAAATTGTAGTATTAATCCCTTATAATGGTAATATCTATGTATATAAAAGTTTGGCCATAATGGTGGTTTCATAAGGACATGACATTATGACATGCATGGTGTATATGATTTTTAAAACTTTTTTGTTATACTATATGAAAATGTACTTATATAATGGATTATATTATGGAAATATTTTTCTGTGGACTTCTTTGTTTTACCCTAACACCATTCTCATGAACCATGATATAATTGAGAACCTTAGGTTTAGCATATAGTTTAGGTTAAGGGACCTAGAACATGTGATAAAGTATGATTCAATTGAAGGGGATGAGGAGACAGTTCTAAAGTGAGGGTGGGGGCTAATACATTTTCAATTCACCATGTAGTTCAGGGAATGTTCCTTTATAGCATGGATAAAAACTATAAATTTTATAATCCATAAATTTTATTAGAAATTATCAACTAGTAAAGAATCAATATTACTCAAGATAAACTGGGATCAGGCATGATCTCTATCAAAAAATGTATCTCTATACTTGTGTCCACCGACTGTATCATATAAATGTATACATAATCATACAATTACTTTCAATAATACATCAAAAGATTATGGGAAAAAAGGTATGTCAATTCCATATATCCCACTCGTACATTATTAATTATTTGAGTATAGATTGACCGAATGGATAAAAAAATCACATATCATTCTTCACCCAAGTGGATAAGTAAATCAGATTCACCTCATCCAAATAGATAAGCACATCATATGTACCTTATCTAGGTATGTCCATAAACTTCTTCTAACTATCTCAATCTAGGTCTCATATGTCACACTCATTATACCATAGGATAAATCCAGTCATGGTAAAGCCTCAATGTATGACATGATCAGTGATATACCCAACCACCACTTCATTAGCTCAACATGTATACATTAATAATACCTGTATAAAAGTATGAATGATCTCATTCTATGTATTTTTTCAACCTCACGTGCAAGGATTTGATATAAAACATGAACCCCTAGTATATAAAATACATAGTGAATAACACTTAATGTGGTATACCTCATGGGTGTTCTAGTTTAAATTACTCCTTTTATATCTCCTAATTATATTACATAACTCTATAAAAATATCCTTCCCACACTAAAAATGATATTTAATTTCAATATATAAAAATCCATGACAATCATAGGAAATAGATAAGTCAAATACATAATCTGAGAGGTCATTTATCCTTTCAAATCGGGAATATTAGTAGATAACCTCAAATAAAGATAATGTGGAGACTTATTTTTCAATAATATAACATATTTTATATCACTATACTCATCTAAGAACATTAAAAAGCATTACAGAATCATTTTTCTAATCATATTTTATATGATATACTACTATAAAGGTTTTGTGCTTACAGTTTTATTATGGTTTTGTTAAACTCATTACAGCTCTATGCAATTCCTATCACATCTCTGTATGACTATCTAATAAATACTCCTACTATAATCATTTAATATGTAATATAAATGAAGATATTTTTTTTAATAATAATGATTTTGGATTTATAATCCTCACATTCATCCCTTTTAACATGGAATTAAAACATATTTTTTCACAACATTCGATGATATATTGTTCATAATTTTTTTGTCAATTTAGAACACTTTCCAAATTCAACATCATAATCAGGTGGAACTATCAATTAAAAATTTTCTTTGAGATAATTTTGTAACAAAATACAACTATTTATATTAATATATTTATTTACCAACATATAATAAACTCTTTTAGGATATGAGGTTACATTATTTTGGAATCTGATTGGTCTAATTGTTTTTACTTTGAAGTTCTATGTATCCAAACATACTTACACTAGAATATTAGGAACTATATTTTCTTCAAAATATATTTCTAAGACACAAATTAATTTTTTCTAAAGAATAAAACTTATTTCCTATATTTGGGATATTTATGGTAAATAAACTATTAACATCCAAACATTTAATGGTATTCTATGTGTTTAGAGAAATATTATGTAAAGATGACTTTTTTCTTTAAAATAATATTATATTGGGTGGTGCGAACTCCTTCCCTAGTATTTTAACAAAAATTTAGGATATAATAATTAATAATAGTTTCATTTTCAATAATGGTTTAGAATTGGATCCCTCATAACCATGTGTAAAAAACTCATCACGTATTATTCATAGAAATAATTATTAAAAAATAATTCCTATTAAGACATGAGAAAAAATATGAAAATACTCACTCTTTATTGGAATTCATATATAGATTTATAACAATCCACCACATCTAACTCCGTTATATAAAAAACCCATCCTCCATTATTTAATTAAATATTTAATCTCTAATCATAAAATCTTATTTTTTTTAAACTCCAGTGCATATTCACAACACATATATGATGTATAGTTGGTAATATGTACCCCTTAAAATAGAATAATTGAAACATATAACATTCATACATGATGTGGACTCTCCACGATGGTTCTTGTAAATAGTGAGGTACTCATGGAAATTCCTCTTCTAGAGGCCAGGCTTAGTGCATTGTAAACACTTCCCCAATTTCTTTACTCTTCCCATATGTTTTAATTATATATTCTATCTATTAGACCCTACAATATTCTTATTTTGGCATAAAAGTTTACCCTATTATACTAAAAACACAACACATGAACTATGACCTCCCTTTTATTTCTCTAACATTCTCAAACTATTAGGGAAATATAGGAAATTTATTTCAATTAATGCATTTTATTGTTTATAATATGATTTTTTAACCATTATGGTAGTGTTTTCAGAAATAAATCTATATCTAGGTCAAGCCTTTCTAGTAAATCTGGTCTCTCCATGTCATTCAAATACCCATCCATATTGAGTACATGAGTAAATAATAAATTCCATTTGGTAATATTTCATCTCAAATGTCGAGACCTAACCCATGTAATCCCATAGACAGTGTCTACTACCATTACATTACAATGATTACAAAGAAAAAAAATCCCAAAAGGCTGAAGAGTTTAGTTGTCTTGGTAGACTAGATACATACATGAGTCCTATATTAATAATGAATAATCTTATTACAACATATTTTTTTCCTTTTAGAATAAGATTATTCAAACTTATCATTATCTTGTATTTCATTATTAGTATAATTCATTGATTCCCGTGGAAAGGATACAAAATAAGGGTGATCTTAGATACACAAGAAGGAATAAATATAGTGAATGTAATAATGAATCACTAAGGATAATAAATATGGAAAGATAAAATAAACTGAACATGCTCACTATTTTATCAATAAAATGAGAATTAAATGCATCCATAAATATTTTCATAGTTAAAATTCTCTAGATAATAATAAATAAAATGGAGGCAATACTTTATTATTGGGAACCATGTTTCCCAGGCACACAGAACCATTAACAAAAAAAATTCAATATATTATTTAAAACATAATGGTTACAAACTAATTTTTCTTATCCAACCTTTACTCTACTTTCAAGGACTTTCACAAGCCAGTTTAAAATGTATTAGTTTCAGACGTGAAGGGTTTGTCCAACTAATTTTGTCCCATGAGACTACTAATACATACAATTTATTAAATTAACATATCCTCAAATCATGTTTTTCATTGCCAAAATAGTTTCTCATATATCAAATTATCTATTTAATTTCATTAACAAAGTTTCCTATCAAATATCCATAGTAAGTAAAATATATTTATTTATCAATATTTCCAGAGTATATAAAATATATTTCAAAGAAAAAAATGTATGTAAATATGGTAGATGGTTTAGTAAATATTCATAATCATTATAAAAGAATATGGATATAACAAGTAACTATAATTTTCAGTGAAAAATGATTATGAGAAAGTGATTGTTTTAATTAAATGTTAACAATCACAAAAGAAAGTGAGAAGAAATATAAATTTTATAAATTGTTAATTTTAAAGTTAAAACCAATTGGATGAGATAATTCATATTAAAATTTTAAATATAGTGAATATTAAAGGATTCGTGATATAATATGTAAAAATGTTTAGTAGATACACCAAACTATAGAAGTAACTGGTGAATATGAAAAAAATCACACAGATGTAAAAAGTCAGATGAAAATCCCTTTTAATGAGTCTGTCTTATAACATGTGTCTTTATCTTCCTGAATAATAAACATATGTTTATTTTTTACATTCTTTAGAAAATTTTCCAATATTCTATTACTTTTATTTCACTTATTACAATGTTTTATACAATTACTTAAATTATTAATTCTATGTCGGGTTTTGTGACACCCCTAACCCAGTAAGCCTGGAGCCAGTGTCTACTACCATAACATTGGGATGATTACAAGAAATAAAATCATGAATGACTGAAGAGATTTGTTTTATTGGTAAACTAGGAACATGTATGACTCTTGTATTAAAAATTAATAAGATAATTCTGACATAATTTTTACATTTGAGGATAACATTATTCCATAGAGCATTTACATTCATTGATTTTTTATTAGACTTCTTGGATTCCCAGGGAAATGAAACAATATAATGGTGAGATGAAATTATAATTAAGGATAATGTATAGTGGGATAAATAATGAATCAATGAGTAAAATAAATATAGTAAGCTGATAACTGAAGACACATTCCATGTAATAAACTAATAAGGAAGTGCATAAACAATATATAAAGGTAAGTAACTAAAAATACATGCCATTTAAAGAACTGGATGAGGAATAATCACAACAAAAAGGTAAGAAACTAAAAAAATTTCATTTAATAAATAATATAAGAATGAATTTAATCCATATATTTTATCATGTGAAAATTTTATGGGTAATAAATGATGAATCAAAATGACGGTAATTCTTAATTCTTGGACGTGATGTCTTCGGCACAATAAAACCTCAAATATCAATATCTATCCTCAGAAGAGTTTCAAACTATTGAAATAAAACCATTTAACTTATGTAACATAGTTTTCTTATTAGAACATGTTGATCCATTGAGGGGAAATATAAATTCTGGGCCCCAACCATCACTGCATGTCCAAAGCATCCTTCATATCGAGTAATCAATTAAAAAATATTCATTATAAAATATTCATATTGAATAGAAGATACATATTTATAGATAATTCCCTAGTTAATCAAATAAATTTTAAAGTAGAGACTGTATGTAAAAATGGTATACATTTTAGGAAATGAACATATACTTGATAAGTGATATTAATAACTATGAGAAATTCAATGTTCAGTGATCATGGCTAATTGAATATTTCAAGGGGACTGACAAATGAATCGTGGAAGATAATGTCAATATTATCCTAGGTAGAATCCATAAAAAAACCAATCTATAGGAAGAATAAGTATTGTATCAATAAATTATATCAAATGTGGAGTAAAATAAAGGGCTGTTGTAGTTGATGAATATAAATAATATAAGAATATATATTGAAAACATTAGTGAGGAAAATATCTTTTTCGATTTGAAAAATATTTTGAAAAAAAAAACTAATAAAATAATTTTTTTTTTAAAAAAAATTATAATTTTTTTTAATATTTTAATGGAATATTTGAAGTAATGATGGCTGGTAAATCCGTATATTCCATAAAAGGTAAAAATAACATCACTTTTTCATGGTAAAAGGTTAGAAAATGTAACATCCTGGCCTGAGGGCTATGAACCGATTCCCCAAGACGAACCACCACAACACCTCAGGCATGTCTCCATGTATGCCAGAGGCTTCCAACTAGCATCAGGGGACTAGTATATCGATTGTGAGGAGACTATACCAACATTTATCAGATTAATACTCATGCAAGAAATTAAATAAACAAATGTGGAATCATATGTAATGATAAACAATACCAATGTCATAAGATAACCAGAGAAGAAAATACAATATTTAATTGAAATGGGAAACATTCTATGCCAATGTAATTATCAATGTATTTAAAATGAAACTGAATGTAAATACACTAATGAATACAAAGAGGTACCCAAACCACATATGATTCCCTCATTCATGCTCTGTCCCAACACAGCCATCTAGTACAAGAATTTTTCCCTTACCCTATCTAGAAAACACAATGTATATTCGGGTACCAAGTAGGAAACCTATGTACGGTGTGAGTAAAACTTAGTAGGCAACCACCAATAGAGTCTAAAATAAATCCAGTCTATTATAGTGCATGAATTTATATAAATAATAAAATAAAATTAACAAAGTAAAGAGTTTACAATTATTCAATTGTCCTTTATTTACCCTCATAAACCCCTAGTTCCCCTTGGTCACCTGTATCTCAGTACCTGCTTTGGCCCATGCTGAGGTCTAAAACATTTCTCATATTCAATTCAAAATCATTATATCACATGGGATTCCATTATCCAATTAATTCAATTCATATACAGCCAATTGAATCCATAGTCCAATGATAACAAATGGGTATATAACATTATGGATAGCACCATTTTGAGTATTTGGTGTATCAGTACCTATCTCACACCACATGGGTATGTATTGTAAGTCCCTATCCCACACAAGAATGTTATCATGCATGTTCGGTGTAGAATTCTAGGTCTATCACCTCATGAGTATTTGAAGCATCAGTCCCTGTGAAACACCCTTTTTATCAATCATTCATGTATATCATGGGCGTAGAACATCATTTCTATCACTCCATTTCTCATTCATTCACATTATAAAAAAATATTAAAATTTCCCATATTTAACAACAACCAAGGTTAATCAACATTAACCCCCTTATATCATTTCACATCACAATACCACAATAATTAATTTAACAATTAAATAATCAAAATATAAAAATTTCTAAATAACATTGTTCAATTAATTAATTTGACAATGAATTAATCATGTCAATCTCTTTATTTAATTCAACAATTAACTGGTCAAAAAAATTTCATTAATTAATTAAACAATTATGTAATCACATCAATTACTTAAATTATTCCAATAATTAACTAATCATATCACTTTCATTAGTTAACTCGACAATTAACTAATTACATCAATAACATTAATTAATTCGATAATTAATTAATTACATCAATAAAATTGATTAATTTGAAAATTAATTAATCATGTAAATAATATTAACAAAATAAATAATTAATTAATTGCATCAATTCCCTTAGTTATTTAGACAATTAACTAATCACATCAACTACATTAATTAATTCAACAAAAAATTAATAACTTCAATTCTATTAGTCATTTCAACAATTAACTAAATAAACCACTTTCATTACTAATTAAACGATTGTTATATCAAATAAATCCCCTTAGTTAAGTCTCCAATTAATTATGAATGTCAATCCCTTTATTTAATTCATCCATTAATTAATCAATACCCTGAAACCCAAAATCCTATAATTAATTCAACAATTAAAAATTCAAATAAACAATATCAATATCTCATAATTAATTCTACAATTAATTATCAAAAATTTCAAATATCATTGTCCCATAATTAAATTGAAAATTAATTATGCAATTATACCAATTCAATATCAAAAAAATCCATATTAATTAATTCACCAATTAATTAATCAATTTTATTCAATTGTACCATCACAAAAATGATCACTAATCAATTCATTAATTAATTAATCTAACTCATTCAATTACTTCAACCTAATAATATCAATTAATTAATTCTCAAATTAATTAATTCCCCAATTAATTAATCTATATCATTCAATTAAATCACAATAATTCCTCATCAATTGATTTATCAATTAATTAATCTAACTCATGCAATTGCATTAACACAATAATTCCCCATTAATTAATTCATCAATTAATTAATCTAAACAATCCCATTTATGAATGCCGCCATTAATTAACACATTCAAGACCATAAATTAATTCTTCAATTAATTTTCCATGAGAATCCCGTTAATTAATTCCCAATTAAATAATAACATTACTATCACTAATTAATTCATCAATTTATTAATCCCTTCAATACCATTATTTTATTCAACAATTAAATAATCAAATTAATCACATTAATTAATTAAAAAATTATTAAATTCCATTTATTTAATTCAAAAATTAATTAATAACTATAATCATATTAATTAATTTGTCAATTAATTAATACCTTTATTTAATTAAACAATTAAATAATCTCTTTATTCACATTAATTAATCATTAAATTAATTAATCCCTTTAGTTAATTCAAAAATTATATAATCATGTTAATCATATTAATTAATTCATAAATTAATTATTCCCATTATTTAGTTCAACAATTATATAATCGCAACAACCAATTAATTAATTCATCAGTTAGTTGTTCTATCTCAATTAATTCAATAACCCCAATTAAATCATTAAATAATTAACCCATCACAATTAATCTAAAAATCATTACAATATCCAATAATTAAATCTACAATTAATTTTCTCAATTCAACAACTTCAATATAACATTAATTAATTTTTCAATTAATTATTCAATCTCAATAATCAATATCTCACCATAATTTTTTCGAAATTTAATTATCTCAAATAATAGTTTCATAATCCCATCCATTCACATTAATTAATTTTAAAATTAATTAGTCAAGTTCAAAAATATCTATAACTCTATAATTAAATTAACAATTAATTATTCAAGACCTAAAATCCCTATATCCCTATTTCACATTTCCATAAATTAATTAAATCACCAGATTAATTAATTTAATCAAGAAAAAAATTTCTAAATAACTAATAGAAATTATAAAATCACATACACATAAATGTAATTAATAATTTGGGATTTGAATTACAGACCACCTACCTCAAGAATAGTGATGAAGAATGTTCGTCAACGGAAAACCCTAATTTGAGATGGATCAAACAAGAATGCAATGAAGAACACTGTCTAGATAAGAAACTAAGGTGGTATGTGGAGGGTATTCTATCAAACACGGTGGCGCATGGAGGAGCTTTAGGCCAAGGTGGTGGTGCACCGAGGAGTTTCAGTCCAAAGCATAGGTGCGCTGAGGAGTTTCTATCCAATGAAGATGTGCACGGAGGTTCTATAGTGGAGATGAGATGTTTTCGGAAGCCGATGAAGTGGATAAAAATGGTGTTTGGAGGGTTGTGTGATGTTGGAGGTGTTATTTTAAAAATCTTCGCATGATAATTACATGATGTGAATTCTCATTTCATGCCATGTAATAATTCATAATCGATTTCCCATATTCCAAAGGAAATGCCATCAAAACTTTTGAGAAAAATTATTAAGGTTACACATGGTGAAATCTAATTACACGATGTGTAATCTTACATGTGTTGTAATTCAATTTCGTGACATGTCGACACATGGTAAAAGATAGTTAAAGGGGGTGTAATATACTTTCATGTCATGTCTTAATGTGGTAAAAACCACATACAGGGGTGTAAATTTTCAATGTTGTGAATTAATTAAATTCAAGAATTAAATTCAAAGGTTCTACCCAAAAAAATTCACATCATGAGTTGGGTCCATGATGCATATTTGTTCTATCGCCATAACTCATCACTTAATTCGGCTACACCCTAGAAAAAATATGGGATCTTACAATCTTCCCACCATATAACCACTCGTCCTCGATCTGTACTCCGATGAATCTCTAAGATTCCAAGTCAAAAATATCTGGCCACTATTCCCTCTTACCCACTTCCCCCTCCCAAGATTACTCCTTCACACACCCATATTTCCACAATATATGAATGATCCACACAGTTTTCATCTAAAAACTGTCTCACTATGATTCACTACACATATTAGATTCCTCTCAAAGGATGAATTGGTATTAAGATAAAATTAAAAAATATACGTGATATGTTTCCCAAGTCACTATTCCCAAAAACCAAAAGAAACCATCTGTCAGTGGCACTTAGACATGCCTTAAAAAACAACATAAGAATGAAGTAAATCTACCACCTCTAAGGCTAAAACAACCTTTCCTATAATAATTTAAACATTCACCTTACTAGTTCCTCACTAAAATTATGATTCCACCACTTTAAACCTATGGTCCAACTCCATGAACCTTCTACTAACACATCACTCCCAACCATTGGATCATTATTAACACCACTTGTTAAGAAACTCAACCTCCATGGCCCATAGCCCACATTTGTTATTGGACTATTGTCCCTAGTAAGAAACTTATATGTCAACTGTCGATGGAGTAACTCATACTATCTAGCTTCACATATATACCATTTCATAAGGACAACTTCCCAGTGTTGAAATAGTGGGTTCCCTAGACCCAACTATGCATTAATTTTTATTACCATATCATGTGTATAGTTGGTTATACATGATGTCATATTACCATTATAATGTGGATATTTCTGTTACAACTATATAATGGTAATGTCCAAAGATTAATTGTCATGTAGGGAGGTTATAGTAGATCTCAGTCTATAATAATATCCTCTAGATACTATGACATTTATCTTAAATATATGTTCTATAGTCTAGATACATCTTATTAACTGGACATAGTAGATGTTTGACTATCAGGTTATTGGGGCTCATAAGCATTCAGACTTTTTCTCATGACGCTCACACATGGTGACTTCCAGTAGTGAGATCATGAGGACAGTCCCACCAATAGTAACACCACATGTTTTGGGTGTCATTGGTTGTTCCTATATTTGAACATGTGTATTGCTCTTTTGACATGAGACCATTACCAATGTTTACCATTTTATTTCATAATTTCATGTAAGGAAAAATGATGATATTGAAATTGTGACAAGGTAGCTTGTGTTGGGTGCGTCGTTGATGGTATGACATTGGTTGAATGTTCAAGAAAGGATTTTTTGCTTCAATGTTTAAGAATTTTTATATCTAAGGCATCGTTGATCATGATGGTGTAGCCTTTATCAGCCTTTTTCAAAATCAGTAAAAAGGTAATTCCATTTAGTTAGATCAAAAAATAATAAAGAATGAAAAGGGCGATGACACAAGTGTGTGTCCTGCTATATGAGATATTTAATGACAAAAAGATTATAGTACACATTTAGTGTTCGTATGTAACTCCCCGACCCCAGTTACCCAGAGTCGGTGCATTATTACATAACATTGTCATGATCACAAGAAAGATCAAATCTCAAAAGACCGATGAGTTTAGTAGCCTTGGAAACACTAGATATATTCATAAGTCTTAAATTACATCATAAAAATAAAAACTAAAAAAAATCATATTGTCTCTATAGTCCACACTATTATCCCCTCATAATATCCCTGCAGTTCATTCATAATTTACTTCTTCACATCCCTGGAAAAATAAAACATAGAAAAGGGGTGAGCTCAAATGCCCAGTACGGATAACAATATAGCGGAAGATTTTATAAATAAGAATAAACATTTAAGGCAATGTATAACTAAAAAAAGCCTTTTAAACTTGAACTTCAACATAGTATGGCAAAAATAAAATGAAATAGTTCCATTTACTTATTCACATGGATATTCTACTAATCGAATAATCACATGTAATATCAATAACCACTTTCATAATGATAGAATGCATAATGCCAGACTATCATAACCACATAGCCAAGGCCTCGTGCCAACACTACAAATAAGATTTTTCCAAGGCCTTGTGCCAAGACACTAGTTTGCCTCATGACACCTACCGATGCATCGAGGAGCTATAGCGAGCTCTACCCATCATATATTAAGTCCAATGCATTCCCATATGAAAAGGTTTAAACATAACATAAACATTCGTATTAAAACTAGCATACGAAATGTAAATACATCATTCATAAACCATGAATGGTATTAAAATAACACATCCACAGTCAAACATATCACAAAACCTTCAATACAATATAGAAGTTTTGTTTCATAATAAATCAACTTCAAATAAGCGTAAAATCCATCAAAGGATGTTGACATAGATGAAATCAAAAATCTTTTTAGAGAAATATCTCTTTCTATATTGAAGTCATTTAAGAGTCATATATTTATAAAATAAAACATTTTCTTTGAAAATATTCTTATAATCTTGTAAGGGAAGCTTCGAAGATTTTATAATGGCGGAAAATAGCCGCACCCGCCGTATATGTTAAAAAAAACATTCTTACCTTAATTCTGCCGAAAAGGTTAAAAGAACCTTGTTTGGAAAACGACGAAAAGATTCCTTTATAAACCTCTTATAAAAAGTCAAAAAAAGGTATAAATGACTTTAACCCATATTCTTGTAAATAGTAAAAATGTTTTGAAATACATTTCTAAGAAACATGGATGTGGATGATAAAGAGATCCCAGTAGATTCTTAGGTATAAACAACCTCGGATAATGAAGAGATTGCGAAATAAACCCTTACCTTGTACTTTTCCTTGGTTGGGGTAGGTTAACCTCCTGTATAATGGTGAAATAATTTTTATTAAATTATATAAGAATATGATATCATATATGATCTTTTAACATTGATTTGTTAATAATATTTTAGTATTATAGTCGTTTCGGGTGTTAACTTACCCATTTTCTTTACTATGTTTTGTTACGTAAGAAATGTTTGTTATGGATAGGATGTATATTATTCATATCCATAATGATATCAGGACCTTAAAAATTATTTTTAAATCATCAAATGATAATTATATTTGAATGGATACGATGGAGAATGAATCTCATCGCGTTCGTGGAGACGGTAGTCCTTACGTACGCACGAGGGACAATATCACTCTTTTGATATTAAAATAATATATAATTGGATGGTATAACATATATACAGAATCATTATCATGTTATATTTGTTATTTACATGAGTTACACATCATTGTTATACCCATCCAAATAATAATTTATTGAATAACAATTACACCATGACGTGGAGACGGTAAGCTGTACGTACGCATGTATGGTGACATGTTATTCAAAGGATGGATAGAATAATGAATATGGTTGTACCATATTTATAATAACATCACAGTATATATAATATGCTGGAGTTATAATTTTAAAATGGTAATAACAAAGAAGTAAGAAGTGGAAGAAGAAATGAATTTGAAAAATGGTGGTGAAAACAATACCTCTTCTTCGGGTTCTTCCTTTTGATTTGATCAAAAGGGCTCTTAGGTTGGCTTTCTGACTAAAGGAATGCCTCTAGGATTAATTGAGGGATGTTGAGAGAGTATTTGGGCAGATTTTGGCAGAGCCAAAAGGCTTTTAAGGTGTGAGTTAATGAGAAGGGAGAGTGCCCTTTTATAAGATGGGTGAGGGGCACCTTTGGAAAAGCTAGAAATATTATTTTATAATAAATTAATATTCGGTTTCTAATGGCTCAAAAGTGGATTATTTAAAGGTTAAGGCGAGGATAGGTCGAAAAACACTCATCCAATATCATTTAGATAGGTATGGGTTACAATATTAACCTTATAATTAAGTATTAACTCTTAGTTAATTAGTTTCACTTTTACAATGTCTCTTTGTATTTTTATATTATATGGTTAATAAACATACTATATACATCCAAGAGACCCTCAAGTGGTCCATTAATGATACACCTATCATGATATAAGTCTCTTGGCCGAACATTAGATTTTTATGAATTTAATATCAATTAATAATATAATATTTTTTTTAAAAACTCTTTTATGTCAATTTTGACACTATTCAATAATTGATTTTTTTAAAAATCATAAAAGAATTATTACTTCAAAAATAGTCAATTAAATCAATCCTAATATGTCATATTATCCTATAAAATAAGTTTAATTCATTAAAAGTTTCAAATTATATTTATTTGGGTGTTTATAATATCAATTATTTTAAATTTTCACTATTATGGTAATTACTGCATCATCATTGTGTCCTAAATAAATTAAATTATTTAATATCTAAAAATTATAAATAAAAAATAATTATTTAGGAAATCTTATTATATTTCTAATTAATATTTACAATCTAATTTATCTTATGTATAACCCTATATTAAAAATGTTTTAGTAAATAAACATTGATTTTAACTCTTTTAACTCTTCTTTGAATTAAATAATAATAAATGTCCTAATCTAATCCAAGTGGACCTAAATGATAATATTTTATTCATAAGGTTGTTTTTGGTCGAGATACACTTGTAAAATTTAATTAGTACATGTGTTAGGGTAATATTAATATCATTTTTACCCTTAATTACCCTATTTACTTTTAACCGTGGTAAATAAAAGTAAAAGGTTACTATTCACCAAAATTATTTTCATCTCATTGAACCAAATTTTACTCCTTTATATTAACCGTGTCTCTTGGAGTTTCAAAATTCCAATCACAGAAGTTTTAAAATTATGTTTTATGAAAAAATTCAGTTTTTTAACTACCACTTAATAGTTTCACTATTCATCAAAAATTGAAGTTTTTCTGAACAATGCCAAAATTTCACCCTAAGCTATAATTGATATTCCAAATTCAAAAATGATGTCTATTTTAAAAAATTCAAAACATATAAGTTGCATTAATTAATTTTATAATTAATTCCTGCTGTCATAACAAATAGCGTGTTTTTAAGAAACAATATATATCAAAAGATTGATAATTGTTTATGTCCAATTTCAAAGTGAAATTAATTCTAATGAAGACCATTAGATAAAATGGTAAAAATATATTCTAATTATACTTTAAAACCACTCAATAATATAATTTATCACTATAAATTATCTTGATTAAAAAAAATTGTTTTTAAGTATTTTTCACTATTCATAAAAATTGGAAGTTCTCAGAAAAATACCAAAAATTCAACTTAGGATAATTTCGATATTCTTAATCCAAAAATGAAGTCCATTTTGAAATATAAAATATATATAATTTCAAAAATTAGGTATTACTATTCATAACGGCTAGTTTGATTGGTTGTGGTGTGTTAGAACTCGATGTTGCGTACAACACACGCTATCGCATTATTCAAAGAGAAGCGTACCGTAGAAGCTTGGGGTGTTAAATTCTCCCGTCAAAATAATTTTGTCCTAGAAATTTATAGAATACTACCATATGAAAAGACTCGGGTGGTTCTTCATCACAAGTTTCTTGGGTTCCCACGTTGCCTCTTCCATCTTATGGTTTCTTCACAAGACTTTTACCAGACGCGTTGTCCGATTTCTCAGCACTTGTTCTCTCGTATAAAGAATCTTGACGGGCTCTTCGCAATAAGACAGATCGGTTTCCAAATATAATTCCTCATAGGTGAGTACATGCGTTGGGTCAGGCATGTATTTCCCCAATAGAGATACATGGAACACATCGTGAACTTTGGAGAGACTTGGCGGCATTGCCAAACGGTAAGCTACGGCCCCAATTCGTTCCAGAATGTCGAAAGGTCTGATGTACCTGGGACTCAATTTACCTTTCTTACCAAAATGTATGACTCCCTTCCATAGAGATACCTTTAAGAAAACATGATCACCGACTTGAAATTCCAAATCCTTCCTTTGATTATCGGCATAGCTCTTCTACCTACTTTGAGCTGCTTTGATATGGTTTTGGATTACCTTCACCTTTTCCATCGTTTCCTCCACCAGTTTTGGGCCTACAAGTTTTCTTTCACCAATTTCATCTCAACAGGTTGGTGGATGACATCTCTTTCCATACAACGCTTCATATGGTGCCATCTGAATACTCGAATGGAAGCTATTATTATAGGAAAATTCTACCAGAGGTAAATATTGATCCCACATACCCTGAAAGTCA
This sequence comes from Viscum album, assembly GCA_963277665.1. Lineage (NCBI taxonomy): Eukaryota > Viridiplantae > Streptophyta > Magnoliopsida > Santalales > Viscaceae > Viscum > Viscum album. Next base: position 1,736,301,958 of record OY728157.1, on the reverse strand, counting down.
AGTGAGTAGGATCTCAACATGTCTTATAAGGTTTGAATAGTTCGTTCTGATTTTCCATCTGTTTGACGGTGGTAGGCAGTGCTCAAATGATGTTCAGTATCCAAGGCTTTCTGAAGACTTTTCCAGAATCTTGAAGTAAAATGGGGATCATGATCAGAAACAATCAATAGGGGTACTCCATGAAGTCTCACAACTTCATTAATATATAGTCTTGCTAGACGTTCCAGTGGTAGATCTTCTCTTATAGCAAGAAAATGTGCTGACTTGGTAAGATGATCAATAATGACCCATATTGCATCGTTCCTTCTAGGATTCTTTGGTATCCCCATGACAAATTCCATCCTAATATTGTCCCATTTCTACTCTGGTATGCGAAGAGGTTGCATGACTCCTCCAGGTTGTTGCCTTCTAGCTTTCACTTGTTGACAAACCATACATCTTGACACAAAATCAGTAATCTCCCTCTTCATGTTGTTCCACCAAAAATGTTCCTTAAAATCTCTATACATTTTGGTGCTCCCAGGGTGTATAGAGAAATTGGAACTATGACCATCATCCAGCAATTCCCTTTTTAGATCAGGTATATCGGGAAAACAAAGTCTTTTCCCGAATTTCAAAATTCCATCTTCATTCACAAATTCCCTCAATCTCCCAACATTCACAGCTTTATTCTTCTTTTGAAATTCTTCATCATTGGTCCGAGAACTCTTAATTCTTTCTAGTAAAGATGGTTGGGAAACCATTTGAAAAAGCATTGATGTTTCTCCTTCCTTGGTTATTCTTGTGTCCATCTTCACAAGATCCATGAAAATTGGATCCCTTTCAATTATCATATTGTTCAATACTCCATGGTCATTTCTGCTCAAAGCATCTTCCACCTTGTTTTCCTTCCCCGGGTGGTAGTGTATCGTGCAATCATAATCCTTGAGTAATTCAAGCCATCTTCTTTGCCTCATGTTGAGTTCTTTTTGTGAGAAAATATACATCAAACTCTTGTGATCAGTATAAATCTCACATTTTTCACCATAGAGGTAGTGCCTCCATATCTTCAAAGCAATGATCACATCTTCTAACTCAAGATCATGAGTATGATAGTTTTTCTCATGAATTTTCAACTATCGTGATGCATAGGCAATAACCCTATCATTCTGCATAAGGACACAACCAAGTCCTTTCTTTAATGCATCACTATAAATAACGAACCCATCATTCCCCGATGGTAGAGTCAATATAAGAGCATTGACTAATATTCTATTCAGTTCTTCAAAACATTCTTCACACTCTTTTTTCCAAAAAAATTTAACCCCTTTACGTTTGAGCTTCGTTAATGGGTTTGCCAATCAGGAAAAATTCTGGATGAAATGTCAATGATATCCTACCAAACCAATAAAACTGTGTACCTCAGTTATACTCATAGGTGCTGGCCATTCTTGGATTGCCTTGGTCTTAGAAGGATCAACAGAGATTCCATCTTTAGAGACAATATGGCCAAGAAAAGAAATCTCATGAATCCAAAATTCACACTTGCTAAACATCCCATATTATTCATCTCTTCTTAGAGTCTTCAGGATAATGCGTAAGTGACTTTCATGATCTTCGTAGCTTTTAGAGTATACCAAGATATCATCAATAAATACCACCAAAAATTCATCGAGATATTCCTTGAAAACTCTATTCATCAGATCCATAAATACAGAGGGAGCATTAGTCAATCCAAAAAAAATTACAGCAAACTCGTAATACCCATACCTAGTTCGAAATGCTGTCTTCGGAATTTCTTCCTTCTTTACACAAAACTGATGATATCCAGATTGAAGGTCAATATTTGAAAAGTATTGAGTTCCATGCATTTGGTCAAATAAATCATCAATGCGAGGTAGGGGATAGTTGTTCTTTATTGTTATGGCATTGATCTCCCTATTGTCGATACATAACCACATAGATCCATCTTTCTTTTTTACAAAAAGAACTGGGGCTCCCCATGGAGAAACACTAGGGAGAATAAATCCCTTATTACTCAATTCCTCTAGTTGTTTCTTTAGTTCAACTAATTCTACAGTGGATATTCTATAAGGGGTCTTCGATATAGGCCTTGATCCAGGAATTAAATCAATGGAAAACTCAACTTATCGTTCTGGAGGATGTCCAGGTAAATCTTCCGGAAATACATCTACATATTCTTTCACAATAGGTACATCCTCTATTTGAACACTCTTTTCCTCACCCACAATCATTTCTTTCTCTTCCTCCCCAATAATTGAATTTAGTTGAGCTACTGGGGGTGGATCTAGATAAGAATTAGGTGATGACGATTCTGCTCTAAAGATAAGGTGTTCCTTATCATCATCATCAAGAATCATAACCTCTTTCTTCATAAAATAAATCATCACATCATAGTCCAAAAGCTAGTCCATACTGAGGATTATATCAAACCCAATCATAGGTATGACGATGAGATCAAAAGATAAATAACATTTATGTGCTCTAATGGGGACTGATTCACAAAACATTGTTGCAATGATACTTCCCTTGGGAGTTTTAACTGACAACTCCCTTGTTAAATAAAATTGGAAATATCTAATTTTCTTTGAAAACTAGGAAGATATGAAAAAATGTGATGATCCAGAATCAAATAATGCATTTTCTAAACTTGAGAAAACCATTAAATTACCTTCCACCACGTCTTTCGGAGCTTCTACCTTAGCAGTAGTGATAGCATAAGCTTTTCCTTGATCCTTTGGCCTTTTCTGAGGTAAGTTCCCCGGACGCTTAGGTCATTCATTTGTATAATGTCCCATCTCCCTGTAATTTTAGCATTGAACATTGGTATATTCCTTCTTCCATTTTCATTCACGAGCTTGGTGGCCTTTTTCACCACACTTGTAACGGACACCCATTCCCTTTAATCAAGTACCGGGGTGTTTCTTCCCACATTTACCACAGGATGGATATTCAACCTTTACCTTCTTCCCCTTATTTCCATTCCCAGATTGATCTGCAGATCTCTTCTTCTCTTGATTTTCTTTAAAGTCATAAGACTTAGAGAATTCATTTTCTGTCTTGATAGCACATGAGACAATGTCTTCGTACGACGAGAAGGATAGTGAGAGTAATGCTCGACGGAGAAATGGTTTTAACCCATCAAAGAAATGATCAATCATACTTCTTGGGTTACATATATAATCTCCAGCATACCTTGATAACCTTGTAATGTTAGCCTCATACTTTGCGACATTCTCATCCTCCTTTTGTCTCAGACTCAGAAATTGCCTTTCCATATCTGCTCGATTGTCACGAGGAAAGTATTTTTCTAAAAACAGATCTTTGAACTCCCTCCATTCCATATTTGATACTTCATAATCTTCCTTCATGTTTTGAATCAATGAACACCATTGATCAGCATCTCCAATGAGCCGGTAAACTGCCATGATAACTTTTTCCCTTTCACTACTCCCTAAAGCCTGAAATATTTTCTCTAGGGAACATATCCATTGCTCATCTACTAATGGATTTGTACTCCCATTGAATTATGGTGGTTTCTGCCTCATGAAGCGATCTAACATTGATCCTCCACGCTGCGGATCAGGGTGCTTCATACGGGTAAGGTTATTATTCATAACCTGAGTGAGTTGTCCCAATATGGTGATTAGCTGATCGACATGAGTTGCATCACCAGCTCCACTATAATTATCTTGAGGAGGAGGGAAATACCTACATGGAGTGCGTGCATTGATACAATTTCCATTTCTTCCACTAGGCGTCATTTATAAACAATGGAATAAACTAGATCAGTTTATGAATCAATATACATAATTCCATACTTATAAAACACTTAACATAAATTGAACTATTTATGGATATAATCCATAATCATAAAAAAATGTATTCTTTGAGAAAGTATATACTCATAAACCCTTTATAATGATTTGTAAAGAAAATGAGAGTTATCCTAAGAATATCCCCCAGGAGTTTCATAACCAAGAGTACAGCAAGGCATGCTATCATGCACCAGTTCCCGTTCGAGTCTAGCTCAAAGCGATGTTTTCAGGTTTTAGCCCTAGGTACATCTGTGCCAGCGCCGCCTCTACCTGCTTGTATCTAGACAGGGATGTATTGCTCGGAAAACTCACAAAAACTCTACAATACCAGAATTCTAGGAAGTTCTTCTATACTAATCCTCAATGTCCATCTTAGGTCTATGTGCTCTAATCAGAGTTTATCTAAATCTTGCTTCCAAGGATTGTACTAAACTTCCTCTGATACCAACTGTAATGCCCCGACCCCAGTTACCCAGAGTCGGTGCATTATTACATAACATTGGCATGATCACAAGAAAGATCAAATCCCAAAATACCGATGAGTTTAGTAGCCTTGGAAACACTAGATATATTCATAAGTCTTAAATTACATCATAAAAATAAAAACTACAACAATGTCATATTGTCTCCAGAGTCCACACTATTATCCCCACATAATATCCCTTCATGTCATTCATAATTTACTTCTTCACATCCTAGGAAAAATAAAACATAGAAAAGGGGTGAGCTCAAATGCCCTGTAAGGATAAAAATATAGATGAAACTTTCATAAATAAGAATAAACATTTAAGGCAATGTATAACTAAAACAAAAGCCTTTTAAACCTGAACTTCAACATAGTATGGCAAAAATAAAATGAAATAATTCCATTTACTTATTCACATGGATATTCTACTAATCGAATAATCACATGAAATATCAATAACCACTTTCATAATGATGGAATGCATAATGCCAGACTATCATAACCACATAGCCAAGGCCTCGTGCCAAGACTACAAATAAGATTTTTCCAAGGCCTTGTTCCAAGACACTAGTTTGCCTCATGAGACCTACTGATGCATCGAGGAGCTATAGCGGGCTCCACCAGTCACATATTAAGTCCAATTCATTCCCATATGAAAAGGTTTAAACATAACATAAACATTCGTATTAAAACTAGCATACGAAATGTAAATACTTCATCCATAAACCATGAATGGTATAAAAATAACTCATCTACACTCAAACATATCACAAAACCTTCAATACAATATAGAAGTTTTGTTTCATAATAAATCAACTTCAAATAAGCGTAAAATCCATCAAAGGATGTTGACATAGATGAAGTCAAAACTCTTTTTAGAGAAATATACCTTTCTATTTTTAAATCATTTAAGAGTCATATATTTATAAAATAAATCATTTTCTTTGAAAATATTCTTATAAGATTGTATGGTAAGCTTCAAAAATTTTATAACGGTGGAAAATAGCCGCACCCGTCATATAAGTTAAAAAACATGCTTACCTTAATTCTGTCGAAAAGGTTAAAAGCACCTTGTTTAGAAAACGAAAGAAAGATTCCCTTATAAACCTCTTATAAAAAGTCAAACAATGGTATAAATGACTTTAACCCATATTCTTGTAAATTGTAAAAATGTTTTGAAATACATTTTTAAGAAACATGGATGTGGATGAAAAAGAGATCCCAGTAGATTCTTAGGTATAAACAACCTCGGATAATGAAGAGATTGCAAAATAAAACCTTACCTTGTACTTTTCCTTGTTTGGGGTAGGTTAACCTCCTGTATAATGGTGAAATAATTGTTATTAAATTATACAATAATATGATATCATATATGATCTTTTAACATTGATTTGTTAATAATATCTTTGTATTATCGTCATTTCGGGTGTTAACTTACTCGTTTTCTTTGATATGTTTTGTTACGTAAGACATGTTTGTTATGGATAGGATGTATCTTATTCATATCCATAATGATATCAAGTCCTTAAAATTTATTTTTAAATCATAAAATGTTAATTATACTTGAATGGATACGATGGAGAATGAATCTCATCACGTTCGTGGAGACGGTAGTCTGTACGTACGCATGAGCGACAATATCATTCTTTTGATAATAAAATAATATATAATTGGATGGTATAACATATATACAGAATCATTATCATGTTATATTTATTATTTACATGAGTTACACATCATTATTATAACCATCCAAATAATAATTTATTGAATAACAATTACACCACGACGTGGAGACGGTAAGTCGTACGTACGCACGTATGGTGACATGTTTTTCAAAGGATGGATAGAATAATGAATATGTTTGTACCATATTTATAATAACATCACAGTATATATAATATAATGGAGTTATTATTTTATAATGGTAATAACAAAGAAGTAAGAAGTGGAAGAAGAAATGAATTTGAAAAAGGGTGGTGAAAACATTACCTCTTCTTCAGGTTCTTCCTTTTGATTTGATCAAAAGGGATATTAGGTTGGCTTTTTGACTAATTTAAGGCCTCTAGGATGATGTGAGGGATTTTTAGAGAGTATTTGGGCAGAGTTTGGCCGAGCCAAAAGGTTTTGAAGGTGTGAGTTAATGAGAAGGGAGAGTGCCCTTTTATAAGAGGGGTGAGGGGCACCTTTGGAAAAGCTAGAAATATTATTTTATAATAAATTCATATTTGGTTTCTAATGGCTCCAAAGTGGATTATTTAAAGTTTAATGTGGTGATAGGTCGAAAACCACTCAACCAATATAATTTAGACAGGTTTGGGTTACTATATTAACCTTATCATTAAGTATTAACTCTTAGTTAATTAGTTTCACTTTTACAATGTCTCTTTGTATTTTTATATTATATGGTTAATAAAATTACTATATACATCCAAGAGACCCCAAGTTGTCCATTAATGATACACCTATCATGATGTAAGTCTCTTGGCTGAACCTTAGATTTTTAGGAATTTAATATCAATTAATAATATAATATTTGTTTTAAAAGACTCTTTTATGTCAATTTTGACACTATTCAATAATTGATTTTTGTAAAAAACATAAAGAATGATTACTTTGTAAAAAGTCAATTAAATCCATTCTAATATGTCATATTATCCTAGAAAATTAGTGTAATTCATTAAAAGTCTCAAATTATATTTATTTGGGTATTTATAATATCAATTATTTTAATTTTTCACTATTAATGTAATTACTGCATCATCATTGTGTAATAAATAAATTAAATTACTTAATATCTAAAAATTATAAATAAAACATAATTATGTATGAAATCTTTTTATCTTTCTAATGAATATTTACAATCTAATTTATCTTATGTATAACCTTATATTAAAAATTTTTTAGTAAATAAACATTGATTTTAACTCTTTTAACTCTTCTTTGAATTAAATAATAATAAATGTCCTAATCTATTCCAAGTGGACCTAAATGATAATATTTTATTCCTAAAGTGGTTTTTGGTCGAGATAAACTTGTACAATAGAGTTAGGACATGTGTTAGGGTAATATTAATATCATTTTTACCCTTTATTACCCTATTTACTTTTAACCGTGGTAAATAAAAGTAACAAGTTACTATTCACAAAAAATTATTTTCATCTCATTGAACCAAATTTTACTCCTTTATATTAACCGTATCTCTGGGATTTTCAAAATTCCAATCACAGAAGCGGTAAAATTACGTTTTATGAATAAATTCAGTTTTTAACTACCACTTAGTAGTTTCACTATTCATAAAAAATTGATGTTTTTCTGAACAATTCCAAAATTTCACCCTAAGCTATAATTGATATTAAAAATTCAAAAATAATGGCTATTTTAAAAAATTCAAAACATATAAGTTGTATTAATTAATTTTATAATTAATTTCCGCTGTCACAACAAATAGCGTGTTTTTAAGAAACAATATATATCAAAAGATTGACAATTGTTTATGTCCAATTTCAAAGTGAAATTATTTCTAATGAACACCATTGGATAAAATGGTAAAAATATATTCTAATTATACTTTAAAACCACTAAATAATATAATTTATCACTATAAATTATTTTTATTAAAAAAAGTTGTTTTTAAGTATTATTCACTATTCATAAAAATTGGAAGTCCTCAGAAAAATACCAAAAATTAAACTTAGGATATTTTCGATATTTCGAATCCAAAAATAAAGTCCATTTTGAAATATAAAATATATATAATTTCAAAAAGTAGGTATTAATATTCATAACGGCTAGTTTGATTGGTTGTGGTGTGTTAGAACTCGATGTTGCGTACAACACACTCTATCACATTATTCAAAGAGAAGTGTACCGTAGAAGCATGGGGTGTTACATCGTAGGTTGGTTGTCGTTGTTATGACATTAATTTCTCTTTAGGGGCCATGATGACTTCTTGGACTCCACCCTTGGTCTGTAGATTTTATTCACTAATATTGAGATAAGGGCCTAGAGGGTCACACACAATAGCGTATTCAAGAATCTTCCCTATTCAGATTAATAGTTATATGAACATGGTGGGCCCCACCAAGGGGTCTGAGTGTTGTCAAATTATTGACCCAAAAAATAATTAAATAAATTCGGTAATATTCAAGTAATGAATATATGGTATTGAATTTATTTAATGAATTTACAAGTATAGTAAATACGAGACAATATTAATCAAATGAATATTATTTTAATATTCAAGGTTCTTTTTATATTAAGTGGGACATCAAGTCGAGTTAAATGGCTTGGGTTTTATCACGTGATATATTTTAATATTCAAGGTTCATTTAAAATTAAGTGGGACATCAAGTCAAGTTAAATGGCTTGGGTTTTATCACGTGATATATTTTATATATATTACAGGTAAGTGATAAAAATAATAAATAATATTGACATAGTTTAATTCGTGAAAAATATTTATTTACTGGATGTTGAACTAAATGGGGACTGGGGAACCAAACTGGGTATTTATCAACTCCACTATATATAAAGAGGAGGCTCTCTCTAGGGGGTGCATTCCAATATTAATTAATTCATGAAATGAAATCGAGATTCTGTCTATCCTCCCGCTCTCTAGAGAGACAAGCAGTCAATCCAAGAAGCTCGAATCAATAAATATCTCAATCATTGAAGGCATCTCAGTGCGGTGATCATCGGGATGTCAAAATCATCATTAGATCTTCATTATAGCACTGATAATTTGACGATCGATGCTCCTATTGGTTTTTGAAGTGTGTGTTGATGATCTAAAAGGTTTTTTCCTTTGGATCCTTCAAGCAACGATCACCATCGACTAGTTGTAGTCGACCGTGGATTCAGATTTGAAACGAGTGTGTTTTCAATTTATATTTTTTGATCCTTATAATTTATGTGTGATCCTTGGGCCTTTCAGGGGATCGAATCATTGGCGACGACATGTTCTGTCATCCCGACGACGACAATTTTAAAATCCCCATCCCACCAGCTTCTATTGTAGGCCTTAGAACCTAGCAGTGGTATCAGAGCGATCACATATATTTTTTGAACCAAATAAAATTAATATTCATATAATTAATTATAGGGTTCAAAGATGGACCCAATGGTTTAAACCACTTAGTGATCCAATGCTAAATGACCAGGTTATGGTCAGTTTAATTTTTCAAATTGGATCAAATATACGGTTTGATCTCGGGTTCTACACTGTATTTCATTCTACCAAATTGATTATGTTCCAATTGGTTAATTGGAAATAATATTTATTGTGAAAATTATAATTTATAATTTATTAATTTGCATAATAATTATATTATAATAATAATATTTATTTCATTATCATAATAATATAATAAGTATAAATTATTATTTTATTTTAATAATTTAATTTGTGAAAATCTTTTGATGACTTGACTTTAAATAAAAAAATTAAATGGGTGGAAGAAGACTTCAAAAAAAATATTTTAATAATAAAAAAGGGAAACAAGTGGGGGTGGGCGGGCGCATGGAGAAAGAAAAAGACAAAAAACTGACCTGCATGGGGTCCACAAAGATCCCCCCTTTTCCTTCTCCATCGACGAAAACCAAGGGGTGTGCCATTCTACTGCCCGCAGCCAGCACTAGCAGCCAGCAACCCATCACCAACAACGGTGGTAGCCTTACCGTTTCAGCGGTCTTCCTCTGTTGTCTTCCCCGAATGACACAACAAGAGCCGGGAGCCACCTCACACCAGGCCTCCTTTAAAAGTCCCCTGACCTCCACCCAGGTGAACCCTACTACTCATGGTGGTACCCAGGTCAGCCCCGGCCTCCAGAATGCCGCTACGCAAGACCATCCGTCTGCCCTCACTGGCGCACTGCCCACCACCTTGTTGGCTCATCCAATATCACTGAAAACCAGCAACTTCGACCTCCTGCAACCCCGCATGGTGCACCGATCAGACGTCAATGCTGCAACATGCCACCTGTGGGCCTCCGTCGCTCTAGTGCTAATCCGGCCAGATCCTGGAAAGATGCTGTTGTGGCCTTGTACCCTGCCTCTCGGCACTGGCCAGGCCGCGACACCACCAGCGTGCCACCTAGAAGCTCCCCTCGACTGCATGCCGCTCTGAGTGCCCTTTGCACGAGAATCCAGACTCTCGTAGTGGCATGACATGGATGATGACCTACTTGGATGCCGCACACCCTTCTATGAGGTACCATTATTTTGTCTGTAATATTTATACATAGATCAAATTTGGCCCTGAAGAAGTCTGGGTGGACCTGCCCAACCTAGAACGGTTTTGGGTGGATCGGGCTGACCCAGATTGGCCCTGCATGGCTTTAAATAGCCCTGCATGGGTTTGGCCCGACCTGCACAGGTCATGTAAAAGTGTTTCGGTGGATCGACCGATTAAATAAATAAAATTAATAAATTAAATTTTTGTATATAAATTAGATTAATTAAAATTAATTTTGGTTTATTATTTTAATACACGAATGAAAATTAATTCAATTTGATTATTAAATTAAATTATGTTACTTTAATTTAATTTTGATATTAAAATTAAATTAATTAATGGACCGATAATTAATTAAATTATTTTATTTATTTATTTCATTTATATTAATTAAATAAACCTTATACTTATTTAATGCATTTTAATTTTATCACACATTTTACCCGTATGCTGGTATTGATCACCGACCCTTGTCTGTCTATATTTCATTATTTATTATTATTAATTATTTAACTGTGTGTGATGATTGTAATTGATTAAATAGATGGTTTTCACATTATATTTACTTTTAGGTTAAAATGTATAATGTCATGCACACCCAATTTTTACCTGATGTACATTTATCCCACTAGTCTGCCTCGCCTACAGGAAAGTATTATTGTACCTCAGAAGAAAACGGTCAATAATGTGGAAATCACCAAGATAAGGTGGTGCATGTTGATGAAGATGGTGAAAGACGACATGTGCATTCCGCCAAGACGAGGGGGTACTCCAAGACTTGACCTGGACACCACCAAGACAAGGTGATGTTTTGAAAGAGATGTGAACATACAAGACTGGGGCAAGCTGCATTATGAGTCAAGATTCCACTCAAGTATGATTCCCAAAAGTCATTTAGATTATCAAGACCAGTTAGGTAGTGGTTTACCTTTATGAATTTTTTTTTTATTTTTTTCATTTTAAAATAGAGGGAAAATACATAAATTAATAGATAATAAAATGCCCAAATATTCGTCGTATGTTTTTCTATTAAATTTTAGTTGTTAGAATGAAAACATAGACAAAAAAGTTTAATAGAAACGGATTATTTTTGTCGAGAGAAAGAACACAAAACCCTAAAAGTAATATTAAGTAATTATGGCCTTCCGTCATTCAATTTTGAACAAAACTGGGTGTTTGGGGTGCCATTCATGCCATAACCGAGGGTGCCTCTTACTACCGGGGAGTTATTATAAGATTGATGGGTCAAATTAACTAAAATTTCAACAAATAAATATCCATATCAATCATTTAGTAAATTTAGAGGCATGAATTGAGTAAATCAAGTAATGATTTTAGAATTTTGGACTTCACTCAACAGATCAAGGAACAGTGAGTTAATGGGGTTGGCCAGCCAAAAGTGTACTGTAAACCCTCCGAGTAGTGGTGTAACCATAGCTTGGAGACTATGATGGTGGTTTAGGGATCCTTGACACTAGAATACTCAAGAGTATTTCAATTCTAGTACAGAGGGTTCCTAGAATTCCAAAAAAAAATAGTGGGAGACAATTTATGGTTAAATTAATCACTAATTTCGCATTTGGTAATCAACATAAAAGGTACTAATATGATAACGTTTATTTCTAGGGAATTAAAAGTAATACCACAATAAATCTATGATAAATATTAGACAATGTTAATGTCTAAACTAAGCACAGATTTCTAAAGTGTAGTACAAGCGGTCGTGCACATTACTACTATATTGAAAATTCAAGGTGCTTGTGTCCCAACCTGTTAAGCCGCCTCAACAAGAGAGGCTGTAAAATTACTTACAGGAGACTCATGAATCAATAATATGATGGTTCTGTCATAATCCTATCCTCAAATTCTAATGTTAGTTTTGGTTTCTACATCATGACATCGATGATGTTACATGTAGTCTTATCTCTAAGAAGATTCCAAGGAGAAAGCAAAGAATGATTTTAATGTGATGGTTGCACTTGGTTTGTGTAAAGTGAAAGACAGTACACAATATTTCATGTCATAACATTCTTATACCATTTACTCCCAATTACTCTAGTTTTGTTTTAAGGATAAAAACGAATGATATGGAGTAAGGGCTTCATTGCCTTTAAGGTGACATTCGCCAAGTAAAAAGAATATTAAATATAGCACCATCTTTTGTTCCTATGGAGAATATATTGAAAGACAAGGAGAAAAGGCATATGGAATGTTATGCCAAAGGCACCATCTTCATGTACTTCAATGAAAAGGGGTTGTTTATTTAACAGGAGGTTATTTTCATCACATATTGAAATACATTTGTGTAAGTTAAAAACAAAATGAACTGAAATACTAGAAGCAAGTACAAACTTCTCATTTAGGTATATTCATCAATATAAATTAATGTTTCAAACATAATTCTTTGGTATTGAATACAATTTTCCAATAAGATATGTGTATTTAAATATCGTAACTAGGTATGTAGAGAACAATTACTAGAAGGAAGGTGTGGTCTCCAAGCAGCTGATCAAGGGTGATTCCTAAGTTAGCGGTGAGAAACACATAACTTATAATAGCCATGTTATTGATTCAAATTGAATAGGTTGTTGAGTATAAAAAAAACATTTATCTCACATGCCCTTTTGGTCATAATGAGACATTATTCAATGTTTTGGAATGTATGTTGTAACACCCGAGACTTTTATGTTATATAAACCATCAAAGGAATCTTTTTCTACACAACACTTGCTTGGCTTGCTTTGCACGCAATCGCGACCTTCCTCGATAGCTTGCGTCGTACGCAATACCGACTTTCACTAAACAACAATATACTATTAAAACTAGCCGTTATGAATAGTAATAACCACTTTTTGAAATTTTATAAATTTTATTTTTCAAAATGGACTTCATTTTTGGACTCAGAATATCGAAATTAGCCTAGGGTGAAATTTTGGTATTTTTCTGAAAACTTTCAATTTTTGATGAATAGTGAAACCACTAAGTGGTAGGTTAAAAACCGAATTTTGCATAAAACTTAATTTTACCGCTTCTGTGAATGGAATTTCAAAAATCCGAGAGACACGGTTAATATCAAGGACTAAAATGTGGTTCAATGAGATGAAAATAATTTTTGGTGAATAGTAACTTTTTACTATTTTTTACCGCGGTTAATAGTAAATAGGGTAACTAAGGGTAAATATGATATTAATATTATCCTAACACATGTCCTAATTCTATTGGACAAGTGTAATTCGACCAAAAACAAACTTAGGAATAAAATATGACCATTTAGGCCCACTTGGATTAGATTAGGACATTTATTATTAATTTATTTAAAGAAGGGTTAAAATAGTTAAAATCAAAGTTTAATAAGTAAATCATTTTTAATATGGGGTTATACATAAGATAAATTCGATTGTAAATATTCATTAGAAAGCTAAAAAGATTTCCTACATGATGGTATTTTATTTGTAATTTTTAGACATCAAATAATTTAATTTATTTATGACACAAAGATGATGCAGTAATTATCTTGTTAACAAAATATTGACAAAATTGATGTTATAAACACCAAAATAAATGTAATTTGACACTTTTTATGAATTCCACTAATTTTCTAGGTTACTATGATATATTAATGTTGATTTAATCAACTTGGTTCGAACATATAATTCTGTTATGACTTTCACAAAAATCATATATCAAATAGTGTCAAAATTGACACAAAATAGTTTTTAAATCAAATATTATATTATTAATTGTTATTGTATTCCTAAAAATCTAAGGTTCGGCCAAATGACTTAGATAAGGATATATATTTTTTAATAATAAACAATTTGGGGTTCGTTTGGCATGTTATAGTAAGTGTATTAACCATATAGTGAAAGAAAACAAAATGACATGGTAAAAGTTAAATTATTTAACTTAGAGTTAAATCTAATTAATAAGGTTAAAATAATACCCTAAACTTGTCTAAATCCTATTGGTTGATAGGATTTCGACCCTTCCCCACTTTATCTTCGAAATAAGACCCTTTGGAACCATTATAAACCGATTTTGACTTTAATATAAAATAATATTTTGAGATATTCCTAAGGTGCCCCTCTCCTCCCTTATAAAAGGGCACCTCCTCCCCCTCCTCCTCACACCAAATTGAGCACTCAAGCTCGGCCAACCCCTGCCATTTTCTCCTCTCCACTTCCCTAGAATAATCCTAGAGGTCCTGGTCTTCTCCAAAGACCAATCTTAGTTCCTTAAGTGGAGGATTCAAAGAGGCGTTCCAAAGAAGAGGTAATATCGATTACCGATCTTTTCAATTTCTTTCGTCTTCAACTTCTTCTTCTTTAGTTGTTTCATGACAAAGTAATAACATCAGTATTACTTACATACTGATATGTTATTATAAATATGAAACAACCCTAATTCACCTTCTATCCATCCTACGGAAAAATGAAATCACCGCGCGTGCGTACGTACGGAATACCGTCTCCACGCCGTGGTGTAATCTATTTTTCCACCATCACCTTACAAGGATGGTTATAATGGTGTAATAAGTAACTATATATGATTATTATGAAGTAATATTGATACTGAAATAATATATATATATACTCCAATACAATTCCACGATCATAGGAACGATATCATCACTCGTGCGTACGTACGGAATACCGTCTCCACGATGTGATGCGACTCGTTCTACATGATCTTCATTTCATAATGATTATATAAATGAATAGAATGAATGAATATGGCATATAATACACTAATACCATTCTGTAAATGAATTATCTATAACCTAAAGATAAGAATAAGAATTTATTCGACAAAACACGCATAAGAACGAAAAGTTATAAAGACCCGAGTAACAAGTAACAATGAAATATTACTAACAAAAAGCTAATAATATGACCATATATGATATCATATCAACATGTATGATTCTGGAATAAGTCAATAACATTATTTAAACCATTATACAGGAGCTTCGGACACGTACAAAGCAAATCGGACCTAAGGTAAGGGAAATATCACAATCTCATTTTTATCCGAGATTGTTTATTCGTAAGTATTTACTGGGGTGTATTTTATCATCCACATCCATGTTCCCTCAATATGTAATATTGTTTCCATCCACTTGCAATAGTTTAAATCCAATTTTACCCTTAGGTGAGTTTTTAGTAAAGAATATGAAAGGAATCTTTTGTCGTTTTTCCGTACGAGGTACTTTTTTGACTTTTCCGACAAAAGTACGAAGAATGTTTTTTTAACTTATACGGCATGAATGGATTTTTAAAGCATTATTTCCAAGAAGATTCCTTTACAAGTTTTCAAGTCTATTTTTAATCAACTTCTTTTAAAGTCGTATGACATGTTATGAAAGGAAAAATGTTTTTGAAGAAGAAAGGATATTTTCCTCAAGAATTCAATTCAAGTGTTTTATCAAAATTATTTTCCATCTAAGATAATAAAGGGTTCTGTTTCTATCCATATTTTTACATTGTTTTGACTATGTTGTGATGGAATTATGTTTATGAATTCCTTTATCTTATATGAATTGATTTATGATGTCATGATGTTTCAAGAATCCCATTTTTGTTACATGTGTTATGCAATGATGTATGTTTTATGATTATGTGGCACACATAAGAAAGGATTCATTATAAGATGGGTGGGACCTATATCTCCCTCCAATGCATTGGGTAAAGATTTTATATCTCATGAGATAGACATGGCTGGAACGGAAGGTTATTTCGGTTCAGTGATACAGGACTGAAACGAGGAGTGAACTCGGTTCAGAAAGGGACTTTGTCCACTAAGATAGTCTTGGCAATAAGTCATGACTAACAAGAAATGATTTTCCATGATTATGTGTGCATGCCACAAAGTTTCAAGTTTTATGTTATGATTATGGGGATCTCATTTTCACTTCTATGATTTATTCCATGTTAAGATATTATGATCTCTTTTGCAGGTTTTGATTTTCATAAAGATATGATATGATTTTTATTTCCTTTATTTGCCCTTGCTGAGCATTTGAGCTCACCCTTTTATGTTTTCTTTTCCCCAGGTCAGGAAGATGGATATTAAGTAGAATATGCTAAAAGGGACCCTAGATATGATGAAATAAATGGGAGACACTGTAGAAGATTTATGAACCAGTTGTTTATGTTTCCCAGTTTCTAAAGACACTATACCTATACGGTCCTTTGTGGTTTTATCATATGTTGTAATAAGTGTGCTTCAATTTTGAAGTATTAACAATGTATGTAAAGTATGGGTCGTTATAGTTGGTATCAGAGGAAAGGTATAGTCAACCTTTGGAAACTAGGATGTGAAAGCCTTAGTAAGAACCCTAAGGATAAGTCTAAGCATAGAACACAATCTTAGTGTTTTAGAAATGGCCTTGAATAACCTAGGATAAGACCATAAGCATGAAAATTTTATTCTTGAATTATGTGGTTTCTTATTATAATTAGTGTTGCTCACACTATTCTTCTTGGTTTTAGTCAATGGCTGGAACCCGAAGGAACCGTGTTAATGCGGAATGCGATGGGCAATGCAATGATTGTCCCCCTGAGAAACCAAACAATATGGGAGATGGAATGCAAAATCTTGTAGCCATGCTCACACAACTTTCTCAAGCTATGAATCATGCAGGATTTCCGAACGAGCAAAGGAGGGAGCAACATTCTGTTGAATCCTTCATGAGGCAGCGTCCACCTTCTTTCAGTGGGTCTACTGATCCATTAGTTGCTGAACAATGGATTAGTACTACTGAAAAGATATTTTCAGTTCTTCAATGTTCTGAACATGATAAAGTCATCCTAGCAGTGTATCGTTTAGAAGGAGATGCTGATCAATGGTGGAATCTTGTTAAGAATACGAGGCAAAGGGATGAAATTGAGTCTATGGAATGGGACGAGTTCAAGAACTTATTTTTCAATAAGTACTTCCCTCATATTCTCCGAACAAAGATGGAGAAAGAGTTCCTTGAACTGAAGCAAAGGGATGATGAATCTGTTAGTACCTATGAAGCAAATTTTACAAGACTTGCAAGGTACGCTTCTGGTATTATTATCCAACCTGAGAGTAAGATCGATCGATTCTTTAGTGGCTTAAAACCAAGTCTTCGAAGGGCGTTAGCCATAAGGGACTTCAATAGCTACGAGGAAATCGTTCGATGTGCTCTCAAAGTCGAGATGGAGATTGGAGTAACCCATCAGTCACATGGGTTTGATAAGAAGAGGAAGATGGAATTCAAAGGAAACTCTAAAGAGCACACTGAAAAGAAGATGAACTTTCCCTTATGCTCAAAGTGTGGAAAGAAACATGGAGGGAGTTGTCTTAAAGGGACAAGTAAATGTTTTAAATGTGGAAAAGAAGGTCATCGGGCATTTGAATGTCGTGATAATGGGAAGAAGATGTCTAATGATGCAAATAAAGGAAGGGATACACAGAATGATCCTACTACACTTCAATGTTTCAAGTGCAAGGAGATGGGGCATTATGCCAATCAATGCCCAAATCCAAGGGTTGATGATGATGGTCGACGTCAACAAACTCTTAAGGCTAAAGACAAAGGAAAGTCACATGCAATTTCTATCAGCGATGTGGAGTACGATAACGATGTGGTGAAAGGTACACTTACCATCCACTCTAAAGTAGCAAATGTTTTATTTGATTCTGGATCCACCCACTCTTTTATTTCTGAAGACTTTTCTAAGGGTATCACCGTATTACCTCAACAATTAGATGTTGAGTTAGCTGTGACAACACCTAATGGCACATCAATCGCATCAAAAGTTTATAATTCTTCTCCGATCGAAGTTTGTGGGAAAGTGCTTCCTGCAAATCTTGTGATCCTTCCTATAGTGGAATTTGATGTGATTCTTGGCATGGATTGGCTTTCTTTATACGGAGCTCATATCGATTGCCAAAGAAGGGAAGTCACATTTCATATTCCAGATCAATCTATGATCGTCTACCAATGCAAGGATGAACATAACCTTCCAGTGGAAATTTCTTCCATTTTATGGGTATTGATTCCACTAAATGAAGGTTATTTATCTCAAATGGTTGGTGAGAAACTCACGATTAAGAATATGCCCATCGTACGGGAGTTTGATGATGTCTTTCCGGAGGAATTACCGGGTCTTCCACCAAATCGTGAAGTTGAGTTTTCAATAGAACTCGTACCGGGTGCTTTGCCTATTTCAAAGACACCTTATAGAATGGCCCCAATTGAGTTGCAGGAATTGAAGAAGCAACTCCAAGAGAATCTTGATAAGGGATTCATACGCCCTAGTGCGTCACCTTGGGGAGCACCTGTTCTATTTGTTAAGAAGAAAGATGGATCAATGAGACTCTGCATTGATTATCGAGAACTTAACAAGATCACTATCAAGAACAAATATCCTCTCCCACGCATTGATGACTTATTTGACCAACTACGCGGAGCTCAATACTTTTCCAAGATTGATCTTCGTTCAGGGTATCATCAATTAAGGGTCAAAAGGGAGGATATACCAAAGACGGATTTCCGTACAAGGTATGGACACTATGAATTTATAGTGATGCCATTTGGTCTTACTAATGCCCCTGCTATCTTCATGGATCTAATGAATAGAGTCTTTAGAGACTATCTTGATCAATTTGTGGTAGTCTTTATAGACGATATTCTTGTCTATTCAAAGAGCAAGGAAGAACATGAAGATCACTTGAGAATTATATTGAAGACCCTGAGAAAGGAGAAGCTTTATGCCAAATTTACCAAGTGTGAATTTTGGCTTCAAAAAGTTGCATTTTTGGGTCACATAATCTCAAAAGAGGGGATATCTGTGGATCCAGCAAAAACAGAGGTTATCGAAAGATGGTCGAGACCAACAACAGTAACTGAGATCCGAAGTTTTCTTGGTTTGGCTGGATATTATCGACGTTTTGTAAAAGATTTTTCACGATTATCTAATCCAATCACCAAGTTGACTCGGAAAGGAGTTAAGTTTGTCTGGACAGAGGAATGTGAAGAGAATTTCAAGGAGTTGAAAAGAAGGTTATCCAGTGCACCTGTGCTCACACTGCCTTGTAGTGGAGAAAGGTTTGTGATCTACAGTGATGCATCCAAGAAGGGATTGGGGTGTGTTCTTATGCAAAATGATATGGTGATAGCTTATGCCTCACGACAGTTGAAAATCCATGAGCAAAATTACCCAACACATGATTTGGAGTTGGCTGCGGTAATCTTTGCATTAAAGATTTGGAGGCATTACCTTTATGGTGAAAGGTGTGATATTTATACTGATCATAAAAGTTTAAAGTATATTTTCACACAAAAGGTGCTGAATATGTGTCAAAGAAGATGGTTGGAGCTGATTAAGGATTATGACTGCTCAATCCATTACCACCCTGGGAAAGCAAACAAGGTGGCAGATGCATTAAGTCGACAAGACCATGCTAGTTTATCCATGATGAGGATCACAAAAGATCCAATATTTATGGATTTACAAAGGATGGATCTTGGAATTATAACGGAAAGGGAAAAATCTTATCTTTCTCAAATGAATGTTCAACCATCTATACATGTGAAGATTAAAGAGGCACAGAAAGAAGACGTCGAGTTACAAAAGAAGGTGAGAAATGTTCCTGAATTCAACCTTGATTGTGATGGGATAATAAAGTTCAGGAATCGGGTTTGTGTTCCTTCCATTCCTGAATTAAAGAAGGAGCTGCTGGATGAGGCACATAGTTCATCATTCTCTATTCATCCTGGAAGTACGAAGATGTATAGGGACCTGAAAGAGTACTTCTGGTGGGATGGCATGAAAAGAGATGTTGCTGAATATGTATCTCGATGCTTGGTTTGTCAACAAGTTAAAGCTGAGAGACAAAAGTCTAAGGGGATGTTACAACCATTACCCATACCCGAATGGAAATGGGAAAACATCACTATGGACTTTGTCAGAGGACTTCCTAAAACATCCAAAGGCAATAATGCTATCTGGGTCATAGTTGATCGTCTTACAAAGTCCTCACACTTCATTCCTATTAGAGAGGATTTCTCTCTAGATCAGCTTGCCAGGATATATGTAAAAAAAGTGGTAAGATTGCATGGAGTACCACTTTCTATTATATCTGATCGGGATCCGAGATTTACCTCGAAGTTCTGGCGAAGTCTTCAGCATACTCTGGATACAGAGTTGAGTTTCATCACTGCTTATCATCCCCAGACAGACAGTCAGTCTGAGAGAACAATTCAAACCCTAGAAGATATGTTGAGAGCTTGCTCTATGGATTTCAAAGGAGGTTGGGATCAACACCTACCTTTGGTGGAATTTTCTTATAATAATAGCTTTCACTCCAGTATTCAGATGGCTCCTTATGAAGCTCTCTATGGAAAGAAATGCAGGACTCCAACTTGCTGGGATGAAGTTGGGGAAAGAAAGCTATTAGGACCTGATCTCGTTGATGAAATGGTAGAAAAGGTCAGATCTATTCAACAACACATAAGAGCAGCTCAGAGTCGACAGAAAAGTTATGCCGACAACCGAAGAAAAGACCTAGAGTTTGAAGTGGGCGATAAAGTGTTCTTACGAATATCTCCCTGGAAGAGGGTTATGAGATTTGGAAAGAAGGGGAAGTTGAGCCCTAGATATATCGGTCCTTTTGAAATACTGGATCGTGTTGGGAAGGTAGCTTACCGATTGGCGCTTCCACCGAATCTCTCTCAAGTTCACGATGTGTTCCATGTATCTCTCCTGAGAAAGTACATACCAGATCCTTCACATGTACTCAGCTCAGAAGTTGTACCGCTGGAGCAAGATCTTTCTTATGAAGAACAGCCGATAGAGATTCTGGATCGTAGCGAAAAAGTCCTACGAAACAAGACCACTCGCTTGGTGAAAGTTTTATGGAGGAACCACCAACTTGAAGAAGCTACTTGGGAGCTTGAGGATATGATGAGGGAGAAGTATCCTCATCTGTTTGTTACAAAGTGACGAATTTCGAGGGCGAAATTCTTTTTAAGGGGGGTAGAATGTAACACCCGAGACTTTTATGTTATATAAACCATCAAAGGAATCTTTTTCTACACAACACTTGCTTGGCTTGCTTTGCACGCAATCGCGACCTTCCTCGATAGCTTGCGTCGTACGCAATACCGACTTTCACTAAACAACAATATACTATTAAAACTAGCCGTTATGAATAGTAATAACCACTTTTTGAAATTTTATAAATTTTATTTTTCAAAATGGACTTCATTTTTGGACTCAGAATATCGAAATTAGCCTAGGGTGAAATTTTGGTATTTTTCTGAAAACTTTCAATTTTTGATGAATAGTGAAACCACTAAGTGGTAGGTTAAAAACCGAATTTTGCATAAAACTTAATTTTACCGCTTCTGTGAATGGAATTTCAAAAATCCGAGAGACACGGTTAATATCAAGGACTAAAATGTGGTTCAATGAGATGAAAATTTTTTTTGGTGAATAGTAACTTTTTACTATTTTTTACCGCGGTTAATAGTAAATAGGGTAACTAAGGGTAAATATGATATTAATATTATCCTAACACATGTCCTAATTCTATTGGACAAGTGTAATTCGACCAAAAACAAACTTAGTAATAAAATATGACCATTTAGGCCCACTTGGATTAGATTAGGACATTTATTATTAATTTATTTAAAGAAGGGTTAAAATAGTTAAAATCAAAGTTTAATAAGTAAATCATTTTTAATATGGGGTTATACATAAGATAAATTCGATTGTAAATATTCATTAGAAAGCTAAAAAGATTTCCTACATGATGGTATTTTATTTGTAATTTTTAGACATCAAATAATTTAATTTATTTATGACACAAAGATGATGCAGTAATTATCTTGTTAACAAAATATTGACAAAATTGATGTTATAAACACCAAAATAAATGTAATTTGACACTTTTTATGAATTCCACTAATTTTCTAGGTTACTATGATATATTAATGTTGATTTAATCAACTTGGTTCGAACATATAATTCTGTTATGACTTTCACAAAAATCATATATCAAATAGTGTCAAAATTGACACAAAATAGTTTTTAAATCAAATATTATATTATTAATTGTTATTGTATTCCTAAAAATCTAAGGTTCGGCCAAATGACTTAGATAAGGATATATATTTTTTAATAATAAACAATTTGGGGTTCGTTTGGCATGTTATAGTAAGTGTATTAACCATATAGTGAAAGAAAACAAAATGACATGGTAAAAGTTAAATTATTTAACTTAGAGTTAAATCTAATTAATAAGGTTAAAATAATACCCTAAACTTGTCTAAATCCTATTGGTTGATAGGATTTCGACCCTTCCCCACTTTATCTTCGAAATAAGACCCTTTGGAACCATTATAAACCGATTTTGACTTTAATATAAAATAATATTTTGAGATATTCCTAAGGTGCCCCTCTCCTCCCTTATAAAAGGGCACCTCCTCCCCCTCCTCCTCACACCAAATTGAGCACTCAAGCTCGGCCAACCCCTGCCATTTTCTCCTCTCCACTTCCCTAGAATAATCCTAGAGGTCCTGGTCTTCTCCAAAGACCAATCTTAGTTCCTTAAGTGGAGGATTCAAAGAGGCGTTCCAAAGAAGAGGTAATATCGATTACCGATCTTTTCAATTTCTTTCGTCTTCAACTTCTTCTTCTTTAGTTGTTTCATGACAAAGTAATAACATCAGTATTACTTACATACTGATATGTTATTATAAATATGAAACAACCCTAATTCACCTTCTATCCATCCTACGGAAAAATGAAATCACCGCGCGTGCGTACGTACGGAATACCGTCTCCACGCCGTGGTGTAATCTATTTTTCCACCATCACCTTACAAGGATGGTTATAATGGTGTAATAAGTAACTATATATGATTATTATGAAGTAATATTGATACTGAAATAATATATATATATACTCCAATACAATTCCACGATCATAGGAACGATATCATCACTCGTGCGTACGTACGGAATACCGTCTCCACGATGTGATGCGACTCGTTCTACATGATCTTCATTTCATAATGATTATATAAATGAATTGAATGAATGAATATGGCATATAATACACTAATACCATTCTGTAAATGAATTATCTATAACCTAAAGATAAGAATAAGAATTTATTCGACAAAACACGCATAAGAACGAAAAGTTATAAAGACCCGAGTAACAAGTAACAATGAAATATTACTAACAAAAAGCTAATAATATGACCATATATGATATCATATCAACATGTATGATTCTGGAATAAGTCAATAACATTATTTAAACCATTATACAGGAGCTTCGGACACGTACAAAGCAAATCGGACCTAAGGTAAGGGAAATATCACAATCTCATTTTTATCCGAGATTGTTTATTCGTAAGTATTTACTGGGGTGTATTTTATCATCCACATCCATGTTCCCTCAATATGTAATATTGTTTCCATCCACTTGCAATAGTTTAAATCCAATTTTACCCTTAGGTGAGTTTTTAGTAAAGAATATGAAAGGAATCTTTTGTCGTTTTTCCGTACGAGGTACTTTTTTGACTTTTCCGACAAAAGTACGAAGAATGTTTTTTTTAACTTATACGGCATGAATGGATTTTTAAAGCATTATTTCCAAGAAGATTCCTTTACAAGTTTTCAAGTCTATTTTTAATCAACTTCTTTTAAAGTCGTATGACATGTTATGAAAGGAAAAATGTTTTTGAAGAAGAAAGGATATTTTCCTCAAGAATTCAATTCAAGTGTTTTATCAAAATTATTTTCCATCTAAGATAATAAAGGGTTCTGTTTCTATCCATATTTTTACATTGTTTTGACTATGTTGTGATGGAATTATGTTTATGAATTCCTTTATCTTATATGAATTGATTTATGATGTCATGATGTTTCAAGAATCCCATTTTTGTTACATGTGTTATGCAATGATGTATGTTTTATGATTATGTGGCACACATAAGAAAGGATTCATTATAAGATGGGTGGGACCTATATCTCCCTCCAATGCATTGGGTAAAGATTTTATATCTCATGAGATAGACATGGCTGGAACGGAAGGTTATTTCGGTTCAGTGATACAGGACTGAAACGAGGAGTGAACTCGGTTCAGAAAGGGACTTTGTCCACTAAGATAGTCTTGGCAATAAGTCATGACTAACAAGAAATGATTTTCCATGATTATGTGTGCATGCCACAAAGTTTCAAGTTTTATGTTATGATTATGGGGATCTCATTTTCACTTCTATGATTTATTCCATGTTAAGATATTATGATCTCTTTTGCAGGTTTTGATTTTCATAAAGATATGATATGATTTTTATTTCCTTTATTTGCCCTTGCTGAGCATTTGAGCTCACCCTTTTATGTTTTCTTTTCCCCAGGTCAGGAAGATGGATATTAAGTAGAATATGCTAAAAGGGACCCTAGATATGATGAAATAAATGGGAGACACTGTAGAAGATTTATGAACCAGTTGTTTATGTTTCCCAGTTTCTAAAGACACTATACCTATACGGTCCTTTGTGGTTTTATCATATGTTGTAATAAGTGTGCTTCAATTTTGAAGTATTAACAATGTATGTAAAGTATGGGTCGTTATATATGTTCTTTGTGGTAACAAACCCAACAAATAGTCTAGACATACATAAATCAAATGCCATACATGATGATTATAAAATGTAAGACTTATCTAGTTGTGGTATGATGATTAATTTTCAAGTAAAACTAAATGTTGATGTCAAAGATATACCTAGTTTGGTATTTAGTCTCAGCACAGCTAAACACCTATGGTATAATTAACATCTTTAGTTTAGACTAAGAAACCTTTAGAAATAAAGGTATCCCATAAAGCTTCTGGGGTTAGTTCAAAAAGAGAGTATGAACAATTACAAAGGAAATATAGAGGTAAAGATACTTCATAATATTCCTTTATGTTATTAAGGAATGTAATAGTGATGTATATGCATGGTCCGAAGATATGAGTTGATTCAGATCAGTATGCCGAAGAATATCGTGACTATGCAATGGTCGATCATGATAATGTTGTGTGGAGTAATACCAAAATGCATATTGCCTTATCTATATCACCATATTCATGTTCACAAGGATTATCGATGATAAATTCTTATATGTTTAAATTTATCAACAAAATGTTGCATGGAGCAATTCCTAAATGTACCTTTTATAAATCAGATGTATGATGTATGGAGTATCAATGTTGCATGTTGAATAAACTTACATTATATTCCATGATGTGCTTTTCAAATAACAGCATAAACCCATAACCAATATGCCAAATAAAATGAAAAATGGATATCATACGAGTCATAGTATGATTAAAATCCATTACATCATAGGACATGTGTCAAAGATTCAAAGAGTTTGTTAAGACATAAACAAACATGCATCAAGCTAAACGAATGGTGCATCTATGTAATTATCCTAATGATTGATTAGGATATTACATAAATCCCTAAGATATAAAAGATGACATCATGTATTAGACTAAATTTATATATAAGGGTGCACATATCTATTAGAGATAATGGGAGCAAGATTGAATTGGGTTTAGTCAATGTTTGGAAAGCACAAATGGTTGGCATAGAAAAATGGTTCACAAGTACATGTGGAGTAGGAATATTCCAGTGACACATACAACGTAGGAAAGATGAAACCATGGTGATGGTTTTATATTCACCATGGTCGGTGATAAATTATTCATTAAGAATAATAAATCCTACAAGTAAGCAATATATGAAAATAACCTAAGATTGAAAAGACTAACTTAAAATTCAATAATGGATTCCATGTATCAAATTGAAATGGGGATTATAAATTGAATACTATGGTGGGTTTTCATATGAGTTTATACATAGATGGTACAAGCATGGTACCAACAAGGTTCAATTTTGTTATACCATTTCAATATGCCTAAATCCATTAGAATTTTACTTGTCGTAAAATAACCTCTAAGATCATTATATTGGTCATTGGATTTCAATATCATCTTTCTTGGAAGGTTTATATAAAACAGAACCAAAAATAATGATAAAATCATCTGATTACAATAAGGGTTGAAAGTTACTGAAATCTAGTTTTGGATTAAATTAAGAAATAAGGTCTTAAAGCAATCATTTCGAATGAATCTTTTCCTTGTGTCTACCAAAGGTCAGTGGGAGGGACAATTTTTTCCAAAAAAAAATATGTTTGACAATATATAGAAAACATACATTGGTTTTAATATTCGATAAGACCAGGTTAAAATTAATTATCTAATAATTGACATAAAGTAGAAACCTATGTTCTAGGGAACATGATCTATTGAGGTAGATCTAATGGTTTCTTAGACCTCGTCAATCATACATAAAGTGACATTGTATTAAAAATACAATTTGGAACAATTCATGTTCAGAATTATTGCCAATGTCACATGGATTATTCTCTCCATTTTGACATGTTCGGAGCATGGTAAGAGATTAAATTTGTGAATTGAGTTCCATACGATTCATTGATAGATCAATCACGTATGCCATAATATGTACAAGAATTGATACTGCCAGGATATACTTTATTGTAGGCATATATCAATTATATCCAGGAGCACTGCTTGTGATGCTGTTATAACTATCATCTTATACTTCAGTTAGTACAAATGATATGTACATAGTATATGGAGAAGATGGAACACTAGTAATTGTGGGACCCAAACTAGTAATACTTAGATCAATTTTATTTAGTATCACAGTTAGGCTAAGACGATGAGAGAGTCAAGATCATAAAAGCTAGTGGTAGACATATCTACAAATACCGAGTATGTTGAGGCTTCTAAGGAATCTAATAAGTATTCAAACACACCGATTTGTTCTAGTTTTGGGATTTCCACTGAGTGAGAAATATATTATCATATTGTAAATTGTGATATTCTTACTATCCATGTTTTCAAGTTATGAAAATGGAAAAAAGTGATATACTCAGAGATACCTTATCACGAGATGATTTACTCAAGGGGATGAGGTAGCATACAACAGATATGCCATGCAACGAAAACGCAGGAGGCCCAGTAGGTAAATCCACTACTTATTAGAAGCATGGTATTTATAATTTTAGTATCTAACATGTTTTCTTAACAAGTTGGCTCTTGTTCAAGTGAGAGTTTTGAAATAGTGGGTTCCCTAGACCCAACTATGCAGTACTTGTGATTACCATATCAGGTGTACAGTTGGTTATACATGATTCCTTCTTACCATTATAATGTGGATATTTCTTCATCCACTATATATTGGTAATGTCCAAATATTAATTGTCATGTTGAGAGGTTATAGCAGTTTCGATGCTATAATGAGAACCTCAAGATACTATGAAATTAATATTAAATATATGTTCTATAGTCTAGATACATATTACTGAATGGACACAATAGATGTTTGACAATCAGGTGTACGGGCTCATAAGTATTGAGACTTCTTCTCAAGATGTTTGTACTTTGTGATTTACAGTAGTGAGATCATGAGGACACACCCTCCAATAGTAACACCTCATGTTTTGGTTGTCATTGGCTATTATTATCTATGAACATGTGTATTTTTCTCCTGAATTGAGACCATTAACAATGTCTACCATTTGATTGAATACATTAATTCAAGGACAAAACCATGGTATTAAAATCGTGGTGAGGTAGCTTGTGTTGGGTGTGTCGTCAATGGTATGAGGTTGGTTGAGTGGTTAGGAAAGGATTTGTCGCTTACAAGTTTACGAAGTTGTATATCTCAGGTTTGGTTGATCAGGATGGTGCTTCCTTCATAAATCTTTGGCCAAAGCAGTATAAAGGTAAATTCGTCGGGATAGATCCAAAAATAGTAAAGGAAGAAAAGGGTGATTAACCAAGTGTGCGTCCGACTTTATGAGATATTTAATGACAAAGAGATTATAGTACAAAGTTAGTGTTCGTAGGTTGGTTGTAATTTCTATTACATTTTTTATCTCTTTAGGGGCCATGATGGGTTGCTAGACTTCGCTCTTGGTTTGTGTATTTTATTCACTCCTATTGAGATAAGGGCATATAGGGGCACACACAATAGTGTATTCAAGAATCCTCCATATTTAGATGAATATGTATATGGAAATGGTGGTCCCCACCATGAGGTCCGAGTGTTTTCCAAGTTATCGATCATGAAAATAAATAAATAAATTCATTAATATTTAAGTAATGAATATTTGGTATTGAATTTATTTAATGTATTTACATGTTTAGTAAATATGATATAATATTAATCCAACTAATATTATTTTAATATTCAAGGTTCATTTAATATTATGTGGGACATCAAGTCAAGTTAAATGGCTTGGGTTTTATCACGTAATATATTCTATATATATTATTGGTATGTGATAAAAATAATAAATAATATTGATGCAGTTTAGTTTGTTAAAATTATTTATTTAGTGGATGTTGAAATAAATGGGGGCCAAGAAACCCAACCAGGTTTTTATCAACTCCACTATATATAAATAGAAGGCTCTTTCATGGAGGGACATTCCACTATTCATTCATTCATGGAATGGAAGTTGGGAGCCTCTCTCTTCTCTCACTCTCTAAAGAGAGAAGCTATCGATCCAAGAAGCTCAGATCAGGAAATCTCTCAAGCATCGAAGGAATCTCGATGCGGTGATCGTTGAGATATAAAAAGCATCATCAGATCTTCACACTAGCACCCATAATTCAATGATCGACTCTCCTATGGGTTTATTTGGAGCACGTGTGGATGATGTAGCAGGTTACACTTTTGGATCCCTTGAGAAAAAATTGCCTTAGACTAGTTGTAGTTGATCGCAACTTCAGATTTGAAATGTTTACGTTTTAATTTTTATTTTGTTCTCCTTATAATTTAAGTGAGATCCTATGGCCTTACCATGACTCAGATCATTGGTGACGACAAGTTCTATCATCCGGATGACGAAAATTTGAAATTCTCCAGCCCATCGGCTTCTCCTGCGGGCCCAAGAACCTATCACCCAGGGGCCCCATATCTAACCAAAACACATTTAGGTAGCTAGGCATAAATCCAGAGCCTTCTTAGCATACCTGTGAAGATATTAAGGTAGGAGACATGATCTTCACTAATTAAAAATATACTAATAAGACGTTGATTAATACCACCACCAATCCTTCATGACCAATGTTTCCTCCCACTATGTAAAAATCTTAACATATCGAATGTATTAGGCTTCCCTACCCACCAACATCTCACCACACTAATCCAAAACCAGATGGTCTCTCAAAAAACCCACAACCATAATCTCAATCAAGGGAATTATCACTACCCACATCAAGGGACAAAGAAAAATAAATAAATTCACAACATTGACACAGTTAATACGATGAATTTACACAAAACCATATCAACTATTTCCCATATTTCCCATCACACATTCAAAAATGAGGCACTATCTCTACCCTTAACCATCCTACACCTAAGTCCTGGTTAAAAAGGGTATAAAAATTACCATTATCAAATTATTTATCATTTAGACACCCATTTATTCTCATCTAGAATCATATTTCAATCTTTCTCAACTTCATGTGAGGCACTATTTTTTGTTCAATATAACAAGAAATAAAAAGAATTTTCAGTTCAAAAACTTACCCAAACCCCATTTTTCCATGCATGCCTACAATGATGCATGTCATAAGATAATCTTGAGTTCCTATAATGATGAATGATTACTCAACTCTCATTCCATTTAGTTCCACAAGTAAAAACTCTTAAAATCTCCATAATAATCACATCACACTACTAGTACATCACCCAAGGAGAAATAACATTAAACTATAATAGAAAACAAGAATAACAACAATCCCACCCTGGGTACATGGGTTCTCCTATATATATAGGGTAGATACTCCCATGAACATGCTCATAACCAAGCCTCAAATATTCCTAGTCTACTGTCTAACATTCCCAAACATTAAGACACAAGAAGAAGAAAAGAAACTATTCCTCTAATACCACTTTATATTGTCCCGGTTCAGGTTCCACGCATCGACGCCCCGAGCCAGACCACCACATGACCTCCAGCGCACCTCCCCATATTCTAGAGGCTGATAACTAAAAGTGAGGGTCTTGTAAGTTGATTATGGGGAGACTGTACCCTCTTTTATTAGATTAATACACCGATGGAAAATAAATAAAAAATGAGGAAGCATATATAATCATAAACAATGCCAATGTCACACGATGACCAAAACAACAAATAAAATATTTAACTAAAAGGGGAATATTACTATGCCAATGTAAGTGTCAAAGTGTCTAAAATGAAACAGAATGTAAAGACACTAATGAATCCCAATCATGCCCCAAACCACGCTTGGTTCCCACATCCATGATCCATCCCAACTCAGCCATCTAGTACAAGGACTTTTCCCTTAACCTATCTAGAAAACAAAAATTCTATTCAGGTATCAATCATGAACCTGAGTAGTTTGTGAGTACAAATCAGTAGGCCAAAACCAAAGGTGCCTAAAATAAATTCAATCTATTATAGTCTATGCAGCTGTATAAATAATATAATACATGTAATAAAGTAAATTGTTTACATTTATTCAATTATTATTTATTTAAACACATAAACTATGGGTTCCCTCAGACACTCGTATCTCAATACATGCTTTAGACAATGTTAGTATCTAAACCATTTCACATATTCAATTCACAATCATTATACCACACAAGCTTCCACTATACATTTAATTCAATTCATATATGGACAATTAGATGCATTGTCCAATGTCAATAAATGTGTGTAGAATGTCATGTCTAGAATCCTAATGAGTATTTGGAACATTAGCCCCTATATCACACCCCATGTGTATTTGGAGCCTCATTCCCTATCCCATACCAAAATATTTTCATGCATGTTGGGTGTATAACGATATGTCTAGCACCCCATGAATATTTGGAGCATCATCCCCCATCTCATGACCTATTTATCAATCAAACATGTATTTCATGTGTGTGTAACATTATGTATCTCACACCATTTCTCAATAATTCAAAATATATAAAAAATATCACAGTTTCCCATATTTCACAACAAAACAAGGTTAATCAACATTAACCCCCTTATCAAATTTCACATGGCAATATCACATTAATTAATTTAACAATTAATTAATCAAAATATAACAGTTTCTTCATGACATTGTTCCATTAATTATCCAATAATGAATTAATCACGCCAATATATTCTTTTAATCCAACAATGAATTAATAATAATAATTCATTAATTAATTCAATAATTAATTAATCACGACAATTTATTTAGTTAATCCAACAATTAGCTATCACATCACCTTCATTAGTTAACTCAAAAATTAACTAATCACATCAATAACATTAATTAATTAATTAATTAATTAAAATTAATTAATTCAACAATTAACTAGTCATGTAAATAACAATAAATAAATAAACAAATAATTAATTAATCATATCAATTTTCCTTAGATAATTTGATAGTTAACTAATCACATCAACTACATTAATTAACATAACAATAAATTAATACCTTCAATTATATTAGTCAATTCAACAATTAACTAATCAGAACACATTCATTACTAATTCAATTATTAGTTTATTACAGAAATACCCTTAATTAAATATCCAATTAATCAAGTATGTCAAACAAATTAATTAATTAATAAATCAATTAATCAATATCCTCAAACCCAAAAACCTACAATTAATTCAGCAATTAAATATTCAAATCAATAATCATATTATCTCTTCACTAATTCTACAGTTAATTATCTAAAATTTAAAATCTCATTTACCCATAATTCAATGGACAATTAATTATCCAGTTCTATCAATTCAAAGTCCAAACAATCCATATTAACTAATTCATCAATTAATTAATCCAAGTTATTTAATTTCTCTAACACAACAATCCTCACTAATTATATCAGTAATTAACTAATATAACTCATTTAATTGCTTCAACACAACAATATACGTTATTTAATTTATCAATAATTTAATCTAACTCATTCAATTTCATCACAAAAATTCTCTATTAATGAATTTATCAATTTATTGATTTAACACATTCAATTTCATTAACACAATAATTCCCCATTAATTAATTCACAAATTAATTAATCTAACTTGTTCCCAATAAATAATCCCACTATTTATTAAAACATTCATACCATTCAATTAATTCACCAAATGATTTTCCACTTTAATCCCATTAATTAATTAACAATTAATTTATCACATTACTATCATTAATTAACTCACCACTTAATTAATCTCATCAATCCTATTATTTTATTCATCAATTAAATAATCACATTACTCAAATTAATATATTCATCAATTATTAATTCCCTTTATTTAATTCCACAATTATATAATCTCTTTAATCACATTAATTAATTCTTCAATTAATTAATCCTTTATTTTATTCAATAATTAAATAATCTCTTTACTCATATTAATTAATCCTTAAATTAATTAATAAATTTATTTAATTTTACAATTAAATAATCTCTTTACTCACATTAATTAATTTTTCTATTAATTAATCCCATTTTTTAATTCAAAAATTAAATAATCGTAACCACCCATTAATTAATTCATCAACTAATTAATTCCATATCAAAAAATTTAATATTCCAAGTTAATTCATCAATTAATCGTTCTATCTCAATAAATTTAATAACCCCAATTAATTCATCAATTAATTTTTCTATAATAGTCAATCTAATAATCATAACAATCCGTAATAACTAATTCTTCAATTAATTATCCCTATACAATAATTTCCATATAAAAATAATTAAAATTTCAATTAATTATTCAATCTGAAAAATCTCTATCTCCCCATAATTAATTCAATAAGTAATTATCTCTAATAATAATTTCATAATCCCATCCATTCACATTAGTTAATTATATAATTAACTAATCATGTTCAATAATCTTGATAACTCTATAATTAATTTTATAATTAATTATTCAAGATCTATAATCCCAATATCCCAATATCACATTTAGTTAAATCAATTAATTCACTGAATTAATTAATTTAATCAATAACACAATTTATAAACAAATAATAACATTTCAAAAATTACGTAAATATAAATTTAATTAAGACATTGTGATTTGAATTATAGATCACATACACCAAGAACATTGATGAAGAACACTCTCCAATGGAAAAACCCAATTTGAAATTGATCAACCAAGAACATGGTGAAGAAAACAGTCTATATTTGGAACTGGGATGTTCGAGGAGGGTATTCAATAAAATATAATGGTGCGGGAAGGATCTTTGGTCCAAAATGGAGGTTCGATGATGAGTTTTTTCCAAGTCAAAGATACTTTGAGAAGTTTTAGTCTATGGTGGAGGAGAGATGAGGCTTTTCAATGGATAGGAGTGGTCAATGGAATCCATGAAGCAGAGAAGAGAGGTGTCTAGAGGGTTATATGTGATAATTTTATGTTTTGAATTCTCATTTCACATTGTGAAATAATTCGTAACTGATTGCCCTTTTTTCAAAATAAATCACATCCAACCTTTTAAAAAACAATTAATAAATATTACACGCATTATTATCTAATTACACAAGGTGTAATATAATTAAACAAGGTGTAATCTTACACGTGGTGTAGTCAAATTACATATGGTGTAATCCAATTTTGTGACATCTCTATACTTGGAGAAAGAGATTTATAGGGGTATAATATACTTTCATGACATGTCTAAATGTGTTGAAAACCACTTACATGGAATGTAGATTTTTCAAATTGTAAATTAATTCAATTAGAGAATTAAACTCATAGGTTCTACCCAAAAAAATCAAATCGTGAATCAGGTCCATGATGTGTATTTGTTCTGTAGCCAGAACTCATCACTTAATCCTGCTACACCCCATGAAAAGACGAGATCTTACAAAAAAAGTTTTTTGTTTATAAAAAGACAAGAGGATTCCTTTTACAAAAATTTTACATGAAAAAATTGAAATATTTTCTTTAATAAATTATTTTGAAAATGTATTAAAAATTGAAAACCTTTTTAGAAAATAGGTTTTTATAAGAAAATAAGTTCTCCAACTAAGGTGAAAAGTGAAGTTTGGTTTTCTTTAAAACATTTTATATAACATTTTTAGGTATAAAGTGTGGTAAAATAATATTATTCTTGAAATATATCATTAATAACTATTGGATAATAAAATGGATGTTTTTATTTAACAATTATCAAATAATTTATTCTAAGGGAAATTTAAGTGTAAGCAATCTTAAATAAAAATATATTGTTAAGTAAACCCTTTAATAGATAACAACATAAAAGTGAGAAATAATAAATTATTAAATTATGTGTATCAAATTAAAATCCACATTAAAAGATTAAATGTAACAATATATGGTAAAAGGTTATTACACTAAAAATTTTAGAATATTAAGGACACCAAGGTAGAAATATAACCCAATGAAACTCAATCAGGTCATGAGATTCTTTACCACATTTTTGTTCAAATCATGTTAGATGAAATAATTCAAATTCAAACTAAAAATAATATAAATAAATAAGTATTGATGATATTACATTTTAATTTTGTTGTATTTACACCATATATAAGAAATCAGGTACACAAAAATAATGTATACCTCAATGAATGTAAATTGAGGATAAATCGCTTATAACCGCCACAACTTTTGAATTGGAAGACCCAAAAGTAATAATCATAAAATGAAATTTTTTTAAAAAATGACGATAAAGTAATTCAAGATATATTATTTCAAAATATTTAGTAGGCACACCACACAAAATAATTAAGTGGTGTTATTGGCGTATGACTCAGAGAAAGAAAAGCGAGACAAGAATCCCTTACATTACACTTCCTTTTAGGTGAATGTCATTTATCCTAATACATAGTGGTTTTAAGAATTTTAATACAATATTGAAGAAACATTTTAATATTTATTATAACATATATAATCTTATTATAATATCTTATTACCCTTTTGTTAGTAATCTTTTCTTTATTTTCACTATTTTAGGTGTTAATTGCCTAGTTTCTTGAGTAAGTTTTGACTTGTTATTTTTTGTTCCTATTACATAGATCATGATTTCATAATATGTATAATTAAAACCATTATTTAATTACAAAGTATATTATTTATATATATATTTATAATAATACATATTATGTGGAGATAGAAAATGAAATTCATTGTTCATGGAGACGGTAGGTTGTAGGTACACATGAACGTTACATCCATTTATTTGTTGTGTTTAAAAGAATAAAATAAAATTATATATATATTATAATTAAAGTATCATATTTATTTCATATGTGTCACATAGTTTTATTAAAACCATCCTTTATACATTCAATGTATGGTGTGAATGAATCACATTACTTTGAGTTGGCGGTCGTCCACAATTCCACAAATGATTTTATCATAATCCCAAAAAATGGGAATCATAAAGTTATGTGTTATATAACATTATATAATTATTAATACATAATAAATATAATAAATATAATATATTAATTTTATGACCATCATAATTTCCAACCATGAGAGGTGGTAAAGGGAAAATGAAGGAAAAAATTTTGTGAAGCGGTGGTTCGTTGTACATGAAATGTATGTTCATTACACATTTGATGGAAGTGTGTGCCTGTTTAGGTAGAAAACATAACATAAAAACATAACTGTATATTTAGGAAACTGTTTTTATTATATAATAATGGAATAATAATAAATTAATGGGTGGAGAATAAAATAAATCATAAATCCATAATGAAGAATGTTGCCTCGTTTTTGGGTAACTCATTTTGGTTAATAACAAAAAAAAATTCCCTGGATGGATTTATTCAAAATGTAATTATTCTAGGATGAGTGGTGGGATTTAGATGAAATATTTTTAGAATGTTTGGTAGAGCTAATTTTTATTGATATATTTGAGGAAGTGAGAGGGTTGAGTTCCATTTTATAGTGGAGGAGCAGTGGCATTCTTGTATGTTTTTGGAAAGGGGGTTCCATCAATGTTTATACTATGTCTCGTAGATCCAATAATGATAAATATTTGATAAAAGGTATTATAGGGTCTAAATATGGCCATAAAATGGATTTTGTACAAGTTTCCAGGCCATATTTTCCCTTAAGATTAAGGTTTAGTCTAGTGTTAAGATTAATTTAACCTAAATCGTTGTAATTAATATTAACTGCATTCAGTCATATTTCTAATGAAAAAATAGTACGAACTTATTAGACATTATAAATTATTATAATTCAAATTATTGAATCAATTTTGTAAAATTTAAATCATAAAAGTATCAGATATTAATTTAAACTTAACCCAGCAGATAGAATAACAAAATATGGTTTTAACATAAAATGTTCAAAAGTTTGATTTGGGTTTATATGTAATTTCAATGTGGAATTTTCTTCTATGACCTAAATTGGATTCAATGATATATTATTTATCTAATTAAGCTTCACAACCAATCAAAAATAAAATTTAGCCTTATAAAAAATTTTGATGAAAAAACAGATTTGAATTAAATGTCAATATTTTTCACTATTCATCATAAAATAAGATCTCTCAGAAAAATACCAAAAATTAACCATAATTTTCTTTTGATTTCATATATTAATTTTATTTTTAAATATAATATTTATAAATGTTCCAAAAATTTTATTTCAAATTGGTTCTCCATTAAAAGGTTGTAAAAGTTCCTTTGTAAATATATTGCATTTTATGTATAGTATTGGGTTTATTCTTATCATATCATATAAAATATATTGAAATAATGTTAACAATATTTTATTTAATATAAAAAATATATATGAAAATAGTATCACTCGCTATTTGTAATAAATTTTATTTATTATGACAAAAAAAGATTTATGGGCATAAAAATAGTTTTATTTAAAAACATTCCCTTTATATTTGATTTGTCCTTATATTAATTTCTAATTAATTTGTAACTAATTAATTAATATTATATTTTTTTACACCAATGGTTTTTTGAAGTTAGTTAATATTATTAATAACTTTTAATTTAATTGATATATCATATCTCATTATATTAAATAATAATATTTTAATAATATATTAGTTTTTGCTAAAACTCAGTCGTATGTGTAATTAAAGCTATCAAAGAAACTAATTATTTCTTATCACACAAGATATATCAATATTGAGTTCATTGCAAGTTATACCATACATTGAATTTATTTAATATAGTAATTATATTACAAAGTCTCAGGATATTATATTCCCTTACCCACTTGGTGTTGCGTGTCATACATGCTATAAAATATAATGTTCTTACATTAGAATTTTAGGGTGTTACATTCTCCCCACCTTAAATAAATTGAGTCCTCACAATTTATAGTCCATCTTAGATAATTTTTTTTTGATATTTACTATGTTTAAATCCCTCATCGTGAGATGGATTTGTAAATCATCCTCTACAAAAGAGAGAATGGGAAGTATGAAGGTCAGAGGGACTAACATATAACGTGGTCTCTATGTTGGAAAACATATGTGGAAATTGGAGATACATACATGAAAGAGAAGCATAATTATTTATAGAAGTGATTGAGGTCATTAATAAAAAACAATTGAATGATCAATGGAAATTTTAGGGTCCCAAATTCATAAATATATGATGATTCAGAAGGCATATGTTCAACAAGAATTAGGGTATTAAGATAATATTTTATTTTAAGAAAATATTCTTAATGTTTAGGAATTATATTTTTGATCTTGAATATAATGAATTATAATTATATGATATATTTTTATTTTGTAAACACAAATTTACTCCTTTGTTTGTGGTTTTATCAATTTCTAATTTATCTATTACATCATGAAATTGATATCAAAAATTAACTTTGATTCCTAAAGTACTAAAATAAACATTTAACATATCTTGATGCCCATAAAAGAGTGAAAAGTATAATTATTTTCCAATGTTAATATGGTTAATACATTAATATCTAAACCTAAAAAGTAACACTACTAGTTAATCATTAATATTGATTCATCAAATATTTCAACTCAAAATAATGAAATATTAACAAGCAAATTACATTGGTTAGTGATTGGCGTTAAACCCTTATCTTCATTTTGTCATGGGTTCAAGTCCCATGATCTTTCCGTACTTGATGGGTTGTCATTCAGAATATTGGTTTCCTTTTATAAAACCATAATAATATAATTTCCAAAATAAATTTGATGGAAATCCTTGAATAAGGTTAGTCAATGAATAGCCTTTTAACTAAGGTTTTATATACAACCCTAATACATAAATACTAAATCTGTTTATTTCCATATAGGCCCTTCCTTGGTATAGAGTTTATCCTATAGAGGAGGGAACTTCCTAAATCCCAAAAACATAGTGTGAGCATAAATTATCATATTAGAAAAACCACATAATCACTTTTAGGATGTATAAATCTTGACGCATTATTTTCAATCTATGACACCTCTGGTTTAACCTAGTTCATTCATTATCATTATCTATTAAAATTATTTATAATGGTTTGTAAAAAAAATGAGCATTATCCTAAGTATATCCCCTACGAGTGTCAAAACAGGTGGGGAATAAAGAATTTTTTTGTGTATTGGGTAATTCGTGAGTCATGTTCAATGTACCTTTTTATAGTTATTACACCTAGGTACATATGTTCCGAAAGTAAATCCACTTGTAGTATCCTGACATACATTAATTTCTATTAAAACCACAGTCCCTATATAAATAAAAAAATTATGATGTTATTATATACATACCCTAAAATTATAAATTATTCTTATGTACTCTACTTTATGTTTTCCTAAATGTAGTTGTATAGGTTGATACTAAACTACCTTTGATACCAACTGCATCAACCCGACCCAAGTAATCACTAAGACGGTTTACACTACCATTACATTGGGCTTATTATAAGGAACCAAATCCCGAAGTACTGAAGAGTTTAGTAGTATTGGAAAACAGGATACATACATGAGTCCTATATTATAGATGAATATAATAATTACAACATAATTTTTTCTTTCTAGAGTATCCTTTCATATCATTCTTAATACACTTCTTGGATTCCACGAAGAAGGGAAAAAATCAAGGTGAACTCAAATGATCAGTAAGGGTAAAGTATATTGGAATAAATAAAGAATAAATAAGAATAATATATATGAAAAGGTAATAACAGAAGACACATTTCATAAAATAAACTGATAAGGAAGTGTGCAAATAATATGGAAAGGTAAATAACTGAAAATACATTCCATTTAAATAACTTCATAACGCATAATTTATATGGAAATAATATAAACTAAAAAAACATGTCATTTTGTAACGACCCAATTTTTTATAAATGGAAATTAATTTCTTATAAATATGTCATAAAATCACATGAAAACCCAACATAATGAACTAGTAAGTGCTAAGTTACCTTTAAACATAAGTTTTTCACATCTGTGTTTGGAATTTCAAAAATCTGACATACACTGTTGCAATTAGAATG
Source organism: Viscum album (assembly GCA_963277665.1). NCBI lineage: Eukaryota > Viridiplantae > Streptophyta > Magnoliopsida > Santalales > Viscaceae > Viscum > Viscum album. The sequence continues at coordinate 1,736,261,865 of OY728157.1, read as the reverse complement.
TTATTTGGAGTCTAATAATAAAAACTTAATTTTTGGTGAATAGTAACCTACCCTTGTGAATACTAACATACCCTTATAAATAGTGATATATCATAATTAATAGTAACCTTAACTATGATCATATATAAATAATATTTCAGTTGAATGTACGATATACCTATATTTTAGAATAAGTAAATGAATTTTTTAAAATTGGTTTTTGATAATAAATTATGATTTTAATTAAATATTAAAATAATTATATATAGAAAATTATTATTTAAAATTGGAATTAAATCATGGATTCTACACTTCTAAAAATGGTTAGGGTGAGTTTTTGTGATTTTTCTAAAATACTTGATTTTTTATGAATAGTAAAATCTGATAATTCACAATAAATGCTAAAACCTTAATTTCTACATCATGATTGAGTCATGGATGATGTAAATGACCTTTGTTTCGAAGACACAATCATTTATTACTATTATTGGCCATGTAATACTTACTATTCCATGTCTTGTGAAGAAATAATAATCTAATGATTAAAAAATTATGAAACCCTCCTCCCCACCACTATAACCCCCCCCCCTCACTCCCTCTTCTATTCACTACTCTCAAGCCTTGTTCCATGCTAATATTCTACCCAATTCCATCCCCAAGCTCCTCCCCCACGTCCAAAATCACCCATCCTCTTCAAAATACCCAAACCTCTCCACTTAAGAGGTTCTCTAAGGAGGAAGTCTCAAGAGGTAAATTCATGTTTCTACTTCCTTCATTTCTTTTAAGTTATTTTATTTTTGTTTCTTTTCTCACCTACCTTCACCCAAATAGTATGATAACTCCAGTAACATACATGTACTATAATATTTTTGTGCTAATGGGATATTTCATTATCTTCTCTCATTTTCCCACATTTTAATTGAAAGAAATGAAAGCACCATTTGAGATGTGCCAGTTTAGCACATTCAAGGACAACCGTTTATCAATTTACATTATCTTTTTTAATTATGGTCATGAAACCATTTGTTTTTTGATTTAACCAGGTTATTATATATGTAATATATCCCATTATTTTTTCATTAATACTTTTGTACAATTGGTGTTAATTAATAAAACAAAACATGTTCTTTGTAATCAAACCCACCGATTAACAAATATGGTTGTCACTATGGTTTTATATAATAATTCAACTTCACAATAAGTAACCATTTTAAACCATTTAAAATTTTTATGTTAACTAATAGAATATAAATTCAATTCGGGACAATTACTTTCATCTTACAGGTTTATCCAAACATGAATATAAGTGAACTGATCATTAAAACTAAGTAAACAAACGAGCCTGAAAAATGAAATTGAACCTCATAACCAATCAAAACAGTTATAAATTACCTTAAAATTATTATAATAAACCAATTAGATATATAATAGGTTCTTTAATTATTAATTAATAAACCTAATTATTTTATTCAAGTATTTAATCACAAGTGGAGAACACCAACAGATTTAAGGTAAGGTATCCTCTCTGTTTCACTCTTAATCAAGAGTGTCCACTATGCTATTCCTTTTTATGTGTAATCCCAAGTGATGGGGTATTATTTTTTACCTCCACTATACTTCCCTCATGTTTTATAAGTGATTATAAACCCCTTCTCTCTCATCAATCCCTCTTATGTGCACCCAACACCATGCCGATAATCTGTAACAAAATCTACACGAACCTCCTTTGTTCATTCAGGTTGCCTTATCATTATTCTTATAAAAATGGAGTTATATTATCAATTTTTGTTCATCTTATAAATGTTTTTTAGTTGTTAAAAATAGTTTTATGAAGAACCTTTCATCACTCTCTTTTGGGTAAATACATGTTAATAAAAGATTCCCTCAGAACTTTCCGATAACAAAACATTTTTAAGGGAACTTCCCAAATTTTTACCCAATTTCAAGTGCACTATATCCTCTATTTTAATCCAAAATTGTATTTATAAAATCATTATTTTTATTACGAAAACCATCTTGGTTTTATTCTGGTTTTAGATAAAATATTTTCCTCTTTTCTATTTTAAAAATCTCTACAGTAATTTTTTTAAAACGCACAAAAATATTTTAATGATAATGTTTCTCAAATACATTTCATACATGTTATAACTTCTGTTTGACACCATCTACCATGTTATATGCCTAGAAAACCTTATGAACTTATATGTATGTTCTAATCCCTTTCATTCATGGACACTTTAATGATACACTCATTGGTTATTCTCTATGTCATGATTGTGGTACCCAATTCATTCTGTGGGTATCCTTATGTTTATGTATGGTTGATTATGTATGATTATTTATGTGGCAATAATATTCATTAAATTTAGAGATGGTTGCACCCAGATAGTTCTCCAATGAATTGGGTAAAGTTAGTTCTAATGAGATTCTATGGGAAACAGGATTGGCGGTTAGCCTTGAGCTGTACTAAAATGGGAAACGATATTGATAGTTAGACTTGACCTATAATAAAATGGAAAACATGATTGGTGGTTAGAATTGACCTATAATAAATACATGTTTTATGATTCTTCAACATTTATATTATTCCATGTTTATATGATCACATGCTTATATGATATGATTTTATATGTTCTTACTTTTGATATCATTATGTCACGCCTTCTAACTCATGTGATTACGATTTATCCTTATGTTAATTCCCTTACTAGGATTTTTAGCTCATCCCTTTGTTCTTGAGTTCCCCAAGGTACCCTATACAGATTTAAGGGATCCAATGAAGTTTGGAGCTCTTTATGGGGATTAAATAAAGAAGTTTTTTAGCCCCATGTTTTATGTTTTTTGTACCAAGTCTAACAGGACAGTAGACTTAATGATCCTTGTCTTGGAATCTGATATATAATTATGGTTAAAATCATGTAATGTTTTATATAAAAGTCTAGGGTCACTATAGTTGGTATCAGAGGCACGGTATAGTTATTTTTGAATATTTGGAATAGAGAACCTTAGTGAGAACCTTAAGGACGAGACTAAGTATAAGAAAACATTCCTAAATTTTGGTTAGTATTGAGTAAATGATATATCAAGAAAATATATCCCTGTCTATATACGAGCAGGTAGAGGCGGCTCTGGCATAGATGTACCTAGGATTGAAAACTCTGACAAGGAGTTTCGGGCTTGACCTGGGGTATCCTGGTATACGACAACGAGCCTTGCTACAGTTTTGGTTACGACACTCTAAAGGATTATTCTTTGGTAGATTCACAATCTTAGTAAAAACCATTATTTAGGGACAAAAAAAATTACCATAAGAATATACATTAATTAATATATCGAGGATAACCTAGATTTAAACCTGAGGAATCACAAGATAGGATATACCTATTCTTTATAAGTTTATACTTTTATATTCAAAGTTTCCTTTTTTTCTCAATATCTATGTATTAAATACCTCTAATAATACGTTTTTTCTTAGTTAATGGTGGGAAATAAAAGAACACATGCCAAAAACTAATGTGATTGGATATGTGAAGATTTACTTAATGAAATTCTTTATGTGATGGGAGCAGGTGCTCAAAATTTCATGGAAGTACTTGCTCAACTGGCTCGGGTTATGAATAATAACTTGAATCATGTGGAATGCCCTCCTCCTCTATGGAAAGATAAAGTTGCCTTATCATTCATCATGTGGAAACGACCTCCAATGTTTAGTGGATCTTCAGATCCCTTCCTTGCAGAACACTAGATTAACACCTTTGAAATGATATTCTCCATCCTCCAATGCTCAGAAGAAGAGAAAGTTATACTTGAGGTCTATAGTTTTGATGGGGAAGCTGGCCAGTGGTGGACATTGATCAAGAATACAAACTATCAAGAGTAAATTGATTCCATGGATTGGGAGGAATTCGAGAGGATATTTTTCAACAAATATTTTCCTCGAACCCTATGTCTCAAGATGGAAAGAGAGTTCCTTAGACTCAAGCAGAAGGGAGATGAGTCCATCGGGAAATAAGAAGAAAACTTTACAAGGATTTCAAGGTATGAATCTGGATTTTTCAAGAACACCGAATAAAGTTGGATCGCCTCTTTTTTAGACTAAAGTCGATTCTTCAAAAAGAATTGGAAATTATAGACTTTGATAGTTTTTAGGAGATTGACCATTTTTTCCTCAGGGATAAAATGGATATTGGAGACTCACAGTGGTCTCATAGGCCTAGTGAAAAGAAGAAAAAAATGGAGGACAACATGGGTGGTTCATCAAAAACAATTCATGCTGGAACGAACCCTGACATTTCCCCTTGTAAAATTTATGAGAAGAAGCATCCTAGTATCTTTATTAAGGGAACCAGTAATTGCTTAAAATGTATTAATTTTGGTCATATGTCCAAGAACTTCCAAAGGGATATGAAAAATCCCTCTAATGTTGAAGAAGAAAAGAAGGTTCAGATCAAAACTCAGCCTGTAGTGTAGTGTTACAACTGCAAGGAGCATGGGTATTATGAGAACAATTTCCCTATGCCGAGTTTTGTAAGATGAAATCTACAACAACCTACCAGGAAAAAAGGAAGGGAAAATTCTATCACTATTGCTGAGGTGGAGCCAGAAACAAATGTGGGGAAAGGGATTCTAGTTATTCATTCATGAATAGAGAACACACTATTTGATTATGGTTCTATGCATTCATTCATATCTTGTAAGTTTAGTAGAACTATTCGAACACCACCTCAAAATTTGGAGGAAATGTTATCTGTGAGAACAGCGAACTGGGAAATCATTTCCTCCATGGTTTGTAACTCCTCCCTGGTTAATGTTTGTAGACTGGACCTCTTAGAAAATATCTTCATACTTTCTTTAGTGGAGTTTGCCTCCATCTTGGGCATGGATTGACTCTCTTTATACAAAGACAATATCAACTGTTGGGAAAGAGAGATCACATTTCACATCCCGAAGTATCCTCCGATTATTTACAAGTGTTAGGAGGGAGATGAGTCTCCTTTAGAATATCTGTCTCAAGTGTGGATATTGTTTCCTTAAGAGCTAGTATATCTTACTCAATTGACTAATACAAAGGAGAGTATCATGCTTGAAGACATGCCAATCATGAGGTATTACACTGATGTATTCCCTAAATATTTTCTTGGTCTTCCTCCTAATCGAGAGGTTGATTTCCCAATTGAACTTATCCCTGGATCTATTTTTATCTCAAAGAAACCTTACATAATGGCCACTATAGAGATGGAAGAGATGAAGAAATAGTTACAGAGGAATATGGAGAAGGGTTTTATACACTCGAGTGCTTCATTGTGGGGTGTTCCAGTCCTCTTCATCAAGAAGAAGGATGGATCAGTGCACCTTGACATTGATTATCGTGATCTCAATAAAATCATGATAATGAACAAGTATCCCCTTCCATGGATAGATAACTTGTTAGATCCGCTTCGTGGGTCCAGTTATTTCTATGAGGTGGACCTTCGGGAAGGATATCACCAATTAAATTTGAGGAAGGAAGATATTCTCAAGACTTCCATTCGAATGAGGTATGAAAACTATTAGTTCATAGTGATTCCCTTTGGACTCAGTAATTCTACATCAATTTTTAGAGATTTAATTAATAGAGTCTTTAGACATTACCTCAAAAAATTTGCGGTAGTCTTTAATGATGATATTCTAATATACTCCTAGAGTAAGGAGGAACATGAGGAGCATTCGTATACTACATTAAATACTTTGAAAAGGGAGAATTTGTATGAAAATTATAGTAAATGTGAGTTCTGGATGGAGGAATTTTCATTATTGGGGCATGTTATCACCAGTAAAGGGATATCTGTGGACACTTCCCAGATGAAGGCAATTGAAGAGTGGCCCATTCCATCTTCTGTAATGGAGATCCTTAGTTTTTTTGGTCTAGTTGTGTATTATAGATGATTCATGAAGAAAATTTCACAATTGTCAAACCCAATGACCATCCTCACATGGAAGGGGGTAAAGTTTGTCTTGACTCAGGAATGTGAAGACTGTTTCATGGAGTTGAAAAATAGTCTCATCATTGTGCCAGTACTCACACTCCCTACAAGTGGAGAACTATTTTTGGTGTGTAGTGATGATTATAAGATATTATTAGGATGTGTTCTCATGAAAAATTATAAATTGATAGCCTATGACTCAAGGAAGTTGAAATTCTATGAGAAAAACTATCCCACGCATGACCTGGAGTTGGCGACTGTGATCTTTGAGTTGAAAGTCTGGCGGCATTATCTCTATGGGGAGAAGTGTAAGATATATACCAACCACGAGAGTCCAAAATATATATTCACCCAGAAAGAGCTTAATATGAACCAACAAATATGGATATAGCTCATTAAGGATTATGACTGCTCAATCCACTACTATCCTGGTAAGGCAAACAAGGTGGCAGATGCTCTAAGTAGAAAAGATCTTGCATCTTTATCAATGATGAGAATTGAAAAGGATTTGATCTTCTTAGATTTGAAAAGGGAGGACATGGGAATAATTAAGGGAGGAAATTCATTAATACTTTCTCAAATGATTTATCAACCATCCCTCTTGGAGGAAATAAGAGAGGCTCAAAGAAAAGATGTGGAAATTTAGAAAAGGGTGCAAGATACGAGGAATGGGAAATCCTCCGATTTTAAAATTAATGACGAATGTGTTGTAAGATTTGGGAGATGATTATGTGTACCATCTGATCCATAGATAAAGAAGGAGATATTGAATGATGCACATAGCTCGACCTTCTCTATCCGCCTAGGGAGAACAAAGATGTATCGAGATCTCCAAGAAAACTTTTTGTTGGACAATATAAAATAGGATATTATTGAATATACATCAAAGTGACTAGTATGTCAGCAAGTGAATGCTAATAGAAAAAAAGTCTAACGGGATGATGAAACAACTACATATACCAGCATGGAAGTGTGAGAAAATTACTATGGACTTTTTCACTTTAATTCTAAGGACATATAGAGGAAACAATGCTATATGGGTTGTTTTGGATCATCTTACCAAGATAGACCACTTTATAGTGATTAGATAGGACTTCTCATTGGATCAACTTGCATGGATTTACATTAATGAAGTGGTAAGGCTTCATGGAGTAACACTATCTATTGTATCTGATCATGATACGAGATTCACCTCAAAGTTATGGAAAAGTCTACAACATGCTCTAAGAACTAAACTGAACTTCAGTATGGCCTATCATCCTCAAATTGATGGCCAATCTGAGTAAAATATTCAGACATTGGAAGACATGTTTAGAGCGTGTTCTATGGAATTCAAAGAAGGATGGGACCAACATCTTCCACTGGTTGAATTCTTCTACAACAACATTTTCCTCTCGAGCATTTGAATGGCACCATATAAAGCCCTTTATGGGAAATGGTGTCGAGAACTAGTGTTTTGGGATGAAGTCACTGAGTGTAAGCTAGTAGTACCTGAAATGGTTGAAGAAAGGGCGGAGAATATGAAAACCATTCAATAAAATATCATGGAATCTAAAACTTGGTAGAATGGTTATGCAGACAATCGTCGATGAGACCTTGAGTTTAAATTTGGAGACATGGTTTTTCTACGCACATCTGCATGGAATAAGTTCATGAGGTTTGAAAAGAAAGGGATGTTAAGTCCCACATAGATCAGACCCTTCGGTATCCTTGATCGAGTCAGAGTTGTGGCATATCGACTAGCACTTCCACGTACCATGATGAAAGTACATGATGTATTTCATGTATCTCTCTTAAAAAAGTACATACCAGACCCTTCCCATGTACTCTCTTCAGATGCGGTACATTTGAAGGATGATCTTTCCTATGAGGAGAATCTAGTAAAGATCTTGGATCATATACGCAACAAGACTACTCATCAGTTCAAGGTACTATGGAGAAACCATATGTACGAAGATGCTACATGGGAACTGGAGGAAGTAATGAAGGAAAAGTACCCCCACCTATTTTTGGACTAGAATGTAAAATGAAATTTCGAGGGTGAAATTTCTTAAGGGGGGTTGAATGTAACGACTCAATGTTTTATAAATGGAAATTCCTTTCTTATAAATGTGTCATCAAATCACATGAAAACACAACAAAATGAACTACTAAGTTCTAAGTGACCTTTAAACATAGGTTTTTTAATTCTGTGTTTGGAATTTCAAAAATCTGTCATACACGGTTGCAATCAGTAAGTTATTTGGCGTCTCATAAAAAAACTTAATTCCTGGTGAGTAGTAACCTACCCTTATGAATAGTAACATACCCTTATAAATAGTGATATACCCTAATGAATAGTAACATTATCTATGATAATAAATAAATAATATTCTACTTGAAATTACGATATACCTATATTTTAAAATAAGTTAATGAATGTTTTAAAATTGGTTTTTAATAAAAAAATATGATTTTAATTAAATATTAAAATAATCATATTTAGAAAATAATTTCTAAAAATTGGAATTCATTTTTGGATTCTGCACATCGAGAAATAGTTATGGTGAATTTTTGAGATTTTTCTTAAATACATGAATTTTTTAGATTTTTCTAAAATACTTGAATTTTTGATGAATAGTAAAATCTGATAATTCACAATAAATGCTAAAACCTTAATATATGCCTCATGATCGAGTCATGGATGATTTATATGGACTTTGTTTTGAAATAATATTCATTTTTTTACTATTATTGGTCATGGAATAACTATTATTCCTTGTCTTGTGAAGAAATAATAAACTAATGATTGAAGAATTATGAAAACCCTCCTCCCCTCCACTATAAAAACCCTCATCAATCCCTCTATTATTCACTACTCTAAATCCTTGTGAACTTCCAATATTATACCCAAATCTCTCCCCAAGCACCTCCCCCACATCCAAAATCCCCTAGCCTCTTGAAAATACAAAAACCTCTCCTATTAAGAGGCTCTCAATGGAGGAAGTCAGAAGAGGTAAATTTGTCTTTCCAATCCCTTCATTTCTTTTATGTTCTTTTCTTTTTGTTTTTTTTCCTCACCTAACTTCACCTAAATAGTTTGATAACTCCAGAAACATACATGTAATGGAATGTTTTTATGATTATGTGGTATTTAATTATCTTCTCTCCTTTCCCCACCTTTTAATTGAAAGAAATGAATGCACCGTTTGAGATGTGCTAATTTAGCACATTCAAGGACGACTGTTTATCAATTTCTATTGTCATCATTAATTATGGTTTTGAAACCATTTATGTTATGGTTTAACCATATTATTTTATATGTAATATATCCAATTTTTTGTTCTTTAATCCTTTTTTACAAATGGTATTATGTTATAAATCAAAACATGTCCTGTTTAATCAAATCCACGGATTAACAAAAACGGTTGTCACTATGGTTTTATATAATATTTCTACTTAACTCTAAGTAAACAAATTAAATTTAAAACCATTTAATCTACTGTATGTTGAATAATATAATGTTATTTCAATTCTTGACAACCACTTTCAATTTACATATTTATCCAAACATGAATATAAGTGAACCAGTCATTAAAACCATGGAAACAAACGAGCCAGAACAATTAAATTGAACCTCATAACCAATCAAAAAGGTTATAAATAAACATAAAATTATAATAATAAACCAATTAAATATAGAAGAGGTTCTGGAATAATTAATTAATAAACTTTGTTTTTTTACTCAGTTCTCTAATAACAAGTGGAGAACCCGAACAGATTTAAGGTAAGGGATCCTCTCCATTTCACTTTTAATCGTGATTGTCCTCTATACTATGCCTTTTTATGTGTAATAACAAATTTTTTTGTATTATTTCACAACTCCACTATACTTCACTCATGTTTTATAAGTGATTAGAAACCCCTTCTCTCTCTCATCAATCCCTCTGACGTGCACCTGACACAATGCCGATAATCCGTCACAAAATCTACCCTAACCTCTGTTCTTTCGGGATGCCTTATATTTATTTTTATCAAAATTGAGTTATCATAAATATTTTTGTGCATATTTTAAATGATTTCTAGTTGTACAAAATTATTTTATGATGACCCTTTCATCGCTCTCTTTTGGGGATATACATGTGTTTAAAAGATTACCTCTTCAGAACTTTCCGATAAGAAAACATGTTTTAAAGGAACTTCCTAAACTTTTACCCAATTTGAAGTTCACTCTATCCTCTGTTTTAATCCAACATTGTATTTATAAAATCATTATTTTTATTATGAAAACCTTATTGGTTTTATTATGGTATTATATAAAATATTTTAGTCTTTTCGATTTTCAAATCTCTACAGTAATTTCCTTAAAACTGCACAAAAAGGTTTTAATGATAATGTTTTTGAAATACATTTCTTATATGTTGTAACTTCTGTTTGACACCACCTACCATGTTATATTCCTAGTTTACCTTATGAACGCCTATGTATGTTCTAATCCCATTATTTCTTGGACACTTTCACGATACACTCATTGGTTATTCTCTATGTCATGATTGTGGTACACAATTCTTTCCATGGGCATCCTTATGTTTATATATGGTTGATTATGTATGATTATTTATGTGGAAATAATATTCATAAAAATGTTGAAATGTGTGCACCCAAATAGTGCTCCAATGCATTGGTTGAAGTTAAGTCACATGAGATTCAATGGGAAATGGGATTGGTGGTTACCTTGACCAGTACTAAAATGGGAAACGAGATTGGCAGTTAGCCTTAACCCATACTAAAATGGGAAACGAGATTGGCAGTTTGAATTGACCCATACTAAAGACATGTTTAATGAATCTTCCACATTTATATGATTCCATGTTTATATGATCACATGCTTATATGATACGATTTTATATGTTCTATGCTTTGGATATCATTATGTCATTCCTCTTAACTGATGTTATTAAGATGTAACTTTATGTCAATTCCCTTACTAGGATTTTCAACTCATCCATTTGTTCATGTATTCTCCAAGGTACCGTATACATATGTAAGGGATCAAAGGAAGTTATGAGCTCTTTATGGGGATTAAATAAAGAAGTTTTTTTATCCCCATGTTTTATGTTTTATGTACCATGTCTACCAAGGCACTAGATTTAATGATCCTTATCCTAGAATATGATATATAATTATGGTTAAAATCATTTAATGTTTTATGTAAAAGGCTAGGGTCACTATAGTTGGTATTAGAGGCATGGTATAGTTATTTTTAGAGATTATTAATAGAGCACCATAGTGAGAACCTTAAGGATGAGAATAAATATAATAAGACATTCCTAAATTTTGGTTAGTATTGAGTAAATTTATATCAAGAAAATACATCCCTATCCGGATACGAGCTGGAAGAGGCGGCTCTGGCATAGGTGTACTTAGGAGTGAAAAATCCAACAAGGAGTTTCAGCCTTGACTAGGGGTATCCTGGTACAGAACAACGGGTCTTGCTGCACTCTTGTTTACGACACACCCGAGGAATATTCTTTGGTAGATTCTCGAGATTAGTACAAACCATTATTTAGGGACAAATAAAAATCCCATAAGAATATAAGTTAATTACTAGATCGAGGATAACCAAGATTTAAACTTGAGGAATCACAAGTTAGGATATACCTCTTCTATATAAGTTTATCCTTTTATGTTAAAAGTTTCCTTTTTATGCTCAATATCTGTGTATTAAAGACCAGTAATTATATGTTATTTGTCTTAGTTAATGGAAATAAATAGAAGAACACATTCCAATAAACAATGTGATAGGAAATGTGAAGATTTACCAAATGATATTCCTGATATGATGGGAGCAGGTGCTCAAACCTTAATGGAAGTACTTGCTCAACTGGGTCGAGTTATGAATAATTACTTGAATCATGCATAACGCCATCCTCCTCCATAGAAAGAGAATGTTGCCTTAGAATTATTCATGTGGAAACGAAATCCCATGTTTAGTGGATCTTCTGATCCCCTCCTTGCTGAATAGTGGATTAACTCCTTTGAATAGATATTCTACGTCCTCCAGTGCTCGAATGAAGAGAAATTTTTACTGGTGGTATATCGTTTTGATGGGGAAGCTGATCAGTGGTGGACACTGATCAAGAATACAAAGTCTCAAGAAGAAATTGATTTCATGGATTATGAGGAATTCAAGAGTATTTTTTTCAACTAATATTTTCCTCGAACCCTCCATCTCAAGATGGAAAGAGAGTTCCTCAGACTCAGGAAGAAGGAAGATGGGTCCATCGGGGTATATGAAGAAAACCTTACACGGATTTCAAGGTATGAATATGTCATTGTCATGAACATGAAAATAAAAGTGTATCTATTCTTTTACAGAATAAAGGCGAGTATTCGAAATGCATTGTCAATTCGAGACTATGACAGTTTTTAGGAGATTGTCCGTTTTTCCCTTATGGTTGAAATGGAGATTGGGGATTCTCAGTGGTCTCATGGGCCCAGTGAAAAGAAGTAGAAAATGGAGAACAACATGGGTGTTTCATCAAAAAAAAATTCTTGATTGAAAGAACCCAGACATTTACCCTTGTAAAATTTATGGGAAGAAGCATCCTGGTAACTATATAAAAGGAACCAAGAATTGCTTCAAATGTTTAAAGTTTACTCATTTTTCCAAGAACTTCCAAAGGGATATGAAAAATCCCACTAATGTTGAAGAAGAAAGGAAGGTTCCAATAAAAACTCAGCCTGCAGTGTAGTGTTACAACTGCAAGGATCACGGGTATTAAGCAAACGATTGCACAATGCCGAGTCTTATCGGAGGCAATCAGCAACAACCTCCATAGAAAAAAGAAAGGGAATATGCTATCACTACTACTATGGTGGAGATGGAAAATTATGTGGTTAAAGGTATGCTAGTTATTCACTCAAGAATAGAGAAAACCCTATTTGATTCTGGTTCTACGCATTCTTTCATACCGTGCATGTTTAGTAGAACTATTCAAACACCACCTCAAAATTTGGAGGAAAAGTTATCTTTGAAAACAAAGAAAGGGGAAATCGTTGCATCCATGTTTTATAACTTCTCCCCAGTTAATTTTTTTAGACTGAACCTCCTAGAAAATATCTTCATACTTCCTTTAGGGGAGTTTGATTCTATCTTGGGCATGAATTAGCTCTCTTTATAAAAATACAACATCAACTGTCGGGAAAGGGAGATCACTTTTCACATCCCAAAGCATCCTCTGATTATTTACAAGTGTACGGGGGGAAATGAGTCTCCTATAGAATCTCCATCTCATGTGTGGATATTGTTTCCTTATGATCAAGAATATCTTACTCAAAGGACTGAGACAAAGGAGAGGATCACGCTTGATGACATGCCCATCATGATGTATTACACTGATGTATTCCCTAAAGAGTTTCCAGGTCTTCCTACTAACCGAGAGGTTGAGTTCTCAATTAAAATTATCCTTTGATCTCTGCTTATCTCAATTAAACCTTACATAATGGACAATATTGAGCTGGAAGAGCTAAAGAAGAAGTTACAGAAGAATATGGAGAAGGGTTTTATACGCTCGAGTGATTCACTATAGGGTGTTACACTCCCCTTCATCAAGAAGAAGGATGGATCAATGCACCACTGCATTAATTATCGTGATCTCAATAAAATCATGATAATGAACAATTATCCCATTCCATGGATAGATGACATGTTCGATCAGCTTCATTGGGTCAGTTATTTATCTAAGGTGGACCTTCGGGAGGGATATCACCAATTAAATGTGAGGAATGAATACATTCCCAAGACTACCATGGGAATGAGGTATGAATACTATGAGTTCATAGTGATTCCCTTCAGACTCACTAATTATCCCTCAATTTTCATGGATTTAATTAATAGAGTCTTTAAATATTACGTCAACAAATTTTGGTAGTCTTTAATGATGATATTCTGATATACTCCAAGGGTAAGGAGGAACATTAGGTGCAATTGAATACTATGTTAAAGACATTGCGAAGGGAGAATTTTTATGAAAATTATATTAAATGTTAGTTCTGGATGGAGGAAGATTCATTATCGGTGCATGTTATCACCAGCAAAGGGATATGTGTGGACAATTCCAAGACGAAGGCAATTAAAGAGTGTCCCATTCTGACGTCTATAATGGAGATCCACAGCTTTTTGGGTCCAGCTGGGTATTCTTGATGATTCATGATGAATATTTCATGATTTTCAAACTAATGACCAACATCATAAAGAAGGTGGTAAATTTTTTCACGACTTAGGAATGTGAATACTGTTTCACAGAGTTGAAAAATAGGCTCATCACTGTGCTAGTACTCACACTCCCTACAAGTGGATAACTCTTTGTGGTGTATAGTGATGCTTATAGGAAAGGATTAGGATGTGTGCTATTGAAAAATGATAAATTGATAGCCTATGCCTAAAGGAAGTTGAAATTCCATGCGAAAAACTATCCCACACATGACCTGGAGTTGGTTACTGTGATCTTTGTGTTGAAAGTCTGCCGGCATTATATCTATGGGGAGAAGTGTGAGGTATATACTGACCACAAGAGTCTCAAATATATATTCACACAAAAGGAGCTTAATATGAGCCAACGAAGATGGATATATCTCATTAAGGATTATGACTACTCAATCCACTACCATCCTGGTATGGCAAATGTAACACCCGAGACTTTTATGTTATATAAATCATCAAAGGAATCTTTTTCTACACAGCACTTGCTTGGCTTGCTTTACACGCAATCGCGACCTTCCTCGATAGCTTTCGTCGTACGCAATACCGAGTTTCACTAAATAACAATATGCTATTAAAACTAGCCGTTATGAATAGTAATAACCACTTTTTGAAATTTTATAAATTTTATTTTTCAAAATGGACTTCATTTCTGGACTCAGAATATCGAAATTAGCCTAGGGTGAAATTTTGGTTTTTTTCTGAAAACTTTCAATTTTTGATGAATAGTGAAACCACTAAGTGGTAGGTTAAAAACCGAATTTTGCATAAAACTTAATTTTACCGCTTCTGTGAATGGAATTTCAAAAATCCGAGAGACACGGTTAATATCAAGGACTAAAATGTGGTTCAATGAGATGAAAATAATTTTTGGTGAATAGTAACTTTTTACTATTTTTTACCGCGGTTAATAGTAAATAGGGTAACTAAGGGTAAATATGATATCAATATTACCCTAACACATGTCCTAATTCTATTGGACAAGTGTAATTCGACCAAAAACAAACTTAGGAATAAAATATGACCATTTAGGCCCACTTGGGTTAGATTAGGACATTTATTATTAATTTATTTAAAGAAGGGTTAAAATAGTTAAAATCAATGTTTAATAAGTAAATCATTTTTAATATGGGGTTATACATAAGATAAATTCGATTGTAAATATTCATTAGAATGCTAAAAAGATTTAATACATGATGGTATTTTATTTGTAATTTTTAGACATCAAATAATTTAATTTATTTATGACACAATGATGATGCAGTAATTATCTTATTAATGAAATATTGACATAATTGATGTTATAAACACCAAAATAAATATAATTTGAGACTTTTTATGAATTCCACTAATTTTCTAGGTTACTATGATATATTAGTGTTGATTTAATCAACATGGTTCGAACATATAATTCTGTTATGACTTTCACAAAAATCATATATCAAATAGTGTCAAAATTGACACAAAATAGTTTTTAAATCAAATATTATATTATTAATTGTTCCTAAAAATCTAAGGTTCGGCCAAATGACTTAGATAAGGATATATATATTAATAATAAACAATTTGTGGTTCGTTTGGCATGTTATAGTAAGTGTATTAACCATATAGTGAAAGAAAACAAAAAGACACGGTAAAAGTTAAATTATTTAACTTAGAGTTAAATCTAATTGATAAGGTTAAAATAATACCCTAAACTTGTCTAAATCCTATTGGTTGACGGGATTTCGACCCTTCCCCACTTTAGCTTCGAAATAAGACCCTTTGGAACCATTATAAACCGATTTTGACTTTAATATAAAATAATATTTTGAGAAATTCCTAAGGTGCCCCTCTCCTCCCTTATAAAAGGGCACCTCCTCCCCCTCCTCCTCACACCAAATTGAGCACTCAAGCTCGGCCAACCCCTACCATTTTATCCTCTCCACTTCCCTAGAATAATCCTAGAGGTCCTGGTCTTCTCCAAAGACCAATCTTAGTTCCTTAAGTGGAGGATTCAAAGAGGCGTTCCAAAGAAGAGGTAATATCGATTACCGATCTTTTCAATTTCTTTCGTCTTCAACTTCTTCTTCTTTAGTTGTTTCATGACAAAGTAATAACATCAGTATTACTTACATACTGATATGTTATTATAAATATGAAACAACCCTAATTCACCTTCTATCCATCCTACGGAAAAATGAAATCACCGCGCGTGCGTACGTACGGAATACCGTCTCCACGCCGTGGTGTAATCTATTTTTCCACCATCACCTTACAAGGATGGTTATAATGGTGTAATAAGTAACTATATATGATTATTATGAAGTAATATTGATACTGAAATAATATATATATATACTCCAATACAATTCCACGATCATAGGAACGATATCATCACTCGTGCGTACGTACGGAATACCGTCTCCACGATGTGATGCGACTCGTTCTACATGATCTTCATTTCATAACGATTATATAAATGAATTGAATGAATGAATATGGTATATACTACACTAATACCATTCTGTGAATGAATTATCTATAACCTAAAGATAAGAATAAGAATTTATTCGACAAAACACGCATAAGAACGAAAAGTTATAAAGACCCGAGTAACAAGTAACAAAGAAATATTACTAACAAAAAGCTAATAATATGACCATATATGATATCATATCAACATGTATGATTCTGGAATAAGTCAATAACATTATTTAAACCATTATACAGGAGCTTCGGACACGTACAAAGCAAATTGGACCTAAGGTAAGGGAAAATATCACAATCTCATTTTTATCCGAGATTGTTTATTCGTAAGTATTTACTGGGGTGTATTTTATCATCCACATCCATGTTTCATAAATATGTAATATTATTTCCATCCAAATACAATTGTTTAAATCCATTTTTACCCTTCGGTGAGTTTTTAGTAAAAGAAATGAAAGGAATCTTTTGTCGTTTTTCGTACGAGGTACTTTTTGACTTTTCCGACAAAAGTACGAAGAATGTTTTTTTTAACTTATACGGCATGAATGGATTTTTAAAACATTATTTCCAAGAAGCTTCCTTTAAAAGTTTTCAAGTTTATTTTTAATCAACTTCTTTTATTTTAAAGTTTTATGACATGTTAAGAAAGGAAAAGTGTTTTTGAAGTAGAAAGGATATTTTCCTCAAGAATGAAGTTCAAGTATTTTATCAAAATTATTTTCCATCTAAGATAATAAAAGGGTTCTGTTTTTACCCCTATTATTACATGGATTTGGTTATGTTGTGATGGAAACATTTTTATGAATTCCTTTATCTTATATGAATTGTTTTATGATGTCATGTTGTTTAAGAATCCCATTTTTATTACATGGGTTATGCTATGATGTATGTTTTATGATTATGTGGCACACATAAGAAAGGATTCATTATAAGATGGGTGGGACCTATATCTCCCTCCAATGCATTGGGTAAAGATTTTATATCTCATGAGATAGACATGGCTGGAACGGAAGGTTATTTCGGTTCAGTGATACAGGACTGAAACGAGGAGTGAACTCGGTTCAGAAAGGGACTTTGTCCACTAAGATAGTCTTGGCAATAAGTCATGACTAACAAGAAATGATTTTCCATGATTATGTGTGCATGCCACAAAGTTTCAAGTTTTATGTTATGATTATGGGGATCTCATTTTCACTTCTATGATTTATTCCATGTTAAGATATTATGATCTCTTTTGCAGGTTTTGATTTTCATAAAGATATGATATGATTTTTATTTACTTTATTTGCCCTTGGTGAGCATTTGAGCTCACCCTTTTATGTTTTCTTTTCCCCAGGTCAGGAAGATGGATATTAAGTAGAATATGCTAAAAGGGACCCTAGATATGATGAAATAAATGGGAGACACTGTAGAAGATTTATGAACCAGTTGTTTATGTTTCCCAGTTTCTAAAGACACTATACCTATACGGTCCTTTGTGGTTTTATCATATGTTGTAATAAGTGTGCTTCAATTTTGAAGTATTAACAATGTATGTAAAGTATGGGTCGTTATAGTTGGTATCAGAGGAAAGGTATAGTCAACCTTTGGAAACTAGGATGTGAAAGCCTTAGTAAGAACCCTAAGGATAAGTCTAAGCATAGAACACAATCTTAGTGTTTTAGAAATGGCCTTGAATAACCTAGGATAAGACCATAAGCATGAAAATTTTATTCTTGAATTATGTGGTTTCCTATTATAATTAGTGTTGCTCACACTATTCTTCTTGGTTTTAGTCAATGGCTGGAACCCGAAGGAACCGTGTTAATGCGGAATGCGATGGGCAATGCAATGATTGTCCCCCTGAGCAACCAAACAATATGGGAGATGGAATGCAAAATCTTGTAGCCATGCTCACACAACTTTCTCAAGCTATGAATCATGCAGGATTTCCAAACGAGCAAAGGAGGGAGCAACATTCTGTTGAATCCTTCATGAGGCAGCGTCCACCTTCTTTCAGTGGGTCTACTGATCCATTAGTTGCTGAACAATGGATTAGTACTACTGAAAAGATATTTTCAGTTCTTCAATGTTCTGAACATGATAAAGTCATCCTAGCAGTGTATCGTTTAGAAGGAGATGCTGATCAATGGTGGAATCTTGTTAAGAATATGAGGCAAAGGGATGAAATTGAGTCTATGGAATGGGACGAGTTCAAGAACTTATTTTTCAATAAGTACTTCCCTCGTATTCTCCGAACAAAGATGGAGAAAGAGTTCCTTGAACTGAAGCAAAGGGATGATGAATCTGTTAGTACCTATGAAGCAAATTTTACAAGACTTGCAAGGTACGCTTCTGGTATTATTATCCAACCTGAGAGTAAGATCGATCGATTCTTTAGTGGCTTAAAACCAAGTCTTCGAAGGGCGTTAGCCATAAGGGACTTCAATAGCTACGAGGAAATCGTTCGATGTGCTCTCAAAGTCGAGATGGAGATTGGAGTAACCCATCAGTCACATGGGTTTGATAAGAAGAGGAAGATGGAATTCAAAGAAAAATCTAAAGAGCACACGGAAAAGAAGATGAACTTTCCCTTATGCTCAAAGTGTGGAAAGAAACATGGAGGGAGTTGTCTTAAAGGGACAAGTAAATGTTTTAAATGTGGAAAGGAAGGTCATCGGGCATTTGAATGCCGTGATAATGGGAAGAAGATGTCTAATGACGCAAACAAAGGAAGGGATACACAGAATGATCCTACTACACTTCAATGTTTCAAGTGCAAGGAGATGGGGCATTATGCCAATCAATGCCCAAATCCAAGGGTTGATGATGATGGTCGACGTCAACAAAATCTTAAGGCTAAAGACAAAGGAAAGTCACATGCAATTTCTATCAGCGATGTGGAGTACGATAACGAAGTGGTGAAAGGTACACTTACCATCCACTCTAAAGTAGCAAATGTTTTATTTGATTCTGGATCCACCCACTCTTTTATTTCTGAAGACTTTTCTAAGGGTATCACCGTATTACCTCAACAATTAGATGTTGAGTTAGCTGTGACAACACCTAATGGCACATCAATCGCATCAAAAGTTTATAATTCTTCTCCGATCGAAGTTTGTGGGAAAGTGCTTCCTGCAAATCTTGTGATCCTTCCTATAGTTGAATTTGATGTGATTCTTGGCATGGATTGGCTTTCTTTATACGGATCTCATATCAATTTCCAAAGAAGGGAAGTCACATTTCATATTCCAGATCAATCTATGATCGTCTATCAATGCAAGGATGAACATAACCTTCCAGTGGAAATTCCTTCCATCTTATGGGTCATGATTCCACTAAATGAAGGTTATTTATCTCAAATGGTTGGAGAGAAACTTACGATTAAGAATATGCCCATTGTACGGGAGTTTGATGATGTCTTTCCGGAGGAATTACCAGGTCTTCCACCAAATCGTGAAGTTGAGTTTTCAATAGAACTCGTACCGGGTGCTTTGCCTATTTCAAAGACACCTTATAGAATGGCCCCAATTGAGTTGCAGGAATTGAAGAAGCAACTCCAAGAGAATCTTGATAAGGGATTCATACGCCCTAGTGCGTCACCTTGGGGAGCACCTGTTCTATTTGTTAAGAAGAAAGATGGATCAATGAGACTCTGCATTGATTATCTAGAACTTAACAAGATCACTATCAAGAACAAATATCCTCTCCCACGCATTGATGACTTATTTGACCAACTACGCGGAGCTCAATACTTTTCCAAGATTGATCATCGTTCAGGGTATCATCAATTAAGGGTCAAAAGGGAGGATATACCAAAGACGGCTTTCCGTACAAGGTATGGACACTATGAATTTATAGTGATGCCATTTGGTCTTACTAATGCCCCTGCTATCTTCATGGATCTAATGAATAGAGTCTTTAGAGACTATCTTGATCAATTTGTTGTAGTCTTTATAGACGATATTCTTGTCTATTCAAAGAGCAAGGAAGAGCATGAAGATCACTTGAGAATTATATTGAAGACCCTGAGAAAGGAGAAGCTTTATGCCAAATTTACCAAGTGTGAATTTTGGCTTCAAAAAGTTGCATTTTTGGGTCACATAATCTCAAAAGAGGGGATATCTGTGGATCCAGCAAAAACAGAGGTTATCGAAAGATGGTCGAGACCAACAACAGTAACTGAGATCCGAAGTTTTCTTGGTTTGGCTGGATATTATCGACGTTTTGTAAAAGATTTTTCACGATTATCTAATCCACTCACCAAGTTGACTCGGAAAGGAGTCAAGTTTGTCTGGACAGAGGAATGTGAAGAGAATTTCAAGGAGTTGAAAAGAAGGTTATCCAGTGCACCTGTGCTCACACTGCCTTGTAGTGGAGAAAGGTTTGTGATCTACAGTGACGCATCCAAGAAGGGATTGGGGTGTGTTCTTATGCAAAATGATATGGTGATAGCTTATGCCTCACGACAGTTGAAAATCCATGAGCAAAATTACCCAACACATGATTTGGAGTTGGCTGCGGTAATCTTTGCATTAAAGATTTGGAGGCATTACCTTTATGGTGAAAGGTGTGATATTTATACTGATCATAAAAGTTTAAAGTATATTTTCACACAAAAGGAGTTGAATATGCGTCAAAGAAGATGGTTGGAGCTGATTAAGGATTATGACTGCTCAATCCATTACCACCCTGGGAAAGCAAACAAGGTGGCAGATGCATTAAGTCGACAAGACCATGCTAGTTTATCCATGATGAGGATCACAAAAGATCCAATATTTATGGATTTACAAAGGATGGATCTTGGAATTATAACGGAAAGGGAAAAATATTATCTTTCTCAAATGAATGTTCAACCATCTATACATGTGAAGATTAAAGAGGCACAGAAAGAAGACGTCGAGTTACAAAAGAAGGTGAGAAATGTTCCTGAATTCAACCTTGATTGTGATGGGATAATAAAGTTCAGGAATCGGGTTTGTGTTCCTTCCATTCCTGAATTAAAGAAGGAGCTGCTGGATGAGGCACATAGTTCATCATTCTCTATTCATCCTGGAAGTACGAAGATGTATAGGGACCTGAAAGAGTACTTCTGGTGGGATGGCATGAAAAGAGATGTTGCTGAATATGTCTCTCGATGCTTGGTTTGTCAACAAGTTAAAGCTGAGAGACAAAAGTCTAAGGGGATGTTACAACCATTACCCATACCCGAATGGAAATGGGAAAACATCACTATGGACTTTGTCACAGGACTTCCTAAAACATCCAAAGGCAATAATGCTATCTGGGTCATAGTTGATCGTCTTACAAAGTCTGCACACTTCATTCCTATTAGAGAGGATTTCTCTCTAGATCAGCTTGCCAGGATATATGTAAAGGAAGTGGTAAGATTGCATGGAGTACCACTTTCTATTATATCTGATCGGGATCCGAGATTTACCTCGAAGTTCTGGCGAAGTCTTCAGCATACTCTGGATACAGAGTTGAGTTTCAGCACTGCTTATCATCCCCAGACAGACGGTCAGTCTGAGAGAACAATTCAAACCCTAGAAGATATGTTGACAGCTTGCTCTATGGATTTCAAAGGAGGTTGGGATCAACACCTACCTTTGGTGGAATTTTCTTATAATAATAGCTTTCACTCCAGTATTCAGATGGCTCCTTATGAAGCTCTCTATGGAAAGAAATGCAGGACTCCAACTTGCTGGGATGAAGTTGGGGAAAGAAAGCTATTAGGACCTGATCTCGTTGATGAAATGGTAGAAAAGGTCAGATCTATTCAACAACACATAAGAGCAGCTCAGAGTCGACAGAAAAGTTATGCCGACAACCGAAGAAAAGACCTAGAGTTTGAAGTGGGCGATAAAGTGTTCTTACGAATATCTCCCTGGAAGAGGGTTATGAGATTTGGAAAGAAGGGGAAGTTGAGCCCTAGATATATCGGTCCTTTTGAAATACTGGATCGTGTTGGGAAGGTAGCTTACCGATTGGCGCTTCCACCGAATCTCTCTCAAGTTCACGATGTGTTCCATGTATCTCTCCTGAGAAAGTACATACCAGATCCTTCACATGTACTCAGCTCAGAAGTTGTACCGCTGGAGCAAGATCTTTCTTATGAAGAACAGCCGATAGAGATTCTGGATCGTAGCGAAAAAGTCCTACGAAACAAGACCACTCGCTTGGTGAAAGTTTTATGGAGGAACCACCAACTTGAAGAAGCTACATGGGAGCTTGAGGATATGATGAAGGAGAAGTATCCTCATCTGTTTGTTACAAAGTGACGAATTTCGAGGGCGAAATTCTTTTTAAGGGGGGTAGAATGTAACACCCGAGACTTTTATGTTATATAAATCATCAAAGGAATCTTTTTCTACACAGCACTTGCTTGGCTTGCTTTACACGCAATCGCGACCTTCCTCGATAGCTTTCGTCGTACGCAATACCGAGTTTCACTAAATAACAATATGCTATTAAAACTAGCCGTTATGAATAGTAATAACCACTTTTTGAAATTTTATAAATTTTATTTTTCAAAATGGACTTCATTTTTGGACTCAGAATATCGAAATTAGCCTAGGGTGAAATTTTGGTATTTTTCTGAAAACTTTCAATTTTTGATGAATAGTGAAACCACTAAGTGGTAGGTTAAAAACCGAATTTTGCATAAAACTTAATTTTACCGCTTCTGTGAATGGAATTTCAAAAATCCGAGAGACACGGTTAATATCAAGGACTAAAATGTGGTTCAATGAGATGAAAATAATTTTTGGTGAATAGTAACTTTTTACTATTTTTTACCGCGGTTAATAGTAAATAGGGTAACTAAGGGTAAATATGATATCAATATTACCCTAACACATGTCCTAATTCTATTGGACAAGTGTAATTCGACCAAAAACAAACTTAGGAATAAAATATGACCATTTAGGCCCACTTGGGTTAGATTAGGACATTTATTATTAATTTATTTAAAGAATGGTTAAAATAGTTAAAATCAAATTTTAATAAGTAAATCATTTTTAATATGGGGTTATACATAAGATAAATTAGATTGTAAATATTCATTAGAAAGCTAAAAAGATTTACTACATGATGGTATTTTATTTTTAATTTTTAGACATCAAATAATTTAATTTATTTATGACACAATGATGATGCAGTAATTATCTTATTAATGAAATATTGACATAATTGATGTTATAAACACCAAAATAAATATAATTTGAGACTTTTTATGAATTCCACTAATTTTATAGGTTACTATGATATATTAGTGTTGATTTAATCAACTTGGTTCGAACATATAATTCTGTTATGACTTTCACAAAAATCATATATCAAATAGTGTCAAAATTGACACAAAATAGTTTTTAAATCAAATATTATATTATTAATTGTTCCTAAAAATCTAAGG
This sequence comes from Viscum album, assembly GCA_963277665.1. NCBI lineage: Eukaryota > Viridiplantae > Streptophyta > Magnoliopsida > Santalales > Viscaceae > Viscum > Viscum album. Next base: position 1,736,237,819 of record OY728157.1, on the reverse strand, counting down.
TTCGACCAAATGACTTAGATAAGGATATATATATTAATAATAAACAATTTGGGGTTCGTTTGGCATGTTATAGTAAGTGTATTAACCATATAGTGAAAGAAAACAAAAAGACACGGTAAAAGTTAAAATATTTAACTTAGAGTTAAATCTAATTGATAAGATTAAAATAATACCCTAAACTTGTCTAAATCCTATTGGTTGATGGGATTTCGACCCTTCCCCACTTTAGCTTCGAAATAAGACCCTTTGGAACCATTATAAACCGATTTTGACTTTAATATAAAATAATATTTTGAGAAATTCCTAAGGTGCCCCTCTCCTCCCTTATAAAAGGGCACCTCCTCCCCCTCCTCCTCACACCAAATTGAGCACTCAAACTCGGCCAACCCCTGCCATTTTATCCTCTCCACTTACCTAGAATAATCCTAGAGGTCCTGGTCTTCTCCAAAGACCAATCTTAGTTCCTTAAGTGGAGGATTCAAAGAGGCGTTCCAAAGAAGAGGTAATATCGATTACCGATCTTTTCAATTTCTTTCGTCTTCAACTTCTTCTTCTTTAGTTGTTTCATGACAAAGTAATAACATCAGTATTACTTACATACTGATATGTTATTATAAATATGAAACAACCCTAATTCACCTTCTATCCATCCTACGGAAAAATGAAATCACCGCGCGTGCGTACGTACGGAATACCGTCTCCACGCCGTGGTGTAATCTATTTTTCCACCATCACCTTACAAGGATGGTTATAATGGTGTAATAAGTAACTATATATGATTATTATGAAGTAATATTGATACTGAAATAATATATATATATACTCCAATACAATTCCACGATCATAGGAACGATATCATCACCCGTGCGTACGTACGGAATACCGTCTCCACGATGTGATGCGACTCGTTCTACATGATCTTCATTTCATAATGATTATATAAATGAATTGAATGAATGAATATGGTATATACTACACTAATACCATTCTGTAAATGAATTATCTATAACCTAAAGATAAGAATAAGAATTTATTCGACAAAACACGCATAAGAACGAAAAGTTATAAAGACCCGAGTAACAAGTAACAAAGAAATATTACTAACAAAAAGCTAATAATATGACCATATATGATATCATATCAACATGTATGATTCTGGAATAAGTCAATAACATTATTTAAACCATTATACAGGAGCTTCAGACACGTACAAAGCAAATCGGACCTAAGGTAAGGGAAAATATCACAATCTCATTTTTATCCGAGATTGTTTATTCGTAAGTATTTACTGGGGTGTATTTTATCATCCACATCCATGTTTCATAAATATGTAATATTATTTCCATCCAAATACAATTGTTTAAATCCATTTTTACCCTTCGGTGAGTTTTTAGTAAAAGAAATGAAAGGAATCTTTTGTCGTTTTTCGTACGAGGTACTTTTTGACTTTTCCGACAAAAGTACGAAGAATGTTTTTTTTAACTTATACGGCATGAATGGATTTTTAAAACATTATTTCCAAGAAGCTTCCTTTAAAAGTTTTCAAGTTTATTTTTAATCAACTTCTTTTATTTTAAAGTTTTATGACATGTTAAGAAAGGAAAAGTGTTTTTGAAGTAGAAAGGATATTTTCCTCAAGAATGAAGTTCAAGTATTTTATCAAAATTATTTTCCATCTAAGATAATAAAAGGGTTCTGTTTTTACCCCTATTATTACATGGATTTGGTTATGTTGTGATGGAAACATTTTTATGAATTCCTTTATCTTATATGAATTGTTTTATGATGTCATGTTGTTTAAGAATCCCATTTTTATTACATGGGTTATGCTATGATGTATGTTTTATGATTATGTGGCACACATAAGAAAGGATTCATTATAAGATGGGTGAGACCTATATCTCCCTCCAATGCATTGGGTAAAGATTTTATATCTCATGAGATAGACATGGCTGGAACGGAAGGTTATTTCGGTTCAGTGATACAGGACTGAAACGAGGAGTGAACTCGGTTCAGAAAGGGACTTTGTCCACTAAGATAGTCTTGGCAATAACTCATGACTAACAAGAAATGATTTTCCATGATTATGTGTGCATGCCACAAAGTTTCAAGTTTTATGTTATGATTATGGGGATCTCATTTTCACTTCTATGATTTATTCCATGTTAAGATATTATGATCTCTTTTGCAGGTTTTGATTTTCATAAAGATATGATATGATTTTTATTTCCTTTATTTGCCCTTGCTGAGCATTTGAGCTCACCCTTTTATGTTTTCTTTTCCCCAGGTCAGGAAGATGGATATTAAGTAGAATATGCTAAAAGGGACCCTAGATATGATGAAATAAATGGGAGACACTGTAGAAGATTTATGAACCAGTTGTTTATGTTTCCCAGTTTCTAAAGACACTATACCTATACGGTCCTTTGTGGTTTTATCATATGTTGTAATAAGTGTGCTTCAATTTTGAAGTATTAACAATGTATGTAAAGTATGGGTCGTTATAGCAAACAAGGTGGAAGATGCTCTAAGTAGAAAGGATCCTGCATCTGTTTCAATGATGAGAATTGAAAAGGATCTGATCTTCTTAGATTTGAAATGGATGGACATGGAAATAATTAATGGAGGAACATCATCAATCCTTTCTCAAATGATTTCTCAACCATACCTCTTGAAGGAAATAAGGGAGGCTCAAAGAAAAGATATAGAAATTTAGAAAAGGGTGGAAGATATGAGAAATGGTAAATCCTCCGATTTCAAAATTAATGACGAATGAGTTGTAATATTTGGGACATGATTATGTGTAACATATGATCCAAAGATAAAGAAGGAGATATTGAATGATGCACATAGCTCAACCTTCTCTATCTTCCTAGGGAGCACAAAGACGTATCGAGATCTCTATGAAAAATTTTGGTGGGACAATATGAAAAGGGAGATTACTAAATATACATCAAAGTGCCTAGTATTTCAGCAAGTGAAGGATAACTAGAAAAAGTCTAAGGGTATGATGCAACCACTACCCATACTAGAATGGAAGTGGGAGAACATTACTATGGAATTTGTCACTATAATTCCAAGGACATCCAGAGGAAATAATTCTATATGGGTTGTTGTGGATCATCTTACAAATATAGATCACTTTATCGTGATTCGACAAGACTTCTCATTAGATCAACTTGCACAGATTTACATCAATGAAGTTGTAAGGATGCATGGATTACCAAAATCTATTGTATCTGATCATGATCCGAGATTTACCTCATATTTATGGAAAAGTCTCCAACATGCTCTAAGAACTAAACGAAACTTCAGTATGGCCTATCATCCTCAAATTGATAGCCAATATGAGCAAACTATTCAGACATTGGAAGACATGTTGAGAACTTGTTCTATGGAATTCAAAGAAGGTTGGGACTAACATCTTCCACTGGTTGAATTCTCCTACAACATCAGTTTCCACTTGAGAATTTGAATGGCACCATATGAAGTCATTTATGGGAAAAGGTGTTGAACACTGGTGTTTTGGGATGTAGTCGATGAGTGTAAGCTAGTAGGACTTGAAATGGTCGATGAAATGGTGGACAAGGTGAAAACCAGTCAACAACATATCATGGAATCCTAAAGTCGACAGAACGGTTATGCAGACAATAATCGACGAGACCTTGAGTTATGCATATATACATTATATAAGGTCATGAGGTTTAGAAATCAAGGGAAGTTAAGTCCCAAGTAGATCGACCCCTTCGATATCCTTGATTGAGTCAGAGTTGTGGCCTATCGACTGGCACTTCCACATACCATGACAAAAGTACACGATGTCTTCAATGTATCTATCCTAAAGAGTTACATACCAGACCCTTCCCATGTACTCTCTTCAGAGGCGGTACATTTGGAGGATGATCTTTCTTATGAGGAGAATCCACTAAAGATCTTGGATCATAGAGACAAAGTTCTATGCAACAAGAGTAATCATCAGTTCAAGATACTATAGAGAAACCATATGTACGAAGAGGCTACATGGGAACTGGAGGAAGCAATGAAGGAAAAGTACCCCCACCTGTTTTTGGCCAAGAATGTAAAATGAAATTTCGAGTGTGAAATTTCTTAAGGGGGGAAGAATGTAACGACCCAATGTTTTATAAATGGAAATTAATTTTTTATAAATATGTAATAACATCACATGAAAACACAAAAAATGATCTCCTAAGTTCTAAGTGACCTTTAAAATAGGATTTTCACTTCTGTGTTTGGAATTTCAAAAATCTGACATACATGGTTGCAATTAGTATGTTATTTGGCGTCTGATAAAAAACATAATTCCTGGTCATTGTAACCTACCCTTTTGAATAGTTACATATCCTTATGAATTGTGATTTACCCTAATGAATAGTAACCTTATCTATGATAATATAAAAATAATATTCAAGATGAAAGTACGATATAACTATATTTTAGAATAAGTAAATGAATGTTTTAAAATTGATTTTTAATAATAAATTATGATTTCAAATTAATATTAAATTAATAATATTTAGAAATTAATTTTTGAAAAATGGACTTCATTTTTGGATTCTACACATCTAAAAATGGTTAGGATGAATTTTTTAGACTTTTATAAAATAATTGAATTTTTGAGAGTTTTCTAAAATACTTGAATTTTTTATGAATAGTAAAATCTGACAATTCACAATAAATGCTAAAACCTTAATTTATGCCTCATTCTTGAGTCATGGATGACATAAATGGACTTTTTTCGAATCATATGCATTTTTTACAATTCTTGGTAATGGAATACTTACTCTTCCTTGTCTTGTGAAGAAATAATAAACTAATGATTAAAGAATTATGAAAAACCTCCTCCCCTCCACTATAAAAACTCTCATCACTCCCTCTATTATTCACTACTCTCAAGCCTTGTGACATTCCAATATTCAACCAAATATCTCCCCAAGCTCCTCCCCCACGTCCAAAATCACCTAGCCTCTTCAAAATACCAAAATCTCTCCTCTTAAGAGGCTTTCAAAGGATGACGTCTCAAGAGGTAAATTCCTCTTTCCAGTCCCTTTATTTATTTTATGCTCTTTTCTTTTTGTTTCTTTCCTCACCTCGCTTCACCTAAATAGTATGATAACTCCAGTAACATACATGTAATGGAATTTTTTTATTATAATGATATATCTCATTATCTTATCACCATTCCCAACCTTTTAATTGAAATAAATGAAAGCACCTTTTGAGATGTGCAAATTTAGCACATTCAAGGACGATAGTTTATCAATTTCAATTATCATCTTTAATCCTGGTCATGAAACCATTTGTGTTATGATTTAACCAGATTATTTTGTATGTAATATGTCATATTTTTTTTTCTTTAATATTTTTTTTATAAATGGTATTAATTTATAAATCAAAACATGTTCTTTGTAATCAAATCCACCGATTAACAAAAACGGATGTCACTATGGTTTTATATAATAATTTGACTTCAATCTAAGTAAAAAAATTAAACTTAAAACTATTTAATCTACTGTATTTTCACTAATATAGTATTAATTCAATTATTTAAAACCACTTTCATCTTACATATTTTTTTCCAGACATGAATACAAGTGAACCGATCATTAACAAAAAGTAAACAAACGAGCCAGAACATTGAAATTGAACCTCATAACCAATCAAAACAGTTATAAGTAAACATAAAATGATAATAATAAACCAATTAAATATAAAGGTTTTATGGAATTATTAATTAATAAACATAATTTTTTACTCATTTCTTTAATAACAAGTGGAGAACGCCAATAGATTTAAGGCAAGGGATCTTCTCCATTTCACTCTTAATCGAGATTATCCTCTTTACTATGCCTTTTTATGTGAAATACCAAATGGTGGGGTATTATTTTGAAACTCCACCATACTTCACTCATGTTTTATAAGTGATTAGAAACCCCTTTGATCTCTTATCAATCCCTCTTACGTGCACTTGACACAATGCCGATAATCCGTCACAAAATATGCATGAACCTCATTTGTTCTTTCGGGTTGCCTTATCTTTATTTTTTTCAAAATTGAGTTATATTAACTGTTTTTGTGCATGTTTTAAATAATGTTTAATTGTAAAAAATTATATTATGAAGACCATTTCATCACTCTATTTCGGGGATATACATGTTTTTAAAAGATTCACTCCTTAGAACATCTCGATCAGCAAACAATTTTATGGGAACTTCCCAAATTTTCACCCAATTTCAAGATAACAATATCCTTTTTATAAGACCCAATTTTCTTTATAAAATAATTATTTTTATTATGGAAACCATATTGGTTTGATTATGGTTTTGTATAAAATATTTTCCTCTTTTCTATTTTAAAATCTCTATAGTAATTTCCTTAAAACCGCAAAAAAATGTTTTAATGAAAATGTTTCTCAAATACATTTCTTATATGTTGTAAATTTTATTTGACACTGCCTACAATGTTATATGCCTATTTTACCTTATGAATTTTCACATATTTACTAATTCCTTTCTTTAATGGATACTTTCATGATACACTCATTGGTTATGCTCTATGTCATGATTGTGGAACCCAATTCATTCCATGGGTATTCTTATGTTTATCCATGGTTGATTGTGTATGGTTATTTACGTGGAAAGAATATTCATCAAAATTTTGAGATGGGTGTGCCCAGATAGTGCTCCAATGAATTGGGTAAAGTTAAGTCTCATGAGATGTAATGGGAAATGGGATTGGCGGTTAGCCTTCAGCCATACTAAAATGGGGAGTGGGATTGAAATTTATCCTTAAACCATACTAAAATGGGAAATGAGATTGTCGGTTAGACTTGACCCATACAAAAGACGTGTTTTATGATTCTTCCACATTTATAGGATTCCATGTTTATATAATCACATGCTTATACGAAACTATTTTATATGGTCTATGATTTGGATATCATAATTCCATGCCTCCTAACTCATGTGCATAAGATGTATCCTCATGTTCATTCAATTACCGGGCTTATCAGCTCATCCCTTTGTTCATGTGTTCCCCAGGGTACCCTATGAACATGTAAGGGATCAATGTAAGTTAGGATCTATTTATGGAGATTTAATAAAAGAGTTTTTTTAGCCCCATGTTTTATGTTTTATGTACCTATTCTACCAAGACACTAGACTTAACTATCCATATCTTGTACTTTGATGTATAATTATGTTTAATATCATGTAATGTTATGTCACGACCTGTCCTCGGGGCCCGTGTCGTGACTACCCCAAGCTCGCCTTCCATAGGCCAGGGGCTGGCGACTAGCACCAAGGCGTAAATCCTGATAAACAGGGAAGGCATTGCCTTTGTAAAGTAAACAACCATCACAGAGTAAGCAAGCGGAAAGAGTAAAAACTAAGTAAAAACTATAACAAGCTGTGCTGAAAGAAAAAGGGGTCAGAAATAAAAGCCCAACTGTAAAGTAAAACTTAAAGGGGAAAACGACAACTGAAAAGAAAAGCCACAGCGTCGAGCCATCCTCTGGAAGTCCCACCTGAAGGGCAAGCACAGATAGCCTCCATAGCTCATCGGTCCAGCCGTCCGCTCCGAGTACGTCCCGCCCAGTGGTCCACCTCCAGGTACCGTCCTGCTCTGCAAGCCTCCACCACGATCAGCGCTGTCCGTCGTCTGCAACCAACACAATGAAGTGCGGGCATAGCCCGTGCAGGGGTGAGTATAAGCTACTCAGTAGGGACCCCGAGACCCCCGAAGGTCTCCCGAAATCCACAAAGGATAAACCAAAAAGGAAAGATACAATCACGAAGTAACAACCGACACTGCTTAGGTATATGCCCATACATATACCTAAGTCATCAATTCCCGTTCGGCTCCAACATCCGAGCCCAAGAAAAAACCAATCCACACAGGAAAGCAAAATGTATACTCACACAGAATAGCACAACACAATCCACGAAGGAGAGAAAAAGTAATCCACATAGGATAACTCAACACAATCCACAAAGGAAAGTAAACAGTAAATCCACCCAGGATAGTTCAACACAATCCACAAAGGAGAGTAAACAGTAAATCCACACAGGATAGTTCAACACAATCCAAAAAGGAGAGTAAACAGGATTCAGCTCACACAGGTATACTTCATCGAAAAGGTGAAAGGGATGATCAGATAAAGATACTGAATCATCTAAGCTGGGACCCACTGAGGATGCAAGACCGGCTGTCTTCACTGAATCATCTAAGCTGGGACCCACATAGGATACAAGACCAGCACAGATGGGACCCACATAGGATACACGACCAACACTGAATCATCTAAGCTGAGACCCACATAGGATACAAGACCAGCACAGCTGGGACCCACATAGGCTATAAGACCAGCACTCTTCATTGATTCATCTATGCTGGGACCCACATAGGATACAAGACCAGAACTGAATCATCTAAGATGGGACCCACATAAGATACAAGACCATCACTCTTCATCGTCACAGTCCACTGAGGATCTCTGCACAGTCGTCGTCGTCGAAGTCGTAGCCAGCACTAGGTTTCCCGCACACAGCAAGCTCGTTCGGGAGGGTCCGCTCCACGAGCCGAGAGGCTGATACATCAACTGACACAAGGTCCAGAGTTGATGTATCCAAAAGTTCCGTATCATCAACAGGAACTCAACGTCGCAGACGGCGCATCAATCGGACGCTTGGTCTGAGAGTTTTTGGCTTTTCCGTCCCAGGGGCCCGGTTGGTTTCTAAGGCAAAACCAACCCGACCGTACTCCACCTGCGTCCAAACCTCGGGTGGAGTATGCCAAAAGATTCGTATCACATAGATGAAAACAACAAAGTCTACTGCACATCAATCGGACGTCCGAAGCTCAAGATACGATCGTTTCTGCTCCGAGGGCCCGGTTGGTTTCGTCTACGAACCAACCCGGCCGAACTCAAAGTATTCTGAAACCTTGAGTGCGATATACCGAAACGACCGTCTCGTTCCAAGGATCGTGTCGCAACTTACGGTGCGTCGATCGGAGGCCCATATCCCAAGATAAGGGCATTTGAAACAACTCAGTCCGAAAATAGGGGGTCTGGGCTCGGCCCGGCCCGGCCCAGTACCTCCTGGGTCGGCCGAACCGGGTCGACCCGGCCCAGGCTGCGACCCGACCCGACGACCTGACCTGGCCCAAAAGCCCGACCCGGCCGGTGGCGCGTCGGCGCGGCTAGTGCGGTGGCGCGGCGGCGCGGCCAGCCGCATATGCGCTGCATGGGGGGGGGGGGGGGGGTGCCCCCTCTTTTATTTCACTAACGGCACGGCATTATGCCGCGCCTTTGATGAAAACGGCCCCCCACATGGGGGCCCGCCGAAAATTACACCACCGGGGGTTTCAACCCTCGGTTTCTCTAGATCCCGGTCGCCCTAAGGCCGGCCATTTTATTTCTTACGCGGGACCCTCGGGTCCCGCCTTCTGGTCACCGGCGGCTGGAAAAGCCGGCCGCTTTTGCCGAACCCTCGCGGCTCTTCTGCGGCAGGCTCCTCCGACTGCTCCACCGCGGACCCTTCGGTCGCGGCTCTTTCTTGTCTGCCGGTGGCCGGTTTTCCGGCCGCTCCTTCCAGCTATGCTGCGGCTCAAATCCGCGGCCCTTGTTCGACTTGCGCGGCACGACGGTGCCGCGTCCCTCCACCGCGGCCTGACTTCAGCCGCGGTCTCTCCCGTCTTCAACGGCGCGGCGCGACGGCGCCGCGTTTCTTTGTCCCGTCCCATACGGGCCGTAATTTCTTCTTTTCCGCACGGTGCAACGGCACCGCGTTACCCCTCTCCCATCCGCAACAATTACAATCACTAAGGGAGGAAGGTCAGCCGTGTTTGTGCGGTCCGACCTCCTTCCGTTAATCCAATAACAGGTGATTATTTAAAACAATGAAGAATGCCAGAAAAAGATATTCAAGAACACTAATGAAAACCCCTACCTCGTCAAGTCGTCGCACGCGCGTTCTTCGCGGAATTGACCGTCGTGGAACAAGTGGAGCGTCATGTCGCGGAAGGGCGTCGCGTCGTCGCGGAAGGGAGTCGCATCGATGATCTCCGAGGATCAAGAAACAATAGATTTAATTAATAACAATAAAATTCGTGATGTTGTTATAACCCACAAAGAGATTTAAAAGAAGCACAACCCCCTACCTTGTCGTTGTTGATCGAAGGTTGTCGCGGGGTTGGATTGTCGCGGAAGAACGTCGCGGAAGAAGAACCGTCGGCGTCGCGGTACTTGGCGTCTCGTCATCGATCTCCTAGGGCTCGACGTTCTTCATCGCCCTTCGTCGAAGGGTGGCGTTCTTCGCGTTCTTCGCGTTCTTCGCGAAGAAGGTTGAAGAACATGAGGTTTGTCAAATCCTCTCAACGAACAACACTTAAGGAGAAAAAGCGTTGGTCTTATTTTATTAACATGCCAACAAATGAAAAAGAGATAAGTAACGACCCATTAATTCATAGAATTAATTCAACGAATAAAACCGCCCAATTAAATGGTGCGTTAAGAATTTAAGAAAACGCATCAGTTGACTTTCATAAAAATGGGTTTTCGCGGGTGCGTTACTTAGGGGAAAAGAAACGGTGGGGCTCGTGCGGGCCCCACCTCACAAATATCCTACCAAGAGGGTAGGATATTTTTGGATAGCACCCTATCCGCATCAACTCAACTTAAACAGCTTGAAGTGGTCTTTAAGCGGCTTTAAGTGAAATAAAAATAAAATTGTCGCACAACTTTATTTTATTTCTTAACTTAAAACCCAAAAATTAAAAACCACAATCGAGCAAACGCAACTCCGAAAGAGGCGTTTCTAAGCAAATACCGACGCTGCGATTCCATCGGTGCCCTCAGAATTCGATTCCGAGCACCGGTTCAAAAGTTAGAAAAACCCGCTCGTTCGTTCACTAAACGTACCCAAGCCAAACTTCGGAAAAAGATTCCGGGCACACCGGTCCTCAGAATCAGGTGCCGTCAGAAGCTGCGTTCTTGTAAAATTCCAAATAAAATTAAGGAAAACAAATTTCCTTGAAATTTATGGGTCTTTACATTACTCCCACCACCGGGCTTTATGTCCTCGTAAAGCTTCACGACAAACTTAGGGATACAAAGACGGTACTGAGCACGCATCTGAGCCTCTCGTTCCCAAGTGCTCTCCTGGAGGTTCCCGAGCTGCCATCTAAAGCGCACTAGAGGAATCGATCGTCCACGTAGGACCCGCTCCTGTCGATCCTCGATCTCCACTGGGACCTCCGCAAAACTCATCCCATCATCAAAGAACAACTCTCCATGGTCAAATATTTGCATCGGGTCGTGGACGTATCTCCTTTGCTGAGATACGTGGAAGACGTCGTGCACCCGGCGCGACTGTGGTGGTAGAGCCAGGCGATCATCCACCTTGCCAATCCTGCTGAGGACCTAGAAGGGTCCGATGAAGCATGGAGACAACTCGCCGCTTTGGCCAAACCTCCGTAATCCATGTCGAGGTGGGACCCGCATGAAGACGTGGTCGCCATCCTCGAACTCAAGTGGCCTCCGCCTCCTGTCAGCATACGACTTCTGTCGGCTCTGAGCTATACTCATCCGCTCCTGGATGACCTGGACCATCTGCGATCCCATAAGAACTAATAAGATTTCTTCTTTGCCGATAAGAGAAATCTGGTCTCATCCCCTGGATGAACCACTTCCTTTGCCTAATACAGTCAATCCCGACATTGATGTTACTAATCCACACCAAAGATGACGTCATAAGGCTTTGACGCTACTACCAAGAAATCCAACTGTTACTCTCGCCTCCAAGGGTTGAGTCACACTGTCGGCATCAGTGTGTGGTAACTGGGTCTCCTCCAGTAGATGTTTCACAAGTGAGGGTCAAGTCAATAGTCTAAACTGAAACCTCTTAGTAACAACACAAAAGAGGACAGGAATGAAAACATCACAAAGGTAAGCGTCTTTTACTATTGCAGCTCATAATACAAAGACACCACACAACAACAACAAGGTACTAGAAGTACAAAGGACATATCCACTAGTTTTGGTCCTGTCCATCTGCTCTCAGAGCTCCATGATCGAAGGCCTCATCTGCCTGAAGCTGAGGTCTCGCATGTCCACCAACTCCCTGCGGTCGGGGTGGACCTCCTGGTGGTGGTGGTGGAAACACCTCGAAGTGTCGCCCACCATCTGCTACTCGGCCAGCTCCTCTGCCTCGTCTGCCTACACCCTGTGGACCACTGTGGCCGAAACTCTGTCTGGGAGGTCCCTCTACCACCTGCTGCTCATCTGTAAGACGAGTCGGGCAGTCTCGAGCCATGTGACCTCGCCCGCTGCATGCGTAGCAATGCTTGCCCCTCGTGTAGCTGGCTCTCCTTCGGGTGCCCCGCACAACCGAATCTTCATCCTGAGGCTGCCCAACTGATGGTCTAGCCTGTTTTGACCTCTGCGTCACCTGTCTACTGCCAGCTGCGGAAGAACCTGCTACGGGCCGTCCTGCGGAGGGCCCTATCACTGGAGCCTGCTCGGCGAGAAAACTATCCACTAGAAGGGCTCTGTCAAACACCTCTGCCTGTGTCAGAATGTTGAGGGAGATCATCGAAGCCCTGATCTCGTGCCTCAATCCCTGCTCGAAGGTCCGGGCCCGAAAGAATGGGTCCTGTACCATATCTGTGGAGTAGCGCGAGAGATCAGTAAATCTCGTCGAGTACTGGGCCACTGTCATACTGCCCTGCAGTAGCTGTAGCAGCTCTTGGATGCGCACCGCACGGAGGGTGGCTGGGACGAACTCGGAGCAGAAGATGCTCTCAAAGTCCTTCTAGAGGAGAGATGTCTCGTCGTCCACCTGGAGCATCAAGCTCCACCATCTGCCTGCTGCCGCGTGCAGGAGGCTCGCTGCGTGGATCACCATGAGGTCTGCTGGTGTCCTCACTAATCTGAAAACCCATACAACTGCCTCCAGCCAGTCCTCGGTGGCCTGAGGGTCCGTCTCCCCGCGGAACCTGGGCGGTTGCTGGCGTTGGAACTCATGCAGTTCACTAAGGCGATGTACATCGTCAGCGGCTGGGGCTGGTAGCGTCGGTGGATCGGAGGGTAAAGGTACCGCCGGTGCCTCTGCTGACAAGGAGCCCTGCACCGATGCCTCATCGCTCGGTGGGTTGTCATTACGCTCCACTCTCGGAACCCTAGCTGGCTGCCGTCATGGGGCCATCCTGAAAAGGAATAGGTGCGCCACGGTCAGAACTTTATACCTGGTGAGCTGACACAAGTAATCACAAAGAAAACTTGAACACACATGCAATTAATGTTTTCGTGCATTAAGTCGGAAATCAGAAGTCAGGGTCCTAGTGTACGGATACGTCGGCCGCCGCACCAACACTGGACTCCCTGGACTAATAACCACACCCAATACGCTGAACACTATTGCTTCACATAGAAGAATGATCAGAGTCTGCGGTAGAACTGAACTTCTCTAATACCAATTTGTCACGACCCGTCCTCGGGGCCAGTGTCGTGACTGCCCCAAGCCCGCCTTCCATAGGCCAGGGGCTGGCGACTAGCACCAAGGCGTAAATCCTGATAAAAAGGGAAGGCATTGCCTTTGTAAAGTAAACAACCATCACAGAGTAGGCAAGAAGAAAGAGTAAACACTAAGTAAAAACTGTAACAAGCTGTGCTGAAAGAAAAAGGGGTCGGAAATACAAGCCCAACTGTAAAGTACAACTTAAAGAGGAAAACGACAACTGAAAAGAAAAGCCGCATCGTCGAGCCGTCCTCTGGAAGTCCCACCTGAAGGGTGAGCACAGATAGCCTCTACAGCTCCTCGGTCCAGCCGCCCGCTCCGAGTACGTCCCGCCTAGTGGTCCACCTCCAGGTATCGTCCTGCTCCGCAAGCATCCACCACGATCAGCACTGTCCGTCGTCTGGAACCAACACAATGAAGTGCGGGCATAACCCGTTCAGGGGTGAGTATAAGCTACTCAGTAGGGACCCCGAGACCCCCGAAGGTCTCCCGAAATCCACAAAGGATAAACCAAAAAGGAAAGATACAATCACGAAGTAACAACCGACACTGCTTAGGTATATGCCCATACATATACCTAAGTCATCAATTCCCATTCGGCTCCAACATCCGAGCCCAAGAAAAACCCAATCCACACAGGAAAGAAAAACGTATACTCACATAGAATAGCACAACACAATCCACGAAGGAGAGAAAAAGTAATCCACATAGGATAGCTCAACACAATCCACAAAGGAAAGTAAACAGTAAATCCACCCAGGATAGTTCAACACAATCCACAAAGGAGAGTAAACAGTAAATCCACACAGGATAGTTCAACACAATCCACAAAGGAGAGTAAACATGATTCAGCTCACACAGGTATACTTCATCGAAAAGGTGAAAGGGATGATCAGATAAAGATACTGAATCATCTATGCTGGGACCCACTGAGGATGCAAGACCAGCTGTCTTCACTGAATCATCTATGCTGGGACCCACATAGGATACAAGACCAGCACAGCTGGGACCCACATAGGATACAAGACCAACACTCTTCATTGATTCATCTATGCTGGGACCCACATAGGATACAAGACCAGCACGGAATCATCTATGTTGAGACCCACATAGGATACAAGACCAGCACAGCTAGGACCCACATAGGATACAAGACCAGCACTCTTCATTGATTCATCTAAGCTGGGACCCACATAGGATACAAGACCAGCACTCTTCATCGTCACAGTCCACTGAGGATCTTTGCACAGTCGTCATCGTCGAAGTCACAGCCAGCACTAGGGTTCCCGCACACAGCAAGCTCATTCGAGAGGGTCCGCTCCATTTTCCGAGAGGCTGATACATCAACTGACACAAGGTCCAGAGTTGATGTATCCAAAAGTTCCGTATCGTCAACAGGAACTCAACGTCACAGACGGCGCATCAATCGGACGCCTGGTCTGAGAGTTTTTGGCTTTTCCGTCCCAGGGGCCCGGTTGGTTTCTAAGGCAAAACCAACCTGACCGTACTCCACCTGCGTCCAAACCTCAGGCGGAGTATGCCAAAAGATCCGTCTCACTTAGAGGAAAACAACAAAGTCGATGGCACATCAATCGGACGTCTGAAGCTCAAGATACGAGCGTTTCCGCTCCGAGGGCCCGGTTGGTTTCGTGTACAAACCAACCTGGCCGAACTCAAAGTATTCTGAAACCTTGAGTGCAATATACTGAAACGACCTTCTCGTTCCAAGGATTGTGTCGCAACTGACGGTGCATCGATCGGAGGCCCATAGCCCATGATATGGGCATTTGAACCAACTCAGTCCGAAAATAGGGGGTCTGGGCTCGGCCCGGCCCGTCCCAGTACCCCCTGGGTCGGCCGAACCGGGTCGACCCAGCCCGGGCGGCGACCTGGCCCGACGAACCGGCCTGGCCCGGAAGCCCGGCCCAGTCGGCGGCGCGGCGGCGCGGCCAGCCGCATATGCGCTGCGTGGGGGGGGGGGGGTGGGGGGGCACCCCCCCTTTTATTTCACTAACGGCGCAGCATTATGCCGCGCCTTTGATGAAAACGGCCCCCCACGTGGGGGCCCGCCGAAAATGACACCACTGGGGGTTTCAACCCCTGGTTTCTCCAGATCCCGGCCGGCCTAATGCCGGCCGTTTTATTTCTTACGCGGGACCCTCGGGTCCCGCCTTCTGGTCACCGGCAGCCGGCAAAGCCGGCCGCTTTTGCCGAGTCGTCGCAGCTCTTCTGCGGCGGGCTCCTCCGGCTGCTCCGCCACGGACCCTTCAGTCGTGGCTCTTTCTTGTCCGCCGG
Organism: Viscum album; assembly: GCA_963277665.1. Classification (NCBI taxonomy): domain Eukaryota; kingdom Viridiplantae; phylum Streptophyta; class Magnoliopsida; order Santalales; family Viscaceae; genus Viscum; species Viscum album. Next base: position 1,736,221,989 of record OY728157.1, on the reverse strand, counting down.
TGGCCGGTTTTACGGCCGCTCCTTCCAGCTATGCCGAGGCTCAAAGCCGCGGCCCTTGTTCGACTGGTGCGGCAAGACGGTGCCGCGTCCCTCCGCCGCGGCCCGACTTTGGCTGCGGTCTCTCCCGTCTTCAACGGCGCGGCGCGACGGCGCCGCGTTTCTTCGTCCCATCCCATACTGGCCGTAATTTCTTATTTTCCGGGCAGTGAAACGGCACCGCGTTACCCCGCTCCCATCCGCAACAATTACAATCACTAAGGGAGGAAGGTCGGCCGTGTTTGTGCGGTCCGACCTCCTTCCGTTAATCTGATAACAGGTGATTATTTAAAACAATGAAGAATGCCGGAAAAAGATATTCAAGAACACCAATGAAAACCCCTACCTCGTCAAGTCGTCGCACGCGCGTTCTTCGCGGAATTGACCGTCGCGGAACAAGTGGAGCGTCGCGTCGCGGAAGGGCGTCGCGTTGTCGCGGAAGGGTGTCGCATCGACGATCTCCGAGGATCAAGAAACAATAGATTTAATTAATAATAATTAAATTTGTGATGTTGTTATAACCCACAAAGAGATTTAAAAGAAGCGCAACCCCCTACCTTGTCGTTGTCGATCGAAGGTTGTCGCGGGGTTGGATTGTCGCGGAAGAACGTCGCGGTAGAAGAACCGTCGGTGTCGCGGTACTTGGCGTCGCATCGTCGATCTCTGAGGGCTCGGCATTCTTCGTCACCCTTCGTCGAAGTCCGGTGTTCTTCGCGTTCTTCGCGTTCTTCGCGAAGAAGGATGAAGAACTTGAGGTTTGTCAAATCCTCTCAACGAACAACACTTAAGTAGAAAAAGCGTTGGTCTTATTTTATTAACATGCCAACAAATGAAAAAGAGATAAGTAACGACCCATTAATTCATAGAATTAATTCAACGAATAAAACTGCCCAATTAAATGGTGCGTTAAGAATTTAAGAAAACACGTCAGTTGACTTTCATAAAAACGGGTTTTCGTGGGTGCGTTACTTAGGGGAAAAGAAACGGTGGGGCTCGTGCGGGCCCCACCTCACAAATATCCTACCAAGAGGGTAGGATATTTTTGGATAGCACCCTATCCACATCAACTCAGCTTAAACAGCTTGATGTGGTTTTAAGCGGCTTTAAGTGAAATAAAAATAAAATTGTCGCACAACGTTATTTTATTTCTTAACTTAAAACCCAAAAATTAAAAACCACAACCGAGCAAACGCAACTCCGAAAGAGGCGTTTCTAAGCAAATACCGATGCTGTGATTCCATCGATGCCCTCAGAATTCGATTCCGTTCACCGGTTCAAAAGTTAGAAAAACCCGATCGTTCGTTCACTGAACGTACCCAAGCCAAACTTCAGAAAAAGATTCCGGGCACACCGGTCCTTAGAATCAGGTTCCGTCAGAAGCTGCGTTCTTGTAAAATCCAAAGAAAATTAAGGAAATAAAATTTCCTTGAAATTTACGGGTCTTTACATGTTATATGTAAAAGGATTTGGTCTGTATAGTTTTAATTAGAGGAATGGTCTAGTTATTTTTGGAGATTAGGAATAGAGCACCTTAGTGAGAACCTTAAGGATGAGACTAAGTAAAAGAAAGAATTCCTAAATTTTGGTTTTATTGAGTAAGTGATTTATCAAGAAAATACATAACTTTCTGCATACGAGATGGTAGATGTGGCTTTGGAACATATGTTCCTAAGAGTGAAAACTCCGACAAGGAGTTTTAGGCTTGACCCGAGGTATCCTGGTACACGACAATGGGCTTTTATGCACTCTTGGTTATGAAACTCTCAGGTATAAGCTTTGGTAGATTCACAAGATTAGTAAAAATCATTATTTATGGAAAAAGAAAAATCCCAAAAGAGTATAAGTTAAGAAATAGATCGAGGATTACCTAGATTTAAACCTGGGGAATCACAAGTTAGGATATACTAATTCTTTATAAGTTTATCCTTTTATGTTCAAAGTTTCTTATTTATGCTCAATAGCTAAGTATTCAAGACCTCTAATTATAATTTATTTTTCTTAGTTAATGGCGGGAGATATATGAACATGTTACAACAACCAATGTGATATGAAATGTGAAGATTTCCATAATGATATACCTGATATGACGGGATCAGGTGCTCAAAACTTCATAGCAGGACTTGATCAACTAGCTTGAGTTATGAATAATAACTTGAATCAAAAGGAACACCATACTCCTCCAAGTAAAGAGAAATTGTAGTAGAATCATTCATATGGAAAATGCTCCCATGTTTAGTAGATCTTCTGATCCCCTCCTTGTGGAACAATGGAGTAACTTCATTGAAAATATATACTCCATCCTCGAGTACTCAGAAGAAGAGAAAGTTGTACTGGAAGTCTATCCTTTTGATGGGAAAGCTGATCAGTGGTGGACATTCATCAATAATGAAAAGTCTCAAGAGTAAATTGATTCCATGGATTGGAAGGAATTTAAGAGGATGTTTTTTAACAAATATTTTCCTCGAACCCTCTGTCTTAAGATTCAAAGAGAGTTCCTCGGATTCAAGCAGAAGGAAGATGATTCAATTGGGGTGTATAAAGAAAACATTAAAAGGATTTCAAGGTACGCCTCTGTATTTTTCATGAACACTGAAATAAAGGTGGGTCACTTCTTTAGTGCACTAAAGGCGATTATAATAAAAGTGTTGGAAATTCGAGACTTCAATAGTTATGAAGAGATTTTATGTTGTGTCCTCAAGGTTGAAATGGAGATTAGAGATTCTCTGTGGTCTTGTGAGCCCAATGAAAAGAAGTGGAAAATGGAGAACAACATCGGTGGTTGATCAAACAAATCCCATAATCTAAAGAAGCCTGACTTTTACCCTTGTAAAAGTTGTGGGAATAATCATCCTGGTAACTGTCTGAAGGGAACTATGAAATGTTTAAAATGTGGAAATTTTGGTCATCTGGCCAAGAACTGCCAAAGGGATATAAAAAATCTCACTAATGTTGAAGAAGATAAGAAGTTTCAGATCAACACATAGCCTGAAATGCAGTGTTACAACTGCAAGGAGCATGGGAATTATGAAAACAGTTTCCCTATGCTGAGGGTTGTTGGAGGAAATCAGCAATAACCACCAAGGAAACAAGGAATGTATTATTCAATCACTACTTTTTATGTGGATACAGACAAAAATGTGGTGAAAGTTACACTAGTTATTCATTAAAGAATAGAAAAAAATTCTATTTGATTCTGGTTCTATGAATTCTTTCATATCTTGCAAGGTTAGTAGAACTATTAAAACACCACCTCAGAATTTGGAGGAAAAGTTTTCTGTGAGAACAAAAAATGGGGAAATAACTGTGTCAATGGTTTATAACTCATCCCTGGTTAACGTTTGTAGACTGAACCTCCCAAAATATCTCGTCATACTTCCTTTAGTGGAGTTTGATTATATATTGGTCATGGATTGGCTATCTTTATAAAAATCCAACATCAAATGTCCGAGAAGGGAGATCAATTTTCACATCCTGAAGTATCCTCCGATTCTTTAAAAATGAAAGGATAAGGATGAGTCTTCTTTATAATATCCATATCAAGTGTGGATATAGTTTCTTTATGAGCAAGAATATCTTACTCAAATGATTTAGACAAAGGAGAGGATAATGCTTGAAGACATGCCCATCATGAGGGACAACACTGATGTATTACCTAATGAGTTTCATGGTCACCATCCTAACCGAGAGGTTGAGTTCTCAGTTGAACTTATCCTTGGATCTCTGTCTATCTCAAAAAAAACCTTACAGAATGGCCATTGTAGAGCTGGAAGAGATGAAGAAGTAGTTATAGAAGAATATGGATAAGGGTTTTATATGCCTGAGTTCTTCACTGTGGTGTACGCTAGTCCTCTTCTTCAATAATAAGGATGGATCAATGCGCCTCTGCATTGATTATCCTGATCTCAATAAAAGCACGATAAAGAACAAGTATCCTCTGTCACAGATAGATGACTTGTTCGATCAGCTTCATGGGGCCAGTTATTTCTATAAGGTGGACCGTCAGTTAGGATATCACCAATTAAAGGTGAGGAAGGATGATATTCCCAATAATTCCTTTTGAACGAGGTCTGAACACTATGAGTTAATAGTGATGCCCTTCAAACTCACTAATTCTTTTGCGATTTTCATGGATGTAATGAATAGTGACTTTAAAGATTACCTCAACAAATTTGTGGCAGTCTTTATTGATGATATTCTAATATACTACAAGAGAAAGTATGAACATGAGTAGAATTTGAATACTATGTTAATGACTTTGTGAAGGGATAAGTTGTATGTAAATTACAGTAAATGTGAGTTTTGGATAGTGGAAGTATCATTCTTGGTGCATTTTATCACCAGTAAATGGATATCTGTGGACCCTTCCAAGCCAAAGGCAATTGAAGAGTGGCCCATGCCAACTTCTGTAATGGAGATCCACAGCTTCTTGGGTCTATCTGGGTATTATAGACGATTCGTGAATAACATTTCATGATTGTCAAACCCAATGACCAAGCTGACACGAAAGGGGGTAAAGTTTTTCTGGACTCAGGAATGTAAAGACTGTTTCATGGAGTTGAAAAAGAGGCTTAACACTACGCCAGTACTCACACTCCCTACAAGTGGAGAACTCTTTGGGGTTTATAGTGATGCTTATAAGAAAGGCATAGGATGGGTGCTAATGAAAAATTATAAAGTGATAGCTTATGCATCAAGGTAGTTGGAAATCCATGAGAAAAACTTTCCCACGCATGACCTGGAGTTGGAGACTGTGATCTTTGTGTTGAAAATATGGCGACATTATCTCTATGGGGAGAAGTGTGAGATATATTCTGACCACAAGAGTCTCAAATATATATTCACACATAAATAGCTTAATATTCACCAGCAAATATGGATATAGCTCATAAAGGATTATGACGGCTCAATCCACTACCATCCAGGTAAGGCAAACTATGTAAGAGATTCTTTAAGTAGAAAGGATCCCACAACTTTATCAATGATGAGAATTGAAAAGGATCCAATCTTCTTAGATTTGAAAATTATGGACATGGGAATCATTAAGGAAGGAACATCATCAATCCATTCTCAAATGATTTCTCAACCATCCCTCTTGGAGAAAATAATGGATTCTTAATGAAAATATGTGGAACTTCAGAAAAGGGTGGAATTTATCAGAAATGGGGAATAATCCGATTAAAAATTGAGGATGAAGGAGTTATAAGATTTGGGACACGATTATGTGTATCATCCAATACCGAGTTAAGGAAGTAGATATTGAATGATGAACATAGCTTGACATTCTCTATCAACCCAGGGAGCACAAAGATGTATCGAGATTTCCAAGATAACTTTTGGTGGGACATTATGAAAAGGGAGATTACTGAATATACATAAAAGTGCCTGGTATATCATAAATTTAAGGCTGAGAGGCAAAATTATAAGGTGATAATGAAACCACTACCCATACCTGCATGGAACTAGGAGAACATTACTATGGACTTTGTCACTGGAATTCCAAGGAAATCCAAACTAAACAATGATATATGGGTCGTTTTGGATCATCTTACAAAGAAAAATAACTTTATCACGATTTGAGAGGACTTCTCATTGGATAAACTTGCACAAATTTACATCAATGAAGTGTTAAGGATGCATGGAGTACCATTATCTATTATATCCAATCGTGAGTTGAGATTCACCTCAAAGTTCTAGAAAACTCTCTAACATGCTCTAAGCACTAAGCTAAACTTTAGTACGGCCTATCATCCTCAAACTGATGGAAAATCTGAGTGAACTATTCAGAAACTGGAAAACTTGTTGAGAGCGTGTTCTATGGAAATCAAAGGAGGATGGAACTAATATCTTCCACGGGTTGAATTATCCTAAAACAACAGTTTCCAATCGAGAATCTGAATGGAACCATATGAATCCGTTTATGGGAAAAGGTGTAGAACACCAGTGTGTTGGGATGAAGTCGATGAGCGTAAGATGCTAGGACATGAAATGGTTGAAGAAATGGTGGAGAGGTGAAATCAATTCAGAATCATATCAAGGCATCCCAAAGTCGATAGAAAAGTTATGCAAAAAATAATCGATGAGAACTTGAGTTTAAAGATGGAGACATGGTATTTCTACACATATCTCCATGGGAAGAAGGTCATGAGGTTTGGAAAGAAAAGGATTGTAAGTCCCAGGTACATCAGCCCCTTCGAGACCCTTGATCGAGTCGGAGTTGTGGGCCATCGAATAGAACTTCCACTTACCATGATGAAAGTACATTATGTCTTTCATGTATCTTTATTAAGGAAGTACATACCAGACCCTTACCATGTACTCTCTTCAGAGGTGGTACAGTTGGAGGATGATCTTTTATATCAGGAGCAGCCAATGAAGATCCTGGATCATAGAGACAATGTTCTATGAAACAAGACTACTCATTTGTCTAAGGTGTTATAACAAAACCATAAGTACGAAGAGGCAACATGGGAACTGGAAGAAGAAATGAAGGAAAAGTACCCCCACATATTTTTATCATAGAATGTAAAATAAAATTTTGAGGGCGAAATTTATTTAGGGGGTAGAATGTAATGACCCAATGTTTTATAGATGTGAATTCCTTTCTTATAAATATGTCATAAAATCACATGAAAACACAAAATAATGAACTACTAAGTGTTATGTGACCTTTAAACATAAGTTCTCACTTATGTGTTTGGAATTTGGAAAATCTAACATACACTGTTGCAATCAGTATGTTATTTGGAGTCCATTAAGAAAAACATAATTTTTGGTGAATACTAAACTATCCTTATGAATTGTAACATACCCTTAAGAATAGTGTTATACCATAATGAATAGTAACATTACCTATGATAATATATAAATAATATTGAAGTTGAAAGTACGATATACGTATATTTTAGAATAACAAAATGAATATTTTAAAACTAGTTTATGATAATAAATTATGATTTTAATTAAATATTAAAATAATCATATTTAGAAATTTTTTTTTGAAATATTGTATTCATTTTTGGATTCTACACATCAAAAAATTGTTATGGTGAATTTTTGTGATTTTTCTAAAATACTTGAATTATTGATGAATAGTAAAATTTGATAATTTACAATAAATGCTAAAACCTTAATTTCAGCATCATGCTTGAGTCATGGATGATGTAAATGGACTTTATTTCGATGTCACATGCATTTATTACCATTATTGGTCATGTAATACTTACTATTACTTGTCTTGTGAAGACATAATAAACTAATGATTAAAAATTTATGAAAAACCTCCTCCCATTCATTATAAACCCCCCCTCACTTCCTCTTCACTTCACTACTCTCAATCCTTGTGCCTTACCAATATTATGGTCGAATCTATCCCAAATATCCTCCCCCATGTCCAAAATCCGCTATCATATTTAAAATAACAAAAACTATCCTTTTAATAGGTTCTCAAAGGAGGAAGTCTCAAGAGGTAAATTCATCATTCCAATTCCTTCATTTCATTTAGGTTCTTTTATTTTTTTGTTTCTTTCCTCACCTCCCTTCACATAAATAGTATGATAACTCCAGTAACATACATGTACTGGAATGTTTTTATGCTAATGGGATATTTCATTATCTTATCTCCTTTACCCACCTTTTAATTGGAAGAAATGAATGAACTATTTAAGATGCGCTAATTTAGCACATTCAAGGACAACAATTTACCAATTTCAATTATCATATTTAATTCAGGTAATGAAACCATTTGTGTTATGGTAGAACTAGATAATTGTATATGTAATATATCCTATTTTTTGGTTCTTTAATCATTATTTAAAAATGGTATTAAGTTATAAATCAAGACATGTTATTTGTAATCAAACCCATCGATTAACAAAAATAGTTGTCACTATGGTTTTATATAATAACTTAACTTCACTGTAATTAAAAAAATTAAATTTAAAACCATTTAATCTTACAGATGTTAAATAATATAATATAAATTCAATTCTAGATGACCAATTTCATCGTACATGTTTATCCAAACATGAATATAAGTGAACCGGTCATTAAAACCTAGTAAACAAACGAGTCTTTATAATGAAATTGACCCTCATAACCAATCAAAACAGTTATAAATAAACATAATATGATTATACTAAACCAATTAAATATAAAATTGGTTATGGAATTATTAATTAATGTACCTAATTTTTTTATTCAGGTCGTTAATTACAAGTGGAGAACACCAACAAATTTAAGGCAAGGAATCCTCTCCATTTTAGTTTTAATCAAGATTTCCCTCTATGCTATGCCTTTTTATGTGTAATAACAAATGATGTGGTATTATTTCTCAACACCCCAATACTTCCATCATATTTTATAATTTATGATAAACCCATTATATCTCTCATTAATCCCTCTTACGTGCACCTAACACCATGCCGACAATCCGTAACAAAATCTACCCAAACCTCATTTGTCCTTTCAGGTTGTCTTTTCATTATTTTTACCAAAATGGAGTTATCTTATCTATTTGTGTGAATCTTCGAAATTCTTTATAGATTTAAAAAATTCTGTTATGAATACCCTTTCATCACTCTATTTCAAGGATATACATATTTTTAAATTATTCCTTCCTTAGAACATTCTGATAAGAAAACATGTTTTAAGGGAACTTGCCGAATTTTTACCCAATTTCATGTGCACTATATCCTCTGTTTTAATCCACTGTTGTCTTCATTAAATCATTATTTTTGTTATTAAAACCTTATTTGTTAGATTCAGGTTTTATATAAAATATTTTCCTCATTTCTATTTTAAAATCTCTACATTAATTTCCTTAAAACCGCACAAAAATGTTCTAATGCTAATGTTTCGCAAATACAGTTCTTATATGTTGTCACTTATATTTGACACCACATACCATTTTATAAGCCTATTTTACTTTATTAACATCCATTTATGTTCTAAAAAATTTCATTCATGGACACTTTCATGATACTCCCATTGGTTATTCTCTATATCATGATTGTGGTACCCGATTCTTTCTGTGGGTATCCTTATGTTTATGTATGGTTGATTATGTATGATTATTTATGTGGAAATAATATTCATGAAAATTTTGAGATTGGTTCACCCAGATAGCGTTACAATTCATTGGGTAATGTTATGTCTCATGAGATGTAATGGGAAACGGGATTGGAGGTTAGCCTTGACCTGTACTAAAATGGGAAACGAGATTGGCAGTTAACCTTAACGCGTACTAAAATGGGAAACAGGATTGGAAGCTAGAATTGACCCGTACTAAATACATGTTTTACGATTATTCCACATTTATATGATTCTATGTTTATATGATCACATGATTATATGATAGGATTTTATATGTTCCATGATTTGGATATCATTATGTCACGCCTCCTAACTCATGTTCTTAAGACATATCCTTATGTTCATTCCCTTACTGGGATTTTCATCTCATCCCTTTCTTCATGTGTTCCCCAGGGTACCCTATATAGATTCAAGGGATCAAATGAAGTTATGAGATCTTTATAGAAATTAAATAAATAAGTTTTTTGAGCCCCATGTTTTATGTTTTATGTACATAGTCTACCAAGAAAAAAAACTTAACGATCCTTGTCCTGTACACTGTGTTTAATTATGCTTAAAATAATGTAATGTTTTATGTAAAAGAATTTGGTCACTATAAATTTAATCAATAATCTGATAATTGAATTCATCCATATATTTTATGATGCGAAAATATCATAGATAACAAAAAACTAAATCAAAATTAAGGCAGTTCTTAATTATTGGATTTCATTTCTAAAGATCATGGAAACCTATACTATCAAGATCTATCCTACATATAGTTTAAAACTAAAGTAAGAAACACATTTAATTTTTGGAACTTATTTTTCTCATGATATCTTATCAATGTATTGAGGAGCTATTTTATGTTTGGGCCCCACCCATCAATGAATTTCCAAAGAATTTCTCATATCTTGTAATCGATTAAACAATATTCCTTTTCAAAAATTCATATTTAATAGAATATATGTATTTATCAATAACTCTACAGTTAAGCAAATAACTGTCAAAGTAGACACTATATTTAAAAATGGTATATTGTTCAGGAAATGAACATATCCCTGATAAGTGATATGGATAAATAGGGGAAATTCAATGTTCAAAGATCATTAAAACATAAATATTTCAAGGGGACTTATAAAATAATCAAGGAAGGTAATGTTAACACTATCCTCAGAAAATTCAATAAAAACCCATTTAGAGGAAGAATAAGGACAGTATCAATAAAACATATTCCTAGTGGAGTAAAATAAAGGGTTGTTGTCATTGACGAATAGAAATAGTTTAAAAATATTTTTTAAAAATATTCTTAAGGAAGATACATTTTTTATTTTGAGAAAAACTTTTAAAATATTTTTCTTTGAAAATAAATTTTAAAAAAATTTAATTTAAAAATATACCATTAAATTTTGAAAATGAAGCTTTGCAGTAATGACGGTGGGTAAATCCATACATGTTATACAAGGTAAAAAGAACATCCCTTTTGTATGGTAACAAGTTTATAAAAGTACCTTGTTTGGAAAATGAAAAGTAGATTCCTTTGAAAACATGTGTTAAATAAAAATGGGTAAAAATATATTAAATATATCTTTTTGTAAAGGTTTAAAAAATTAAAAACATTTTTAGAAAATATAGTTTTTAAAAGAAAATATGTTCTCCGACTAATTAGTGAAATGAAGTCAGGTTTTCTTAAAAACATTTTCTAAAACATTATAAGGACCAAAGCATAGAGAAATAGTAATATTAATTGAAAAAGTTAATGAATAACTATATGAGATTAAAAATAATGGTTTTATTAAATAATTATCAAATAATTTCCTCTAATGGAAATTCAAGTTTAAACAGTCCTGAATAAAATGATTTTTTGAAGTAAATCCATGCAAAGGCCATAACATAGATGTTATAAGTAATCAAGGAATATTATGATTGTATCAACTTTAAATCCAAATAAAATAATTTGAAATACAAAAATAAATGTTAAAAATTTGTGACACACAAAATCTAAGAATAATAATGACAATGATGAAGTAATATGACCCAATGAAAAGAAATTGGGTTATGAAATATTTACCACATGGTAATTTTACAATAATGATTTATTCATGTTAATAGATGAAAATGTGTAAATATGTACACCATATATAATAAATTAGGCAACAAAAAAGAAATTATGCCTCAAATAATGGAAATTGAGGCAAAGTCCCTTACAATTGTGCTAAATATTGAATTGGAACACAAAAAATTAATAATCATAAAATGAAAATTTTAAATAATGTTATATATAAAATAATTCATGATATTTTATATTAGTAGTGTAATTAGGTACATCACACAAAATACTTAAGTTGTGTTAATGACATTTGCATCATGAAAAGAAAAGTGACACATATTTTCCTTATCGTGTGTTTCTTTCAGGTGAATGTATTTTATCTTCATACATAGTGCTTTTAATAATGTTACTATCTTATTCTAGATCCATATTAATATTTATTATATCATATATGATCTTATTATAATATATTATTACCCATTTTTTAGTTATATTTCATTATATTCACTATTATGGGTGTTAATTTCCCAGTTTCTCAAGTAAGTTATGAATTATAATTTGTTGTTCCTATTAATTTGATCAATATTTAATCACCTAAATAAATTAAAAAATTATTTAATTATCATTAAAATTAGTTATATATGTATTTATAATAATCCATAATATTTTTAGATACGAAATGAAATGAATCGTTCAAGGATATGGTAGGTCGTACGTACACATGAATGCTACTTCCATTTCATTTTTATGATTAAAAGAATGAAAATTAAGTGATATATAAATATATTTATATTATAATTTAATTATATGATTTATTTCATATATGTAACATATTTTTATTAAAACCATACTTTATATATTCCATGTACATCTTGAATGAATCACATCGCTTTGAGGTTGTAGTCCACACTTCCACAAATGATGTTATCATATTCTGGAAAAATAAAAAAATTAATTAATGTGTAACATAAAACATAAAGAAGCATAAATAGAGAATATATATCATATATATAATATGAATCGTACATAAAAATAATTTCCATCATAATTCCCAACAATGATAGGTGGTAAAGGGAAAAAATGACATCGTTTCACGAGGCGGTATTTCTTCTACACAAATGATAAGTTCGTTACCCATTTAATGGAAATGGGAGTAGGTGTAGGTTTAAACCTTAACATAAAAACAAATAATTAAATTGAGGATACTAGTGATATTATATAATCTTATAATGATAAGAAATTAAGCGTTGGAGAAATAAATAAATCATAAAGGCATATTGAAGTCTTTTACATAATTTTCAGGTAACTTCTTTTGGTTTATAACAAAAGGATTCCTTGCATGGATTTATTCACAATGTGAGGATTCTAGTATTATGTGAGGTATTTTGAGTATCTATCATGTAATATTTTGTTTGATCCAATGTGTATTTATATGTGTGAGTAAGTGGGAAGTTTGTGTTCCTTTTCATAGAGGTGGAGGAGTGACATTCTTGTAAATTTTTGGAAAGGGAATTAGACCCATGATTTTTCTATATCAATTAAATCCAATAACTTTAAAAATTATATAAATGGAAATATAGGGTATAAATATGGAAATAAAGTGTCTTATATTAAAGTTTATAGGTCATTTTAATCCTTATGTTTAGGTTTAGTCCCTTATAAATTTTAAATTTACCTTAGTCGTTGAAATTTATTTTAATTACATTCACTAATATTTTTTGGTAAAAAATGAGTTGAACTTATTATAAATTATAAATTTACCTTATTAAAAAATTAAATCCATTTTGAAAACTTATAATCACATAATTGGAAGAAATTTCATTTAAACATAATCCCGTAGGAGGGATGAGAAAACATGCTTTTAAAGTAAAAATGATTAAAAGATTTAGATGTGTTTATATGAAATATCAATCTAAAATTGGTTCCAATGACCAAAATTGGATTAAATTTTACATAATTGATCTAATAATTCTTTAAAACTAATAAAAAATATAATTTATTCCTATAAATAAATTAGAAAAATAAGCAGTTTTGAATTAAAAATCAGTATTTTTCATTATTAATCAAAAAATGAAACCCCTCATAAAAAAATTCAGCCTAAACTAGTTTTTACATTTTCATTAAAAATGGAGTTTATTTTAACACATATTATTTAAAAAAGTTCAAAAAATTTATTTAAATTCTGTTCTCCATTAAAAGGTTGTAATAGTACCTTTTTAAATATATATATTTTTATGTATAATACTGGGTTTGATGTTATTTTATGCTTATCAAATCTATTTGATGAATGTTAAAAATATTGTTTTGAATATATAACATATATATTACATTATTATCACTCATTAATTTTAATTATTATAATTTAACAGGAAAAATAGCCTTGTGATCATAAAAATTGTTTTCAATGAAAACATTTCCATTGTATTAAATTAGTTCTTATATTCATTTCTAAATAATTTGTAACCAATGAATTTATTTTATATTTTTTTAAATTATAAGTTTTCATAACCTAGTTAATACTATTAATAACAACTAATTTAGTGGACAGGTTATATCTTATTTTTTTAAATAATAATATTTTAATAATATATTTTTGTTTGTTAAAACTAGGTCTTGCGTGTAACACAAACTATCAAATAACTCTTTGTTGAATGTGTAACCAGCTAACTCATTATTTATTTCATTATAAAATATATCATTGATTGAATTTATTTAATATTGTAATCATATTATAAAGTATAAGGATATTATAATATCTTATAAACTTGGTGTTTCATGGAATACTCACTGTTGAATACAAAGTTATTACTTTTGAATTTCAGGGCGTTACAGATATTTTTACCAAATTCAGTTCATGTGTCAAAAACCAATTTGGTAGGTCAACTATCGTCAAAGGGGTAACTATATAAACATATCCAAAATAATAATCATGAAATAATTATCATATTTATACATCAATTATAATTTTAAAATTAATAGTGAAATATGGTAAGGCAAAATGAACCAACGTTATAATCATGAAGATGGTAGGATGCACGTACACATGAGTAAAGTTTTGATTTTTCAATAATCATTTTGGATAGAATGTAAGTAAAATTTTAACTTTCTAGAATTATAATTATATCATAAATTCTATATTATTTAATCATATATACTTATATATATAATTATCGGGATGTATAAAGAATCACATCATGTTGAGGAGGTGACAATAAACACATCCACGAATGGCGTTATCACTTTTAAAGTGTGTTAAAACGGTAATAAAGAAAGTGCTATATTTTATTTTAGAATTTATAATTAAGTCATAAATATAATATATATGCATTTTATGTCACATCTGTTTAATGAAACCAATAAATAATAAATTCCATCTGATGTTTGAACATATCACATCGCTTTGAGGAGCCGGTAGTCCACACGTTTAAAAATGATATTATCATATTTACAAAAAAATAAAAAGCATGAAGATATGTATTATATAATAATTAAAGAAATATGAATGAAATATAAATATAATATATATCATATATAAATAGTGTGTTAATCATAAATTCCAACCATGACAAGTGGTAATGGAAAAATTAATGACATCGTTTTGTGAGGCGATAGTTTTCCATACACACAAATGATAAATTCCTTACCTATTTTATAGATGTGTCTGTAAGTGTAGGTCAAACCCTTGAAATAAAAACATATCAGTATATTTAGTGTAGATAATTTATTATATAATCATGGAATAAAAATAATTTAAATATTTAATAAAGGAATAAAACAAAAGTCGTCGTTGATGAATGTTACCTCTTTTTTGGGTAACTCCCTTTTGTTCTCAACACTGAAATTCCTTGGATTTATTTCTAACCAAATTGAACCTCCCAGGATGAGTGTAGGTATTTTGGGAGCATATTTGGGTAGACTTTTTATGAGATAAAGGGATTTAAAAGGCTGATGATGTGGGATGGGTGATTCCCTTTTTATAGTGGAGGAGTGATATTCTTCTAAATATAAAAGGTAAACATTAACGAGAGATCCCCCTTACATAATGTGCCTCTAATAATGATAAAAATTCTAGATAGTGTATTTTATGGTCAAACTATGGCCATAAAGTTTTTTTACATGTGTCTATGTCTTATTGGTCTTTAAGTTTATGGTTTATTCCCTTGTTAAGCTTAATTTTACATTAGTCGCTATAATTTATTTTAATTGATTTTACAAATTTTTTTGTCAAAAAACCAATTTGAATTTATTATAAATTATAAATTACTTATATTAAAAATAAGGAATCCATTTATCCAAATTCCAATCATATAATTGGTATAAATTAATTTAAAACCAATCCCACATACTGGACGACAAAGTGAGGTTTTTAAAGAGAAAATGTTCAAAGGATTGAAAATTTTTTATATCCTATATCATTGTGAAATTGTTCCCAATGAACTAAATTGGATTAATTGATATAAAATATCTATAAAACGACTTTATAAATTTAAAATATAATATAATCATATAATTTATTGAGATGAAAAGTCAGTTTTCAATTAAAATCCAATATATTTCATTATTCATCAAAAAATGAAACTTCTCAGAAAAATCCCAAAATCCTCCGAAACCAAAATTTTCAGGTTCTATTTCAAAAATGATGTTTATTTTTTCAAATAAAATTTATAAAAGTCTAAAATTTTAATTTTAAAAAAAATCCATTAAAAGGAGACAAATTTTCCCTTTTAGGAAAATACCATTCTTACGCATAAAATTTTATTTATTTTTATCTATAACTATCAAATATTTTTTATGAATTTAAAAAATATTTTATTGAATATATAATATATAAAATACATTAAAGTAATTCAATAATACTAATGAATTTAATTTATTGCAATAAAATGCCTTCGGAAACATAAAAATAGTTCTTTATAAAAACATTTCCTATATATTCAATTGGTTTTTATATTCATTTATATTTCGTTGGTAACCAATTAATTAAAAAATATATTTATAAATTACTTATTCTTAGTTATAAACATCAATTTTATGGATGTGTTTTGTCTTGTTATATAATTAATAATATCATTATAACATATTGGTGTTCGGTAAAATTCGGTCTTCTATGTAACACAAACTACCAAAAAAAGTAATTATTATGTATAATGTAAGATAAAATAGTGTTAAAAACATTAAAATATATATTATATATTTATTTAAAATATAAAACATATCATAAATTCATGGGATGTTTTATTCTTTTCTACACTTGGGGTTCCATGTCATACAATCTATCGAATAAAATTTACTTTTTCATAATTTTCAGGATGTTACATTCTTCTCACCTTAAATAAACTTCATGCACACAATTTTAACATGATATTGATAGTAGAGGGTTTGATATTATAAAATACTATTTTTAAATTTCCACATAATAAATAGGGTTAATAACAGATCTTCTTAATAATAATGGAAGTAAAATGTGAACACCACCACAAAACTAGGATTTCAAATCGGAGAAAATTAGTGGAAACAAGGATGTGGAAGGGAAATATAACTATCATGTTCTGATGGGGAGTGATAGAGAACATGTTCAGATGAATGTTGATGACCAAAAATCCTTAGACTATAGTTATGAAAAATATTAATGATATCAAAGAAAAGGATAATGATTGGATAATATTTTTATTTCAAGACCAATTTTTCTAGAGTTGAGGAATTCATTCACTCTATTGGAATATAAGGAAATATAATTACTTGATGTGTTTCTGTTTCATAAGAATAATATTAACCTTTTTTGTTTCTTGAACTATTTCTACGTTATCTCAAAGAAGATTTTGGGTCATAGGGTGAAGTAATACATCAATCTATAAAACCCTATACAAACTTCAATACAAACCATTTTATAAATGGTTATCCTAATAAAACTAGAAAGTATTATGAACCAAAACATTAAAATTGGTTCTAAGGAAGTTATGAGTATCCAATTTAATTTATCCATATCAATCAACTCTTTATCCAAGAATCATTTTCTTAAAATTAGTAACATAGTAATGGATAAATTTCATTTAAAAATCTATTTTCCCAAAAAATTAACTTAATACTAAATCACATTTCTTGGTAAAATTCAACATATAATCTCAAAACCATAATGAAATATTATTTCCATAGAATCCCTATATATTTAATAATTATTATAATCATGACATTATTGATAAAATAATTTTACAAAATTACTCAAGGATCCAAATACATAAGCACATTAATCATTCCACTTCAACTGTATCAATAAAAAAAGACCAAAATTGATCCCTTAGCTTCTTCTGAGGTATATTACCATTATGTTTGGGGAATTTATTCATGTTATGACCAATATACTTATATTTGAATCATTTATAATGCATTAACCCTAGTTACCCAGAGTAGGTTCATTATTATATAACATTTTCATGATCATAAGGAAATCATGTCCCAAAAGACCGATCAGTTTAGTAACCTTGGAAGCACTAGATACATTCATAATTCTTACATTACATCATAAAATAAAAACATCAAAAACATTTTATCCCCTTTTCAACACACTTAAATCCTTATCTTATCCCTATAGATCAACCATAAAATACTTCTTCACAACCTGAGAAAAATAAAACATAGAAAGGGGTGAGCTCAGATGCTTAGTAAGGATAACAATATAGCGGAAACTTTCATAAATAAAGAAAAACATTTTAGGTAATGTATAAGAATAAAACAAAATACTTTTAAACTTGAACTTCAGCTTAATATGTCCAAGATAAAATCAAATAATTCCATTTACTTATTCACATGGATATTCTACTAGTCGAATAATCACATGCAATATCAATAGCCACTTTCATAATGATGGAATGCATAATGCCAGACTTCATAACCACATAGTCAAGGCCTTGTGCCAAGACTAAAAATAAGAGTTTTTCAATGCCTTGTTCCAAGACACTAGTTTTCCTCATGAGACCTATTGATACATCAAGAATCTATAGCGGGATCCACCCGTCACATACTAAGTCCAATGCATTCCTAATATAAAAAATATTAAACATAACATAAACATTTGTATTAAAACTAGAATATGAAATGCCAATAATTTATCCATAAACTATGAATGGAATGAAATAACACATCTACAATCAAACATATCACATAACATTTAATATAATGTGGAATTATTGTATCATAATAAATCAATTTCAAACAAACTTGAAATTCATAAAAGGATGTTGACATAGATGAAATCAAAACATTTTTAGAGAAATATATCTTTCTATTTTGAAAAAATTTAAAAGTCATGTAATTATAAAAGAAGACATTTATTTTTGAAAATATTCTTATAATCTTGTAAGGGATTCTTTGACGTTGTTATAACGGTGGAAAATAGTCACACCCCCTGTATAAGTTAAAAAAAATTCTTACTTTAATTTTGTCGAAAAGGTCATAACGTACCTTATTTGGAAAATGACTGAAAGATTCCTTTAAAAACATTTAAGGTCAAATAAGGGTACAAATTACTTTAACCCATTTTATATTAAATAGTAAAAATTTTTGAAATAAATTTTTAAGATACATGGATGTGGATGATAAAGAGGTCCCAGTAGATGATTACATATAAACAAAATCAGATGATGAAGAGATTGTAGAATTTACCCTTACCTTGTAAATTTATTTGGTCGAGGGTAGGTTAACCTCCAGTATAATGTTGAAATAATTTTTATTAAATTATAAAATAACCATATACATTAATATGATATCATATATGATCTTCTAATATTTCTTTGTTAATTATATTTTAGTATTATCGTCATTTCGGGTGTTAATTGATTCATTTTCCTTTATATTATTTTTTAAGTGAGTCATGTTTGTTATATATGGGATGTATATTATTCATATCCATAATTATATCAAGTTTTTGAACATTATTTTTAATCATTAAATGAAAATTAGTCTTCAATGGTTATGATGGGGAATGAATCTCCTCGCGTTTGTGGAGACAGTAACCCGTACGTACGCACGAGCAAAAATATCAGTCTTTTGATAAAAAAATAATATATAATTGGATGGTATATCATATATACATAATAATTATCATGTTATATTTATTATTTAAATCATTTATACTCATTATTATATCAATCCAAAAAAATGTATTGAATAACAACAACACCACGATGTGGAGACGGTAAGCCGTACGTATACATGTATATTGACTTTATAATTCATATAATGGATGAAATAATTAATAGGGTTGTACCATTTTTATAATAACATCATAGTATATAGAATATACTATAGTTATTATTTTTTAATGGAAACAACAAATAAAGATGAAGTGGAAGAAGAAAAGAACTTGAAAGAGGTGATGAAATATTTACCTCTTTTTTGGGTTCTTCCTTTTGATTTGATCAAATGATATCCTTAGGTTGTATTTAGGACAAATGTAAGGCCTATAAGATGAAGGTAGGACAGTTATTAGGATATTTGGGTAGGTTTTGGCCGATCCAAAAGGATTTTAAGGTGTGAATTGTAGATAAGTGGAAGTGCCCTATTATAAGAGGGGTGAGGGGCACCTTAGGAAAATCATAAAATATTAATTTATAATAAAATCAAATTATGTTTTTAATGGCTTAAAAGTGATTTATTTCAAGGATAAGGTGGTTATGGGTAGAAATAATCTCAACAAACAGGTTTTAGACATATTTATGTCACCATATTAACTTTATCATTTAGATTTAACTCTAAGTTAAATAGTTTGACATTTACCATGTCTCTTTGTATTTTTGAATTATATGGTTAATAAAATTATAATAAACATACAAGAGAACCCCAAGTGGTTCATTAATGATATACGTATCATTATATAAGTCCTTTGGATGATAATCACATTTTTAGGAATATTATATATATTAATAATATAATATTTTTTTTCAAAACTGTTTTAGGTGAATTTTAACACTATTTAATAAATGATTTTTTTAAAGTCATAAAAACATTATTAATTCTCACTAAATTAATTTAATAAATCCAAGCATGTCATATTAACCTATAAAATTTGGGTATGAAATCAAAACGTTTAAATTATATGTATTTTAACATTTATAATACCATTTATTTGATTCTTTCATGAATAAGGAAAATACTGCATCATGATTGTGCCATAAATAAATTTAATTACTAAATGTCTAAAAATTATAAATAAAATAACATCATGTAGGAAATATTTTTAGTTTTATAATGAATATTTATATTCTAAGATATAACATATATAACCTTATGAAAAATATTTTTACTAAAAGATATATACTTATGTCATTTTTGTATTTACTTTAACTTAATTAATAAAAATTGTCATTATCACTTAAAAGTGGCTCCATGGGGTCCCAAAATTGACCCAAGGATGTCCATGGTCGGACATGTATCAGATAATATCATCAGGACACCTTTTATGGTAATATTATAATATTATTTTTTACCCTTATTTACCGAATTTACCCTTCAACCGTGGTAAATAAAATATTTACGGAAGTAATTATTCAAAATGTATAAAAATAAAAAGTATCTATTTACAAAATTTAGAACTCCTGATTCTAAATATGGAATCCATTTTTCAAAATTCAAAACATAGAAGTTGAAAAAATTAATTCAAAATTAATTCATGGTCAAAACAAAAATCTTGTTTTTATGAAATAATAACTATCAAATGTTTGACACTTGTTTATGTCTAGTTTAAATGTGAAATTATGTCCAATGAACACCATTATATTAAATGGTAAAAATATAATATTTTAAAACCACTAAATATTATAATCTAGCACTATAAATTATTTTGATTAAAAAAGTTGTTTTTAATTAAAGTTTAGTGTTTTTTACTATTCATCAAAAATGGAATGTTTTTAGAAAAATTACAAAAATTCACCCTAATCTAACATCGATATTATGAATCCAAAAATGATTTCTATTTTAAAAGATAAAATTTTTAGATTTTCAAAATTTTGTTATTACTATTCATATCGACTACATTAATTGGTCACAGTGTGTTAGAATCTCGAAGGTACGTACAATGGAAGCTATTGCATTGTTCAAAGGGAAACATACCATGGAAGATTGAGGTGTTACATCATTGAATAGTGTAATTTTCTTTTTTTCCCTTGTAATAAAAAAATTTAGGGAATTTTTATCCACACTTATACTAAATTCTAATTCCCATCATGAAATTACCGAGGTGTTTCTTTCCTTAGTTATCACATGTAGGAAAATCATTCATTATTTTATTCACCTTATCCATTTTTTATCTTCCATCCCCTTCTTTTCTAGCTACCCATTCAAGAAAAAATACATAGATAATTATTTATCTATCTTGATAGAACATAAAACTATTTCGTCATATAATGAACATTTTTTAGAAACCAGTGAACTTTAATGAAATGGATTAGAATTAAAAATGAAATGGTCAATCTTGCACTATGTGTTCTATATGTAATCCATTACATACCTAGATAACCTTGTAAAGGTTGATTCAAACTCTACAACACTTTTTATATCCTTTTTATTTAATCTAATCAACATTATCTTCATCTATGTTTGTTTCTCTTGAGGAAAATATGTTTTAAAGAATTTCTCCTTAAAATAATTACATTCCATCAGTTCATTTTCCTCTTCCTCTATAGTATTCTGTATAAAGAACCACCATTGATCATCATAACCCTTGATAAAACACACTATAGCTCTAACATTTTCCCTTTCACCACATCTCAAAGGCATAAATATCCTCTACAGAGACTTAACCCATTAACCAGCTATAATAAGATTAGTAGTCCCACTAAATGATGGGGGATTCTATCACATGTTGTGATCCAGCAAAGTATAATCTCATTGTGGAATAGTTTTCTCCATTGGGGAATTGTTGTTTTTCATAACCTGATTAAGCCAACCAACAATATCCATTACTCTTAATTTAATGGACACATATGTGATTCTATGATATTATTCAAAGTATATCTCAGTTTTATGTTTCCTAATCAGTGTTTTCTTAAATCTAGTTATCATGGTTTCTATTAAACTTCCCTTAATCCCAATGGTAGTGACTCGACCCCGGTAACCCTGTAGATAGTGTCTTTTTTTATTAAATCGTAATTATTATAAGGAATCAAATACCGAAAAACCAAATTGTTTAGTTGTCTTGCTAAACCAAAAACATAAATGAGTCTTTTATTAAACATGAATACACCAATTAAAATATATATATACATTATTTCAAGGATAACTTTATTCCCACCTATCATATTCTTATATATCTTTCTTAGTAAGCTTCTTGGATTCCTAGGGAAATGAAACAAATTCAGGGTGATCTCAAATTCTCAGTAATGGTTAAATATAGTTGAATAAATAATGTAACCTTGAGAATAATCAATATTAAAAGGTAAAAGAAACTGAACAAATATTCCATTTAATCAATAAAATGATAAATAAAAGAATCCAAATATTTTATCATAGTGAAAATATTCTATATAATAATAAATTAAATGAATGGAATTCTTATCATTGGACTCCATGTTTCCCACATACATGGAACCTCAACCATCATGTCCTTTCACAAGATGGTTTAAAACAAACTAATTGTAAACTGATTTGGTTTGGTCCACATTAACTCTACTAGGAAGACCTTTCACTGTATTTTTTAAAACATAGTGGTTACAAAAACGAAGGGATTATCCAAAAATGTTTGTACCATGAGACTTACAATGAATGGAGGTACTTACATTAATCGGTTCACAACCCATGTCATTAATTTCCATATAATTCATCATTTATTGAATATTTGATTTCAATTCATAAACAAAGTGCTTAATCAAATATTCATATTTAGTAAAGGTTACCGATTTAACAATATTTCCCATTAAATAAAATAAAATTAAAAGTAAAACCACATATATATATATGGTATAATGTTTTGGAAATAATAATATCCATAAAAAAAGAATGTATATATACCAATGAAATATAATTTATAATGAAAAGTTATTATGAGAAAGTTACAGTTACAAAATAATGTGAGATGGAAAGTTAACTTTTACCAGTTAGAAATTATCAAGTTTAAACCCCCTGGATGATATAATTCAGAGTAAAATTTAATTTTCATGAACGTAATAGGATTCATTATATAATATATAAAAAGGGAAAATAGATACACCACAAAAATATGTGATTAGTTAATATGACATTTATCTCATAGATATAAAAAGTGAGATGAAAATCCCATACCTTGAGTATGACTTATCACACATGTCTTTATGTTATTGAATAATAAAATTATATTAAATATTTTATTTATTTATTTCATTTTTCAAGTCTATTATTGATTTTATTTTACATATTAAATTTTTTTATATAACATACATAATCAATTATGTTTACATCAGGTGTTTTGACCAAATTAGGTTCATGTGTCAAAAATGACATCAGTAGGACAACTATGGTCAAATGGGCCATTATATAAACATAAAAAGAATATAATCATGATGTAATTATAAAATTATATATTAATTATAATTTTAATCCCAATTTTGATAGATGGTTATGAAAAATGAACCAATGTTTCAATCATGGAGATGGTAGGCTGTACGTATGAATGAGTAACGTTCCCATTTTCAATGAGCATTATGGAAAAAAGGAAAGTAGAATTTAATATTTCAAGATTAAAATTATATCCTGAATAAAATTTTATTTAATCAGATAAACTTTTATATCTATATTTTTATATAAAATGAATCACATCGCGGTGAGGAGGCGGTTTTCCACACATCCAAAAACGACATTATCATATTTATGAAAAATGTAATGTGTGAAGGTATGTATTATATAAAAAATAAATAAGTATGAATAAATAATAAATATATAATATATAATATAAAAATAGCATGTTCTTCATAATTCCCAACCATAAGAGTATGTAAAGGAAAAACTAATGACATCATTTCATGAGGCGGTAGTCCTCCATACACATGAAAAGTAATTTCATTACCCATTTGATGGAAGTGTGTGTAGGTGTAGGTATTACCCTTAACATAAAAAATATCAGTATATTTAGGATACTAATTTTATTATATGATAATTGAATAAAATTAAATTAATGTTTTGAGAAAGAAATAAAACATAATTTATCATTGAATAATGTTACCTCTTTTTCGTGTAACCCATTTTGGTTTTCACTAAAGGACTTCCTTGGATGCATTATTCCCAGATTGAGGATTAGCGGTTTAGGTAAGGGATTTTGGGAGATTATTTGGGAATGTTTTAGAGGAGAAAATTTGATTTAAAGTTGTCCAGAAGAGGGACGGGTGAGTATCTTTTTATAGTGGAGGGTGAGTTCGTTCTTGTAAATATAAAAAAGGTAAACACTATTGAAAGTTATCACCTACATAATGTTCCTAAAATAATGATCCATATAAGATAGAAGAGAATATATTTTCGAAATATATCCATCCTATAAAGTTTTCACATGTGTTTAGGTAATATTTTCCTTATGTTTAAGGTTTAGTCCCTTGTTAAGCTTAATTGTAGCTTAATCACTACAATTATTTTTATTTTATTTCACTAATATTTTTGGTAAAAACTAATTTTAACTTATTAAAAATAATAAATTATTATTATTCTAATTATGTAATCCATTTTTAAAAATTCCAATGACATGAGTGGAAGAAATTAATTTAATATTAATACCACAGACGGGATAACAAAGTAGGTTTTTAAGTGAGAATATTCAAAAGTGTGAAAAGTTTTTATAACCAATGTCATTGTGAAATTGATTAAAATGAACTAAATTGGAGTAACTTATATAACATTTATATAATTTTACAATTAT
This sequence comes from Viscum album, assembly GCA_963277665.1. Classification (NCBI taxonomy): domain Eukaryota; kingdom Viridiplantae; phylum Streptophyta; class Magnoliopsida; order Santalales; family Viscaceae; genus Viscum; species Viscum album. Next base: position 1,736,196,964 of record OY728157.1, on the reverse strand, counting down.
AAAAATTAAAATATAATTTAACCTTATAAACTTGTGAGACAAAAATTCTTTTTTCAATTAAAAGTCATTTTTTTCTCTATTCATCAATAAATGAAATTTCTCATAAAAATACCCAAAATTCACACTAACAAAATTTTCATGTTTTTCTTTGTAACAAACCAGAAATTTATAAACTAATACATCTTCATATCTATTAATATTTTTTAATTTAATATTAATTATAGGTTAAATGGGACACTATGTATGATAGTATACCTAACACACAATAACGGGTTTCTCTAAAATATTATTTTGTACACAACACTGAGTTATATCGAAAAATAATACAATATTTTTATTATAATTATTTTAAATGGTAGTCAATGCATAGTCTTTGTATTGGCCGGAATGAAATGAATCAACTATATTATTAATTTACACATTTTTAAATGTTTTTTTGTTTATCCAATGAATTTTAGAGGCTTAAAATTAGAATGAATACCATTTTAAACATAAAATACACTAATATTTTTAAAAGGTCCTTTTAAATCATTTTGAAGGAGAACCATTTTTTAAAGATAGTTTTTTTCACTTTTATATGTTTTATATGATAAATAATATTATTATTTAGAAGTAGGACATAAAAATTTACATTGGTTGAAATTTTGGTATTTTTCTGATAAAATCCATATTTTAATGAATAGTGAAAAATACTGCATTTTAATTCAAACCTTCCTTTTTCTCTAATTTATGTATATAGTTATATTGTAATTTTAATTTTTTTAAGTGTAATTTTATTATTTTTTTATAATTTAATCCAATTATGGTCATTGGAAGTAATTTCACATTTAAATTGCACATAAACACATGTCAATATTTTGATAGTTTTTACTTCTTAAAAACCCGCTTTCTGGTTTTGACAAAAGGAATTATTTTTAAAATAATTTCCTAAACTTTTATGTTTTGATTATGAAAAAATTGATTCCATATTTTTAATCCTAAAGTTGAAATTGGGTAACTAGGTACCTTTTATTTTTGGACATTGAGAATAGTAACTTCAGTAATTTTATTATTTACCATGGTTAAAGGTTAAATTAGGTAAATAAGGGTAAAAATTAATATTATAATAATATAAAACGATCCTAACATGTGTCCTAATACTATTTTATTAGATATGTCAGACCATTGTAATCCTTGGGTTGATTTTAGGACCCCATAGATCCACTTGGGTGTTATAATGACCTTTTATAATAATTATTTTAAAGAAAAGTGAAATATAACATAAACATATATCTCTTAACTAAAACAATTTTAATATTATTTATATAAATGACGTCTTAAACTATAAATAGTCAGTATAAATATAATACAATTTCATATATCATGGAAACTTATTTATAATTTTTAGGCATTAAATAAATAAATTTATTTATGACACAATGATGATGCAAAGATTACATTATTTATGAATGATTCAAATAAATGAAATTATAAATATTTAAATAAATGTAATTTGAACATCTTAATTCCATTAAAGATTATTTAGATGATATTGACATATTAGGGATGATTTAGTGCCTTTTTTTTTGAAGTAATCAAGTGGTTATGGCTTTAACCAGAATCAATTACTAAATAGTGTCAAAATTGACATAAATGAGTTTTAAAAACAATGCTATTTTATTAAATGATATAACTGTCCTAAAAATCCATGATTCATCCAAATGAATTGTATAATGTCAAAAATTTCATTAATTATGCACTTGGTTTGTATTGGAATTTTATTGTAACTATTGTACCATGTATTATAAAAATAAAAGAAGACACAGTAAGAGTTAATTTTTTAAATAAGTGATGATGCAAAAAGATAAGGTTAATTTTGTGATCTAAACTTGTCTAAAACCTATTGTTTGAGAATATTTATACCCATAACCATCTTATTTGATAAATTTATCTCTTTTTAACTAATATAATTTGAAAATAATTTTATAATAAAATAATATTTCAAGACTTTCCTAATGTGGACATCCTCCCTCTTATAAAAGGCCACCACATCTACACACTTAATCACACCTCTCAAGACCCTTGTATAATAAAAATTCTTCTAAAATAATCTCCCAACATACCTAATTTTCTCTTATAAGCCTTTCCTTGGGCATAATGAAATTCAAGGAAGCCTTTCCTTGGGCATAATGAAATTCAAGGAAGCATTTGGGCTCAAATTAAAAGGATTTACCCGATTTAGAGGTAACTTCTTCTCTTAAACTCCTTTCATTTATTTTTCTTATCTACCTCTTACAATATTTGTATTCAATTATTTCACAAAAAATAGTGTACTCAATATCCTATGATATTTTTAGTATTAGGTTTCAAACTACACTTACACACACCTCCATCTAATGGATGTAGAACATACTCGTTCTCTATATGACGAACTACTACCTCACGAAATGATGGTTGTTCAATTTTCTCCTACCATATCTCATGGTGGACATTATAATGGAAATTTATTTATATATGATATATATTATATTTATATTTTCTCTATGATTCTGTAATTTTTATTTAAAACATACCTTTATACTTTCCATAATGTGTAAAAATGATAATTTCATTTGAGGAAGTGTGGACTACCTCCCCTCAAAGTGATATGACTCGTTCATGTCATACATGGAACATGTTAAGGATGGATTTAATGAAATTGTGTATCATATATAACATAGGTATTATTATTTAATTATAATATACCTATGTATCATTTATTTTTCAATCTTTCAATATGACAAAGAAATGAAAGTAGCGTTCATGCTTACGTACGACCTACCGTCTCCATGAACGGTTCATTTCATTAATTATATCCAAATGTTATAGAATATTCTAAAAACATATATAATAGATATATATTATATTTAAGTCACGAATAATATTAGGGAGATAATGGTCTTATGACCATATGGGTAATTTTCATAAAAAAGTTCATTTTTTACACAAATACTGAACATCGAAAAAACATCCAATATGAACTCAAATAATTATCTAATTTCTATAACATGGTAATAAGTGATATAAAATAAATAATAAACCTTAAAAAGGTTCTAAATCAAGTATAAATTAACATAAGTTTATTATTCATGAAATTAAAGAATGAAAGAGACAAGCCAAACTCAAGGTAAGGGACATTTTCTCAATCTTCTTTCATTAAGGCATTTACGGATAACATGCACCTTTATTCTTTTATATGGTGTCTATACAACCACTATGAAATTACGTATCCATATTTTATCTATACTAATGTTACTTATTAAATCATAGAGATTAATATTTCGATGTTCAAAGTGGTACGGGACACCTTGACCATTTATTGATTTAATTATCAAATCTTTTTCTTCATGACATTATTTATTTATTAGGATATAAAGGGAATATATAGGAAGTTTTATGTCAATATTGAATGTTATTCAATGTTTTCAAAAGGAATATTTTTATACGAAACATTTTACATTCTTTATAAAAAACCAAATGGAATGTTTTTTAATGTATACGGTGACAACGACTTCTCCACCTCCATAACCGTTATTTGATATTTAGAATCATCTATAAGACTTAATATCATTTTAAATGAGAATAAATCCTCTTTTTATTTATTTGGGTGTCTTGGAACTGAAAATGGTTTCTTAAATGAAAATGGTTTCTTAAATGAAAATGGTATTTTTTTATGGAAATTTTTTTCATATAGTAGTAGAAGAAGCTTTCAAAAAAGGGTTTGTGTAATGATATTTTTTATTTCATGAAATGGTACATGAGCATTATATTAAATGGGTGAGCCTGATATAGCTTATATAAAGGGTTGATCCCTATTATATCTCATGGGTGAGCTCAAAATAGCTTATACAAAGGGATGAGCCCCATTATAGCTCATAGGTTAAGCTGATATATCTTATACAAAGGATGATCCCCAGTATAGATCTCGAATTTGGAAGTCAACCATATTGTTATTCCAATTGGAATATGTTTGAATAGGTTTTATGTATATGATGATCTAAGTCACCTAAAGTAGTTTTAATTGCTTACTCTTGTTTTTAGTGTTTTATATTGAGCAAAAAGTATGAGTGTTATTCACCTGAAAATGTTTTGTTTCATATTCTCAAAGAACATTAAATGGGTTATTAGGTTTTTACAAGACTAATGATTTTTGTTTATTTTTATGTCCCTTACTGATCATTTTGTTCTCATTCCATGTTTTTAAATATTTTCATAGGATTTAAGGGATAATGGATTCAAGGATGGAATCAAGGAAAAGTTATGATGATTAAAAATAATATAAACAATGTTTATTTTTAAAAATATTTATGTTATGGATGTAATGGACACTGTTGGAAGTATCTAGTTTGTATTTCTATGTTTTGGTTATATAATAGTTATGTCCCAATACTCTAAATATGTAAACCTGAAAAGGTCCCCAATGTGAATTATTAACTTAACTCAATATTCTGTGAGGTTTACGGCTGGGGCCTTATAGTTGGTATTATAGGGTGGTTTAGTCAACATTGGAGATTAGGATGTTCTCTAAAGAATTATGGATATCATTATCAGTTTATAATGTTTTGGTTGATCATAATATCAGTATCTTAGAAACCCCTTTCGAGGATTTATTATCTGAAATATTAAGGTGACTAATGGTATTTTTAGAGACATTCATCTTGGAATAAATTATGGGTTATTACATTTTGGGATGAAAAATGAAAGGTATGAGATATCATTTGAGGTAAAAAAAATTTAGGGTTATTTTGGAGTATCATAAAAAGGGACAAACCGAAATATGGGTGAAAAACCATTGCATCTGGAAAGGAAGTAAGAATCGAACCGACAACTGAAGTGCAACAGAGATTTATCACCTACCACTGGTCTATGTGAAGTCCCTGGTTAGTATAACTAATTATTTTGAGGTAAATTATTTTATGGATTAAGAATAAGTTGTTTTTTGGAACTTATATTTTATCAAATTGATTTACTTAGTATATTAAATTGATTTGGTGATTGTGTTATAAATGTTATTTTAGAAGATGTTCGCTCTTTTGGGAACACTATATAACTAAGAAAAATAGAATAATATGGGATTTCAATTGAGGTTTAATGGTTGAATTTTATTTTTGAAGAATCCATGTTTTTATTTTGGACATATGTTGATTTGGGTGACTTATTGAAATGATTAAAATATCACAGAGAATAGGTGATTAGGTTAATTACTTTTATGTATGAGACTTTAAGAGTAGTTGATGTTATTTTTAGATAAATGTTAGTATTTATCATGGAAGACTATGTGACCAAATCCTTCAAAATTTTGGGTTTCAATGTCAGTTTGGATTATTTTGAGGAATTTTAAGGAAATTATTTTGTTGAATGGTCTATGAAGAACTTGGGTATTATTATTGATTTTTTTATATTTAAAGTAGTCCTTCTCCTTATAAAGTATTTTTATTTTGAGGTGATTATTTGATCTTTTACTAACCATTTTGGTTTTGGTTAATATATAAAGACAAGGTAAATATATAGTTAATCTTTTGTGGATAATATTATTAACTATAAGTTTATTCTATCACTTCAGTTATGACCAAGTCATCTTTAATACTCATCATTTAGAGAAAAGATAATTTTATTGTAGATATTTATTAAAAGATAAAACAATATATGACAAGAAATTATATTTCCTTATATTATTACCCAAGCTCATAAATAAGTTCCTCAATATTAGGAATAGTAAAATAAATCAAATAATGATTTCTATTTACTTTTACTACAAGGAAATCCAAGGCCATTTAACCCTTCACTATTTTATGGTTTTCAATTTATTAACTTTATCCTGATCATATTTTTTATCACTCTTCATCCGAAGAAGACGGTTAGTTTTTCTCCAATATCCAAATTTTCCTACATAGAATCCTAGTATGTGTTATCTTAGGAGAACTTTGTACTTATCTTTCTTTATTTTAATGTGATATTTTTATAGAATCATTTTCAGAACTGGGATTTTCAATGATGTTTTCAAGCCAAATTTAAAATTGTGAGGGCATAATTTTCAAAAGGGGGGAATGATGAAACATCCCAAGTATTTATAGAATAATAAAATTTTATATCTATTAATATTATTTAATCATATGTTAATTTTATTTTATAGGGGACAATATGTGTGATAGTATACCCGACACGCAATAATGGGTTTCTCCGAAATCTTACATTTCACACAATACTTAGTAATACCAAAAAACAATACAATAATAATATTATTATTTTAAATGGTATTTAACACCTAGCCAATGGACTGACTATAATGATAATAATTAACTATATTATGATTTTACATACTTTTTAAATATTATTACATTTATCCAATCAATTTTAGAGGCTTAACATGAGAATGAGTCCAATTTTAATCATAAAATACTATAATATTTTTAAAAGGTTATTTTATCACATTTTGATGGATAGCAATTTTTTAAAATTATTTTTGATAATTTTATACGTTATATTTGGAAAAATAAACATCTTATTTAGAATTGGGACATCGAATTTTACTTCAGTTGAAATTTAATTATTTTTCTGATAAAATCCATATGTTAAAGAATAGTGAAAAATAGTACATTTTAATTCAAACTGCCTTTTCATATAATTTATTTATATAGTTATATTGAGATTTTAATTGGTTTTAAAGTTTAATTTTATTAAGTTTTTATAATTTAATCTAATTTTGGTAATTAGAAGTAATTTTACATTTAAATTGGACATAAACACATGTAAATATTTTGGTAGTCTTTACTTCTTAAAAACCTGTTATCTGGTATTGACAACAGGAATTAATTTTAAATTAATTAGTGAAATTTCTGTGTTTTTAATATGGAAAAATAGATTCAATATTTGGATTCAAAAGGTCCAAATTGTGTATATAGTTACATCTTATTTTTGTACATTTTGAAGTATAACATCAGAAATTATTTTTATTTACCATGATTAAAGGGAAAATCAGGTAAATAAGGGTAAGAAATAATATTATAATAATATAAATATACCATAAGATGTGTACTAATCCTATTGGATGAGAAATTTCCAACCATGGTCATCCTTGGGTGTATTGTATGACCCCATGGAGCTACTTGGGTTTGACAATTACCTTTTATAATATTTATTTTAAATAAATGATAAATATAATATAAACATGTATCTCATAACTAAAACAATTTTTATTTAGTTTATATAAATGATATCATTAACTATAAATAGTCATTATAAATATAAAAATATTTCATACATCATGTTATTTTATTTATAATTCTTAGACATTTAATAAATAAATTTATTTATGACATAATGAGGGTGTAGTGATTTTTTTATTAATGAATGATTTAAATAAATGATATTATAAATTTTAGAACAATTTTAATTTGAACATTTGTATCCAATAAATGAATTTTTTTGATTATTTTGACATGTTAGGGATTAGTTAATTCCTTTTTTTCTAAGTAATCAAGTTGTTATGACCTTATGAATATTCAATTACTAAATAGTGTTGGAATTCCAGAAATGTGTTTAAAAAAAATACTATTTCATTGAATGATATAATAGTCCTAAAAATATAATATTTGACCAACTAACTTATATAATGTAAATTATATCATTAATTATCAACTTGGGGTTCCATTTCCTTTTTATAGTAACTGTAGTAACCATATATTATGAAAATATAAGAAGACATGGTAAGAGTTAATGTTTTTAACTATGGATTAAAGATAAAAGATAAGGTTAATTTTGTGACCTAAACTTGACTAAAACCTAATATTTGAAATTATTTAGACCCATTATCATAATATCCTCTAAATTTTTCACTTTTTAACGATTATAATTCCAAAATAATTTTATAATAAAATAATATTTCAAAACATTCCTAAAGTGCCATGCCTCTCTCTTTTGAAAGGCCACCACCTCTACCCACTTAATCACACCTATCAATCCCCCTGGATCATACAAATTCTGATATAATAATATCCCAAAATCCGTCCCTTCATCCTAGAAATATTTCAATCTGATGAAGAAAATTAAAGGTATACTTTTGACTCAAATAAAAAGGAGTTCCCAATTTAGAGGTAACATCTTCTCTCAACCTCCGTTCATTTTTTTACTTCACCACCCCCTACAGTCTTTTTATTCCATTATTTTATAAAACAATTATCCTAAATATAGTAGGATGTTGTAATGATATTTTTTATACCTAAAATTACACACACCTCCATATAATGGATATAGAACAAAGTGTTTCTTTGTACAGTGAACTACTACCTCATAAAACAATGATTGTTCAATTTTCTCCTACCACCTCTCATGGTATAAATTATGATGGAACTATATTTATATATGATATATATTATATTTTTATTATCTATATTATTCTATAATTTTTATTTATAACATACCTTTATACTTTCTATAATGTGTAAATAAGATAATTTCATTTGAGGAAGTGTGAACTACCATCCCCTCAAAGTGATGTGACTCATTCTTGACATACATGGAATGTATAAAGGATGGAATTAATGAAATTATGTAACATATATAACATAGTTATTATAAAAAATTATAATATACCTATGTATCATTTATTTTTCATTCCTTTAATATGAAAAAGAAATTAATGTAGTGTTCATGCGTACGTGCGGCCTTCCATCTCCATGAATAATGCATTTCATTTCTAATATCTTAATGGTATGGACTACTATAAATACATATAAACTGGATATATGTTGGATATTTAATTCATTAATAATATTCTATAGATAATTGACTTATGACCGCATGGGTAATTTGCATCAAAACAACTTCATTTTTGACTTAAATACAGAACATCGACAAATCGTCCAATATAAACTGAAATAATTAAATACTTTCTATAACATGGTAATAAGTGAAATAAAATGATTAATAAAATTTTAAATGGTTCTAAATAAAGTATAAATTAAGATAATTTTATTATAAATTAAATTAAATAACGAACGAGATAAATCAGACTCAATGTAAGGGACTTCGTCTCAATCTCCTTTCATTGAGGTATTTCTTTATAATATGCACCTTTATTATTTTATAAGATGTATACACAAACACTATAAGATTTCAGATACATATGTCATATATACTAATTTATTTATTAAATCATGTAGATTAACATATAAATGTTTAAATTGGTATGGGACACTATGAACATTTAAAGATTTAATTATCAAATCTTTTTCTTAGAGATATTAAATTACATATTTATTTATATAGATATAAAATAAATATGAATGAAATTTTATTTCAATATTGAAGTTAAGTCAATGTTTTAAAAATTAATCTTTTTATGTGAATCAATTTAAATTATTTAAAAAATGGAAAAAGGAATTTTTTCTAAACGTATATGGTAATAAATAATTCTCTGTCACCGTAATAGTTATGTGATATTTGGTTTCCTATATAATACTTAATGTATTTTAAAATGAAAATAAATCCCTTATTAGATTATTTGGGTATATTGGTATTGAAAATGGGTTCTTAAATAAAAATGGAATTTGTATAAGGGAATGTTTTCCATATAGGATTAGAATAAGCTTTAAAAAATGGGTTTTGTGATAGACATGTTTAATTCATGAAATGGTATATGATAATTATATTAAATGGGTGAGCCTGATATAGCTTATACGAAGGATTATCCCCATTATAGATATCCAATCTGGAAGTAAACCATATGGTTATTCCAATTGGAATATGTTTGAAAGGGTTATATGTGTATGATGCTCTAAGTCACCTAAATGAGTTTTATTTTCTTGAAATTGTTTTTAGTATTTTTCATTCAGAAAAAAGAATGAGTATTATTCATGTAAATATTTTTTGTTTCATCTGCACAAATAACATTGAATGGGTTATCAGGTTTTATCTATTCTAATGGTTCTTCTTTATTTTTATGTTCATTAATATGATTTTTTTCTCATCCCATGTTTTTAAATGTTTTTATAGGATTTATGGGAGAATAGTGTCAAGGATGGAATCAAGGAAAAGTTATGATGAACAAAAATGAAAAGATACCATGTTTATTTTTAAAATTATTAATGTCAGGGAAGAAAAAAAATAATATTTTAAGTGTTCAATTTGTATTTCTATGTTTTTGTTATGTAATAGTAATGGCATAATACTCTAAATATCTAAACCAGAAAATATTCTGAATGTAAATTTTGGACTTAACTTATTATTATGTAATGTTTAAGGATGGGGCCTTATAATATTTCAAAAATTAATTTTTTTCATATAAATGTTTTAAAAGTGTAAAAATTCAATTTTAATGTAGGTGCAGCATTAAAAGGTGGAAATTTGTCTTTTTAGAAAAAATACATATTTTAAGAATAAAAATTAATTTATTTTTCTTTTATGCCTATAAAATATATTGGATGAATTTAAAAAATATTGGATTGAATATATAATATATATATATATATATAATTAATATAATTCAATAATATTAATTAATTTAATTTATTATGATAAAATTCCTCTAGATGAATAAAAATAGTTCTTTATAAAATAATTTCCTATATATTCAATTGGTTTTGATATTTATTTCTTTTTAGTAGTGAACTAATGAGTTCAAAAATATGTCTATATATTATTTATTCCAATTTTAATCATCTATTAATGGATATGTTTTGTCATATTATATTACATAACAATACCTTAATAATATTTTGTTGTTCGGTAAAACATGATCTTGCGTGTAACACAAACTACTGAACAAAGTCATTCTTACGTGCAATGCAAGCTAACTCATTGTCGTGTGAAATAAAAGATATATAATAGATTTATTTAAAATATAAAATACATCCAAAGTATTGGGATGTTATATTCCTTTTTTATTGTTGTTTTTTTGTTTCATACACGCTATCGAATAAAAGATAATCTTTTAAAATTTTTGGGGTGTTTCATAAGATTTATTTTTAAGCACCATACCCCCATACCCATTCATGTTCTTGATAGATCATCTCCATATTTATTATTATTATGATTCCATCAATGTTATTTTGTTTCTTTTATACTAAAAACTCCATAGATCCAAGAATGATATTAGAAATTTCATGTCAGTATGTTGAATACTTACAATAAGGATCTAAATTAATTTTTTAAGCATCAAAAACACATAGTTGTTTTTGAAGGGGTTGTTCCACCTGAAATGAATTTCCATTTTTTAAGAGTTATTATTCAGTTGATAAACTAGTCTAAAAATTTTACAATATTAAGAATATCCTTTTCTATTATTTATCTCAAAGTAATGATTAATGATCATAATTCTATTTTTATTTATAATTAAATATTTAATTTTATGAGTACAATGTTTTTTCATTAATTTAATAATGATATATTAATTTTTTAAAACATAAATAATGAAACCTTTAAAATTAAAATATATATTTTAGTGATACAAGATCCAAATTTCACTATGTATTGAGTTAAATTTTTCGTTTTAATCAACTCTTAGTTAATTATGTTGTCTATCATTTCAATTGTATCATATATGTCATTGTGTGGGAAACTCCATTCATGATTAGAAATATTGATAAATTAAACATTATTCCTAGTTTCCAATAACATTTATGGTCTCCTAACCTTTAGGTTTTACTAGATAAGTGTAAATCAGATCATATAACAAATATGAGAACCTAACCATATTATGGTCACCCATAAGTTGTTTTCATTTCACAAGATAATTCATTGGAACCAATATGTCACATGACTTGACTAATTAGATGATCAAGGTATCAACAAGTGCCAATTATGGATGAAATATAATAGTTATTATTTAAGGGTATTTATATCTCATCACATTATCCCATGTATTCGATTTATATGTTTCAATGATTCTAATTATTTTTTTAATACTTATTCCTTATAAAAAATCAATGTGTTCAAACCATATTGATGTGAAATCTTTTAAACAACTCATAAATTATGTAACAGACACAAATTAAAAAGATAACAATATTTACATGTATCTAAATGCATCACATGAATAAGTTATATGAAAACTTTTCCAATAAAGGATTAGAATCATATGAAATCCATGAATACATTATGAAAAGTAAGGTGCAATAGATATCAAATACAAAATATTCTAAATAAGTAATAGGATCAAATTTTAATGTGTAGTCTTACATAAATTCCCACTACCCATGGTTCAATTGTCAATAGAGACTTCAATTCCATCATAATTATAATACCAATTTTTTATATGAAACAATTAACCCTAAAATTATATCTTATAACTCATGGAAAATAAAATATCATGGTATAATAAACCTAAATCAATTGTCACACCCATCATGAAACTCGTAAAATTCATATATGAAAGTTTAAATAAGTAGTTTGAAACTTTAAAATAAATTTCATATCCATTCATAATATAACACTTGTATCCATGAATAATAATGTCAGTAATAAACTAAATAAATATACAATTCATTTATTTAGACATGAGGTAAATTTTTAAGAAAAATTCATAAATAAATAAATTGTAAACATTTTATATTGAAATTTTAAAAATACAAATAAATAAGATCATTTCATAATTATTATAATAGGAACTCTTAAATATTATTAATTTACATATAATTTATCATGAACTCTTTCAAATTTACAGAAATATATTATATTTACAAAAATATTGTAGTCATATAATCATTTAATATTTTATATAAACATTTTACACAAACTAAACATCATATATTATCAATATATGGATATTAAATATAATGATTTTATACTATCATATAAAATTAATTCATAAATCAATATAAATATTTTTTCAAACTTCACCTAATTTTATATTTCATTTATAATTTATGAATTATTCAACCCTAAAAATAATTTTTATCCATAGATCACATATAAAAAAATTCTATAGTTTTAAGGATACATTGGATTCAACATGGTCATTCCATGCTCGTGTCAATGAATGTTTTTTAGAATTTTAAAAAAATTGAAAATATATAAAACATTAACATTTTTTATGTATATCATGACATAATCTATCCCTAGTTGATAACACATTACAAGTGTAAATTCATTAGTATTTTCATATAGATTGAAGAATAGTTAGTCCCAGATAAAAACTATTATCAAGGGGAAACACCATGATCATTATACATATAGCCACCTCTTTTTTATTCTATGGGGGGAAACAAATCACAGTTGTTTTCAACAAAATATTCCATGGTTCAATTATGCTACAACATTGAGTTCTTATGATATCATGTTTTTTAAAAATAAAAATTTGTTTTCACCATGACTTGTTGACCCTTACCAAATCAAGGATCATTAACGTAGTTTCATAAACCATGTTTTAGTGGTTGTTTTACTAAATTGTGACATGGTTCTATAAATTTTATAGAACCATGCTTATTTTTGTAAAATATATTTTTCCATGGTTTAGAAAACTTCAAGAACATAGACCATTTTATAATAAACACACCATAGTTCTAAAAATTATCATGTTTTATAATATATTTATTCAATAAAAAAATAATCTATATGAGATGAAAGTGTCTCTAATACAACTTATTTGTTTTATTAAAGAAAAAAAATATCCAAACATACTTGAATAAACCCACAAAAATCTATTTTCCATAGTATAATTTTATGCAGTTTACTAAAAAAGAAAAATAAGGAGTGGGATAACATTTTCTCTACTGATCTAGACTATACAATATATTTGACATAATACTGATAATTATCATTGATAAGAAGTCAATATAATTTTTCCTCTTAGGCTATCCATGTGCTATGTGAAACTCTAAAAAAAATTGAAGGTGTAGCAACATGGATGTGGGAGGTGGAATTGTTAGATTCTATAATGTTTTAAATTTTATATTAGGAAGTAATTGAGTTTGTTTTATGGGTTAAGAGTAAAAATAGAAGAATATGAAGGGGTTAAGCAGTCTGATTTTTGGAATTTAGACCAACATGTTACCCTGAGTACCCATAGTGGGGTACATGATACCTGGTGGAGGTAACAAGAGTGGGGTGTCTGAGATAGGACATCAAGTTCCCAGTGGTCATGGGTATGGTACCTAGTAGAGTTATGTATGGTTTTTTAAAGAGAATAATTTCCATATTTTTTAGAAGATATTTATCTCTAATTCTAGGTTTCGCTCATTATATTGGTAATTTGGATTAATTTCCCACACCATATACACTCTCTTTATTATCTCAACATCAAGGGATTATTTATCCTTCATTTCAAGATAAAATCAGGATGCTTAATATTTTATAAATTTTTCTAAAAAATATATCCAAGAGACCTATCAACTTATGAGAAGATAATATGTTTTAATCACTGCCTCATTTTAATTCTCTCCCTTTTCCACAATTTTGGTTATTATGATATTTCTTTATGGTCTAGGAAGAGTTGAGGCACTATTCCCTATGAAGATTCTTCATTGAGTGTGAGTTAGGTGAGATATTTCTTCTATAGGTGTTTTGAGACGTGATTTTATATGGTTTGTGAGTTATTTTCTGACTTAATATTTATTTAGATTTTTTTAACATGAAAAAATATTTCTATTATAGTAGAATAGTTTTCCATGATTTGTTATGTGTTTTGAATATTTATAAAACTATTTTAATGCTGATATTATGAATGTAAATCTATAAATTTATTTCTTAATGAAAAAATGAAAGTAATAATTTTAAAATAATAGTTAATAATAATTTATGATTTTATACTTTTTCAATAGTCTAAAATTAGTTTTTTGACAATGGTTTGATGTATTACAGTGATTTTTATTACCCTATAATTTCTTGAAATGAGTATATGGATATCATTATATTGAAAATATAGATTTTTTGATGTTATGGGGGTTTAAATTTATTATTTATATTTTAATTTTTATATTTTCATGATTAAATATAGGTTTTAAAGGGACAAACACAAATAATAAAATATAGAAATTATTCTAGTGTTTGTGTGGTGGTTTTTATGAAATTTCATTTAATTTAAGTAGATTATGATTTCAAAAATTTATGTTTTAAAATTTTGTAGATATTATGAAAAGGGAAAATGGATGTATATTATTAATTTCATTAAAAAAATTGTCTTTGAGAGACAAAACATGGAGATTCATTTGTGATATATACTTTATAGAATAAAAAGTATTAAGTACAAAAATTATACTAAAGGTGAGAAGCATGTGTTTTTACTGGATAAATGAGGTCAATATTTTTGATAAAATGGGACGTTTTTCTGATATGTTGTGTTGAAAATAAGTTATTTTTGTGGATTTTTCACTGCCGTTTAAGTTGTGAAAATATTTATTAGTTTGTATGTCTGTTAAGAACCTTGGGCTAGAATACAAAATGATAAAAATTGTGATGTGAACCATATATTTTGTTAATAGTTGAGTTAGTCAATGAATTATATTATAAACCCCTTGTTTGGCCTAAGGGATGATTTTTTCCATTTGTTTGGGATTTTTTTTATAAAATTTAAATGAGTTATTATGGTAATGGATAAATCATTTACGGTATCATTTAGGTGTCATATATGTCATTCAATACATTATTTTCCCACTGAAAATTATGTTATTAAATCATTTAAAACTTGACTACGTTTATATACAACCACAACTAAAATCCAAGGGTTATCTCGGGTTTTAGTCGTATCTACTAAGGATTTATTCTTACTCCATGAACATAAAAATAACATGTATATAGAGATTATATGCATGATTTTATAGTTAAAACCAATAATATTTTGTAGTTTTAAGATGAGGTCATTAATAATATTGGAATGGTTTTTTCATGCATTTTGAGTCTTGTGGAATGGTTGTATAAATTATATCTTCCTTTTTCATTTTAATTGCATTTTTAAAACTCTAGTAATTGGGTTTTGTTTTAGAATCTTGTTTAAATTCATATAATATATGGACATTTAGGGATGTTATTATGATATATGAATATTGTTTATATTATTTTTAACTAGTTTTTATCATAGAATCATTTACTTTGGTGTTTCATTGCGATGATCCATTTGAGGGTCAATCACTCCCGAAGAGATATTCTTAAACCCTAATCACATGCCACGAGCCTCAATGATCATGGATTGAACATGATTCCATATTAAAGATAACCTTAGTTTCATGGTCTTATCATGGAGGGATGTTTTAAAGGTATTTTCTCTTCCTCATTGTTTTAAAAAACATTTCTTTGATGGAGAATGATAGATATTCGATCACGAGTAGTATCAAAACAATCATATGAATAAATCATAGTGTTAATAAAAAAATCATAATTTAATAACCTATTTATATAATATATCCAAGGAAACTCCTTGGAAACTAAATGTCTATTCTATTAAATAGAATTTTGTATAAATGTTTCATTGGATACAACTCATTGTGACCATCAACTCTTATATGTTTAATGTATAGCTTTCTTTGGTATATTCAAACTCCAAAATCATCATCATATGATAATCAACCAATAATGATAGATTATATTAAGAGAATAAGTTAAAGATATATCATATATCATAACATGTAAACTGATTTAAAAAAACCCTAACATTTCAACATTCACAATGATATGATCTATCCGAGAATAGACTATGACATGGTTAAAAGCACCAATTTAGTACATTATTTTAGTTTGTATTGAAGTTAATAAAGATCACAATAGAATATGATGGGTTGGGGATTTAAAATTTTTCATCACTAAGACTATGATACTTTTCGGCTTCAGTTATCCATACTTCGAAACAGTTCGAGGATCTCACATAAATTAAATAGAGAAAAAAATAATGTCGAAAACCTACCACATTTGATTTGAAGGGGTGATCAAATTATACTTATTTCTGGTGACTTTTTCTTGAAGGATCTGATTATAATCCCTAAATATCATCCATACATGCTTATAAAATCAATATAATCCTTAATCATCGATTTACAGGTTCTAGTATGGTGATCTGATGATTCCTTAGATGTCACGATGATAAACGCATCAATGTAGCTTTGATGCATGGATATAAACTCGATCTGATCACCAAGATAAAGATATTTTCTATCTATAAAGTGGTATAGGATATAGAGGCTCCAGAAATCTCGCAGTGAATAGTTGTTTTGAAAACGTCTCTCCCACCTATTTATAGTGGATACTCAGATAATGAAAAAGGGTTCCCCGACCTCTATATATTTAACACACACTAAATAAATAATTATGATAAACTAAAATGAATCTTAAGTATTATTTTTAGTTTATAACATACCTAAAATATATATTAAATATGTTACGTGATAAAACCAACTCATTAACTCGACTTGAAATTCCCTCTAATATTAAATGAACCTGGAATATTAAAATAATTTTAATTTGAATAATATTTTTTTTGTATTTAATTAACTTATAATTAATTTTAAAAAATAAATTCAACACAAATATTATTTTCATGAAAAATAATGTATTTATTTAATCTTTAGTAGTCAATAACTTGGAAAACACTCAGACCCCATGGCGGGGTCCACCATGTCCAAAATACCAATTCAACTGAATATGGAATATTCTTGAATGAATTTTTGTGTGTAACCCTATAAGACCTTATCTTGATAAAATTGAATAATATTCACATACTAAGAGTGGAATTTAGAAACCCATCAAGGCCCCTAAATAGATAAGGAATATTCATAGAAATGACAACCAACCTTTGAAGAATTATTGTGTAATATAATATCCCTTTCTTTAGATATATCATAAAGCAGGATGCACACATGTGTAATCATCCTTTATTGATTTATTATTATTTCATCTATCTAGAAAAATTTACCCATTAATTCCTTTTCCAAGGAAATAATATGGTCTTACCATCCTGATCAACCAAGCCCATGATATATTACTTCCTAAACATGGAAGAGAAAAATCATATATTGACCATTCAAAGAATTTCATACCACAAAATACACACCCAAAAAAATCTACCTCACCATGATTTCATTGTCATGGTCTTTCACTTGCATCAAATTATGTGATCAAATGGAACAAACTGGCAATGATATCGAGTCTAGATATTAATACACTTGTCTATATAGAAGAAAAAGCAATTAATCCCAAAATATGTGGTGTTTTTATTGGAGGATCTCTCTTCAATATCTCAACTACTAGATATCACCAAATGCATACTTCATGGGACGATGTTTAAATTATTATGATCCCCTAGCACCTGATATTAAAATATCTACTTTTTCTGGTCAATAACATGTATTTACACCATAAGAAATTTTTTTATGATCAATGTCATAGTATCTCAAGATTCTGGTTATAGCATAGATCTTTCAATGGATATAACCATTTAATAGTAGATATTGAAATATATAAACTAAAATTTTAAGTATAAATCATGGAAAAATAACTATACACATATTGTGGTAATTGAAAAGCATTGTATAGTTGGGTATAGGTAACCCTATATTACAACACTCTATCTTTCACTATATCCAACTTTCTAACCATCATTGTTAACTCTCACATGATAAATATATTACTTTTGATGAGTCACAACTTTAGTTATTGTGTATTAAAGGTATTCAACACATGGATATTCTGTTATTTGCGACCTCACCTCATTGATTAAAACTTATCAATAGATGTCAACTCCAAGTTTATTCTATTATTCCACTGTCAAAACATGACATATTTTCTAGTACTATTAATAGAATTCTCATAATGGTAAAACTTTACTTACTAGGTGTAATTACAAACACTGTAAAAACTTTCTTCATTTCATAACTACTTCTTAACTACCACATAAGTTTCCATAATCACCTTATATGTAATTATGGATACCAATAGCATTTATGAGATTGTCTCTCTCATCACCTTTATCTTAACTTTGTTATCAGATCACATTGGTCCAAGGAAGAATAGTTTGTGTCCCCTAAAATACTAGTATATCTTCTTACCACATACCTGGTACATCTCCATTGTACTCTCTCTAGTACTATTGGATATTTTGGACTTAATCCCTTATAGGCCCCCTAGATATAATTAATATATTCCTATAATAAACTATACCTTGACTATATCAATTATTGTACGTATTAGGGAAATTGTGGTTGGACATCTCTAAAGAATATTTAATTTCAAAGATCTAATTTAATATCCTCTTATTAATATGCATGTTTTGTTATAGAGATATGTTCCATGTGACATTAGTAACAATTCTATATAGAATTGTTTCAACTTGGGTTTTTCAACAAATTGTTAATATATGTATGATGAAATAGGTAAAATAAAGTATTATATCAACCTCAGTAAATCATGTTCCCTAGAACATAGGTTACTTCATTAATTGAATCTATGGAGAGGTACTTTTATTTTGTTATTAACTAACTATAAGACAAATAACTATTTTCCATAATTTATTAATCATATTTTACATGGAAAAGAATAACGCTCCCACTTACCTCTCGTATACACATGGTATAACAACCTTGGTAATTATTAAATATTAATAATCAATTTATTACATAAAATTACACTTAATAAAAACCAAAATATTTATAATTATTGTGTTTTTGGTAATTAGATACATTAAATAACAATATAAAATAGGGAATATACCATCTTTATTGAAAACTTCTTTAACATGATAAAAATACTCTTTCGAACGTAAAACTGCATGGGATAAACTAGGTACATACATAAGAAATGGGTGAGGAATAAATTATAGTATAAGAATAAACATGGATTAAGTGATACATCATAGAAAATAGGAATATCAATCAGGAATAAAAGGAACATTAATAATAAGGTATGATATAGAATGATAATCATAACATGGTAAATGTGGAAACAACTTAAAACATTGAATCGTAAACCTAGGTCAAGGATAAACCCACCAAGTCATCTTGGTGGAAAAAGTCCCATAAAGTAATCATGTTCACTCCCTCTCCAAACATGATGTATCATGATACATAAACATTTCCCAATGAATTAGAGAACTGTTCGGGCATACCCATCATATTCATTTCATTCTCATGTTTAAGTGTTCCACATAGATCATAAAACATGGATTCATTTATCATAATAATTTATTACATAGAAAAAAATGTGGAATAAATACATTTAAGTCCATAATAAATAAGTATATGTGCATAAAGTTTAATACCATTGATAGAAAAATGGGTATGGTATTCACCCAATAATTATTTTTTCATGGAAATCAGGGGGAATTTCAGAAGCATAATGATGTTAATTAAAAAATCATAAAAATGGTTTATAAAAGTGAAATCAGTCTCTAATAATTTGGAAATAAAATGATTAATAATAGGTATATGTAAATACATTTACTAATTTTAGGAAATGGAAATATATTACATAAACTCATAATGAAACTCGAATCCAGAAGAGAATGTGAGGATCTGTTGGGGAATTTCGGCGTAGTAACAGCTTAGGTAAGGGTACAAATGAGGGAAGATAAATGATACCTTATTAAAATAACATTAATTCTATATTAATGTAATGATTAAAATTGATTTAACATATAACCAATTAAAATTAAGAGAAATATTTTCAAAAAAGGTGCATGAATTTGAAAGGAGATGAAGGTGTGGATCCCTTACTTGAGTGTGTGACTTAAAAATATTGAGGGGGATTATTAATATAATGGGGAACCTTAGGGGGACTCTAGAGAGTGGAGGAAATATTATAGTTATGTTATATGGGCTTTTGGTGAAGAAAACTGCGATCTTGGGTGGGTTTATATAGAAAATGAGGGGGATTTCTTTATTATTTTGGTTTTGGACACAACCTAATAAAATAACTAAAAACAAACAAAATCCCATGGTTTTTTCCAATGGTTTCTATCAAATTGGAGTGTAAGGAAATATTTTATAATTTTAGGGGATGATATAAATAAAATAATGCATTTTCATATCTAGAGGTGAGCCATAATCCTAGAGAAATCACTTTAAACCTTAAAATATATTACATGTTTTGGAGGATTCATAATAGATATATAAAATAAACTCAAAAAACATTATTTTAAATCAAAAAGATTTATTTGGTATTATATCCTATTTATTTTAATTATTACATCACTTTTGGTTCATTATGATGTCATAAAACACAAATCATATTTATATGATATTTAATTTTTACCCCAATATTCGACTGTCTCAATTTTTTTTGAAAAATTCACCATTTTATAATTTATATGTTATAATTCCAAAAAATATTATTCATTTTATGTAAATAATATTCTAAATATGTGAATTATCACTTTTAAAATAATAACCAACGTTTATTGAAAATGACAGTTTTTACAACAATAGTTTTCAAATCCTTATAGAAATTAAATTTCAATCCATAAAAATTATATGATCCTTTATATTTATTAAACATTATTTATTAATAATTTTTTAATAAAATATTATTTATTTCAAAGATCCATTAATTCATCAAAATAGTTTCCTTAATTGAATTTTAGTATTAATAAAAAATACTATTTGTGTTTTATTAAATGAAAATAAAAATCATATAAAAAGTAACAATAATAGGATTGAAATATATTCATTATTCTATCATAAATAATATACATACTCATAATTATAGATTCTTATTACACAACCATTTAAAACTCTAGAAAACACTGTAAGGGTAAGGTGCACGATGGTGGTACATTCATGGGATGGTTAAGCGAACATGGTTTGGGTCATGATCTCGATGAGCTTGAACATATCCCACAAATGGTTTTTTTCATGCTTAAGTTGGTAGATCTCATCTTGGGTTGGTCAAGGTAAATGTCTAGAAATTATATCTCCCTCGAATACTCTGATAAATTTTCTTCATAGGGTATGATCCTACTAGTTGAGGTCATCACTTCCTTTGTCTGTGATAATTGGATTTGTAAAAACCCTATATTTATAGTACTCATGTGATCACTATTCAAAAACAATATTATCAGTGGTACTGATACATAACAGTCTTCGAAATCCAATTGGATATAATAAAACAAAATTAGTGAATGTGTTTTCTATAACCATATTACTAATAATACATTTAATTAAAAAAAGGGGGAATTTTATTTATAATAGATTAGTTTGTTACAATCTCCCCCCTTAAGAAACATCAACCTCAAAATTTTCCTTTTCCCATAATAAAAATTATGAGGGTAACTACATTTTATCACCTCCCATGTTTCCCATGTTTCTTCTTCAAAATTTTTGTTTCTCCACAACACATTGAAAAATGGGAATTGTCTTATTTTGTAGAATTTTTCTCTATGATCTAATATCATCATTGGATAATCTTCACATGAAATATAATTATCCAATGGTACACCCTCTGTATTGAGTACATGTTAGGGGTCTGGTATGAACTTCCTCTAGAGGGATACATGTACTACATCATGTACATGAGATAGGTTTTGTGGGAGTGACATTCTATAGTCCACCACTCCAATACGATCATGGATATCAAATGGGATGATGTATATTGGACTAACATTCACTTATTCCATAATCTCATCACTTTATTCCATAGAGATACGTAGAGGAATACCATATCCCCAACGTAAAACTCTGGGTCTCATCAGTGATTGTTGGCATAGCTCTTCTGTCGACTCTAAGAAGCTTTGATGTGCTGCTGAATTGTTTTATCCTTCTCCACCAATTCCTCAACCATTTCAGGACCTAGAATTTTGTATTCCTAAAATTCATCACAAAATTCCGGTGTTCTTCACATATTCCAATAAAGGTCCTCCTAGGGTCTATTTGGATTCTCGAGTAGAAACTATTTCTATAAGAGAACTCAACCAAATGAAGATGTTGGTCCCATCCTCCTTTGAAGTTCATAGAACATGGTCACACCATTTCTTCTTCTATTTGTATAGTCAACTTATATTGGACATAATTTTTAGGATTATAGTCTATAATAAATTTTATCTTAGTGTTTAGAGAATAATGGTTTCTTTTCCAAAAACTATTGGTGAATCTTGAATCTTGATCATATAAAATCGATAATAGTACTCCATGCAGCCTTACCACTACTCTGATTTATATACTTGGAATTTGATCTAGTGAGAAGTACTATCAAATTGAGATAAAACGAGGTGTCTTTGTAAAATGATCTCGAACAACCCATATAGCATTATTTAACTTGGATATCTTTAGAAGTATAGTGACGAAGTCCATGGTTATGTTGTCCCATTTTCATGTTGGCATGGGTAATGGTTACATCATCCCCTTATACTTCTACATTTCATCCAATACTTGGTAATTTGATTTATAATCAGTGATCACCTTGTTCATGTTTTCACACTAATAGTGCTCACAAAGATTTTGATACATCATTGTGACTCCATGGTAGATGGAGAAAGTCGAATTGTGTGCATTATCCAACAACTCCTTCTTCATTTTATGGTTTTATAGTAAACAAATCCATGTCCCAAATCTAACAATTCCTTCTTCAATAACATTTAACTTTTAGTATTTCCATTTCTTTATAGTTTCCACATTCTTCTAAATTCTGAAATCATTTCTTTGTGCATCCTTTATCATTTCCAAAATATATGGTTAAGTTACCATTTGTGAAAGGATTTATGATATTTCTTCCTTCGTGATTCCCATGTTCATCCTTTTCAAATCTATGAAGATCAAATCCTTATCAATTCACATTAATGATATAATTTATGGATCCGTTCTACTTAGAAAATTCTACACATTGTTCAATTTCCCAAGATAGTAGTGAATTGACAGTCATAGTCCTTGACCAGCTCGAACCATCTTTGTTGGTTCATATTAAGATCTATCTTTGTGAATATATATTATAGGATATTGTGATTAGTATATCTCACTTGTTGATAGTGTGAGCAATTGTATAGTGATTAATCTCCTTTTGAGATCCTTAAATCCTTCCACACATTCTTGAATCCATACACTCTTCAATACCTTCCATGTTTACTTGGTAAGAGGGATTGAAAATTGTTAAAAATTTCTAACAAATTGATGATAATACCCGACTAACCCAAGGAAACTACAAATATCTATTATAGATGTTTCCCTCATCCATCCTTAAATTTCTTCCATCTTTTAAGGATCCATATATATCCCAGGGTTTGTGATGATAATCCCCAAGAAGGAGACATCCTCAAAACATAACTCACATTTTTTTACTTGGCATAAATATTCTACTTTAATAGGGTCGTTATTATAGTTCTTAGATGATCCTCATGCTCTTCCTTACATTCAATGTATATTAGAAAATCATTGATAAAGACTACCAAAAAAATTTAAAGGTAATATCTAAAGACTCTATTGATTAAGTACATGATGATTTCTATATAATTAGTGAGCCTGAAAGGAAACACTATGAAATCATAGTTCATGTACCTTGTAAGGAAAGTAATATTGGGGATATCTTCCTTATCCACCCGTACTTGGTAATATCCTAACTGAAGATCCAACTTAGAGAAGTATTTTTCCCTATGTAGTTGATCAAACAAGTCATAAATATGAGGTAGAGTATACTTGTTCATTATCGTAGTCTTGCTGAGATCACAATAATAAATGTAATGGTGAATTGAATCATCCTTATTCTTGACAAAGAGGACTAGTTCACCCCATAGTTAAGTACTTGGATATATGAATCCTTTATCTAGATTCTCCTATAGTTTTTTATTAGTATATTCATGTTCCACAACATCCATTCTATAAAAAGGATTGGATATTGGTAACACCCCAAGTATAGGGTCGATCAACAATTCTACCTCTCAGCTAGGAGGAAGGCCAAAAAATTCTGTTGGAAACACATCAGCATATTCCCTCATGAGGAGAATGTCTTTGAGGGTGATTATTTCCATAGACTAAATCATTTGATCAAGATATGATTTCTTATATGGTATTAATATCCATGATTGAGATGTTGGTGCTAAAGAAGATTCATCTTCCTACTTTCTCAAATAAAAAATCAAGGGTTGAATCACAATATGAAGAGTGATTTAATTATCATGAAAATTTATGTGGTCTCTATATAGGGATAGTCAATATGTGCCAGGAATTGCATCAAATTCCACCAATGGAAGTATAATAAGGTTCAACAGGAAGTTCATCCCACAAATTTGGACATGGTAGGAGTTATATAAATAGGATACAATAATTTACCCATTTTAAATTTTCACCAATATCTCTACTTTCATTAATTTTTGCTGTATTTGAATAGATCTAATAAAATTATGTGATATAATGAAGAAATATAACCAAAATCGAAATTTCGGCTCACTATTATTGAATGAATAACTAATATACCAATCACCACGTTTTTCTAGTATTCACTTCAATAGTAGTGATGGAAAAATATCACCCTTGTTTCCTTAAAGGTTGTTGGTTGTCTCCAAAAACCCTTGGCATAGGGAATTGGTTTGTAAAATTTCTTGGGTCCTTGTAGTTAAAGCAATGGAAAATGTGCTAAGGGTTGACTAGGGTATTCCTTTCCTCTATCACATTAGTGGGTTCCTAATGTCAGTAATTTCTAGCTATGTGTCCTTCTTTCCCAAACCTACAACATTGTTTCACCCCCCATAGGAATTTTTTTGGTGTTTCTTTCCATACCATTGAAAAGTGGGATGAAGAAATTTCATGGAACTGTTAGATTTCTCTATTGAACTACCAGGATTAAACTCCAATTTCTAATTATTATCCCCATGATACACTTGGGATTATTTAACCACCATTTCAAATTCTATGGAACATCGTACAATTTCCCCATAGCTATCAAAGTCACAGATCACCATGTATTTTTGTATATTACTATTTATCCCACAAAAGAAGCATTCAACCATGTATTTAGGGGTAATGATAAACCTGGAGGCATATCATTCAAGTCTTGTGAAGTTTTCATTGTATGCCTTGATTGATTCATCATCTTTTTCTCATGAGCGAAATTAAATTCCATTCCATTTTAATTCGAATATTGTGAAGAAAATATTGATCGAAAAGAATTCTAAAATTCTTTCTACTCCATCTCTTTGATCTCTTCCTCAGGATATGTATTATTGATCAATGTCTACCACTAAGAAACTTCTCCGTGCATAAGAGAAATGGCCAGTAGAACCTTCTCCTGCTTATAAAATTGATGGGTGGAGAACATATTCTTAATTGAGTTTGTCTATTGTTCCTCAATTAAGGTATAAAATGATCCATTGCAATTAAAATGTCTTTGTCTCATAATTATCTCAATCACAGATTGTTCTCTCTTAAGGGGAATTAGATGCTCCTCCGGATCCTGTTTCCTATTCAGAATCAAAGTCAGTTGAGAGATTATCTTTATAAAGCTTATAATTAATGCTCCCATTGGGTTTGTCATTTCATTAGGACAGTCATTACATTGCTCATCATATTGATTGTTTACCCAATTTACCCAATTTTCTGGCCATTATCTATAATAAAAGGATAATTAGTGATGAGTATTCTAAACAATTAAACACATAAAGGGTAATCCGATGACATTAAATGAATAAAATATAAATTACATTTATCTCCTTAACTTATGAGATTCTAGGCTTCTATATATGTTATCCATGATCTATTTTATAAAATATATTTTTATGGGAATTTTTTCTCTTAATATTGGTTTCTAATGAGATTATTGATTTAACAAAGAACATCCCCTAGGGTTTTCAAAATAGGTTCACAGAATTCCCATTGTTGTGTACTAGGTTACCTCAAGTTAGGCCCGAGACACCTCATTAGAGTTGTTACACATAGGTACATCTATTCTAGAACCACTTCCAATTTTAGTATCTAAAAATGGTTATATTTTCTTGATAAACCAATTAATATATACTTACAAAAATTAAGGGATGTTTTTCTATACATAGTCTTATACTTAAGGTTTTTTCTAGAGATTTCTAATCCAAATCCACATAATGACTAAACATTTTCTCTAATACAAACTATAACGATCCTGATATTTTTTACACATTAATACTTGACTAATTATAAAATATTACACACACTACATACCAAAATATTGATAAGTATAGTGTATTTGGGAATTATGTACTTTACATACCATCATAAAATAGGGAATAAAACATATTTATTGAAAACTTCTTTAACGTGCTCAAAATACTCCTTCGAATATAAAAATACTTGGGATAACTTGGGGACATATATAAAAAATGGATGGATATAAATCCCAGTAAGGGGATAAACATGGAATAAGTGATACATGTTATACAACAGAAATATCAAGGAGGAATAAAAGGAACATGAATAATAAGGATGGTAAATGTGGAAATACCTTAAAATAATGAATCATAAACATTTGTCAATGGTAATCCTTCTAAGACTTCATGGTGAAAAAATTCCCATAAAGGATCAAGTTCACTCCCAATCCCAACATGACGTATCATGACACTTAATCATTTCCTAATGCATTGGAGCACTATCATAGTGCACCCATAATATTCATTTCATTATATTACTAATTTGTGTCACTTAGATCATAGAAAATGAAGTGATTCATCATAATAATTTATTCTAAGATTAAGGAATGTGGAATATATACATGTAAGTCCACAATCAATAATTATATATACATAAAGGTAAATACACTTGATAGAAAAATGGGTATGGTATTCCATACCAAAATTATATTACCTTTTTTCTTAATTAAATCATAATCCACATTTCATTAATTTTCAACCCTGTGGGAATGATAAGATTTCATCATTCGTTTGGGTTTCATTGAATAGAGACCTTCCACAATTTCTGATCTTGATATCCAATTAAAAATAAAATAGGCATTGATATTAGCCATGATAAGTGAAATTCTAATATATTTAGTATAATAACATGGTATAGCTAATTGAGCCATATTGTTACCAAACTAGTACCATCCATGCATAAACTTAAATGAATACCAACCACAGTATTCAAAATAATAATCCCCTTTTCACTTTGATACATAGAATCCATTATTGAATTTCAATTGACTTTATCAGTATTATATGATTTCAATATACTTCCTACATGTAGGAATTCCTATTCTTAATGAATGATTCATGACTAGAAATGGTGAATATAAAACCATCACTATGTTTTTAACCTTCCTACGATGTATGTGTCACTAGAATAGTCCTCTTCTATATACACTTACAAAACTTCTTCCTTTTCCAACTATTTGTGCATCAGTTGGTATTGACTAAATCCAAGTCAATACTTCATCTACAATCTCAAATCGATATTTTCACCCTTTTTAGAAATTTTTTCTATAACTTGAATATATCTTTTCCTTATTAGGGTGTATATTTAATATCGTAATTAAATTTTAGGATTATTATTTTAGTTCACTTTTTGTTTTTACTTGATGTAAGTTTTTTTATATCCTAACAAACTCTTTGAATCAAAACCCATGTTCTTATAACAAAAGGGATTTCTGTCATTCAATAATTCATATCATATAAATTTATCATTACAATTGGCATATGGTTATGGGATAACACCTTCATTTTTAAATCACATACTAAAATTTAATGGAGGTTTCTATAATGATTATTAGTTTAAACATTGATACTCATTTTACTAACATCATATTTGTGATGTATATAAGGAAATGCGCATTTAGGAATTACTACATGCTAAACTTTGTTGATCAATGTTTAACATGTAAATATTATTATTAATCCTCATTATTAACATCAATTTAATGATATAGATAAGGTAATGTTCATTTATGAATTACTCCATACTACATTATATTGATTGATAAATGCTTGGTCAAGATATTATTTGGCATGCCATCCTAAAGAAACTGATATCTTCTAACCATGTGTAATTCATACTTCACTATCACATTCCTTAATCACATAATGGAATCTCATGAAGTATACTTACCACTAGATTACCCCAGTTATATCCATCATTCCTACTTTTAGTTTCACTTGAAAATGAATTTTCTTTCCAAAATTGGGTATGTATGTCATACATTTTTATAATCATCATGTATTGCCTATGATTATTGTATCACAAAACTATTACTTGATTATTTTACAATAAAAACTACATTAGTTCATTAACTGGAATAATGTATCCTTATGTCCAATGGACACCTGAGATAAATGATATGGTTATACTCAATAAAAGTTCTACTTGAATCATTAACTTTTCAATATAAAAGTCTTTAACTTCTCATTGTTGACATATGAACCACCATTTCTCAATCGATTAGAGAATACACCTTACTTATTGTAATGTTTATGTACATAAATGGTTACTATAATTTGATAAACATATGTGAAAAAAATATTTCATTTAAGACCCAAGATATATGTTCGAAAAAATACATATAATTGATGAATATACCTGAAGAACCAATTACTTGATTATTTAATTCTGTTCATTCCATTTATCATTTATAGTATTTATTTCATGATTTGAAATGAAAATAAATGCCTGTTTAATACCTCTTTCTTTGAAGGACATTGAGAATTTGTCGTTGATTTCATTCTTGTCATTTTCCTTTTCGTATTGTTTTTTAACATGTTCTCCATATGATCTAATGATTAAACATTCTTTATATCTTATTTACTTGTAAAACCTTACAAAAAAGTTAATGAAGCATTAATCCATATTGGTTAATGAAGCATTACTCCATGTTGTTCTATTTTTAATCTTAAGCAAAACAATAATAATTAGGTGAAAAAGTTCTAATAATGGGATATATTGAAATATCATGGTCCACCTTTAATATTTACATGTAACCAGTGTAATATTATCCATTCATATCTCACTTCACATAATCCTCACAAGTTTCTCAGAGATGACACGATATGATGTCCTGATTTTGTAATCAAAAATAACATTGGAGGTTGATGAAAACATTAGTAAATAACCATCATATGCTTCATACATGAGTCACTTATAATAAATTTTTCACCTTCACTTCATGAGGTTTTCTAACATGTATTTGGGACTCCAGTTCCATGAGTTTTTGATATCATAATATTGTGCACATGAACCTTTACTATACAAGAATGTTCATGCTAGTTTGGACATTTAATTATGCCACAAAAAAGGAAGAGTTTTTTTTCATTTAATTTACATTTTCTATAAAATAAAGTCAATAATATTATACTTTTAATTATTATTACCGATTTAGTTATTATTGAATAATTAATTCGTTAAATGTATCCCACTGTTTAATAAAATTATAAGATCCCTCTATACTATAATCATAATAATATGTTGCTTGAGTATTCGAGTGAAAATTATCTTTGAACCTCCCCTCATAGTCTATAATCTATGCCCACACAACTACTCAGAGAGTTCAAGGTAGGTTTTTGACTAGCCAGCAACATTTAATCATGGATCCTTGATCTAATGAGTGAATTAACATCTTACTAGAACCGTAACCTTGATTCCCTCAATGCATTGCCTCTAAAGTAATAGAAAGTTAGATATGGTTAGTCTTTACTACAAATTTTAGTTAAGTCAACCCAATGTTGTATCAAACCGACCTAGGTTTCCCTCAAACCTAGAACCTGACCCGATCCATCACATACTTGATGGGTATTCCTGATCCTTATGGGAAGGTGACTGGTGCCCAAGCGTCGAACGAAAAACCATAGGGAAATTTTTTTCCCAACCTGAACAACAATCATGGCATATATATATACACAGATAAATAATAAGTAGTATAAATCCAATGGTTATATTCCATAAATTCAAGAAAGACACTTGATAAAAATGAATGCAAAAGTAGCCAAACCACTAAGAGATAAATCCAACTCCAAAGTAAAGAAAACCAGATAGCTACTCCATGTTTTGGCATGGATAAACTCCCACCATATCACCAATATCTACCCAGCTCAGCTGACATGAAACCTCATCGTGTCACTATGGTGCCTTTCCTTTTCATTCATTATAAGACATCGAATGTTTTGTGCACCACTGAATATGTGAGAAAGTTTTGAGATAAAAGGATCAACAGGATCCCACACAGGTGTACCATAACAAGTCTTTGTTTAGAAACAATTGTATGCTCATTTTAGATAAAACGTGGCATGATAGGAAATAAATAATTTTTATACAAAACATGGTAAACATTTCACATTTATCAAAGTTCTAAAAAAAGAAGGTACATCAATTTCAAAGAACATTTTTCCATATAATATTTTATAAGAATCGATATGCATATCAAGGCTAAAACCATAAAAATACAAAAAATATAAAAAAATTGTAGTAGTACCGGAATCAAAACGCCAAGGGAATACAACAGGTCGGGAATCAGACTACTTCTACACAAAAATATATGGATAGTGCACTATGGTACCTGAATCCAATTATCTATAATCCAGGACAGAAGAGACACCCCAGAAAGTGAATAATTAACATCATATATGTACCTAGATACAATAATCTACACTCTAGGACAAGAGGAACACCCTTGAAAGGGAACCCCATAATGGAATATGACCTCAAGATAAACCTTCCACCTAGTACCCATGGTAACTCATGTGCTTGTTTTCACATTCATCTATATGTTTTGAAAATCATTTCAAAGCCATTTGAAAAAACATTTTTCAATACTTTAAAAATCCCCATTTTCTTTCCAGTTATCAAAAACCAAGGTAGAAGCACTTTTATTCAAAACCTCATTCCAACACACACGAAAAATTATGCAAATTGCATACCAATTTATTATTAAACAAATTTATATAAACAAAAAAATATGGGTTATCAAACATGGGATAGATAAGGACCCACCTTCCTCAAAACTTAGTCCGAACATGCCTGTAATGGGATCCACCAACTAAGAAAACCCAATAACATCAATGAAGGCCCTAGAACCCAATCCACACATCATAGGATTGATCTAATTGAGAAAGTGGATCAGCAGAGAAGAGGAAATACAACACACCTCAAAAATGAACACCCACTGCACCACGACCAATAAAGGAATGACCTTTGGAATGAGATCTCACAATGGATCTTAAAGAAGAAAATAATAAACATCAATTTAGATCAAAATATCTATTGACACAACCCAAGGGTGCTACCAAGATCTATGTAAATGGAGAAGCAGAAAGATTTCTTACCTGAAGAGATGCACCGCAACCACAACAAATATCGAATGCTGTATATATTGATATAGAAGGAATGGAGTCAGACAAAATTTAATATGAATTACCCAAGATTGATAGAAATAGATTTTAAAGAAAATAACTGAAAAAAACAACTACACACCTATTCTAAAAACTTTACATGGTCCGTTACATGACGTGTAAGCACCAATGTCCTACATACACTAGAAATACCATCGCATTGCATTAAAAACACAAAATTTTATTAAAAAACAATGTTTAAAGGATATTTATGTTGTGTAAACATTCACAATGTGAAGCCTTTAATACATGCACCTAGTAATACTTAAACATTGTGTGACCTAGTTACACTATTTGAATTTCTCTTGCAGCCTAAAAAAATGTCAGGTAACGATATGTTACAAACTCCCCACCAAAAATAATTTATGTCCATGGGAAGTCATGTGGAAGATGTAATCCGTGGAAAAAGATGAGGCCTCTAATCCCTTGACAATGACTCACATTATCAAGTCTCATGAGAATCTGATCCATATTTCCATAGAACTCTGACCAATAGAATTGACTTACCACAAAAGACTTTCCCTTGAGAGTCAACGATCTTTATGGGTATCTCCGGGATAGAAACATCTTTCTCTAACTCAATTTCTTCCAAACACAAAACATGAGTGGGATCTGGGTGATACTTTCTATGCAGAGACACATGGAAAACATCATAAATACTTGTCAAATAAATCATATATTATATCCAATAAGAAACTTTTCTGAGCTGCATAGTGACCTCAAATGAAACAACATATCTTGGAGCCAACTTTACTGTTTTGGGATTTGATAGTGACCTAAATGAGGATAAAACTTCAACACAACATAGTCACTACTTGAAAACCCAAGAGGGAGAAATCCCCGATCTTCATATGATTTTTTTCAAATCTAGGTTGTATCTTGATGTCAATGTACATCCTAAATCATTACAGACACCTCTTGAACCAAACCTAGTCCAACTAAAGCTACTTCACCCAACTCATCATAACAAAGCGGTGATATATATAGGTGAACATACATTTCCTAAATGGGATCCATTCTTATTGAATATTGATAACATTTTTTTTAAAAAAACTCAACTATACCTAGATGGATATCCCCTGATCCACTGAAATCCAAGACATGGGCACAAAGCATATCCTCTAAGATCTGAATTATTCACTCTGTCTGACCATCTGTCTGTGGATGGTAAGTTGTTCTTAACATGACCGAAGTTCCCATTAAAACTTGGAGACTCCTCTGGAACTATAATCCCTAGATGAAATAATGGATGAAATACTCACATTTAACCTCACAATATCCAACACATATAACTTACCCAGATCTTCAACTTTAGTGGTATCCTTGATCAAAAAGGAATGAGAAGACTTCATCAACCAATCAACCACCACGCAGATAGAATTCCTCCCGCGGGGAGTTTATGGTAATACATTAATAAAATTTATGGATACTACATCCTATTTCCAGACCAGTACTGGAAGAGGATGAAGAAAATCAGAGGGCTTCAAGTGTTATGCCTTTATCTTTTGGTAGGTGTAATAGCGGGACACATAATCTGTAATGTCATGCTTCATACCCAGCCACAAAAATCTTCATATCTTTTCCTAATATATCTTCATAGTATCTATATAAATATCCCATGAAGATCTGTGACAAAAAAACTTGACTTAAACCCTCGTAGATGAAGGGATGATAACCTGCTTCCCAAAATGAAGCATACCATCTAAAGAAAGAGACCAACAAAAAATGGTCTCCCCATCATAAATAACTTCTTGAACATTAATAAACTCATAATCCTTCTATTGAATAAAAAAATGGACTCCATAAGAGTTGATGATAACTTAACACTATTCAGAACTATACCTAAAACACCATCCGGTGCATCTAAGTGCAACTGAGATAAAATTCCCTTAAGGTTCCACTCCTCCATAAATTCCAAAACATTCTACGATGGTACTTTCCTTATGAGTGCATCTGCAATAACATTTACCTTCCCCAGGGTGTATGTGATATCAAAGTCAAACATATAAAGGTATTTTACCCATCTTCTCTATTTGAGATTCAAGTCTTTATGAGAAATGATATAACTCAAACTCTTGTGATCAGAGAAGACCGTGAACTACTCCCCAAAAATATAGTTCCACCAACATTTAAGCTGATGAATAACTATAGAAATATCTAAATCATGAGTGATATGATTCTTCTCATGAATATGAAGTTGACGAGAGACATAATCGACCGCATTTTCATAAAATATAAGCATGCATCCCAACAAAACACCATAATTATCACAAAACAACACATATCCAATACTGGGCTCATATAAGGTCAGAATATGATCTAATTCCAAAAGTCATTTTAGTTCATCGAAATAAGACTGAAACTTCATACCCCATTTTAATTTCACCACTTTCTTAGTAAGAGTAGTCAAAGGTGACTCAATCTTAGTGAAATCCTTAACAAACCTTTGGTGGTATTCAATAAGTCCAAGGAATATCTCTATCTCAAATACCTTATATGGTTCCTTCCATGATAGGAAGACCTTCACCTTCTCAACATCAACTAATAATCCATGTTTAGTAATCTTGTTCCCTAATAAATTCACTTCCTGAATATAGAAACTAGATTTTGAAAGCATTCCATACAAACAATGACTTATCAAAATTTCTAGAACCAAAATTAGATGGTTCTTGTGATAATACCCTAATTTATAATAAACCAGAATATCATGAACAAAAACTATCAAAAAAGATTCAATATATTTATGGAATATTTGATTGAAAAAATTCATAAACATAAAATTATTTTTAGGCATACCAAAAGGAATCATAAGATATTCATAATGGCCATGCCTACTCTTGAATGTCATTTCTGGTATATCAAACTCCCAAACTCTGAGCTGGTGATAACCTGACCAAAGATCAATATTTTAAAACCACTTTTTCTCCTTTAACTGATTAAAAAATAATCTACATGTGGAAAGGGATAATTATTCTTAACTATTACCAGGGTTAACTTCTGATTTCCCCAGACAACCAAAGTGAACCATCTACCTTCTTGGAAAAGAGTATAATGGATTCGCAATGAGAAATTCTATGGAGAAAAAAATCTTTTTTCCAACAAGTCTTCTAAATGAATTTTTAGCTCTTTCAGCTCCATTGGTTCCATACGATAAGAAGGTATTGATATTGGCTATTTACCTTAAACTAGGTCAATCATAAACTGTACCTCTCTCTATGGAGAAAGGTTGAAGAAATTTTCTTGTAAAGAATCATAAAATTCTCAAGCAACAATGGGAGGAACAAAGAAATAATAAAATTTATCAGGTAAAAATGAAACAGCAGACAAAAAACTGATAATCTATGTGCAAGAAGCCCATATAGGACCTGATCTTAGGTGTGGATCCCCCTAAAACACATGAGGGATCCCATCAGTAGAATGAAAAAAAACATGCTAATGATAACAATCATCCTCATCTCGATGAGTGATAAGCCAATCCGTATTGATGATCATGCCAAACAGATCTAGAAAAAGAATAAAAAATCCTAGAACAACTCTAAATCATCTATCATTAATGAAAAAGAAGGACATTGTAACCACTGATCTTTCCTCTTGCAGGGAGTTTCTTCTAACTCCAATAAAAAGGAAATAATTTACATTGTATGGTTAAGAATATCAATAAAACATATTGACATAAACAAGTAGGAGGCACCGGTTTCAAATAAATAAATTTCCATATAATATGAAATAAAGATAGTACCTATCACTATCACCGAACCTGCATTGACTTGAACTGGAAAATCATCTACTATGTGATAGTGCTTCACTATGGAGGCTTATGGCTAGAGCCCTATAGTCCTTAAAGATTCTGAATACACCATAGTATCCATTGGAGCTAATAAACCCTGAATATAACGATGTGTAGTCATAGTCTGAAAAAGGTGTTGTATATGACCAATAAGTCCAAAAAGTTTTCATGTATTCTCAAGTATAGGACAAAATTTTTTGGTGTCCATGACCTTCCCACACTGATAGCAAGTTAGAGGCACACTATTAGCTGTAGCAGACAGTGTGGAGGAGGCTCAGTACTGAGACCCCCCAACACCACTTCTGTAATGATCCTACCACTTCCTCTTCTTCCCATGAATGAAACTAAAATTGTTACTAGATGGAAGGGAAGGTTTGGGAAAACCATATTTTCCTTCCATATCCATATATTCTATCATAGATCTGTCTACCATCTCCACAATGGTGGAATTTTTCAACATAAATACCTACAATCTGATATATGGTAGTAAACCCTAAAAGTACTTATAAGCCTTCATATTATCATTAATCACCATGTCTATAAAAAAAATGGACTAGACCAACAAATCAGTTGGTGTATACTGACCTCGGAAGGTCTCCCTATTTAAAAGATAAGAATTACACAAACATTTCCAGCATCAGTGAGTCCAAAAAAAAATTAATGGAATAATAGGGTTTTAAAACCCTTCAAAACAAAGTCCACATGTCTATTTATCTAGACCATATAATTCCCCATATATTTCTAAAACCCTGAATCCTGAACACTGCACATTTCACCTTGATATTTTCAGGTTTCTACAGGAATTATAAGATTTGGTCAATCATATCCATCTATTCCTCCACCTCTTGATATTCATTCATTTATTTAATGGATTGTGGATTCGGGAATAAGAATTCTTATGATCGATCTTTCTATCCTCAATCTTCTAGATATACCTCAAAAAATACCTTTCGAACTCATGGTATATCCTAATCAATAGCACAAACCTTACGTCTGATAGTCTCGACGAGAATCTGATGCACTGATGGATTCCCTTATAGAGAATTATCTACACCTTCCTAAGGAACTTGTGGTAGATGCCACATAGGTATACTAGTTCACACTGAAATTGAAGGAGCAATAATACAATAGAATAAATATCATTTCAAACCATAATACAAATAAATAGAAACTGATATTTAAAAAAAACTAACACTAGAGACACACATCCCAACATCCCATTGTAACTTGAGTATCATCATGCAAAGAGATATCCATGCACTTATCATAACATACCTCTCAAGTATTGATGATCCAATATTTAGTTTAATAGTTTTCCCAATATAATTAATCTTGAGGACATACCTCCTATAATACCAAATTGTAGTTAACTGACCAAGGTTTCCCTCAAACTTAGCACCTAACCTATTCCAACACATACTCAAAGGGCATTCCTACGCCCCACGGGCTGGCGAAATGAACCTGGGCATCGAATAAAAAACTAGAGGGAATGATTTGTCCCAACATAAATAAAAACAAGGCATATATATACAATAATCAAGAAGAAACTGTGTAAATAAAATAGATATATTCCATAACTGTAAGAAACACTGCAGAAATAAACGACAGTGAAAGTATCCAAAATAGAAAGAGACAAGTTCAACTGAAATTGAACAAAATAAAACAGCTACTCCATGTGATGGTGTGGATGAACTTCCACCATCTCACATCTAGCTACCCAACCCTGCTAACATGAAACATCACCAACTCACTACAATTACTTGCATTTCCCTATATTGGAAGATATTCAAAGGTCAACACACCACCAAATAACTGCACATGGTTTGAGCTAACGCGATCAATTGGATCCCACCCAGGTTTTTCATAAAAAGTCTCTATATAACAACTCTTGTATGATCATTTGAAATAAAACATGGGATGATAGGAAATAAATCATTTTTATTGAAAACATGGTAAACATTTCCACTTTATAGTAGTTATAAAACAAAAGAATGTATCTCAATTTAAAAGAACATTTTTCCATATCATCTTTTAGAGGAATCAACATGCATATCAAGCCAAAAATAGTAAAAATCCAAGAAATATAAAACAATAGTAGTAGAATAGGCATAACAGCACAAAGGGAATACAACAGTTCCAAAAGAAGACTACTCATACCCAAAAATCAATGAACAATGCACTATGGTACCTGAAGACAATTATCTATAATCTATGACCAGTGAGACACCCTAGAAAGTGAATCCCCAACATTATATATGTACCTAGAGAAAATAATCTACAGTCTATGACAAGGGGGAAACCCCATAAAGTAAACCCCCAAAATGGGTGATACCCTCAATCTAAAACTTCTACCTAGTACTCAAGGTAACCCATGTGCTCATTTTCATAGTCATCTCAATGTTTTCAAAATCATTTGAAACCCAATTCACAAAAAACTTTTCCATACATTGAAAACACCCCTTTTATATCCATTTATCAAAAACCACGGTAAAAACAGTTTTATTCAAAACCTCATTCCAAAACACATAAACATTCATTCCAATTTCATAACAATTTATTTTTAAGCAAATTTATAAAAATATAAAAATACGGTTTATCAATCACAGGTGAAAAATAGATCCACCTACCTCAAAAAATGGGTTGTACATGCCTGCAATGGGATCCACCGACTATGAAAACCCAACGACGTCAAAAAAGGCCCTAAAATACAGTCTACACATAATATTATTGATCCAATTGAGAAAGACGGTTGGGTGAGAAGAGGAAATACCATATACCTCAAGAGAGAACACCCACTCCACCACGACCAACAATGAAACGACCTCCAGAGTGAGAACATATAATTAATCTTGGAAGAAGAAAATAAGAAACACCAATTTAGATCAATGTATCTGATAATGACACCTGTGGGTGCTACCACGATCTATGGAAATGAATAAGAAGAAAGATTTCTTACCTTGAGAGATGCATCATAACCGCAATAAAGATTTAATGTCGAACGGATTGATCTAGAAGGAATTGAGACTCAAAAAATCACTTAGGAATTACCCTAGGTTGTGAGCAAGAGTGTCTGAGGAAAAGAACCAAAGAAAAATAGTAGTATATCTACATTAATAACCATACACGGGTCGTTACACAATGTGTAACCCGATTAAACAACGTGTATCTGCCAAATTCCCACATATGTTGGAAAACAAATCTTCTCAGATTAAAAACCCAACCTTTTATTAACTCACATTGTGTAAAGGCTCTTCATGTCGTGTAACATTTCATAGCATGAAGTCATTCCTGACTTTCACCCTACAATAAATGCACATTGTCTAGCCTAGTTACATGACATGAAATCCTCCTGCAACCTAAAAAAAATCCAATTAAAGCTAAGAGAACAACAAACATATAACCTCAACATTATAGGTATCCTCTCAATTCCTTATTAGCTCTATACAGACAATGAGAAAGGAAAACCACAATGAGGTCAAAGACATACATTAGTAATGGGGTGTTGCATTTGTTCTTATATGAACTTCCATATAGTAAGAGGCACCCTTAGCTATAGATGACTGAGAACCCTTAACACCAGATTGTGTTTAAAATTAAATTATGGAATGAGTTCAAAGACATCATATTTCCTTGGGAGTTTTTATATATTTTTATCAATGATTTTAATCCATTTTTACTAATCTGTTCATACTATGTTGTCATGCTCAAACTAAACATGAACAAAAAAAACATCAATCTCTTATTTATGAATTTTATTGTTTCCTATTTTCATAAAATTCATAAAAAATAAATAAATGCATAATGGAAATTAACTACATGACTGGTCTTGATCACCTAAAACTGTTTTATCCATTTCAAATCAATGGATCAACCATGACCCAGGTGCATCATACCTGAGTCACAACATGAATCATGGTGAAAATAATCCACATCTACTGTGTTTAATTATCGTATGGAGTTCACCTCATCTTGGGGTGGGGGGTTCCAAATATCATCTAGAGTACCATATCATCTTTTAGGGTCCACATTATACATCATCCTTTTCAAAATACAAGTATACACGTACATAGGTGAGGGGAACCTGGGATGCTATATACAACTAAAAAATTTGGATGCACATGCCCTTATCCGTATTGATAGAAAATAAATGATGATTAATAGACCTTATTAACTATTTATAATAATCATATGTAGATAAATGATTAATTAAATAAGTTGGACATGCATAAGTCAATTCCCTAGACCGATCAACAGGTAAAATAAATGAATGATTAAAATTAAATTTCTAAAAAAAATGTTTGACAAAATTACGTAAATTAAATGAGTTATTTAAATTCGAATAATTTAATTTTTATTATTCGATATTAATTTAATTGTAATTCCAAAATTAAATTAATTAATTAATACGATGTAATATAAAAATTAATTGTTCCCTGAAATAAAAGTTATATTTATAAACTGAAATTTAATATTCTAAAAAATTTAATTTTGATTCTAAATTTTAATTAATCATTTATTTTAATTTTGATTAACTCGGATGAGACACACTAGGCCGAGCCAAACAAGGTGGTTGGCTTTGGGACCCATTATGGAGGTGACACATTGTAAGAAGAGGGTGCCTCAAATGGGGCCTAGCCGGGCCAACTTCTACAAGAATCATGACTCACCTATTTTGGGAAAAATTAACATGAAGTTCCACTCACCACCCCTCCTTTGTGGTTTTTCCGTGGTCCGTTTTTTATTTTTTTTAGTTTTTAAGTAATATAGTCAGTAGAGAAAACGTATGAGCCACCCATTACAAAATCCACTTTATTTCCATTGAGAAAATAAAAACCCCTTATAATAATTTATACTTTTTATAACTTTATATGAATTATAATTCTTATAACATTAAAATTTCCAAAAATGTGTAGAAAAAAATCCTTGAGCGAGAGAAAACTATTTTGTCCCTATCCTTGGCCTAAAGTATTTGGTCCCTAGAAAATTAATTTGAAACATTATACATTGTTATGAAAATTTAATACTCCGAAACAAATCACAAGTGATGCATATTAAAATTTTAGAAGACCATATGTTTTTCATTGAAACTTGAATCGACGTGAAACCTATTTCATTGGGAAAAAAATAAATCCACCAATAAATTTAATTCAAATTATGTTTCTCTTGGATTATATAATTTATATGATCTCTCTGATTCCAATTAATGGTATATGGGTGTGTAGTGGAATTTTTTGTGCTAGGGATTTAAAATTTTTCATCACTTGGATGATGAGACTTGTCACCTCCAGTGATCTTAGCCCCAGTACTGTATGAAGATCTCATGTAAAATATACAAAGATGAAAAAAATTGAAAAAATTACAATTTCATTATGAAGTCTCGCTCGACATCTGCATGTTGTTAGTGATCTTTTCATATGGGATCCAATGTAGTATCTATCTAGACCATTCACATGTGCTTCAGAAATCCATAGAATCATTGATCACCAAATTATAGGTACTAGCATGGTGATACAAATATGTGTTCGATGTCCCGATGATCACCATATTGATATAAATTCAATGCATGGAGTTGAACTCAATCCCACCTCCTAGATTGAGAGCTTCTCTCTCTATAAAGTGGGAGATGAGAGAGGCTGGAGAGGAGACAGTGGTTCTGGAAATCTAATAGTGAATAGTAGTTTTGTGAAAGTATCACAACCTTGATCTTTAATTAATAGTAATACATGATTTATTACATAAAATTACCCTCAATACAACTCTAAGGATAATGAAGTCTAGTTTATTTGGAAATTTGGAACATAAAATAACAACTTAAAACAAATAATACATCATCTTTCTTAAAAAATTCATTGACATGATCATATTATTTCGACATACATAAAACTCTATGGGATATCCTATGGATATACATAATAAAGGGTGATCTATAAATCCAATTAAGGGAATAAACACGGAATAACATGAATAATGTAATACATGTTAGACAATAGGAATATCAATGGAGCATAAAAGGGGTGATAATCATAAACATAAATAATAAGACATGATATAGCATGATAACATATATTCAACATGTAAAATATAGAAAAACCATAAATTGTTGCATCATAAAATTAGGTCTTGGATAACATCCAAGAAATCATTATAGAAAAAGTCCCATAATAGAATCCAATTTTCTCATTGTCCCAAAATTACATATCATTGTTAGGTCAGAATAATACAAAGTAACACAAGAGGGGGTGAATTGTGTCTTTTCAAAAATCATCCAAAATTCTGGATTCTAACACCCACTATGATTTATGCGGATATGAAGTTCTTTATTCTGTATGAAAATGAGAAGAAAATAAAATAGAAATAAAGAACATGACTTTTTATAGTGGTCAGAGCATAAAGATCCCCTAGTCCACTCCATAAATCACTCTCTCTATGAGTTTGGTGATTTCACTATAATAGTCCTTTTATCACAAGACCATGAGTTCACAACTAAGTGTAGGCTGTTGAAACCTTTACAAACAAGACTAATAACAAATCCTTATGGTTTTATAATAGAGAATCAGTTATCAGAAAATTAAATCAAGATGCTAATACTCCATCAAAACTGAGTCTGATCTGTTGAAACTCCAATAAATTAGAAGACTTTTATTTGTTGATTTGGGTTGTTCATCATAGTTGTAGTAGCAATAATTGTCAGTATGGATCTTCTTATTTATAAATTAAAGTCTTCGAGAATATATAGTTATGAAGTGATCCAAGTTTCAAAACATCTTCAAGAAAAACAAAAATAGATAGCAGTAGTAATCTTACAGAAATATGAGGAATAACATGTATATCTCCAAACTGTAGTCTCTAATACAATGCTGATCGTTCATCGCAACAACACTTATGAGAATATACTCACCAGAAAGTAATCAAATATAAAAATATTTAATTTAATATCCCATATCGTGAAATGAAATATTTGAAAAATATATAGAGCATAAGGTTTTCTTTTATATTGTAGATCAAAATGAATAGCCTTATTTGTCATGGAAATTCATATTTCAATCGACCAGGGAGTCGTAACTTCCCTTAAGAACAAGAGATAATTTTTCCTATGAACATGGTTATTTGAAAAAATAATAAAGATCCTCAAATAGGTCCTTAATTATGACTCAATCATTACAGAAATATCTGAATGAACACGCAGTTTAAAGACTTCTCTGTTGAAAACACAATGTAGGGTTGAAGTGTGTAGCATAGGATTCCTTTACGTATCGTGGGTTCCTTTGAATAGTATAGGGTTGTTTAACTATACTTTCATCTTCACTTAATCTATGATAAAATGTAGTGTAGGGATGATAATCCATATGTTCACCTTTTTAGAAAAAGATCCCAAACATAGCATTGATTAACCATACATTTAATTTCTAAAATATAGGGTATCAACATTAAATCCAGACTCCGACATAGGTTTTCTGATCCATACGCTTTTCAATTCTCCAAACGTAAGGATTATGATACAAATAAAAAAATGTATAGAATATCATAGGGTTGATACCATATGCAAATGTTAACATTCCAGTTTAATGATGGGATAAAGAACCATACATTCATTTACCGAACATAGGGTTTGAAATAGTTTTTCAAGATGAATTCATGTAATGCTAAATTTCTATAACCATGATTTAAATTCCTACAAACTCACTCTATCAAACATCATTAGAAAATAAATAAGGTTATTTGTGAGCATTAAAAACATCATGAATTATTGATTATTTTTTATACAACACATTCCCAAAAATCTCCCCTATTGATTATCACAGTACCCATAACACAATCCATAAGAAATTTAAAGAAAATGAAGGATTTATAAACATACAAACATATAAAGAAAAAATATTTATATTTCACAGTATGATTTCATTAAATGAAAATAGATACTTGTAAATTAAAACATATTCTATATTTTCTCCATGAAATGTTTTGGATTTAAAATATTATCCCCCAAAGATATTATCAATTTATATTATCCCCTATTTTTTATATCAAAAAGATTGTTTGAAATAATAAATTAGTTAAATCATAATTAATATAGTACTGAACTATAAATTAATTATTATTAACACTTTTATAAGAGAAATAAATTAAGTATAAGTAGTTAAATATTAAAATTAAATAAAAAAGTCCAAATCTCAATAAAATAGTAAATTGAAATTAAAAAAAATCAAATGTTTTGAAAATAGAGTAAAATCAACAGCCAATAAAGGGTTTTTTCAAAA
The DNA here is from genome assembly GCA_963277665.1 of Viscum album. Taxonomy (NCBI): domain Eukaryota; kingdom Viridiplantae; phylum Streptophyta; class Magnoliopsida; order Santalales; family Viscaceae; genus Viscum; species Viscum album. The sequence continues at coordinate 1,736,152,728 of OY728157.1, read as the reverse complement.
TAAAGGGCTATGATTTGATTCTATAGTAGTAGAAGGTGTAGAAGGATGATGAATATCTTGAAAAAAACCATTAGTATCAATAAGCTTCAACAATAAGCTTTGGAAATGGTTGTTTAAGGCTTCTGTCCATTGTTTAAGTATCTTTTTCTAATCATGACTAATATTTAGATTCTAAACTAAATTAACCATCATAAACTCAGTCACAAGTTCCTCTGACAAAATAAATGAAGTTAACATATCCAGTACTTGATTAAGAACTAATCCCAACTAGGATTTATTATATGTATGTAGACTAACTTGAAGCATTTTATTTCATAACATAAGACCTAAAAGAGTTCTATTACACTGAAGAGTATGCAGTATATCGTTGAAATCAACCAACACTAAAGTAAAAGCTTAAAACCTTATGATCAGGTCTGGTGATGTCTATTGAGAGGAAGTTGATGCTTGATTTCTTACCTGGAGAGACCGTAATTCTCTCCCTATCAATAATTTTTACTCATAAAAATATAATTTCTTGATAGATTAATATTTAAAAAACTAAACTCTCTAGACATTTTGTTGATAAACTCTTGAAGGACTGTAACAGAAATAATATTTTCATTGAATTTACTTATATGAATGTTTTGAGCCTCATAATCTGATCTTGGAATTAATAAACTTTGAAAATCTACAAACATTATTTTCTATTCTTCCAATTATTGTTGTAGAAACTAGTTATGGTCTTCCAATACATTTAGCTTTCTTACCAAAGATTCATCAAGAGAGTAAGATGATTTTGGAGATTGATACCTTGCTTGACCGACTCTTATAAAATCCATACTTGGTTTTCATTTCCTTATAATATGTCTCTTAAGGAAGATAATCTGATTTCATCAGAATCAAGAATAACGAGAGAAAGATTTTCAGGATTAGGGGCATATTTACTGTGACGTTCTTGACAATGAGCCTCTTTATCAATATGATCAAACACTTGAATTTCATGCTCAACTCTAATAATGGATCCATCCAATGTATGTGGAATTTAGACATAAATTATTATTCTATAGAAAATACTTTTTTCTATCCTTGATTTGACTTCATCATAGTGACTCTTTCTTACATAACCAACTAAAGGAATCATCCTTTTCTCCCCCTAATAATCTACCAAAAACCTATATTGTTGTTTTACACTAACAGGAAAGAGAATTTTACAATATTTTCTCTAAGAAATCTAAATTATTTATAGTCCCAAAATTTAAATGTTTGTTGTGATGACATGTTTTACCAAAAAATATGTTGAAAATTATTCATATTCTCCACAACAAGAAGAAAATTATCCTTTCATAGGGATAATATCCCATATTGGCCTCCTTTTTGAAGTAATGGTATAAATAACTTATCATTAACCAAATGAAATTAAACTTTATATGGTTCAAGAATAGAAATAGAACATACATGTCCAGATAAAGAACATTTTCTAGCTCATTAGTCCTCATAAATATTCTAGATTGAATAAATTTCATCATAAATCGATGATCAAGAGTAATCTTATTTGTCATAAATTTTTTGATATATCTCATTAAAAAAAACAAAAAAATAATTTCCTATGAAAAATGTCTTACATTAACTATATCCCTAAAATCAAACAAAATATCCCCTTCATGGGTACAACGCAACAGCCTAGCCATTTGAACATAAGAAATTGAAAATTCGGGATCATTAATCTTAGAGATAATAGTATCTTAATCAAACCTAATACTAAATGAATAATTCATATAGAATTGTTGTACTTCAATGTCATATATTATAGGTGTGTTTCCATCTCTAAAAGCATAACCAATACCTTGAAATATTATGTGTTCCTTGAATGAAATATTTGTTGAATCTAAATAATTGATATCAATTAAATGACCTTGGAGCATTTTTCGATGAAACCCTGACACATAAGTAGCCGCATCCAACTCTGCATCTTCAGATATTCGAGAAGTTTCCATATCTGTAGGTTTCAAGTTAGATTGTATTGAAGGTTTAGGTTTTGGAAAATGGAAATCTAGAGAGAGAAAGAAATATACTCTATACACTGAAGAGATGTGAAGGTAAATAGAGGGAGAAGATATAAGGTTTTCTCATGCAAATTGTGGATGTACTCATTAAGTTTTTAATTTGAAAATACAAATAAATTAAAATTATTTTAAAATCTAACTAACATTTAACTAAATATAATAAAAAAAAGAATCATAAAAGATTATATATAACATATACAAAACTTAAAATATAAATAGCGAGAATAAAATAAACTTTATTAAATAAAACATTCATTTAAAATTAAATAATCCTAAATATCCTTTATTAAAATAAAAACTTTCACTGGGAAGTGGTTTATTAAAAATATCAGCTAATTGATATTCGGTATTAAAAAATTATAATGATATATTGTTTTTAAGGGCATGATCTCTTACAAAATTATGCCTTATATCAATGTTCTTAGTCCTAGAATGACATATAGGATTTTTTGAAATATTTATAGAACTAGTACTATCTTATAAAATTGGTATACTATTAAAATTTAGTCCAAAGTCTAGTAGGTTGTTTTTCATACACAAAACATGTGGACAACATCTACCAGCAGACACAAATTCTAATTCAGAAGTTGAAAAGGAAACTGAGTGTTGTTTCTTGCTAGACCATGATACTAAAGATTTTCCTAAAAGTGGCAGATTCATATGGGACTTATTCTATCGAATCTTCAACCACCAAAATAAGAAAATGAATATGAAATTAAATTAAAATAAGAATATTTTGGGTAAAGAAGAGATTGAAAAACATCTCCTTTTAAATATCTAAAAAACATTTTAATCACAATAAGATGGGATTTTGTTGGATTTTATTGAAATCTAGCACATAAACATACAAAAATCATAATGTTTGGTCTTCTAGAAATAATATATAACAAACTACTAATCATACCTCTATAAAACATAATGTTCACTCATTTTTTTGCTTCATCCAGATCAAGTTTTATATTGGTACACATTGGAGTTGTATATGTCTTGTTGTTTTCAGGTCCAAACTTTTTAAGTAAGTCAATAATGTATTTAATTTAATTTAAATCATTTACATAGTATTCTTGATAAATCAGAAATGATAAAAAGAAATTTAGTTCTACCATCATACTCATTTCAATTTTTTTTATTAATTTTGAAAAATCATTACAATGATTTTTATTATTTGAAACAAAAATAACATCATCAACATAAATTTGAACTTATAAAATATTAGAACAAATAGTTTTATTAAAAAGTGTTGGATCTTCCAATCCAATAGTAAATCCATATTTCAAAAGAAAAGAATTTAATATTTTATACCAAGCTCTAGGTTCTTATTTATGGCCATAGAGAGATTTAGTATGTTTAAAAATAGAGTTTGGTTTATGAGGATTTTCAAATCCAGGAGGTTGTTCAATATAATCTTCTTCCATTAAATAACCATATAAAAAGGTAGATTTAACATCTATATGGTATAATTTAAAAATAATATAACATGAATAGGCTAAAAAGATTTAAATGGATTCTAATCTATGTAACACCCGAGACTTTTATGTTATATAAATCATCACAGGAATCTTTTTCTACACAACACTTACTTGGCTTGCTTTACACGCAATCGCGACCTTCCTCGATAGCTTGCGTCGTACGCAATACCGAGTTTCACTAAACAACAATATGCTATTAAAACTAGCTGTTATGAATAGTAATAACCACTTTTTGAAATTTTATAAATTTTATTTTTCAAAATGGACTTCATTTTTGGACTCAGAATATCGAAATTAGCCTAGGGTGAAATTTTGGTATTTTTCTGAAAACTTTCAATTTTTGATGAATAGTGAAACCACTAAGTGGTAGGTTAAAAACTGAATTTTGCATAAAACTTAATTTTACCGCTTCTGTGAATGGAATTTCAAAAATCCGACAGACATAGTTAATATCAAGGACTAAAATGTGGTTCAATGAGATGAAAATAATTTATGGAGAATAGTAACTTTTTACTTTTTTTACCACGGTTAATAGTAAATAGGGTAACTAAGGGTAAATATGATATTACTATTACCCTAACACGTGTCCTAATCCTATTGGACAAGTGTATTTCGACCAAAAACAAACTTAGGAATAAAATATGACCATTTAGGCCCACTTGGGTTAGATTAGGACATTTATTATTAATTTATTTAAAGAAGGGTTAAAAGAGTTAAAATCAAAGTTTATTTACTAAAACATTTTTAATATGGGGTTATACATAAGATAAATTCGATTGTAAATATTCATTAGAAATCTAAAAGGATTTCCTACATGATGGTATTTTATTTGTAATTTTTAGACATCAAATAATTTAATTTATTTATGACACAAAGATGATGCAGTAATTATCTTGTTAATGAAATATTGACATAATTGATGTTATAAACACCAAAATAAATGTAATTTGAGACTTTTTATGAATTCCACTAATTTTATAGGTTACTATGATATATTATTGTTGATTTAATCAACTTGGTTCGAACATATAATTCTGTTATGACTTTTACAAAAAATCATATATCAAATAGTGTCAACATTGACACAAAATAGTTTTTAAATCAAATATTATATTATTAATTGTTATTTTATTCCTAAAAATCTAAGGTTCGGCCAAATGACTTATATAAGGATATATATATTAATAATAAACAATTTGGGGTTCGTTTGTCATGTTATAGTTAGTGTATTAACCATATAGTGAAAGGAAACAAAAGGACATGGTAAAAGTTAAATTATTTAACTTAGAGTTAAATCTAATTGATAAGGTTAAAATAATATCCTAAACTTGTCTAAATTCTATTGGTTGATAGGATTTCGACCCATCCCCACTTTAACTTCTAAATAAGGCCCTTTGGAACCATTATAAACCGATTTTGACTTTAATATAAAATAATATTTTGAGATATTCCTAAGGTGCCCCTCTCCTCCCTTATAAAAGGGCACCTCCTCCCCCTCCTCCTCACACCAAATTGAGCACTCAAGCTCGGCCAACACCTGCCATTTTCTCCTCTCCACTTCCCTAGAATAATCCTAGAGGTCCTGGTCTTCTCCAAAGACCAATCTTAGTTCCTTAAGTGGAGGATTCAAAGAGGCGTTCCAAAGAAAAGGTAATATCCATTACCGATCTTTTCAATTTCATTCTTCTTCAACTTCTTCTTCTTTATTTGTTTCATGATAAAGTAATAACATCAGTATTACTTACATACTGATATGTTATTATAAATATTAAACAACCCTAATTCTCCTTCTATCCATCCTACGGAAAAATGAAATCACTGCGCGTGCATACGTACGGAATACCGTCTCCACGCCGTGGTGTAATCTATTTTCCACCATCACCTTACAAGGATGGGTATAATGGTGTAATGAGTAACTATATATGATTATTATGAAGTAATATTGATACTGAAATAATATATATACTCCAATACAATTCCACGATCATAGGAACGATATCATCACTCGTGCGTACGAACGGAATACCGTCTCCACGATGTGATGCGACTCGTTCTACATGATCTTCATTTCATAATGATTATATAAATGAATTGAATGAATGAATATGGTATATACTACACTAATACCATTCTGGAAATGAATTATCTATAACCTAAAGATAAGAATAAGAATTTATTCAACAAAACACGCATAAGAACAAAAAGTTATAAAGACCCGAGTAACAAGTAACAATGAAATATTACTAACAAGAAGCTAATAATATATGATATCATATCAATATGTATGATTCTGGAATAAGTCAATAACATTATTTAAACCATTATACAGGAGCTTCGGACACGAACAAAGCAAATCGGACCTAAGGTAAGGGAAAATATCACAATCTCATTTTTATCCGAGATTGTTTATTCGTAAGTATTTACTGGGGTGTATTTTATCATCCACATCCATGTTCCCTAAACATGTAATATTGTTTCCATCCACTTAAGATAGTTTAAATCCAATTTTACCCTTCGGTGAGTTTTTAGTAAAGAATATGAAAGGAATCTTTTGTCATTTTTTTATACGAGGTACTTTTTGACTTTTCCGACAAAAGTACGAGAAGAATGTTTTTTTTAACTCATACGGCATGAATGGATTTTTAAAACATTGTTTCCAAGAAGCTTCCTTTACAAGTTTTCAAGTTTATTTTTAATCATCTTCTTTTTTTTTAAAGTCGTATGACATGTTATGAAAGTAAAAATGTTTTTGAAGTAGAAAGGATATTTTCCTCAAGAATGGACTTCAAGTATTTTATCAAAATTATCTTCCATCTAAGATAATAAAAGGGTTCTGTTTTTATCCCTATTATAACATGGATTTGATTATGTTGTGATGGAAATATTTTTATGAATTCCTTTATCTTATATGAATTGTTTTATGATGTCATGTTGTTTCAGAATTCCATTTTTATTACACGGGTTACGCTATGATGTATGGTTTATGATTATGTGGCACACATAAGAAAGGATTCATTATAAGATGGGTGGGACCTATATCTCCCTCCAATGCATTGGGTAAAGATTTTATATCTCATGAGATAGACATGGCTGGAACGGAAGGTTATTTCGGTTCAGTGATACAGGACTGAAACGAGGAGTGAACTCGGTTCAGAAAGGGACTTTGTCCACTAAGATAGTCTTGGCAATAAGTCATGACTAACAAGAAATGATTTTCCATGATTATGTGTGCATGCCACAAAGTTTCAAGTTTCATGTTATGATTATGGGGATCTCATTTTCACTTCTATGATTTATTAAGATTTTATGATCTCTTTTGCAGGTTATGATTTAAAAAAAAAAGATATGATATGATTTTTATTTCCTTTATTGCCCTTGCTGAGCATTTGAGCTCACCCTTTTATGTTTTCTTTTCCCCAGGTCAGGAAGATGGATATTAAGTAGAATATGCTAAAAGGGACCCTAGATATGATGAAATAAATGGGAGACACTGTAGAAGATTTATGAACCAGTTGTTTATGTTTCCCAGTTTCTAAAGACACTATACCTATACGGTCCTTTGTGGTTTTATCATATGTTGTAATAAGTGTGCTTCAATTTTGAAGTATTAACAATGTATGTAAAGTATGGGTCGTTATAGTTGGTATCAGGAAAGGTATAGTCAACCTTTGGAAACTAGGATGTGAAAGCCTTAGTAAGAACCCTAAGGATAAGTCTAAGCATAGAACACAATCTTTGTGTTTTAGAAATGGCCTTGAATAACCTAGGATAAGACCATAAGCATGAAAATTTTATTCTTGAATTATGTGGTTTCCTATTATAATTAGTGTTGCTCACACTATTCTTCTTGGTTTTAGTCAATGGCTGGAACCCGAAGGAACCGTGTTAATGCGGAATGCGATGGGCAATGCAATGATTGTCCCCCTGAGCAACCAAACAATATGGGAGATGGAATGCAAAATCTTGTAGAAATGCTCACACAACTTTCTCAAGCTATGAATCATGCAGGATTTCCAAACGGGCAAAGGAGGGAGCAACATTCTGTTGAATCCTTCATGAGGCAGCGTCCACCTTCTTTCAGTGGGTCTACTGATCCATTAGTTGCTGAACAATGGATTAGTACTACTGAAAAGATATTTTCAGTTCTTCAATGTTCTGAACATGATAAAGTCATCCTAGCAGTGTATCGTTTAGAAGGAGATGCTGATCAATGGTGGAATCTTGTTAAGAATACGAGGCAAAGGGATGAAATTGAGTCTATGGAATGGGACGATTTCAAGAACTTATTTTTCAATAAGTACTTCCCTCGTATTCTCCGAACAAAGATGGGGAAAGAGTTCCTTGAACTGAAGCAAAGGGATGATGAATCTGTTAGTACCTATGAAGCAAATTTTACAAGACTTGCAAGGTACGCTTCTGGTATTATTATCCAACCTGAGAGTAAGATCGATCGATTCTTTAGTGGCTTAAAACCAAGTCTTCGAAGGGCGTTAGCCATAAGGGACTTCAATAGCTATGAGGAAATCGTTCGATGTGCTCTCAAAGTCGAGATGGATATTGGAGTAACCCATCAGTCACATGGGTTTGATAAGAAGAGGAAGATGGAATTCAAAGAAAAATCTAAAGAGCACACGGAAAAGAAGATGAGCTTTTCCTTATGCTCAAAGTGTGGAAAGAAACATGGAGGGAGTTGTCTTAAAGGGACAATTAAATGTTTTAAATGTGGAAAAGAAGGTCATCGGGCATTTGAATGCCGTGATAATGGGAAGAAGATGTCTAATGATGCAAACAAAGGAAGGGATACACAGAATGATCCTACTACACTTCAATGTTTCAAGTGCAAGGAGATGGGGCATTATGCCAATCAATGCCCAAATCCAAGGGTTGATGATGATGGTCGACGTCAACAAACTCTTAAGGCTAAAGACAAAGGAAAGTCACATGCAATTTCTATCAGCGATGTGGAGTACGATAACGATGTGGTGAAAGGTACACTTACCATCCACTCTAAAGTAGCAAATGTTTTATTTGATTCTGGATCCACCCACTCTTTTATTTCTGAAGACTTTTCTAAGGGTATCACCGTATTACCTCAACAATTAGATGTTGAGTTAGCTGTGACAACACCTAATGGCACATCAATCGCATCAAAAGTTTATAATTCTTCTCCGATTGAAGTTTGTGGGAAAGTGCTTCCTGCAAATCTTGTGATCCTTCCTTTAGTGGAATTTGATGTGATTCTTGGTATGGATTGGCTTTCTCAACATGGAGCTCATATCAATTTCCAAAGAAGGGAAGTCACATTTCATAATCCAAATCATTCTACGATCGTCTATCAATGCAAGGATGAACATAACCTTCCAGTGGAAATTCCTTCCATCTTATGGGTCATGATTCCACTAAATGAAGGTTATTTATCTCAAATGGTTGGAGAGAAACTTACAATTAAGAATATTCCCATTGTATGGGAGTTTGATGATGTCTTTCTGGAGGAATTACCGGGTCTTCCACCAAATCGTGAAGTTGAGTTTTCAATAGAACTCGTACCGGGTGCTTTGCCTATTTCAAAGACACCTTATAGAATGGCCCCAATTGAGTTGCAGGAATTGAAGAAGCAACTCCAAGAGAATCTTGATAAGGGATTCATCCGCCCTAGTGCATCACCTTGGGGAGCACCTGTTCTATTTGTTAAGAAGAAAGACGGATCAATGAGACTCTGCATTGATTATCGAGAACTTAACAAGATCACTATCAAGAACAAATATCCTCTCCCACGCATTGATGACTTATTTGACCAACTACGCGGAGCTCAATACTTTTCCAAGATTGATCTTCGTTCAGGGTATCATCAATTAAGGGTCAAAAGGGAGGATATACCAAAGACGGCTTTCCGTACAAGGTATGGACACTATGAATTTATAGTGATGCCATTTGGTCTTACTAATGCCCCTGCTATCTTCATGGATCTAATGAATAGAGTCTTTAGAGACTATCTTGATCAATTTGTGGTAGTCTTTATAGACGATATTCTTGTCTATTCAAAGAGCAAGGAAGAGCATGAAGATCACTTGAGAATTATATTGAAGACCCTGAGAAAGGAGAAGCTTTATGCCAAATTTACTAAGTGTGAATTTTGGCTTCAAAAAGTTGCATTTTTGGGTCACATAATCTCAAAAGAGGGGATATCTGTGGATCCAGCAAAAACAGAGGTTATCGAAAGATGGTCGAGACCAACAACAGTAACTGAGATCCGATGTTTTCTTGGTTTGGCTGGATATTATCGACGTTTTGTAAAAGATTTTTCACGATTATCTAATCCACTCACCAAGTTCACTCGGAAAGGAGTTAAGTTTGTTTGGACAGAGGAATGTGAAGAGAATTTCAAGGAGTTGAAAAGAAGGTTATCCAGTGCACCTGTGCTCACACTGCCTTGTAGTGGAGAAAGGTTTGTGATCTACAGTGATGCATCCAAGAAGGGATTGGGGTGTGTTATTATGCAAAATGATATGGTGATAGCTTATGCCTCACGACAGTTGAAAATCCATGAGCAAAATTACCCAACACATGATTTGGAGTTGGCTGCGGTAATCTTTGCATTAAAGATTTGGAGGAATTACCTTTATGGTGAAAGGTGTGATATTTATACTGATCATAAAAGTTTAAAGTATATTTTCACACAAAAGGAGCTGAATATGCGTCAAAGAAGATGGTTGGAGCTGATTAAGGATTACGACTGCTCAATCCATTACCACCCTGGGAAAGCAAACAAGGTGGCAGATGCATTAAGTCGACAAGACCATGCTAGTTTATCCATGATGAGGATCACAAAAGATCCAATATTTTTGGATTTACAAAGGATAGATCTTGGAGTTATAATGAAAAGGGAAAAATCTTATCTTTCTCAAATGAATGTTCAACCATCTATACATGTGAAGATTAAAGAGGCACAGAAAGAAAATGTCGAGTTACAAAAGAAGGTGAGAAATGTTCCTGAATTCAACCTTTATTGTGATGGGATAATAAAGTTCATGAATCGGGTTTGTGTTCCTCCCATCCCCGAATTAAAGAAGGAGCTGCTGGATGAGGCTCATAGTTCATCATTCTCTATTCATCCTGGAAGTACGAAGATGTATAGGGACCTGAAAGAGTACTTCTGGTGGGATGGCATGAAAAGAGATGTTGCTGAATATGTCTCTCGATGCTTGGTTTGTCAACAAGTTAAAGCTGAGAGACAAAAGTCTAAGGGGATGTTACAACCATTACCCATACCCGAATGGAAATGGGAAAACATCACTATGGACTTTGTCACAGGACTTCCTAAAACATCCAAAGGCAATAATGCTATCTGGGTCATAGTTGATCGTCTTACAAAGTCCGCACACTTCATTGCTATTAGAGAGGATTTCCCTCTAGATCAGCTTTCCAGGATATATGTAAAGGAAGTGGTAAGATTGCATGGAGTACCACTTTCTATTATATCTGATCGGGATCCGAGATTTACCTCGAAGTTCTGGCGAAGTCTTCAGCATACTCTGGATACATAGTTGAGTTTCAGCACTGCTTATCATCCCCAGACAGACGGTCAGTCTGAGAGAACAATTCAAACCCTAGAAGATATGTTGAGAGCTTGCTCTATGGATTTCAAAGGAGGTTGGGATCAACACCTACCTTTGGTGGAATTTTCTTATAATAATAGCTTTCACTCCAGTATTCAGATGGCTCCTTATGAAGCTCTCTATGGAAAGAAATGCAGGACTCCAACTTGCTGGGATGAAGTTGGGGAAAGAAAGCTGTTAGGACCTGATCTCGTTAATGAAATGGCAGAAAAGGTCAGAACTATTCAACAACACATAAGAGCAGCTCAGAGTCGACAGAAAAGTTATGCCGACAACCGAAGAAAAGACCTAGAGTTTGAAGTGGGCGATAAAGTGTTCTTACGAATATCTCCCTGGAAGAGGGTTATGAGATTTGGAAAGAAGGGGAAGTTGAGTCCTAGATATATCGGTCCTTTCGAAATACTGGATCGTGTTGGGAAGGTAGCTTACCGATTGGCACTTCCACCGAATCTCTCTCAAGTTCACGATGTGTTCCATGTATCTCTCCTGAGAAAGTACATACCAGATCCTTCACATGTACTCAGCTCAGAAGTTGTACCGCTAGAGCAAGATCTTTCTTATGAAGAACAGCCGATAGAGATTCTGGATCGTAGCGAAAAAGTCCTACGAAACAAGACCACTCGCTTGGTGAAAGTTTTATGGAGGAACCACCAACCTGAAGAAGCTACATGGGAGCTTGAGGATATGATGAGGGAGAAGTATCCTCATCTGTTTGTTACAAAGTGACGAATTTCGAGGGAGAAATTCTTTTTAAGGGGGGTAGAATGTAACACCCGAGACTTTTATGTTATATAAATCATCACATGAATCTTTTTCTACACAACACTTACTTGGCTTGCTTTACACGCAATCGCGACCTTCCTCGATAGCTTGCGTCGTACGCAATACCGAGTTTCACTAAACAACAATATGCTATTAAAACTAGCCGTTATGAATAGTAATAACCACTTTTTGAAATTTTATAAATTTTATTTTTCAAAATGGACTTCATTTTTGGACTCAGAATATCGAAATTAGCCTAGGGTGAAATTTTGGTATTTTTCTGAAAACTTTCAATTTTTGATGAATAGTGAAACCACTAAGTGGTAGGTTAAAAACTGAATTTTGCATAAAACTTAATTTTACCGCTTCTGTGAATGGAATTTCAAAAATCCGACAGACACGGTTAATATCAAGGACTAAAATGTGGTTCAATGAGATGAAAATAATTTTTGGTGAATAGTAACTTTTTACTTTTTTTACCACAGTTAATAGTAAATAGGGTAACTAAGGGTAAATATGATATTACTATTACCCTAACACGTGTCCTAATCCTATTGGACAGGTGTATTTCGACCAAAAACAAACTTAGGAATAAAATATGACCATTTAGGCCCACTTGGGTTAGATTAGGACATTTATTATTAATTTATTTAAAGAAGGGTTAAAAGAGTTAAAATCAAAGTTTATTTACTAAAACATTTTTAATATGGGGTTATACATAAGATAAATTAGATTGTAAATATTCATTAGAAAGCTAAAAGGATTTCCTACATGATGGTATTTTATTTGCAATTTTTAGACATCAAATAATTTAATTTATTTATGACACAAAGATGATGCAGTAATTATCTTGTTAACGAAATATTGACATAATTGATGTTATAAACACCAAAATAAATGTAATTTGAGACTTTTTATGAATTCCACTAATTTTATAGGTTACTATGATATATTAGTGTTGATTTAATCAACTTGGTTCGAACATATAATTCTGTTATGACTTTTACAAAAAATCATATATCAAATAGAGTCAACATTGACACAAAATAGTTTTTAAATCAAATATTATATTATTAATTGTTATTTTATTCCTAAAAATATAAGGTTCGGCCAAATGACATAGACAAGGATATATATATTAATAATAAACAATTTGGGGTTCGTTTGGCATGTTATAGTAAGTGTATTAACCATATAGTGAAAGGAAACAAAAAGACATGGTAAAAGTTAAATTATTTAACTTAGAGATAAATCTAATTGATAAGGTTAAAATAATATCCTAAACTTGTCTAAATTCTATTGGTTGATAGGATTTCGACCCATCCCCACTTTAACTTCAAAATAAGACCCTTTGGAACCATTATAAACCGATTTTGACTTTAATATAAAATAATATTTTGAGATATTCCTAAGGTGCCCCTCTCCTCCCTTATAAAAGGGCACCTCCTCCCCCTCCTCCTCACACCAAATTGAGCACTCAAGCTCGGCCAACCCCTGCCATTTTCTCCTCTCCACTTCCCTAGAATAATCCTAGAGGTCCTGGTCTTCTCCAAAGACCAATCTTAGTTCCTTAAGTGGAGGATTCAAAGAGGCGTTCCAAAGAAAAGGTAATATCCATTACCGATCTTTTCAATTTCTTTCTTCTTCAACTTCTTCTTCTTTAGTTGTTTCATGATAAAGTAATAACATCAGTATTACTTACATACTGATATGTTATTATAAATATGAAACAACCCTAATTCACCTTCTATCCATCCTACGGAAAAATGAAATCACCGCGCGTGCGTACGTACAGAATACCGTCTCCACGCCGTGGTGTAATCTATTTTCCACCATCACCTTACAAGGATGGGTATAATGGTGTAATGAGTAACTATATATGATTATTATGAAGTAATATTGATACTGAAATAATATATATACTCCAATACAATTCCACGATCATAGGAACGATATCATCACTCGTGCGTACGAACGGAATACCGTCTCCACGATGTGATGCGACTCGTTCTACATGATCTTCATTTCATAATGATTATATAAATGAATTGAATGAATGAATATGGTATATAATACACTAATACCATTCTGGAAATGAATTATCTATAACCTAAAGATAAGAATAAGAATTTATTCAACAAAACACGCATAAGAACAAAAAGTTATAAAGACCCGAGTAACAAGTAACAATGAAATATTACTAACAAGAAGCTAATAATATATGATATCAGATCAATATGTATGATTCTGGAATAAGTCAATAAAATTATTTAAACCATTATACAGGAGCTTCGGACACGAACAAAGCAAATCGGACCTAAGGTAAAGGAAAATATCACAATCTCATTTTTATCTGAGATTGTTTATTCGTAAGTATTTACTGGGGTGTATTTTATCATCCACATCCATGTTCCCTAAACATGTAATATTGTTTCCATCCACTTACAATAGTTTAAATCCAATTTTACCCTTCGGTGAGTTTTTAGTAAAGAATATGAAAGGAATCTTTTGTCATTTTTTTATACGAGGTACTTTTTGACTTTTCCGACAAAAGTACGAGAAGAATGTTTTTTTTAAATCATACGGCATGAATGGATTTTTAAAACATTATTTCCAAGAAGCTTCCTTTACAAGTTTTCAAGTTTATTTTTAATCATCTTCTTTTGTTTTAAAGTCGTATGACATGTTATGAAAGGAAAAATGTTTTTGAAGTAGAAAGGATATTTTCCTCAAGAATGGAGTTCAAGTATTTTATCAAAATTATCTTCCATCTAAGATAATAAAAGGGTTCTGTTTTTATCCCTATTATAACATGGATTTGATTATGTTGTGATGGAAATATTTTTATGAATTCCTTTATCTTATATGAATTGTTTTATGATGTCATGTTGTTTAAGAATTCCATTTTTATTACACGGGTTACGCTATGATGTATGGTTTAAGATTATGTGGCACACATAAGAAAGGATTCATTGTAAGATGGGTGGGACCTATATCTCCCTCCAATGCATTGGGTAAAGATTTTATATCTCATGAGATAGACATGGCTGGAACGGAAGGTTATTTCGGTTCAGTGATACAGGACTGAAACGAGGAGTGAACTCAGTTCAGAAAGGGACTTTGTCCACTAAGATAGTCTTGGCAATAAGTCATGACTAACAAGAAATGATTTTCCATGATTATGTGTGCATGCCACAAAGTTTCAAGTTTCATGTTATGATTATGGGGATCTCATTTTCACTTCTATGATTTATTAAGATTTTATGATCTCTTTTGCAGGTTATGATTTAAAAAAAAAGATATGATATGATTTTTATTTCCTTTATTGCCCTTGCTGAGCATTTGAGCTCACCCTTTTATGTTTTCTTTTCCCCAGGTCAGGAAGATGGATATTAAGTAGAATATGCTAAAAGGGACCCTAGATATGATGAAATAAATGAAAGACACTGTAGAAGATTTATGAACCAGTTGTTTATGTTTCCCAGTTTCTAAAGACACTATACCTATACGGTCCTTTGTGGTTTTATCATATGTTGTAATAAGTGTGCTTCAATTTTGAAGTATTAACAATGTATGTAAAGTATGGGTCGTTATAATCTAGCTATAGGGGAAATGTATCATCATAATATATACCTTCTTCCTGATTATATCCTTTAGCTACTAACTTGGATTTATTTCTGGTAATGATCCCTTGATCATCCTATTTTTTCTAAAGACCCAATTAGTTCCTATAACTATATAATTGGTTGGTATCTCTACTAATTCCAAAACTTCATTCCTCTTAAATTGGTTTAGATATTCTTGAAATTCTAACAACCAAATTTCATATTCTAAGGCTTCAACTATTTACTTAGATTCTAACTAAGATAGAAAGGCAGAGAATTCAACTAGGTTTCCTTCATTTCTTATGGTTCTAATTCATATATCTTGGTCTCTTATAACAGTTTTTAATGGATGGTTATTTAGAGTCATAGACTATCTATGAAATACTATTTCAGCTTCTTTAGTATCATGTCATTATGAACTATATTAATATTTATTAACATAATTTTCAAAATCAGTTTTAGGGGATTCGAGTCTCATGTTGTCAAACGAGTCAATAAATTCATCAGTTTGATATATTTCTCTAATACAAGTTCTAGGTTCATCGAATATCACTTGAACTAAATATTAAAAAATACATGCATTTTTATTAAACACTATATAAGATTTAGAGGTAGCAGAATATCAAAAAAATATTCTTTCATCAGCATTTTGATTGAACTTACCAAGATTTTATTTAGTGTTCAATATATAAACATTTCATCCAACAACATTAAAGTACTTAAATTTAGGTTTTTTTATTATAATGTTTATTTTTTGTCCTTTTTAAAAACTGACTTTTTAAAACTTTATTCATGATATATCAGGCTGTGCATACAGCTTCTACCCAAAAATAGGTAGGATGACTGCATACATTCAGCATAGTCCTTGTCATTACTTGAATAGTTCTATTTCTACTTTCAACAATTCCAGTTTTTTTAGGTGTTTTTTGTGTCGAAAAGGTTTCTTTGTAACATAAATTTGAGAAAAAAGAAATAAATTCTTCATTATGAAATTATCCATTATGAGATCTTCTTAATATAATTATTTTAAACCCTTTTTCATTTTGAAAAATTTTACATAAACTTTCAAAAACAGTGAAAACTTCACTGTTGCATTTTAGAAAATATGCCCCATTAAATCTAGAATAATTATCAACAAAGACATAGGCATATAATTTACCAGCCAAAATTTCTATTTTTGATGTTCTTAAAATACATTTGTATAATTTTAACGGTTTAGATGTGGTAATTTATTTAATATATTTTAAAGAAGATTTGTGTTGTTTTCTAATTTGGCATGCATCATAGAATCAGTCATTTTCAAACTTAAGAATAGGAAAATAAAAAACTAACTATTTAATATATAATATATGTAAATGATATATATTACAGTTTCTAAGTCTTATATGTCAAATCCATGACTCATTTTTCTTAGAAGTTAAACAATTCACTTTTTTACACAAGGAATTCAAATCCTATGTATAAACATTATCAGTTATACTTTATCTAAATTTGATAAAATCATCTTTGAATACATAGTAGGAATCATTAGAAAAATCAGCTTACACATATAGTAATTTATTGATTGAGAGAGTCTTTGGATCTCCAACAGTTCCAACTCAAACTTTTTTTCCTTTGGAATTGTCACCAAAAGTGATATGATATCCATCCATTTGAGTAAACCTATGGAATTTTTATGGATATCCACTCATATTCCTATAACATCCACTATCCATATACCATATAGCATTTTTTTTATTAGTCATGTATCCTTTTCCTTTTCATCCATGAATCACATGTTGGATTTTAGATTTTTTTGCTCCTTTTCTGAATCAGAATATGAAGGGTTGTTGTAGTATTAAGATACACTCCATGTATCTTTCATTTCATTTTTTCCTTTATGATCATAATTAGTATACTTATGATACTTCATTTCTACCCTTTTCTTTTCATCATTAAACTGAGGATAATCTGGTTTAATATGACCAAGTTTTGTATATTCGTATATTAGAACTTCTCTTGATTCATTGTAATTATTTTTGTAGGATTTTCAAATTCCTATTTTATTCTTTTAATATTTACTGAACATTCTAACTAATTGAGCCAGTTCCATTTTAGAATCTAAGGAATTTTAATTTTTCTCTTCTCTGACTTCTTGCTTTTTTCTTCTGTTATGCTTCCAAGATGATACCTCCATAGAAATATTTTCCTTCATCACTATAATATTATGATCATCTTATACAACATACATTTCTTCTTCATACATCATTTGTGTCCAAATTAGTTCTTTCATTTTCATATCCTTTACAGGTGATGATTAACGAATAGCAGCAGACATGCCATTTTATTTTGAAGGTATTACTCTGAGTACTTTCAAATCATGATCATATTGTTTGATGGGTTCTCCAAAGAAAATTATATTATTTAAAATTTATGTAATCCTTCCATTCATCTTTGTAATTATTTCTCCATCAAACATTCTTAAGGTGTCAAATTTTTGTTTTTCTGTAGCATCCCTCATCTGTGTGGTGTTATCTATTCATTCATAATAAACGACAATATTTTTCCACATCTCATAGGAAGTTGTACATTCTGATACATGATTGAATTAATCTGTTCTATAAAAACAAATAAAAGCATTCAAATCTTTATAATTTAAATCATACTCAGATTCTATTTCATCATTCCACATATTTGGTTTCTCAAGAATCTTATAAGGAGTAATGATTTTTATTATACATTGAATACTAGATTTTTTTAGATATATAATCATTTTAGATTTCAAGCATCCATAATTTTCACCATTAAAATATGGATCTCATACCATAGACATTTATTATCTAGGATCACCATTTCCATCTATGTATATACCTTATACTTTTAATTTTCTATAATTGTTTCCAAAAAATAACTCTTATGATACTGATTGTTAGGTTGGAATAATACAAATTAACATAAGAGCGGATGAACTGTGTAATTTCAAAAATCATTCACAATTCTAGCTTTTGACACCCACTATGATTTTAGAGGATAAGAAATTTTTTATTCTGTATGACAATGAACAGTGGAAAAAATGAAAATAAAGAACATATATTTTTATATTGGTTCAGAGACAAAAGATTCCCTAGTCTACTCCACCAATCACTATCTCTACGATCTTGGTGATTTCACAGAAATGGTCCTCTTATCACAAGACCATGAATTCACAATAGAGTGTAGATAGTTGAAACCTTTAAAACAAGAATTATAACAAATAATTATGGTTCTATAATAAAGAATCAATTATCAACAACTTAGATCAAGAATCTCATAAACCACCACAACTGAGTCCGAGCAGTTAAAACTCCAATAAATCAAAAGAGTTTGATTTTCTGATTAGGTTTGTTCTTAACATTTATAATAATATAAACTGACAGTAGATGGATCTTCTTATTCTTCAAAAATTAACATCTTAAAAAAGGTATAGTTCTAAAAAAATACCGGTTGCAATAGATATTCAATAATAACATCAACAAATAGTAGTAGTAATCTTATAGCAGCATGAGGTATAACAGGTATGTCTCCAAAGTGTAGTCTCTTCTGCAATGTTGATTGTTCTTCGTAACACAACATATGAGAAGATATTCACCAGAAAGTACTCAAATATAAAAATACGCATCTAGAATATTCTTCATCTTGAAACTATATACTAGAAAAATATACATATTAAAAGGTTTTATTTTATATTCTAGATCCAAAATAATAGACTTATTTATTGTGGAAATTAAAATTTCAACTGACCAGAGGAGTCATGACATCCATAAAGAATATGAGAGTTTTTATCCGATGAACATGGTACTTTGAAACAATAATAATGATCGTCGAATTAGTATTTAATTCTGACTCAATTGTTGCAGCAATCTCAGATTGAAATCATAGCTTAAAAACTTATCTATTGAAAACACAACATAGTCTTGAACTGCATAGTATAAGATTCCTTTTCCTATTGTAGGGTTCCTTTGCATAGAGTATGGTTCCATTGTATAGCCTATGTTTCCTACCAACGTATGGTTCCTTAACCATACTTTCATCTTCAAATAATATAGGAAACCAATGTAGGGTACGAATGATAATCAATACATTCACATTTTTCACACAACATCCCGAACATAGCATTGAATAACCATAAACTCAATTTCACAAACTTAGGGTGTGAAAAATAAATCTAGACTCCAACATAGGGTTTCTGATCCATACGCTTATCGATTCTACGAACGTAAGGATACTGATCTAAATGATTTTTTTTCACAGCATGGGGTTGGTACAATACAAAACTCTTAACTTTAAATAATAACATCAATACAATGAACCATACATTCATTTACATAATGTAGGGTATGAAACATTATTTTCATATCAATTCCTATAATTCTAAATTTATTTTACCATGATATAAATCCCTTCGAACACACTCTAGAAAACATAATTAGAAAATAAATGAGGGTATTTGTGATCATCAAAATCATCAAGAATTATTGATTATTGTGTATACAATACATTTCCAATACTCATGAGTCTACATTATCCAATGCATTGGAGTTCTCTTTATTTTTGGGTGCACCCTTCACTTTCATTACATTGTAATGCTTAATGGTCCCACATAAATCAGACACCAAGGATTCATTTATCCTAATATTTTATTCCATGATCTTGGAGTGTGGAATACATATATGTATGTCCCAAATAAAATAAGTATAAGTGTGTAAAGTTGAACACCCTTGGTAGTAAATGGGTATGGTATTTACTACACAATATTTTTTGCATGGAAAATCATGTTTAAATTTCACCAGCACAACAACGTCATGTAAAGATTCATAAAATGGGATGATATGTGATAAATTGGACTCTTATCATTTTTAAATCAAATAGACTATAACAGTGAAATGTAAAAACATATCCTAACATTATTAATTGGAAATATAATGCAAAAGATTATGAAGAAACTTGAACAAAGTTGACAAAAAACCTTACTAAATTTCGGCATGGTAATGACTTTACATAATGGTTCATGGGAGGGATTAATGATAGTTAATGGGGAATCTAATACCATTGTAATAAATAATAAAATAAAAGTTATTTATAGTAACATAACCCATATACGAGAAAATATATAATAAGAGTCATATCATAAAAGTTGTTCTTTAATAAAAAAGAGAGTGAGGGATCCCTTACTAAATTTTGGCAGGGTAATTGGTGATTATAAATGTTCATGGGTGGAAAAAATTAAGAGTGAAAGGGATGTATAATCATTTATAAATCAAATTTACATTAATGGGGATGTTTAAGAATGCATCCTAAATTTATCAAATGGAAATTAAGAGACATAACAAAAAAGAGGTGCCTCATTAAAAGAGGGGAGTGGAAGATCACATACCTTGAATGTGTGACACCAAATGCATGGGGTGTTATTGATATCTTGGGGGAATGTTATAAGGAATATATAAATATCATGGAATATTAACAATGTGATAAAAAATTCTTTTTTTCAGGAAATGGGAGTTTAGTTTGGTTTATATAGGAAAATAGAGGATAATTATTTATTATTTCTCAAATATAGGATTTGGACTCTATATAATAAAATAACCAAGACCAAAAACAATCCCAATGATTTTCCCATTACTTATGTAAAAGTGTATGCTTTTCATTTTTTAATATGTTAAAGGGCCTAATTTAGTAAAATAATACCCTTTCTGATCTATAAGTGACTCATACTCGTAAAGAAATTGTTTTAAAACCTTAAAATATATTATAGTTTTTGGAGGATACATAAAGGATTTATAAAATTAATAAAATAAACTTAAAATAACATTATTTTAATGTTAAAACATATATTTTTTCATTTATACAATTTATAGTAATTACTACATCATTTTTGGGTCATTATGATTTCATAGTACACACCGTATATTTATACCGTATTAAAATTATAACTCTAAATTAGATTGTCTCAGATAAATTGGAAAAATTAACTGTAGTATGATTTCAAAATTATTAATCCAAAAAGAATATAAATTTTATCCACATAATTTTCTATGTATATTAATTTTCACTTTTAAAATAAAATATACATTTATTGAGAAATGTTGGGTTTTTTTAAATAACAGTTTTCGAACCCTTATAAAAATTACATTTGAATTCATAAAAAGTATATGATTATTTATATATAGTAAATATTATTTAATAATAATATTTCAATGAAATGTTATTTATTTTAAAAATACAGTAACTCATGAAAATAAATGCCTTAATTAATGTTGAATATTCCCTAAAAACACAATTTTGATTTATTATATAAAAAATCATTTATAATGTAACAATAATAAGATCAAAATATATTCATTATTTTATACAATATAAATATTCATATTATTATGGTGATGATATGTATCCCTTTAATAGGAACGAAATTCCCTAATAGTACAGTGTGTTGCAGGGAGACTTTTATGGGGTGGATCAATGTACATGGTTTGGGACATGATCTCAATGATCTTAAACTTCTTCCGTAAATGGTTTAACTAATTTTTATTTTTTAGATATCATCTTGGTCAGGGATAAGGTGAAATCATTGTGATTACACCCCAATTAAAGATTTGATAAATGGTCATCGTAATGTATGATCCTACTAGTTAATTCCATCACTTCTTGTGTCTGTATCAATTAGATTTGTTAAAACCCTATATTTATACAAATCATAGGATCATTGTTTAATGGATATATTATGAATGGTAATTATTATTAATTTACTTTTAAATATTATAGGATATTGTAAAACTAATGAAGTTATGTGTTTTTTATAACCATAATACATAATAACATATTTAATTAAATCACAAGTGGAATTTTATTTATAAAATTTTAGGGCATTATAGTCTTACCCCCTTCAGAAATTTATCCCTCAAAATTTTCATTTCATACAATAAAATAGATGTGGGTGATTTTGCTTCATTACCTATTCCTGTTCCCACATAACTTCTTCAAACTTTTTCTTTCTCAGTATAACATTGAAAGGGTTCATTTTATTATTTCATAGAAGTTTGTCTATATAATCTATGATCTTAACCAATTTCTCCTAAAATGAGAGTTGATTCTCCAATAGTACCACCTCTGTATTGAGTACATGTGAGGGGTATGGTATTTACTTCCTCAAGAGGGACACATGGATTACATCATGTACTTGAGATAGGTTATTTGTGAGTTCTAGTTGATTGTACACCACTCCAATGCGATCAAGGATATCAAAGGGATTGATGTATCTTGGAATAAGATTTACCTTCTTCCAAATTCTCAAAAATTTCTTCCATGGAAATATTCATAGGAATTCCAAGTCTCCAACATCAAGATCTCGGTCTCATAAATAATTACCAACATAGCTCTTATGTCAAATTTGAGCATCCTTAATGTGTTGTTTAATGGTCTTATCCTTTTCCACCACTTCCTTGACCATTTTATTACCTATTAGTTTTCATTCCCCAACTTCATCCAATCATGAATGTCTTTTGCATCTCTTGTCATAAAGGTCTTCATAGTAATCCATTCTGATTCCTGAGTGTAGAATTTTATTGTTTGATAAATCGACTAAATGAAGATGGTGGTCTAATCGTCCATTAAAGTCAATCGAGCATTCTCTGAACATATCCTAGAGTGTTTGGATAGTCTACTAAGATTATACATGATTTTGAAGGTGATAAGTCATGTTGATGTTCAACTCAGTATTTAGAGCATGTCAGATACACTTATATAAAATTGAGGTAAATCTTGGGTCTCGATTACATGCAACCAATATATGTGTTCCATAAAGCCTCTAAACTTCTCTAATGTATATATTTTTATGCTAAAAGAGTGAGAAGTCCACTCGGATCACAATTAAGTATTTATTATTAGTAAGATGATCCACCACAATCCAAATAACATTATATCGTATTGATATCTTTGGAGGACCTGTGTCAAAGTCCACAATTATGTTTTCCATTTTCCATGTAGGTATGGGTAATGGTTGCAACATCCACTTGCATTTTGTTTCCTTTCCACCATCACATTTTGACATACATGGTATATTTATGTATAATCTGTGATCTCCATATTTATATTTTCCTACCAATAGTGCTCTCGAAGATCTCAATACATATTTGTACTTCATAGATGGATGGAGAAGGTTGAGCTATAAAAATCATCCAATAAATCCTTATTTTGAATAGGTTTTGATGGTATACATTGTCTTGACCCAAATATTAAAACTATTTCTTCATTAACATCGAACTCCATGGATTTCCCTTTTCTTATAACTTCATATTTTTTCTAAATTCTAATGTCGTCTCTTTGAGAATCATATATCTTTTCCAAAAAATATAGTTAGGAAATAATTTGTTAAAGGATTGATGATGTTATTTACTTTATTATTCCAATTCCATTCGCTTTATGTCTTAGAAGATAAGATCTGTCTCAATGCTCATCAATGATATAATTGTAGGATCATTTAAACATAGACAATCTTCCATTTTATTTTCATTCACGTGATGGTAGTGGATTGAGAAGTTATAGTCTTTGATCAGATATAACCATCTATGTTGGCACATAATCATCTTTTTCTGTGTGAATATATACTTGAGGATTCTTATATATATATATATATTATACTATTCCACAAATAGGTAAGCCTTACATATTTTCAATGATAAGATCACTGTAGCCAACATCATATCATGTGGTAGGTAGTTTTGCTCATGAACCTTCACTTTCCTTGAATCATTGGCTATCACTTTTTCATTATGCATTAATACACAACCCAATACATTCCTTGATGAATCAACGAATACCATTAAGAGTTATCCACTTATGGGTAGTGTGAGTATAAGTGTATTGATAAGAATCTTTTTCAACTCCATAAAACCTTAATTACATTCATCATTCGAAAAAAACTTTATTACCTTCCAAGTTATCTTACTAAGAAGCTCTAACAATCATGAGAAATTTTCAAAAATTCAATTATAGTACCCAACTAGTCCAAGGAAAAAACAAATATCTGACATGTATGATGTCCTTGTCCATCCTTTAATTTCTTATATCATTGAATGGTCTACAAGTATCCAATTTCTTGTGATAATATGCCCCATGAATGAGACTCCCTTCAACCAAAACTCACATTTTTTGAAATATTCAAAAATCTTCTCCTCTCCTAAGGTTTTTAGAATAGCTCTCAGATGATCCTTATACTCTTCATTACATTTAGAGTATATTATTATATCATCTATAAAGACTACCACAAATATTTTGAGGTAATATCTAAAGACTCTATTCATCAAGTCCATAAATATTTCTAGAGAATTAGTTATTTTGAATGGCATCACTATGAACTCATAGTGCACGTACCTTGTATGAAAAGAGATCTTGGGGATATCATCGTTCTTCACCATTACTTGATATTATCCGGACTAAAGATCCACCTTGGAAAATTATATTTCTCCACATAGTAGATCTAATAATTCATAAATTTATTGTAGTGGATACTTGTTCTTTATCGTGATCTTGTGGAGTTCACGATAATCAATGTGAAGGCACATTGATCCATCCTTCTTGATGAAGAGGATAAGTTCACCCCATGGTGAAGCACTTTGGAATATGATCCATTTATCCAGATTCTACTATAGTATTTTCTTCAACTCCTCAATTTCTATAACAACTTTTGTATATAGTGTCTTGGATAATTGTAACACCATAGGTATAAGATCAATTTAAAATTAAACCTCTCTACTAGGGGGAAGACCATGAAATTATTTTGAGACACTTCTGTATATTCCCTCACAATGGGAATTTCTTCAAGGATGATATTTTAAAAAAGACTCAAATATTTGGGCTAGATATGATTACTCATAGGGAAATAATATCCATAATTTAGATGTTGGTGTGAAATAAGATTCATCGAACTACTTTTAATTATATAGAATCAGAGGATGAATCATGATACGAAGAGGTCATCTTCAGTGATTGACATAAGACTTTTGATGATAATGTGAAGTATACATCACCTTTCAAATCAACTACTCCTGTTATGTGGTCTCCTGGACAAGATGAGGTCCCAACAAAGATTCCTCTTTTAGCTCTAACCAACATAGGTATGACCTTCATGGACTACCTTAAAAAACTTCATATAGAAGCATATGAATAGTATCATGGAAGCCATTATTATAGGAAAAGTTCACCAAGGGTATGTGCCTCTCCCAGGAACCCCTGAAATCCAGAACGAATGCTCGCATCATGTCCCTAATCACCTGAATCGTGTGCTCTGACATGCCATCTATCTAGGGGTGGTAAGCAGTTCTCAAAAGAACCTGGGTACACAACACCCTCTTTATCACTTTCCAATAATGAGAATTAAACCAGTCGTCCCAATCTAAAAGGATATATTTCAAGAGCCCATGTAGTCATACAATATCATGGATGTACAACCTCCCATGATCATCAACACTGAAGGATTCCTTGATTGGTAGGAAGTGTGAAACCTTCGTGAGCCTGACCATAACAACCCAAACAACATCATTACCTTGAGACGACCTCGGTAAACACATCATGAAATCCATTTCAACATCATTCCATTTCTATTCAGTAATGGTTAGCTACTGTAAAATCTTTATTGGTCATTCATGTTCAGACATCACTTGCTGAAAGGTGGAACATCTCATGAAAAAATTAGCTATATATCTTTACATACTCATCCCCCAATAATGAATATGTAAATCCCGATAAATCTTGGTGACACTAGGATGATCTGACCAAGATAAAGCATGAATATCACACAACAGTTCTTAATTCATGTATGAATAGACCCACACGTGACCATGTAAATGTAGAACTTCATCCACACCTACAATCCAACCAGGAAGAGGGTTATCACCCACTACACTCTCTTGTAGAACTAGGCCTTTGTAATTTGATAGATACCTTATCCTATCTCTATCAAGTAGGGTAGATAAAACAACTATGGATGAAAGTAACGTCTTTCCCAGACTATCATGAACCTCCAAGTGCATCTCATAGAAAAATCTATAGCGACCACTCACCACTTGGCTATTTTAATTCTTATATCTGAGCCCACCTACTCTGTGCATCGGTCACTTCATTTCCTTTCCTTGGAATTCAGGATATCATTAACTCAAAATATTGAATGTATTCCACCCACCTCCACTTCCTCAAATTCATATCACGCTGTGTACATATGTAATTGAGGATATTGTGCTCCGTGTACAACAAAAAAATGATCTCCAATTAAGTAACATATACAAAAATGTAAATCTTGAACAATGGAATCCAACTCAGGATTGTGAGTTTTGTAATTCCTTTAATGTGGTCTCAACTACTGAGACACATGTGCAACGAATCGATCCCCATGCATAAGAAATTCTCCTAGCCTGATTCCTGATGTGTTGCATTACACAGTGTAACTTATTCCTAGTTCTAGAAAAATAAGTATCAGCATTGTATTCAATCTCCCTTTCATCTCTTGAAATTAAATTTGAAAAGAATATATAATTAAATACATAAAAGCCTTTTTATTTAGGCCTACCAACGTCACTGCTAAACTTGAGAAGTCCCATAAGAAATGCATGTAGTAACCATCTAGCCTTAAGAAACACCAAACCTCAATGAAATTCTTTGGCTGCTCCCAAGAAAATATTGTTATCACCTTATCTAGGTCCACTGATACTCTTATCTCTAGGATTATGTGATTTAAGAAGTTAATCTAATTCATATAGAAGCACCACTTGTCAATATTACCATATAACTGATTGTCTCTCACTGTACTCAATACGATATCAAGATGTTTAGAATGGTCATGTCAATCATAAGAATACACCAAGATAACATCCAAGAAAACCAAAATAAATAATTCAAGATAAGTATGGAACACATGGTTCATCAATGACATGAAAACTGATACCATGTTTGTGAGGCCGAATGACATAACATGTTACTCATACAGGCCATACATACTCTGAAGGGTTGTTCAAAGTATGTATTATGATCACCCATAAACCTAATGATAATTGGATCTCAAATAAATCTTTGATAAAACCTGAGCTCCATGGAACTGGTCAAAGAGATCATTTATTCATGGTATAGGATACTGGTTCTTAACTTTCAACTGGTTAAAATTTTGATAATACATGCAAATACTGAGGGTAACATCCCCTTTTTCTCAAAAAATAATGTAGAACCCCATAGATAAGTACTGGTTTGGATGGAACCCTTAGTCTCCATGTCCTCTAACTTCCACTTGATCTCTTACTACTTCATTGTATTCATCCTGTAAGGAAGAATGGATACTGATGCAACTCCTAGAACTAGTTCGATAGAGAAATACACCCCTCTCACTAAAGGTAAACCTGAAAAGTAATTCAGGAAAACATCCTTGAAATGATCCACCACTGGAGGGAAATCTATATGACATGTTCCCTGTTCATCCAAATACAAACTCACAATCTGGGCTGTCATCCCACCAAAACCACAATTTTTGGGTCCATCTCAACTCACCTGGACATCCCATCAACCTTTTTGTAGAAATGATCCACCCTCTAGTGATGTAAAACTCTCCCTACATCGATAGAAATCAAAAAATTCCTAAAATGAAACCAACCTGTCTATCCTAAGAATGATGTCAAAGCCTGTCATCTATAGGAAATATATGTCCCATACAAAGTGACACCCACCATCCTCAAGGGGGAAATTCATACAATAACTCAAACATTCTATTATAATCCCTAATGGAGTGTCTATCATCATAACATCGTTATAAGTAAAAAAACATAGCCCAAGACTCTCCACAATGTGCATAGATATGAAACAATTCGAAGTACCTATATCAAAAATTGAAAAAGAAAAAACAAAGGCTTCTAGAATAGTGCCTGCAATAGTAAACGGTTAGGGATCCTTCTCTTGCAGGGTCTATTTCACTACATAGGTCTGGACTATACTATTTCCCTATGACACTACTTAGATACCCTGAGCAAACCCACCATGTTGTTTTTGTGATACTAGAGTCTGGCTACTAGGGCCAGGACCACCACCTTAGACTAAACGTCCTAATGAATTCCAACTCCCAGATTGGTGTTAATATGTAGACCCTTCTCATGAATGAGGAGTCAATACATACCCTATATCACTGGATTCTAGGGATAACATCATTCATATTTTTTGTTTATGGCCCATATTGCTGCAATATTGACACTCTAATGGGTCTTTCAGAAACATTGGCCTCATATTCCCCATCCTTCCACACTAGTACCACCTCAAATAGCTTCCAGAAGAAACATTATGACTGCTCATGTCACTACGAGGAAGATCTAGACAACGTTCCCTACTTCCAGTCGAGATAATACTAGATCTAGGTGCCAAATATACCTAGATCACACCTCCAAATTTCCTTAGGTTACACTCTGTGATTAGTTCTTAATTCACAATAATAGACACAATAATCAAACTAAAGACATTTACCTACAATAAGATATCATATTTGAGGCCATACTAAAATATCATATCTTTTGATACATCATCACCCATCCGAATAGGTGTGGAGCACTAGAGCTCACTAAAATTGACTGAATAGTCCATAACTGATGAAGCACCCTACTCTAGATGCATAAAATCATAGGCTCTATCATCCTTCAGCATCTCATTATAGTAGTAGTCATGGAATACTATCTAAAAATCTACCCACGCAATATCCCAATGATGCTCTTCTTGAGTGATAGCGTCCCACAATCTCTTTGTGGAATCACATGTCATATATGTAGTAAGATTTAACCTCCTCTCATGAGGCATATCCAGATTCTCAAAGATAAAAAACATGGCCTTCATCCATGACTCTTCTCCCTATGGTCCACCATCCCTTGAATATTTGGGTGGATGCTACTGCTGGAACACCTATTACAGCTCTTCCATATATTTTGTAGACTGTGGTGCTCCATGAAAGGTTTGGATGAACCTCATAAATCCTTCACGGAACTATGCATCAGCACCTACATTTGGTATAACAGGTGGGCCGCAATTAGAATGTCTGGAGGATCCACTAGTAGCCCATGGCCTACCACCTATGGGGTATGATTGAAAAACACGTGTTTTAGTGTGTCAAAAAATAAAATTTATATTCCTAATACAACAAAAAGGGTGGCCAAGGTTTTCTTGCTTAAGGATCCTCATAATCAATTCAATCACTAATTTATAATTCATCTAATATAATTTTTTTTGTTATTTTTTTATTTATAAAAAAAAATCAATTTTTGGGAGTTCGGAAAATATAAAATTTAAATGAAATGCAGAAAAAAACTATACTAAATGTGGATGAAGATGTAGAAAAAATGAAATTATGGAAGAAACATCTTGGTCCTAGGTTTGGACAATGTAGGTTCTTTCATTATTTATTTGTTTTTAAATTAAATTTGATAATTAATTAAGTGAAACATCATTAATGAAATACTTTTCTTTGATTTATTGAGTGTGTGATTTTATAATGCCTCTTACACACCAAACCACACCTCGTCCAATAGTCAAATAGGATAACACCTCAATCTAGAATGTTATTCCAAAAAGACCTGGCTACACAATATGTCATTTCAATTATTTGGGAAATTGCAGCTCTGCCTTATTAAGGGGTTTCCCAAGAGAAGAGGAAAAAAATAATCGTTGAAAATAATTGGAATTTAAAATAATGCCATGGTGGACGACCACTACACTAGTGAAATACTCTTTCATCCACCACAAATAGAATACGCATTTTTTTAATTAAAGAACAATAACAAAGAACACCATGAAACCTCTCCAAGGGTCATGCCGTAGGTTTTTCACTTTCCATTTCAATGTGAATAGAGATCACTATGGAAATATGGAAGAGAAAGAATGAGATTAAGTTTGGAAGAAAAAAAATAGAATGGAAGAAGAAAATGAAACACATTAAAAAAATATTAATTCATGATAAATTGGAAAATAACTCTAAAATGAAAAGAAAATTAAAAAATAAAATCCTAAAGCATGGATGATTTATAATGCATACTTCTCATCCAGACTACATCATAATGATTTGGAAGGGTGGTTGAGAAGCTCTTTTATTGGCGATCCCATAAAAAATCTTCACAACATCTTATTTTTTCCACATAAACAAAGTCAAGATGTGTAACATGGTTACACGTTGTGAAATCCATGATCCATGTATTCCTTCATGTGTGGAAATCTAACATGTGGATGTGAATCTTTGACTCCATTCAATATATGAAATTTGGATTCAAGATGTGCAACTTCCTTTCACAGCTTGTAACCACTTCATGACTTGTCCAACAGGGGAAATTCCGTTTGAAAATGTCACAACGTGTAATGAAATTACATGATGTGTAATTGTGTGTCTCCAGTTTCTTGATTTTATTATTTCTCCAAAAAGTTGATGTCATGCCACATCACTTCACTCAATGCATGAAGCATATTTAATCTCATAATTTCTCCTCTTTTTTTCCTTTTTCAAAGATTAATCATTTCCTACAATAAAACATAAAACAAGTAAATTTGTTCCAAAAATGAGAAGATTATTCATTTAAATGAAAAATCAACCCATAAAATGTATGCATAAATTAAAATTATCAATGATCACCACCACCCTCCTGGAATACGACTTGTGATCGTCCTAGTGGGATGACTCTACAGTGCCAAACACATAAACCTCAGTTTAAGATCGTTTTCAATGTTTGTATCTCAGAAGCATAGTTAAAAAATGGGACAGTTCAAAACATTCCTCTAAGAACTCACCCCTCTACCACCCCAAGGGTAAATTCTAGGTGTCAAATAAATGAGAGAATACCAAATGCCTACTACTAATGTTAGGTCTATTCTAGGTGTCTATCAAAATACATATTAGTTTTATTTCTTTTTCATATTCATTTAATATTTATCACATCCACTTTTGGAGGGGTAAACCCAATGGCATATAAAATTATGATTTGTGTGGGGTCATAATCTGTATGAAATAAATATTGGTATCCATGTATATCATATCAAAACACAATTTAATATAAGGCCAAAACATGATCCACTAAATTCAAACCCAAGAGGGCCCATGTAACTCATGGAAAAAATCATGGCATCAATCCAATTTAAACCATCACATTTACCCATACACCTATCACAACAGTAGACATATCTATCACGGTACCTATCACAATATCATGAAATTTGATCTTCTCCTTAATGGAATGGAAAGAATGCGTGGTATGTTATTTCTTACAAGTTCCTATATGATGCATGAGATTTCATACCCTCATATCATCAGGTTAATACACAAAAGAACCCACAGTCATATCAATAATAATATCACAATACAAGTACATCACCCAATAGAAAAATTGAATCAACTATAATATCTCAAACTCCAAAAAAATACAATTCAATTTGTGGAAATTTTCCTTTTCCCAATACACGGGGTATCTAGTTTTGGGAACAACTTATTACCAAATACCATTTCCTTCTGGTCCTGATCTATTATCACTAAAAAGAAATTAGAACCAAAAAAAGATAGCTATAATAACACTTTTAAATGTCCTGAAACTAGATTCCATGTAACAGTGCTCTGAGCTCGGTTGGACACATGGAATCAATCACATATCACCAAACACCGGAGGTTTCCGACTAGTAGTGATGACCTAGGTGTGAGAGTGGGGATACTATGCCCCCATCAGAAGAGTGTAACATAGAAAATACAATTAAAATTCAAAAGATGAATTAGTAATATAATGTAACATAATTAAATAGCGGAAGAATGTTAGTATAATTAGAATTAAATCATATCCTACACAAGATTATGATACATGCCACATGTTTTTAATAAAACATTCCAAACTTCCACACTATTGTCACATAGAATATAGGCCCCAAAAGTAAAAAATGAAAAAAAGTCACCCTGTAGAATCACAAGCCTCAGCTTGGTCCCAAGCTCTCATGCTTCTAAGAAACATCTTAAGTACTTGTAATAGGGAGCCTTCCCTTATTTAAATCTACAATCATAAAATTTGTTTGAGTCCAAAACATGACTCAAATAGGGTGTGAGACTAAATCCAAGTAGGCAACCACCCAAGGTCAGTTATAATATGTCATTGAATATATATAACATAATTTTCATTATAATGAAATAAGTAATCTAGGAAGTACTCAAAAGTATTAAACCTTGAAGTCCTCACTCTCATTTAAATTTCATTTCATTATCCATTAACAATTCAATTACATTCAATTCCTATGTCTCAAGATTCATCTAAATCCCGACATCCCATATATAACTATAATCTCAACAAATTCCTCAAAAGGAAATCTATACAAGTACGAGTGAAGACCAAATCCAAGATCATGATTTTTCTTGAAAGAAATGTCACAAATAATTTCATTTTAATATTCAATTTATAACCCGATCCTGTCCTTGACATTCATAATCTCAAAATCAAGTATCACTCCAGGTTCAGTTCCACCAACACCCTACAATCCCATCTCGACAAACCTCTCAGGAATCTAGTATCACTCTAGGTGTGGTTTAAGTCCATGTCAATTGATCCCATCCTTAGCGGTTCTGTATGGAATTATCAAGTATCACTCATGACATAAAATAAAGTTTTGTTGAGTCCATCCATGGAATCACTCAATGGATCCATGATTCACTCAGAATTTAGGCATAGCCTCTATGAGCCTGTCCATGGATTCAATGGTTCACTCATAGCATAAACATAATAAATCTTTTTATCATGTCATTCACATTCTAATCTTAATACAAGGTTCACTGAAGGAACAAGGTACAATAGTCACATGATCCCATCCATGGCATTATAAACTGAATCCATGATTCACCCAAGGCCATTTACCAATTCATCTTTTAATTCATTTAAAAATTTAATTAGGCATGCTAAGGTCAAAACTCAAAATAATATAATATAAATCACCACCAAAGGGTTTCTCAAGAAAGAAACAACCTCATAAGTATTGTTGTTTCATTTACTCACATGGGTACACTTCTCAAAACAAGAATCACATGAAAATTAAACTATTACATCACTTTAAAAATATTCAATTCAAGTGGATAGGTTAATATATTGGGAAAATCAATCCAAATGTGCTTAAAAAAGAAATGCCCTACTTGCTTCATGGGTAAATTCAACCACACCATACCCTAAACCAAAAAAAATTCCATCTAACAACATGTATATTCCATTAATAAACAAATTCATTTTTAACAAACCATAAAATGGAATCAAAGGCATGACTCATAGGAATCCTAGGCTAAATGGACATAAAATGTCATCTAAGTGAACTAACCCTTGGGGTGACCCATAATAAAGGTATAAACCCTAATACATGCATTAAAACTTTTATTAAATTACCTAAACAACAATAAGAAATAGTTGTGTTTGATTATAATTCAAGACGACTCCCAAAAAATGGGTGCATGACACTCCTGCATATATAAAGAGCTTGACAATAAACAAAAGGCATGACACCTGCAACCTTAGGCTCATGCTAGATTACTCATCCAGTATACATCTTTGATTCATATTTATATGGAATAAATATAAATAATAGACAAGGAACATGATATTAGAGCATGTGATCCTAAATTTAAAAAGGCATAGTGGATATTCTGAAGAATCGATAAAGGTTAAAAATGAATCAAGGTCTTACTGATAAAAATACAAGGAAATAAACAACACTAAATTTAGAGATTGGATGAAGAATTGATATAAAAGGGATAATAGGATTCAATGAAAACTCTCTTAAAGTTCTCATATTGTGCAACAATGAAGGGAGAATAATTTATATGTTAAAAACATTTCCGGTGAAAATGGTCATTTTACCAAAAATATCTGGGTCACACGGTTTGACAAACCCTGCAGAAAACATGAAAAAAATATCCCTAAGAGAAAGATGCACCCACACTATTTTTAAAACCATGTGGTAAATGTGCATAACCCCATTTCCATGTTTGCTAAAACTATTGAGCTTCTACATTGTTGTGTGGCCCAACCCACATGGTTTTCACTAACAGTGAAGCCTCATCTTTTCACCCAAAACTTAGGTTCCAGGCTCCATACCAGCCCTAGACACCCCATAGAGCACAATGACCCCAACATGAATTCATAATAGTCTATTTTTAATCAATTAAACTAATAATTTGTTAAAAACATATGTATTTTTCCTCAAATAAGAATAAGGTTCTTATATCACCCATATATGGTTGTTTGGCAACTCGTTTCATGTCATATGCTAGTGTTGGACTGTTTAGTGTTGATCATGGTGGAAAAAATGTTTCTAGGGTATGAAAATAATGGTTCTCAATGGTGATGGATATGATATGGTTTTTATATCAGGATAAATACATCATGAGGACTCCTAATCCCAAAATATTTGATCTAGGATGGTTTAATTTTCAGGTTAATAGGATTATTATTTTCCCATAACATTATTGTATTGTGCTTACTGCATGTATATAGAGGATTATTCTATTTCACATGATTTTATATATTATTATTGTTTTATTTTTCTAGTTTTCATTATTATTGTACTATGTTTGGACACATGTGTTCATGTAGGATAATTATATTAAGGCTTTCTTTGTTGTGTGATATGTATTCCCAATGATAATCACCAACCACTGGCCTATCAGATAAGGTCCTGTGGTGGAACACTCAACCTAACTACTAGTCCTATTGGGTTCATAAAAGGGTTGTTTTAGTTCAACATGGTATTAGAGTGGGACTATAATAAGGGTCGAGTTTAGAGATAGGTGTAAAGTGAGAATTAGTTCGATAACTTATGGGTGTGATATTTTAGGGTATCTTGTTTCATTTTAAGTATAGGGTACCCAATATTGGTGCAAAAAATTACATATCCATTCACCAAGACATTGAAAACATATTAGTAAACTCAAAACTCGAAACCTTCATCTATAAGATATGTGTAGAATGGTATATACATCATATAGTGTTTAGTTCATTATTTTAATTTCCCTTTTATCTCATTTCCACATATATGCTCTAGTGTCCATGGATTAATCTGATCAAATATAGGATACTTAGATGATAATACTAATATAGGACCATTATGTAAATATTCGACATGACCATTCCATTTATTGATCCTCCCATCACTAATTATCATAGCAAAGAGGCTTCCATCCATGAGACAAATTATGATATATCCCCATTAGGTGTGTAGGGAGCATATCCTTTTTCCCATAGTTCTATGAAAAACCATCTACTCATGGTACATGTGGTTTATCATCTACATGTTCAGTAGTTTATGATTCATAACATATAGGGAAAGGATTATAGTAGGCTGAGTATATTCCATGAGTTTTAGTAGAATACACCACTCCAATTATAAGTCAGGCCCAACTCTTGGGACAAAGATAACTATAATGAGTAAGTGATTCATGTTCTCTAATTTTTATGGGTGTCTATATATTATATGTTTATTTTATCTCCAAGTATTATATATGATATAGTGTGTTCCTGGGGGAATCATGACCCTAAATACCCACAATGAGGCGAAACATCCCTATTTAGAGCTTGGGATCCTTTTCTATGTGAAGTATTTTCCACCAACATTGAGGATGGTATGTATCAAGGAGATATTATATTTGTAATAGGGTAGAATAATATCAACCATTCAGTGTTATTTGATCTTCACATAACTCATGAGGTAATCTATTGATATGATTCGTGTTTGATTCCTTCATGTTTAGAAATGTGAGCATTGCCTTCGTGTAGAGTTATAGTCCAAGGTAATCCTTATAGGAATCCTCAACTTCATTGGAGTATTGGATAATGATCTAGAGATTGAGAAATTATTAGATGCGAGACAACTAGAATCCTGGGATGGTACCAGTTTTCCAAGAGAACAATCATCAAGTGTAGTCAAACAATATTAGCATCATGAGCCCTTGAATCATATTCATGTATATGTGCAGTCCCATTAACAAGGACCATCAACAGGAATGTCACATAGGGGGTATAAATGCACAATGGAACATATTTTATATGGATATAAGGGATAATTTTATTTGGATTAGGAATACATATACCATCTTAAATTAGTGGGCTTCATGGTGGAATGCTAAATGGACCTATGTGTTAGAGTCAATTGTTTCATTAGGGGCCTCCCTAAGTTGAATAAGATGTCCCTTGAGAAAGAGGTTTTAGTAGAGGTGTTAATAGTTCCCCAAGAGGATTTATCAACCGATATTTTTTTCTTAATGGATACTTGGATCATTTTTTAGTTTTATATTCTTAGATCCCAAAAAGGTAAAATATATGTTTCACCATAGTAAATGATGTATGAGAAAAAATATGAATTTTTTATTGGTCTTAGGAAATGGTTTTTACCATTGGGTTAAAATTTTAAAGCATTTTGATCTACTTATGTTTGGTTGAATAATTAATTTTTATTACTAAATAAATATTTTTTCATGAGTGTGAATATTTATATTTCAAAAATAAAAGGACATATGAACATTTTTAAAATCTCATTTGTGTCTATAATAGGATGTATTGGTTGTGTGATCTATTAATTATGTGCTCCGGTGACAGTCCTTGGGGTGAGAAAATTTAGGTTTAAAGTGAAACCATTTATCTTTCTAAATAAAAAACTATTTTTATATAGAGTGGTAATATTTCTATTTCCACGTATTAGTGACGTGGTACACACTATTCCTTATGGTGATGATGTGGCCTTAGAATATTCTAGAGAAATGGATTTTAAATTGTTAAATTTTCATGATTAGTGTGATTCAATAGAAAGTAACAAAAGTGTTAATTAAAAGTCATTCATGGGGTTAATGGAATAATTATTGGAGGTAATTATTAAGAAATTTAAATCTCCATACAATTCACTATTGGTGTGGAATAGAAAAACACACATTATTAGAGGGTTAAGGAGCACACTGACAATTTGTGGTGAATCTGATTTAAAAAAGGCCTAGTATCCACCAAAGGGGGATGGATTCATGAAAGGTCAATCCTTTTCGTATGAGAAGGGTTTTTGGAAGGACATAAAAGCACCATGAAAATCTATCTTATGAGAATCAGATAATATTTCATGAAACATATGTCTCAACCACCACATAGCCTATAAATACACCTTGTACACTTCATTTAAGTGGCCTACAACCTTTATAATTTCATCATAAGTTCTTAATTAATTAACCACCATGCTTTAGGATACAAAGACTACATGGATTCCTATATGTTGAAATCTTTTTCAGGTACCCTCCCATGACTATTTTAGAACTGAGGATTATGGTTGATATGATATTCATGATGGATAACCCCCCCCCCACCACCACACACACACTATAGTGATATTCCTTTCACATCTTGGTATTCAATGAGGCCTTAAATTTTTTGAAACCTTCTCCATGGCAACTAATAAAAGAACCTAAGGTCAGGATTCTAGGATTTTTGAAAGCCTCAAAATAGAAAAAATCACCTTAATGATGCACAAAACCTTTACAAAACCCACATCACAATCATTATATGAGGCATATTTTATGCTAACACAGCTTCGAAAAAGTTGTGGTGTCATCGGAATTGTTCCAATCTAATATGGGTTTACACATTCCAAAATCATCCACATGACTTGAATCATCAACCCTCATGGAAAGATCCTTTACTCTGAGCACCAATTAAAAAATCTCATCACATTTTTTTATGAAGCATAATCACCCAAATCTTATCCCCTCAACATGTTTCTTGAAATGGGTAGTATTTATGCCTTATTCCATCCAAAATCACTTGTCGGATGAACATGTAATCACTATTGGTGGAATCATCAAGGGAAAAACACAAATTCCCCTATGATGAGGATGTGTGGGAATTATGTATCATCCCCTCCTATTAGTGTGATTGGGAATTGGAAGCTCCATAAAAATACCCAAAAACATTTGAGTTGTAAGAATTTAAACAAAATATAATCCATATCCTAGTCACATGATGTAAAATAGCATGACAATTTTTTAGATGCATAATAATAACCCACATGAAAATAACTTCAACACATGATAAAAAATTGTAGCTTTACCCTATATGAGAATCGTATGATTCATCATGTGATAAGCATGATATAAACCCTTATCTTCCTGGTATCATAAATGTATATGTACCACACTATCGATTTTTTCTCCCCATTCGTGACATAAGAATCCTTAACATATTACATTAAACTACACAGACCAATCACATCAGATGACCTTAAATGGTATAGTCAAAATACATGGGTTTTTATCCCTATTTCCACGAATTGTACAAAGGGATCCTCCTCGAGGGTAAATCCCAGCATCCCAATGTCATCACAAATTAGTATGTCTCCCCCCTAGAATATGAAATCCCCTATGTGTGATCATTATTCCTATGAACACACTAAACATCCTACCACCCTAACATGAGGTTCCCAATTGACTTCAACACCACCATGAAACACTAACAGGAATTTATCTCAGTACATGACAAGGTTATATGGGAAATTATCCCACATTAATTTAAACGTACAATAACATTCACACCATACTTTAAACCTATGACCCATCCTGATGCATCAAAATATATACCTCAGGTGTTGAGCATGAGATTCCTTAGGTGAAAATCCTATGAATAATTATGTGGAGATGATAAGTTTCCTCAAATGAAACACGATGGATGAATCATGTAACACATAATAAATGTGAGTCCCTCAATACATAAAATATAGGACTTGTGAGGTATTGTTCCTTGGTTTATCACACCAATCATGCAATTTTCAATGTAATGGACATGGGAAACCCTTGGTTATACACCTTAGATTCCTCATATATGGAATTATATAATACCTAAAAGAGTAAGACTTTTAATGATTCCCAATTAACCCAATGTACATAGATTCATTTACATGTCCAATGTCATCGTCATGTTCGATCACTGGTAGATTCCCTATCCAGAGAGTAAGCATTTTAATTAACCATTGTCCAATTCAGGATGGGACTAGGAAATATTTTCATCAACATGTATCAAAATATATGAGGGAGACCCATACTAGAGAAAAAACTCAAACCAAGGATCCATGGAACAAATACATAACTCCCCATAATCCTATTTTTTTCAAGGAGCCAATATCATCTACCATGGTGATAGAGGCCGCCTACCTTTAGAAAGTCATAATGTTGGGAAACACCACACTAGAGGGGTATTTACTAGACTAGTTATGAGAACCATTCTATAAATTAGGGAAAGTTCATCCTCTGTT
Source organism: Viscum album (assembly GCA_963277665.1). Classification (NCBI taxonomy): domain Eukaryota; kingdom Viridiplantae; phylum Streptophyta; class Magnoliopsida; order Santalales; family Viscaceae; genus Viscum; species Viscum album. The sequence continues at coordinate 1,736,112,931 of OY728157.1, read as the reverse complement.
CACCCTAATAGAAGTGTTGGATAATGAAATGGTAAACTAAATGTGGATCCATTATCTTTTAACCTTGAGTAGATGAATAACGTTGGGTATCACAAGTTTTGGACAACACCAGATTCAGAAATCAAGAGTGTTATGATTCACAAAAAAATGAATAAATGGGCATAAAAATATTTTCCTAGAACTATGGTAAAATGAAGAACATTGGGTATCCATGATTTAATATATAATAAATGTGAATATATTCTCTACCTTGGAGATGATAAATATAATTGAGTATGTTTATCAACACCATCTTAATACATGTAATAATTTTTAACTCTGTGTATCTTACAAGACACAGTCCATGGGAATTGAATGATTACCCACCACCAACTGAAGTGGGAGGAGGATAAGTGATGGATTTTAATCCTAGAAAAACCTTAATTATGATACAATGGATACTTCTCCAACAATTTCTAAGAGACATCACTCTACCTACCCTTATGAGCGAATACCATAGAGGTTGACCAATGCACTTTTATGATGATGTGAATAATAAATGGTCATCTTGACCAAGGATATGGCTTAGTAGGATCTAAAATCTATATAATCATGCCAATATCACCAGCCTCATGGGCCGTATAGGGGGAAATTCCCCCTAGTCACAATGGTGAACCATTTTAGGAGTATCTCTATAGTTTGATCTGATGGATCATTCCCGTTTTTGAGTAGGTAGGGTACCATGACTACCACCCAAGGTCCATACAAGTGGGATATCACATAGTAACACTGATATTACTAACCATATCCATAGGCTGATGATTAGATCAATCCCACCCATACTCTGCCGACCCTAGTCCAGAATGCCTACCATTGATGCTGGCAGCAGACCACTAACCCTATTTGACATGATACCGCTCTAAAAACTCTAGTTTATAAACCCATATTAGTTCACATTCTATTACTCTCAAAACCACTATATAGGGAGATATATCTACCTGATTGGGATCTATAAAAAATATTCCTACCAATTATGCCATGTTTAGTATCCTCATTGTGGGAATCACCAGAAACAGACTTGGGCAATTCAATAATAAAGAATTCTATAATGAAAGTACTCCCCATAATACCATAAACTAACTCAGATGTCCTCCCTATGATAATTAATTTACCTTTATTAAATATCTATCTCATGGAAAAAGACCATAAAACTTTTATGAGGGCCCAACCCAAAACACTGGTCATAAAAAATGTGGAAGAAATTCCTACAACCCTCAAAGGCTCATTATTGGGGAAATACCACACCTTTAGATGAGGTAACATGAAATCATCATGTTACCATTGAACCCTTAGAGTATAATGTGGTAGATGAATCAATAAAACAACCTCTTCCTCTACCACTGGACTTGGGGGGAAGGAGCCCAACACTTGAAGTTAATATCCTTAATTTTGAGGTCCACAAGGTTATCAGATCTCTCAAAAAGTATTTAAATGTTGAGGATTTCTTGGATTCAATTTATGGAATCTATATAAAACCTTTCCTACCTCCATCATTCTCTATCCTCTATGCCTCTACCTTTGATGTAAGGGATTCTTCTGGGTCAGGATTGGCACCCTCAAATGAAGTTGAGCACCACAAATAGCTATAGGGTCATGAATAACTTCCTGATCAACATGCGGCCATAGAAACCTCATCCTACATGGATATGGTTGTGTAGTTAGCACCAAAACATGAATAAATACAAACATTTTATGAGTGATTACCTCATGTGATAAACCCTCTACTAGATAATTAATAGTAGAACAGTTATGTGGCATTTCCACCTTTGGATTCACAACCACCAATGATTGGAGCTTGGAAAGATCAAGAATAATATTATCTTCTAGATAGTAGTCAGGAAAAAATGGGAAGTATTAGACACTAACCTACTACGAGTTGTATTTTGGACACCCTCTACCCAACGGTTCACTATCCCAGATTTCCTCACTAAGGATAATGTTGTGTTCCGCTACTAAAATATATAGGAGACATTAAATCACCTTTAAGATCACTATTTGGACTTTCTAAGATTCCCTAAACATATCAATTTAATAGAAAAATATTACCATAAGGTCTATATTGCAAAACTTCTAGTGGATCCGTATCCTAATTAGTATGGGTATCACTATAGCTGACAGTAGACCTATGTAGAGAACCTCACCAAACATCATTGGGTTATACAATAGGTGTATCTACATGTGAAAATAATGGACCAGTGTATTATAGTTACCTCTATTTAAATACAATTTCATGGGGACTGTGAGAAAATTAAGGGAAGCATTATGGATTGGAAGCATCCAAACATCATTGTTTAGTCAAAACCTTTGAGGTACATAATTTGTTCTGATATAGTTAGTTTTAACCAAGTTATTTTTTCGATTGGGAGGATCTCCATAGGTATTTTATCTACTAGTTAACCTCTACCTTGTGAAAGACCATCATTTCTAACCACTACATTTGCAAACATGGGGATTATGAGTTAGTTAGTAACTTTATTTCTGGATGGATGGGATTCACATTATCCCTTGATGTGTAGTTTTCTTCATAATAGTTATTGGGCATTTTCATGGAGAATGTATGATATGAGATGGTCTTAGACCTTGTATCTCTAATACATATGAGAAAATTTCATAAATTTGTTGGAAGAGATTAGTGTTTCAAATAATACTTGTAGTGGACCAAGTATATGTTAAGGAAATTACATATTCTATACCACATGTGGAATCCTATGAAAGAAGAAATAACCATCTCTATAAAGACACAAGCCCCACAATCGGTCCATATTTAGGAACCACCACCACATTGTCCCCTCAATGTGCAGCCTCATTATGAGATTGTTTCCCAGGATCCTCATTATGTAAAGGCAGTTATATTTCCATTTTATAAATTGTGGAACCAGGTATAATACATCAAGGATAAATAGTTCCTAGGGTACATAATATGTTCTATGAAAAAGAACATACTAAAAATTCATGAATCTATGAGGCCCTAAGAGGATGGATTTCATGATAATTTCAATTTATTCCTATACCACTTATTCCCTAGACACAATATCAAAGAGTACATATTCTTAAATGATTTGATCCTGTATTTAGTAGAGTGTGGTGTAATATAATTGATTGATATCCTAGAATAGGTAATATATATCTCTTCCAACAACGACGGTGATGCTAAAGACACCGATGAATGGAAGTAGATTTTTTGTTGGGGGGCATATAAGTAAGAAAAATAGATAGATTATAATATATTCTTTCACAAAAAATGAATTATTCATTCCCATTTTTTTATACCAAAACCACTTGTGGTAACTATTTCCTCTATGGCCACCCCATTAGAATCATAGCCTCTGAAGTCATAGATGAAAATGAACTGATGATGCTGAGGCAATCAATTTCCCCCACCAATTAAAAAAACAAAATTTTACTCTCAATGAGTTCAAGCCCCCCCTAATTTATATAATTCCTTATAATTAATCATTTATAGAAATATTCCATTGATGAAGAACTATAATATGATTTGGTGAGTGTTTTCAAGATCGTGGATCTTTGTGTGATACTCAGTAGTGAGGAGTACCCTATGGCCCCTTTAAGAACATATGGCCAATTCCATCAAAGTTGGGGAAGGTGGAATACTACCTAGAAAGATGTCTATGCTAGTAATTTGGAAAATACATTTCATGTCATTGAGACTAGACATCAAGAATCACTTAGGAATTAGTATGTATAGTCCTTGAAGGTCATATCATCAGGTGAACCTCTATAACTAACTATATTTTCTAAGTATTTGGCTCAGCTATAATAGAATAGTGCTTGTCTATGGCCATACAAGACCCAATTTTATCCATCTACCACTCAGAATCAGTAATAAAATCAACAAAGGAAAATGAACTTCACCATCCTATACCTAATTCCTCATTTAAAGGTTCCCACTATACTCCCTATTGAATATAGATATTTGGAAATTATGAATAATCCCCTCACCAAGAAAATTGAATTGTTAAATATCCTCATCAGTATACCATCATGACACTTGGTCCATGATATACTCTTCTTTTTAAAGGTTTTAGGTGTAGCAAAAATCCCTGAAGAGTCCTCTCTAGTTCAAAATGGGTTTATTTCTCACTGAGGCCTATCATGAATAGGAGGCTGAGAAGGGATAATTCCATGAAATCATTTATTTCTCCAAATAAGACGGAGGTTACATTATTAAGGGGGATATACAACCACTATATATCACAGGCTGGTTCAATGGAATGTAATTACCTCATTTATAGGCGCAAAATAGTTCTTGGATAAATCTTATTCTTACCTAAACTCTCCACACACTAGGGGTCTTTGAAGTAGATCATTCACCCTATAATATGATAATACAATAATATGACAAGATTGAGGGAAATAAATAGGGAAATATTCATCTTGATACTCGGTTCAGTGACTTAGTAGAAAACACTAAATTCAGGTTTTTCTTGTAAGAAACTCTGTATAAATCCATATTGCGGATGACTTGGAACAATCTACCTAAAGTTTTCCACTCATTTTAACATCATTTACTAATATACTCCATTAAAGGGTTGAGTAGGGGTATTCTATGGTGAATTTGGTAACTTTAACTCCCTTGAATCTCACTACCTAGATGTTGGGTACTATAAAAGTGAGGATAGATATATACAGGATGATGGGGTTGAGTATATCAATGCACCCAATGATTTGATATCACCACTATTGATACATTAATATACATGGAAGACAAATTAATCTTGAGAATCCACCAATTAAATCCTATATCCCTAGATCTTGGAATCTTTTTCATAGTACCCAAAAGAAGGATTTCTCATAGATCACCTTGTATTCCTACATAGGAAAGGTGTAGTCAAATCTAGAGACTCATCCCATGGATACTGACCCTCAAAAGAACTGTATCTTCTATAGAGTGTGTATAACCCAATGGAGGTCATCTCATTATCATTGTTTTGACATTAAAGGTGAATATTATAATTATAAACCGTATGAGATTGGATCATCATCATTTTTTCATAATGGTCCCCAATGGTAAAAAATCCCTCATCGAGGATCCCACCCCAAATGAAGTAATTGAAAGTACCACACAACAATATCCATCTTCAGGGGAGTTTTAACCTTACTCTAGTACTAATGTTTTAGATAATAAATAGTATTTGGATGATTCCCCTACAGCCTTTTAAGTGGGTGTCTCCGCCACTTTTTAAGAGTTTACTTAGGTGAAAATATCATTGTATAGGACCTAAGGCCAATGCTGATTAACTCAGTCATGTATCCATAGGTGAATCAATAATACATGGTTTTCTTAAATAAGCACAGTGAAGTGTTCATTAATAGATACAAGGAAATTACAGGGCTCAAACCCAAAAATTATATTCACTCCCATAGTCTCATAATGAGACACTGTGTTCAAGATAACTCTCAAAAATATGAACGCTACCCATTGTTCTGTGGTTAAGGAAATAATTTAAAATAAAATCATGAAAAAATTTATCAAGGAAGTATTATAACCCAAGTAACTAGAAAACATCATCCTATTTAAGAATTAGGACAAAAAATTAGAGTTGTTATTGACTTCTGAGACCTCAATTACCACTATTTGAAGTATGATTTCCCCTCCCAGCGACGATGATTCTAATAGATAAACCATCTGGTTTCCAATAGTTTTTATTCATGGATATAATCTCCAAGTATAATAAAGTCCATATCACCACTGAGTGTGAATAGGACTATAGTTTTATATTTCATTAGATAATTTTTTTTCTAAGTGATTTCATTTAATTCAATGAATATTGTCGTTGCCTACTAGAGTTACATGCACCACATATTAAATCCACAATATGAGACATTGGTTGAATGTTATGTGGATGATGTGGTTGTCAAATTACACTAGAACTAGGAACATCTAAATGATCTTGATAAAGTGTTATACTTCATTCACTCCCATCAAATGAAGATGAATACCCTGAACTGTGTCTTTAGGGTAACCTTTTATAATTCTTCAACTTCATCATCAGATATAGAGGTATCAAAAACAAAATGGATATGATTAATTACATTATTTAAATACCTCCCCCATATAAAATATAAGAGTTTTGAGGCCTTTACATGAACCTAGAATACATTCCTTAATTCATCATGAATCTGGATGGTAAGTGTAAGACCTTATCATCGTTTATGAAGAAAGGAATTTCTTATTAGTGGGATGAAGACTGCCGGAATGCATTTTAGGGAAAAAATGTTACATTATATATAATGACCCATACTTTACATACATTGTTAATACTTCAAAATTTAAGCACACTTATTACAACATATGACAAAACCACAAAGGACCGTATAGGTATAGTGTCTTCAGAAACTGGGAAACATAAACAACTGGTTCATAAATCTTCTACAGTGTCTCCCATTTATTTCATCATATCTAGGGTCCCTTTTAGCATATTCTACTTAATATCCATCTTCCTGACCTGGGGAAGAGAAAAAAAATACAAAAAAGGGTGAGCTCAAATGCTCAGCAAGGGAAAATAACGGAAATAAAAATCATATCATATCTTTTTGAAAATCATAACCTGCAAAAGAGAACATAATATCTTAACATGGAATAAATCATAGAAGTGAAAATTAGATCCCCATAATCATAACATAAAACTTGAAACTTTGTGGCATGCACACATAATCATGGAAAATCATTTCTTTTTAGTCATGACTCATTTCCAAGACTATCTTAGTGGACAAAGTCCATTTCTGAACCGAGTTCACTCCTCGTTTCAGTCCTGTATCACTGAACCGAAATAACCTTCCGTTCTAGCCATGTCTATCTCATGAGATATAAATCTTTACCCAATGAATTGGAGGGAGATATAGGTCCCACCCATCTTATAATGAATCCTTTCTTATGTGTGCCACATAATCATAAATCATACATCATCGCATAACACATGTAACAAAAATGGAATTCTTAAAACATCGTGACATCATAAAACAAATCATATAAGGTAAATGACTTCATAAAAATAAATTCCTCAAAACATAATCAAATCAATTTAATAATAGGGATAAAAATAGAACCCTATATTATCTTAGATGGAAAATAATTTTGAAAAAACATTTGAACTCCATTCTTGAGGAAAATATCGTTTCTACTTCAAAAATACTTTTCCATTCTTAACATGTCATACAATTTTAAACTAAAAGAAGTTGATTAAAAATAAACTTGAAAACTTGTAAAGGAAGCTTCTTGGAAATAATGTTTTAAAAATCCATTCTTTCCGTATAAGTTAAAAAAAACATTCTTCGTACTTATGTCGGAAAAGTCAAAAAGTACCTCATACGAAAAACGACAAAAGATTCCTTTCATATCTTTTACAAAAAACTTACCGAAGGGTAAAATTGGATATAAACTATTGTAGAAGGATGGAAATAATATTACACATTGAGGGAACAGGGATGTGGATAATAAAATACACCCCAGTAATTAGCAAAGTAAAAACAATCTCGGATGAAAGTGAGATTGTGATATTTCCCTTACCTTAGGTCCGATTTGCTTTGTACGTGCCGAAGCTCCTCTTCTTTGAAACGCCTCTTTGAATCCTCCACTTAGGGAACTAAGATTGGTCTTTGAAGAAGACCAGGACCTCTAAGATTATTCTAGGGAAGTGGAGAAGGGATTTTGGCAGGGGTTGGCCGAGCTTGAGTGCTCAAATTGGTGTGAGGAGGAGGGGGAGGAGGTTACCTTTTATAAGGGAGGAGAGGGGCACCTTAGGAATATCTCAAAATATTATTTTATACTAAAGTCAAAATCGTTTTATAATGGTTCCAAAGGGTCTTATTTCGAATTTAATGTGGGGATGGGTCGAAATCCTATCAAAAAATAGGATTTAGACATGTTTAGGTTATTATTTTAGCCTTATCAATTAGATTTAACTCTAAGTTAAATAATTTAACTTTTACCGTGTCTTTTTGTTTTCTTACACTATATGGTTAATACACTTACTATAACATGCCAAACGAACCCCAAGTTGCTAATTATTAATATATATATCCTTATCTAAGTCATTTGGCCGAACCTTAGGTTTTTAGGAATAAAATAACAATTAATAATATAATATATGATTTAAAAACTATTTTATGTCAATTTTGTCACTATTTGATATATGATTTTTGTGAAAGTCATAACAGAATTATATGTTCGAACCAAGTTGATTAAATCAACACTAATATATCATAGTAACCTAGAAAATTATTGGAATTCATAAAAAGTCTCAAATTACATTTATTTGGGCATTTATAACATCAATTATGTTAACATTTCCTTAAAAGGGTAATTACTACATCATCGTTGTGTCATAAATAAATTAATTTATTTAAAGTATAAAAATTATAAATAAAATATCATTATGTAGGAAATCTTTTTATCTTTCTAATGAATATTTATATTCGAATTTATCTTATGTATAACTTCATATTAAAAATGTTTTAGTTATTAAACTTTGATTTTAACTATTTTAACTATTCATTAAATAAAATAATATTAAATGTCATAATCTAATCCAAGTGGACCTAAATGGTCATATTATATTCATAAGGTTGTTTTTGGTCTAATTACACTTATCCAATAGAATTAGGACATGTGTTAGGGTAATAGTAATATCATATTTACCCTTAGTTACCCTATTTACTATTAACCGCGGTAAAAAAAGTAAAAAGTTACTATTCACCAAAAAATTATTTTTATCTCGTTGAACCACATTTTACTTACTGATATCAACCGTGTCTATCGGATTTTTGAAATTCCATTCATAGAAAAGGTAAAATTAAGTTTTATGCAAAATTCATTTTTTAACCTACCACTTAGTGGTTTCACTATTCATCAAAAAATTGAATGTTTTCAGAAAAATACCAAAATTTCACCCTAGGATAATTTCGGTATTCCGAATCCAAAAATGAAGTCCATTTTGAAAAATAAAATTTATAAAATTTCAGAAAGTGGTTATTACTATTCATAACGGCTAGTTTTAATAATATTTTAATAGCATATCGTTGTTTAGTGAAACTCGGTATTGCGTACGATGCAAGCTATCGAGGAAGGTCGCGATTTCGTGTAAAACAAGCCAAGCAAGTGTTGTGTAGAAAAAGATTTCTTTGATGATTTATATAACATAAAAGTCTCGGGTGTTACATTCTACCCCCCTTAAAATGAATTTCTCCCTCGAAATTCGTCACTTTGTAACAAACAGATGAGGATACCTCTCCCTCATCATATCCTCAAGCTCCCAAGTAGCTTCTTCTAATTGGTGGTTCCTCCATAAAACTTTCACCAATCGAGTGGTCTTGTTTCGTAGGGCTTTTTCACTACGATCCAGAATCTCTATCAGTTGTTCTTCATAAGAAAGATCTTGCTCCAACGGTACAACTTCTGAGCTGAGTACATGTGAAGGATCAGGTATGTACTTTCTCAGGATAGATACATGGAACACATCCTGAACTTGAGAGAGATTCAGTGGAAGCACCAATTGGTAAGCTACCTTCCCAACACGATCCAGTATTTCAAAAGGACCGATATATCTAGGGCTCAACTTCCCCTTCTTTCCAAATCTCATAACCCTCTTCTAGGGAGATATTCGTAAGAACACTTTATCACCCACTTCAAACTCTAGGTCTTTTCATTGGTTGTCGGCATAACTTTTCTGTCGACTCTGAGATGCTCTTATGTGTTGTTGAATAGATCTGACCTTTTCTGCCATTTCATCAACGAGATCAGGTCCTAATAGCTTTCTTTCCCCAACTTCATCCCAGCAAGTTGGAGTCCTGCATTTCTTTCCATAGAGAGCTTCATAAGGATCCATCTGAATACTGGAGTGAAATCTATTATTATAAGAAAATTCCACCAAAGGTAGGTGTTGATCCCAACCTCATTTGAAATCCATAGAGCAAGCTCTCAACATATCTTCTAGGGTTTGAATTGTTCTCTCAGACTGACCGTCTGTCTGAGGATGATAAGCAGTGCTGAAACTCAACTCTGTAACCAGAGTATGCTAAAGACTTTTCCAGAACTTCGAGGTAAATCTCGTTCCCGATCAGATATAATAGAAAGTGGTACTCCATGCAATCTTACCACTTCCTTTACATATATCTTGGCAAGCTGATCTAGAGAGAAATCCTATCTAATAGCAATTAAGTGTGCAGACTTTGTAAGACGATCAACTATGAACCAGATAGCATTATTGCCTTTGGATGTTTTAGGAAGTCCTGTGACAAAGTCCATAGTGATGTTTTCCCATTTCCATTCGGGTATGGGTAATGTTTGTAACATCCCCTTAGACTTCTGTCTCTCAGCTTTAACTTGTTGACAAACCAATCATCGAGAGACATACTCAGCAACATCTCTTTTCATGCCATCCCACCAGAAGTACTCTTTCAGGTCCCTATACATCTTCGTGCTTCCAGGATGAATAGATAATGACGAACTATGAGCCTCATCCAGCAGCTCCTTCTTTAATTTGGGGATGGTAGGAACACAAACCCGATTCCTGAACTTTATTATCCCATCAAAATCAAGGTTGAACTCAGGAACATTTCTCACCTTCTTTTGTAACTCGACATCTTCTTTCTGTGCCTCTTTAATCTTCACATGAATAGATGGTTGAACATTCATTTGAGAAAGATAATATTTTCCCCCTATTATAATTCCAAGATCCATTCTTTGTAAATCCATAAATATTGGATCTTTTGTGATCCTCATCATGGATAAACTAGCATGGTCTTGTCGACTTAATGCATCTGCCACCTTGTTTGCTTTCCTAGGGTGGTAATGGATTGAGCAGTCGTAATCCTTAATCAGCTCCAACCATCTTCTTTGACGCATAATCAGCTCCTTTTGTGTGAAAATATACTTTAAACTTTTATGATCAGAATAAATATCACACCTTTCCCCATAAAGGTAATGCCTCCAAATCTTTAATGAAAATATTACCGCAGCTAACTCCAAATCATGTGTTGGGTAATTTTGCTCATGGATTTTCAACTGTCATGAGGCATAAGCTATCACCATATCATTTTGCATAAGAACACACCCCAATCCCTTCTTGGATGCATCACTGTAGATCACAAACCTTTCTCCACTACAAGGTAGTGTGAGCACAGGTGCACTGGATAACCTTATTTTCATCTCCTTGAAATTCTCTTCACATTCCTCTATCCAAACAAACTTAACTCCTTTCCGAGTAAACTTGGTGAGTGGATTAGATAATCGTGAAAAATCTTTCACAAAACGTCGATAATATCCAGCCAAACCAAGAAAACTTCGGATCTCAGTTACTATTGTTGGTCTCGACCATCTTTCGATAACCTCTGTTTTTGATGGATCCACAGATATCCCCTCTTTTGAGATTATGTGACCCAAAAATGCAACTTTTTAAAGCCAAAATTCACACTTGGTAAATTTGGCATAAAGCTTCTCCTTTCTTGGGGTCTTCAATATAATTCTCAAGTGATCTTCATGCTCTTCCTTGCTCTTTGAATAGACAAGAATATCGTCTATAAAGACTACCACAAATTGATCAAGATAGTCTCTAAAGCCTCTATTCATTAGATCCATGAAGATAGCAGGGGCATTAGTAAGACCAAATGGAATCACTATAAATTCATAGTGTCCATACCTTGTATGGAAAGACGTCTTTAGTATATCCTCCCTTTTGACCCTTAATTGATGATACCCTGAACGAAGATCAATCTTGGAAAAGTATTGAGCTCCGCGTAGTTGGTCAAATAAGTCATCAATGCGCGGGAGAGGATATTTGTTCTTGATAGTGATCTTGTTAAGTTCTCGATAATCAATGCAGAGTCTCATTGATCCATCTTTCTTCTTAACAAATAGAACAGGTGCTCCCCAGGGTGACGCACTAGGGCGTATGAATCCCTTATCAAGATTCTCTTGGAGTTGCTTCTTCAATTCCTGCAACTCAATTGGGGCCATTCTATAAGGTGTCTTTGAAATAGGCAAAGCACCTAGTACGAGTTCTATTGAAAACTCAACTTCACGATTTTTTGGAAGACCCGGTAATTCCTTCGGAAAGACATCATCAAACTCCCGTAAAATGGGAATATTCTAAATCGTGAGTTTCTCACCAACCATTTGAGATAAATAAACTTCATTTAGTGGAATCAATACCCATAAGATGGAAGAAATTTCCACTCGAAGGTTATGTTCATCCTTGCATTGATAGATGATCATAGATTGATCTGGAATGTAAAATGTGACTTCCCTTCTTTGGCAATTGATATGAGCTCCATATAAAGAAAGCCAATCCATGCCAAGAATCACATCAAATTCCAATATAGGAAGGATCACAAGATTTTCAGGAAGCACTTTCCCACAAACTTCGATCGGAGAAGAATTATAAACTTTTGATGTGATTGATGTGCCATTAGGTGTTGTCACAGCTAACTCAACATCTAATTGTTGAGGTAATACGGTGATACCCTTAGAAAATTCTTCAGAAATAAAAGAGTGGGTGGATCCAGAATCAAATAAAACATTTGCTACTTTAGAGTGGATGGTAAGTGTACCTTTCACCACTTCGTTATCGTACTCCACATCGCTGATAGAAATTGCATGTAACTTTCCTTTGTCTTTAGCCTTAAGAGTTTGTTGACGTCGACCATCATCATCAACCCTTGGATTTGGGCATTGATTGGCATAATGCCCCATCTCCTTGCACTTGAAACATTGAAGTGTAGTAGGTTCATTCTGTGTATCCCTTCCTTTGTTTGCATAATTAGACATCTTCTTCCAATTATCGTGGCATTCGAATGCCCGATGACCTTCCTTTCCACATTTGAAACATTTACTTGTCCCTTTAAGACAACTCCCTCCATGTTTCTTTCCACACTTTGAGCATAAGGGAAAGCTCATCTTCTTTTCAGTGTGCTCTTTAGATTTTCCTTTGAATTCCATTTTCCTCTTCTTATCAAACCCATATGACTGATGGGTTACTCCAATCTCTATCTCAACTTTGAGAGCACATCGAACGATTTCCTCGTAGCTATTGAAGTCCCTTATGGCTAACGCCCTTCGAAGACTTGGTTTTAAGCCACTAAAGAATCGATCGATCTTACTCTCAGGTTGGATAATAATACCAGAAGCGTACCTTCCAAGTCTTGTAAAATTTGCTTCATAGGTACCAACAGATTCATCATTCTTTTGCTTCAGTTCAAGAAACTCTTTCTCCATCTTTGTTCGGAGAATACGAGGGAAGTACTTATTTAAAAATAAGTTCTTGAACTCGTCCCATTCCATGGACTCAATTTCATCCCGTTTCCTCGTATTCTTAATAAGGTTCCACCATTGATCAGCATCTCCTTCCAAATGATACACTACTAGGATGAATTTATCATGTTCAGAACATTGATGAACTGAAAATATCTTTTCATTATTACTAATCCATTGTTCAGCAACTAATGGATCAGTAGACCCGCTGAAAGAAGGTGGACACTGCCTCATGAAGGATTCAACAGAATGTTTCTCCTTCCTTTGCTCGTTTGGAAGTCCTGCATGATTCATATCTTGAGAAAGTTGTGTGAGCATGGCTACAAGATTTTTCATTCCAGCTCCCATATCGTTTGGTTACTCATGGGGACAATCATTGCATTGCCCGTCGCATTCCGCATTAACACGGTTCCTTCGGGTTCCAGCCATTGACTAAAACCAAGAAGAATAGTGTGAGCAACACTAATTATAATAGGAAAACCACATAGTCAAGAATAAAATTTCACACTTAAGGTCTTATCCTAGGTTATGCATGGCCATTTCTAAAACACTAAGATTTTGTTCGATGCTTAGACTTATCCTTAGGGTTCTTACTAAGGCTTTCACATCCAAGATTCCAAAGGTTGACTATAACTTTCCTCTGATACCAACTATAACGACCCATACTTTACATACATTTTTAATACTTCAAAATTGAAGCACACTTATTACAACATATGACAAAACCACAAACGAACCGTATAGGTATAGTGTCTTTAGAAACTGGGAAACATAAAAAACTGGTTCATAAATCTTCTACAGTGTCTCCCATTTATTTCATCATATCTAGGGTCCCTTTTAGCATATTCTACATAATATCCATCTTCCTGACTTGGGGAATAGAAAACATACAAAAAAGGGTGAGCTCAAATGCTCAGCAAGGGCAAATAAAGGAAATAAAAATCATATCATATCTTTTTGAAAATCATACTCTGCAAAAGAGATCATAATATCTTAACATGGAATAAATCATAGAAGTGAAAATGAGATCCCCATAATAATAACATAAAACTGGAAACTTTGTGGCATGCACACATAATCATGGAAAATCATTTCTTGTTAGTCATGACTCATTGCCAAGACTATCTTAGCAGACAAAGTCCATTTCTGAACCGAGTTCACTCCTCATTTCAGTCCTGTATCACTGAACCGAAATAACCTTCCATTCCAGACATGTTTATCTCATGAGATATAAATCTTTACCCAATGCATTGGATGGAGATATAGGTCCCACCCATCTTATAATGAATCCTTTCTTATGTGTTCCACATAATCATAAATCATATAGCATCGCATAACACATATAACAAAAATGGAATTCTTGAAACATTATGACATCATAAAACAAATCATATAAGGTAAATGACTTCATAAAAATAATTTCCTCAAAACATAATCAAATCAATGTAATAATAGGGATAAAAATAGAACCCTATATTATCTTAGATGGAAAATAATTTTGATAAAACATTTGAACTCCATTCTTGAGGAAAATATCCTTTCTACTTCAAAAATACTTTTCCTTTCTTAACATGTCATACAATTTTAATCTAAAAGAAGTTGATTAAATATAAACTTGAAAACTTGTAAAGGAAGCTTCTTGGAAATAATGTTTTAAAAATCCATTCTTTCCGTATAAGTTAAAAAAACAGTCTTCGTACTTTTGTCGGAAAAGTCAAAAAGTACCTCGTACGAAAAACGACAAAAGATTCCTTTCATATCTTTTACAAAAAACTTATCGAAGGGTAAAATTGGATATAAACTATTGTAGAAGGATGGAAATAATATTACACATTGAGGGAACATGGATGTGGATAATAAAATACACCCCAGTAATTACCAAAGTAAAAACAATCTCGGATAAAAGTGAGATTGTAATATTTCCCTTACCTTAGGTCCGATTTGCTTTGTACGTGCCGAAGCTCCTCTTCTTTGAAACGCCTCTTTGAATCCTCCACTTAGGGAACTAAGATTAGTCTTTGAAGAAGACTAGGACCTCTAGGATTATTCTAGGGAAGTGGAGAAGGGATTTTGGTAGGGGATGGCCGAGCTTGAGTACTCAAATTGGTGTGAGGAGGAGGGGGAGGAGGTGCCCTTTTATAAGGGAGGAGAGGGGCACCTTAGGAATATCTCAAAATATTATTTTATATTAAAGTCAAAATCGGTTTATAATGGTTCCAAAGGGTCTTATTTCGAAGTTAAAGTGGGTATGGGTCGAAATCCTATCAACCAATAGGATTTAGACAAGTTTAGGTTATTATTTTAGCCTTATCAATTAGATTTAACTCTAAGTTAAATAATTTAACTTTTACCGTGTCTTTTTGTTTTCTTACACTATATGGTTAATACACTTACTATAACATGACAAACGAACCCCAAGTTGTTTATTATTAATATATATATCCTTATCTAAGTCATTTGGCTGAACCTTAGGTTTTTAGGAATAAAATAACAATTAATAATATAATATTTGATTTAAAAACTATTTTGTGTCAATTTTGTCACTATTTGATATATGATTTTTGTGAAAGTCATAACAGAATTATATGTTCAAACCAAGTTGATTAAATCAACACTCATATATCATAGTAACCTAGAAAATTATTGTAATTCATAAAAAAGTCTCAAATTACATTTATTTGGGCATTTATAACATCAATTATGTTAACATTTCCTTAAAAGGTAATTACTGCATCATCGTTGTGTCATAAATAAATTAATATATTTAATGTCTAAAAATTATAAATAAAATATGATTATGTAGGAAATATTTTTATCTTTCTAATAAATTTTTATTGTTGAATTTATCTTATGTATAACCCCATATTAAAAATGTTTTAGTTATTAAACATTGATTTTAACTATTTTAACTATTCATTAAATAAAATAATATTAAATGACATAATCTAATCCAAGTGGACCTAAATGGTCATATTATATTCATAAGGTTGTTTTTGGTCGAATTACACTTATCCAATAGAATTAGGACATGTGTTAGGGTAATAGTAATATCATATTTACCCTTAGTTACCCTATTTACTATTAATCGCGGTAAAAAAAGTAAAAAGTTACTACTCACCAAAAAATTATTTTTATCTCATTGAACCACATTTTACTTACTGATATCAACCGTGTCTGTCGGATTTTCGAAATTCCATTCACAGAAGCAGTAAAATTAAGTTTTATGCAAAATTCAGTTTTTAACCTACCACTTAGTGGTTTCACTATTCATCAAAAATTGAAAGTTTTCAGAAAAATACCAAAATTTCACCCTAGGCTAATTTCGGTATTCTGAATCCAAAAATGAAGTCCATTTTGAAAAATAAAATTTTTAAAATTTCAAAAAGTGGTTATTACTCTTCATAACGGCTAGTTTTAATAATATTTTAATAGCATATCGTTGTTTAGTGAAACTCGGTATTGCATACGACGCAAGCTATCGAGGAAGGTCGCGATTTCGTGTAAAACAAGTCAAGCAAGTGTTGTGTATAAAAAGATTCCTTTGATGATTTATATAACATAAAAGTCTCTGGTGTTACATTATACGCCCTTTGATCCTTATTTTTATTATGTAGGTAATGCCTCTAGTTGTTTACATTATTTTCCTAGAATGGTCCCTTAGTTCCCTCTTTGATCAGAAGAAAAATAATAATAGATATAAAATCCTATACCACCTCAGCTACAAGCTACTGGATACAGAACATAAATATTCTCTCATTAACAAGAGATAAATTTCCTTGGCCTTCATAATTTAGAAGTTGTGGCACTGTCTATAGAACTAAGAGATACAGTTGGTATCCCATGTCAATTTGGAAAAGTACATCATCAACCACCCCATGATGACTTGGTGATTCGCATGCTGGGAAGTGATTCTATTTTAGTTTGACATCAAATTTTCCATTTGAAAGATTTCATGGTCCAAACACTAAACAAATTCATGGATACACATCCAAAAACTGAAGAGCTTCCCATAGATGTAAACTTTTTGAGATGAGGATATTCTATTCATTTATCATACTATGTTGTGATAGAATATTTACTTTGATAGTAGCTTTGAGAGCCTAAATGACACAAGAGTCAATAATCTCAAACACAATAGGATGTGCCTTGGGATTTTCTTTATCAATCTTGCACATGTTGTTATCCCATACTCATTCATGTTTTCAGAAGTTTGTACCAACAATGAGGATGAGTACTATGACCTTATCACCATTCTCGTATTTTATTTTGAGTTTCATGTTTCCAAGACGCATGTTAAGAGATACATGAAGCTATTCATCAAGAGTATAAATGGTGATTACATCATATGTAAGTAATAAATTTTCCCCTTGCTAGAGTGAACTTGTGGGCTTGTGGGCTTTTGGCCTAGTTCCCATCCTAGGTAATGGTGAATCAATTTTACTAATACTATAATGATTGAGCTGATTTCGTTTAATCATGGACTCATCCTTTGAAAATATGAACCAATATAATTTGGTTATTCAAATGGAACATATAAGATTCATTACCACATAAATTATTATGAGAAGGACAGACAGATGAATCTGCTAGATGCTATAACTTCTACAGTAGATCCCTCAAACACCCTAATGGTCAAAGAATCACTCAACATAATGACTCCATTAATTGATTATATCTAACATGAGACTCTCTTACCATACTCAATTGGGTGGGAGGGAATCCATCAACATGAAATGAAATGTTCCCTATGAGGTGGCCCCAACCTAGAAAAACCCTCTACTGGTGGGGTTTTGATGTATTTCTCCAACACTACATCTAATTTGGGGATGTCCCTTAGGATACTAAATAATTCCATACTAGGTCATGAGGTTCCCATTAATTTGGATTGAATATTTCCCACCAGATCTAGAGATTTAATTATCTTCTAGACCACCATGGTTTATTATTACATTAGGTTCACCAAGATGTGTTGTGAATACTAGATTCATGACAACTTCATTCATCACCCACCAGAACGTCTCTATAACACAAAATACACTAGTGACATTGTAGTATAAGTACTTTATTATATAGTCTCCAAAGAAGTCAAGACCCGGTCCATGATCAAGTTTATGAAGTCCCACATAAACCATCAATCTAGGATTCCTTAAACTATTATCACTTACAATGGGTCTAATTTTGATGTATCTGAGCTAAAGAAGTTGTACTCCATGTATATAATTTGGTGCAACCACACCTCTCACTATAACACATAGGTGAAATGTCTAATTGAATCATTCTAAAAAATCCTCTCTAACATCCAACACAATATGGGGGTTCAATAAAAGAAGAGTTCAACCAAAAATATTATCAATTCCCTCTAGGCCTATTAGAATATGAATTGAAATTCCATCTAAGTATCTCCATAATCCCTTGTGTATGGTATAGAGGTAATTCTAGCTATATTTTTTTAGTTTTCATTACTCTATATGAAAATATACATTCAATAGATACCAGATAATAAAGATGAATTCTACGCATATGTATTATAACCCCTCAATGAAAAATGGGTTCCATGTGATATATAGCTTGAAGATGCATTATAACATGGTTATGTAGGCATTCAACAAAAAGTTCTAAATCTACTACTTCCCTCAAGGAGTTATGGTATTGGATATATATATAATGATGACACTTAAAAAGATTCCATATAATTTGGAGCATAAATGGGTAGTACCTTACAACATTCATATGGTCTAGTTAAATACTACATACCCATTGATCACTATGGATGGGGAGTGAAACACACCACCCACCAACTCTAGGTTCCCTAAGAGGTACATTTTGTGACTCTTAACCACCTATCTTAGTCACAATATGAAAAATATTGGTACAATTTCTTGGTCACATGTCATTAAACTATACAACACATTGGTAAAATCTATATAACCTTAAACTACAACAGCTAATCATCTTAGTTTCAAGATATTAAAATATTTGAAAACACCTTGGTAACGTGATACTAAGATATAAAACAACTTGGCTGAATCAATAAGAACATTATCCATAGAAACCACTCATCTTAGTATTAAAAAATTAATCTAAAGTAAATCATCCATGTCACAATATTTTAAAAAATATAACACCATGTCCTTACCATATGAAACTAAATTTTATGTACAATTCCTGTACTGAAATATTTTAAATGTAATTCTCCACATTATCATTGCATGAAGTTAAACTATGTGATACCTTGTATGCTCACTCTATATGGTACCACCTTCCACTATTTATCTCCTACCACATTGTGTTCTAGAACTATGTATGGATTGATTTCTATTACAAATGGGATGTGTAGGGATTCTTGGATCTCATAAACCATACCCAAACCAGATACATGAAAATTTAAGGGCTATTACCCTTGGTAATATGTTAAAATCTTACTCACATATGTGCCAACACGAAACGTTCATGTGTGTGGAGAAATAACTCCGAATGTGTTTAACTCTCCCTTGAACATCCACCATGTTAACTACCACACACCGATCCTTCCTCGATTTGGATCCTCAGTATCCTATTGTTATGAATAGGATTCAATAAATGTAATGGTGTCTAGAAAAACATATTCACCTACCTCCCTAGGTATATGTCTTGAATTATCTCTTATGACAAGTTAAGGCTCCTACGTTTCTAACATGTTCCAAAATTGATCAAACATTTTCATGCACTATCCTTGACTAATGCGGATGGGGAACCTATGTTTTAAACATGGCTAATAGTCATTTATCATCCATCAATTTTCCCCAATTTGTATTCTAGATCTTGAGAGACATGGTTTACCTCATTTTTACCTCCCTTTATCCTATTGGAGTCTTAAAACCGTTAGTTTTATCCCCCATGTGTTCATGAACACCGAAAAATAAATTTGGTATCGTTAGAACACTCTTATGAAATGTTCTTTTTTCCTCTTCCATGGATTCCCATGTGATATTATAGATTTCATTCCAATATGTTTTCTTATATCAAGCATGGATCACATGGTCTTAAGAGTCTTTTTAGGGCCTTCCACATCATGGTTGATAAAAATAGTCATTCCAAGGAAGAACTCCCCTTATGGTGTAGGTATCATAACATTGAACTATGTGTAACTTTTGTTCAATAATGATGACCTTAACCTATGTGAGACTTTGGTTAAATAATAATGATTTTAAACTATCCACAATATTATCCATATCCATGTGAACTTATACAGTGTGAATGTTTAGTCCAAGAATGATTTTCTAAACTATGTGAAAATTAGTTTGATGGTTTGTTTTGGCATGAGGTCTCCTTAGAACACCTTTCATAGTGAGTTATCTCTCCATTTTGGGCCTCATAAACTAATCTATATAATACCCCTTTGGTTCAATATTCATGAAAATTAATAGGTAGAATTCTTATATTCTAATCTATATGATCTTAAACTGGTGGAAATACATTTTGTCCAAGCTATAAAACCTTACACTAGTTGAAGAATCTCCCACATCCTAAACTATATTACTCTAGGATGATACATACTATGGTCCTTTCCACATGATCATAAATTGTGTAGCCATAATATTTCTATATGAAATTTTAAACTACAAAATTAGATCACCATACTTGTTTGATAGGATAACCCCCCACTTTTAGAATGGTTTTCCGACTACACTGCAAACAAAACTATGTGTGTTTTGATTCAAATTTCTTGGGATATGTATTGACACTTAGAAATCATTCCTAGGTCCAAGCTATAAATCCCCCCTCCAAAAGTAAAACCACCCTCAAAATAATTAGTCCCTTGAGACCCCCATTGATGTCAGTTTCATTATTACTTTTTTATAAGGTCATATCCCCATCACTATTGGCTCTATTTGCATGACCTTAAAAGGTACATCCCATTTCATAGTCATGCATTGTTAAATTACAAGACATCATCCTTTTCACTAGACATTAAAATTTTATAATGCTCTATATAGACCATATAATGTTAAATTATATGAACTACATCATTAATTAAATATTTTCAACTGTATGCTCCACATCATTATTACATAATAGAAAAATGAGTGATGATTTTACCTTTATCTGAGAGGACCATCTTCATCGGTGCTCATATCCTACCACACCACATTGTAGAATTACATTATTCATGGTTCCTAAATCCATGAGATATATAGAGAAACATGAATCATATACCCTACATTTATCCAAGAAACTTTCTTATTTTAGGATGTCCATCCACGAGAAGAGTTTTGAATATTCCCCACAAGTAGACCCCTTCAGCATTCCAAGATGTGTGGTGGAAAAGAACCTATTTTTTTAGATTCTACATTGATAATTTCTGATTTAATCTCCACACTTATATACACTCTTTATTTCAATCCTCACTAGTCCCTCTGTTCTGAAAGAGATCCAAAAACAGAAATAGTTCTGGGATAATAATTCTCAACTCCCATCCTGGGAATACACTCCGATGGATATCTAGTGATAGTTGAATGTTCCCATGCTTCAAACATGGGAAATTATTAATCCATCATTTTCTAACCTCATCCTTGACCAATGTGGTTAGGGAACTTATATTTTGAACATGGTTAGTAGTCACTTCTTATCCATTGGCCACCCCCTCTTCTTGGTTCAAATCTCAGAATTCATGATTTACGTCCCTTCCATTATCCTTTTTTTGGGTGTAATTTTAACAATCAAAGTACTACCCTTAGTGAATTCATGTATATGGAATAAGTGTGTTAGTGTTGTTAGGACTCCCTTAACCCAACTTATCTTATCGCTTGCTACTCCCTCCCATCTAAAAGGGGTGGGTCTCACTATTTCATGTTTCTTATAATGAGCAAGGATAAAGTTGTCTTAGTAATCATGTAATTTTACTCCCCACATGTTTATGATGCACAATTATCCCAATTGGTTCAAGTATAATAACCTTAAACTATCCGTGACTTGTTTTGGAGATGATTTTATGGCGTGATTACTTTTTTTACCTTTATTAAAATCATGTTTGTACTCTTCACCATGTAACATTAACTTCTCAAGAATCCCACTTTATTGTTCCACACATCTTGAACATAAACTATGTGAACCCATATGTATCTAGTTTGTATCACTTATTGTGATATGTAGACTACTTCCCCCATTCATTACACACTCATTTGAGAAAATTCCTTTTTTGGATGTTGTCTATTTCCATCAAACCTCCAAAAACATTGTATGACTTGATTCCTCATTTAGTTTCACATTTAGTGACACTTGGATTTCTTATCCCAAGCCCATCCATAAACTTTTCCATCACTCTTGCCTTGTTTTTTTCATTCCACTGTCTACATCGAATACTAGTTCCTTCTTACACACCAAGTTAGTGTGATTCTCATATGGAAATGTTCTCTGAGTTATGAACTTAAACTATATATGAACTTGTGTGTTAATGGGCCTCTTTGGACCTTTATTCATGTTGGGTTTATAATACCTTATATCCATACAAAATCCTCCAGATAGTCTAAGATCCTTGACCTTATCCTTGTATCAACCCCCGATGGTCTAAGAATTATGACCTTAAACGATATATGTTAGTTCAAAGGAGAATATATGTAATGTAGAGCCTCTTGTTACTGCTAATCACACTAGTTTTAAATCACCTTTAGTGTCATGTAGGTTTCCCAATTACAAATTTGGTATGATGGACATGACTGTACACTATCCAATGCAAGAGGAAAAAATGTCTTCTAAGTTCAAAACACATAAAGGGAAAACCAGTGTAAAATAAAGGCCTTTTTTCTTCTAATTCGCCTCTATTAGTTGGGTTAAAGTAAAAGAAATAATTGAAAAGGTAAAATAACATGAGACTTTCCACTGGTTCATAGAAAAAACCCAGATATTCTCATTAAATCTAATAGTTTTATAGAAAGTGAGATCCATGCCTTCCCCTTCACAGGTACTATATAAGGGACTCCCCCCTATGAACCCATACTATTCATCCCGGTATATAAATATGGTGGATTCTATTCATGTTAATTCACACATAATAGTCACACAATTATAAATTGTTCTAAATATTTCTTAGTCAGATGATGTTAAATTATATGGATTATCATCCTCACCATTCGATGTTAAACAGTGCATTCAACATCATCACTAAAATATGTAAATTTCATGATTCTCATCCAATTTATATGATGTAAAACAAAAAATGTTTTGTTGACTCAATTGACAAGACATCCTCTAACTTTGTTTTTGGTCACCCACTTTAAAACATGAGTTCTTTGAACATCATCTGATAACCAGGAAACACTTCCCCAAGAAAATGATTCTAAAGCTCACTTACTCCAAAACACACCTTTGATATGGTTATATTCATAAGGAAGTAATACCCAGAGCATTGAAATCCACTTGAGAATTCCCTCAATTCTCCCCTTGCTTTGTGTCTTCCTCGATTTGGATCACCACCATCTTCTACATCCAAATGGGATCCCATAATGGTGATGGTGCCTAGCAAAACTAACCTACATCTCATCATGGGTACACACTTAAAAGGTCCTTCATGTATAATTTTGAACATACTTAGTGATCTTTTGAAATCATCTTATTGATCCACATTGTGTTATAAGTTATATAAATCTAAATTCACGCCTTCCATTTCCCTTTGTTTGGTTATCATACAACTCCCCCAACATTACCCCACTCATGCAATCATGAACATTGGGAAAGAATTTTAGTTGCACAAAGCTTTTATCTTCAACCAATGTCTTCATAGTCTAGCCAATCCCATTTGTTGATGGATCATTTCAACCTAAATCATTAGTTATATTTATAAAACTTGCATAAAATGGAGAAATATTCTATTTTCCATTTATTTTTAACATCGAACATGACTCACATGAGAATATATATTTACATTTATTCATATTCTTAATATGATCAATATATAACAAAAATGAACATAGAGAATTGAAGAAATTAATATTATTGATTTAATAAAAATGTGATGATTAGGTCCATACATAGGATTTAACCTCTCCCATATTCAAAAAATACCCCCAATGGAATGGCATGAGCAGGAGACTTCTCTAGCTCAACTATCCTTTTCTTTGTGATTGCAAGATCTTAAGTCCTATCCAGCTCTACTGACTATTCCTTAGTAGCATAGTAAAACTCAGCAGCCCATATTTTCACTCAACCCTATTTATCCATGAACTCAATTCCCAATAATTTCTCTCCAATTATTTCAGCCATAGACACCACCAAATACACCCTTATCTAACTAGTGATGTCTCTTTTAGCAGCAACGAAGTCCCCATGCTATTATTTCTACCTTCATAGCCTAGTAGGATAATATAAAGCTATCTGGAGTGACAGAGTACCTTATGATGTATGTTTTTAATGGGATGTGTTGAATTTTACAACATTATAAGTGTACTATCTTATCTTGGAATTCTTGGTATATTATGTGGATGGCATGAGAGTCCACACAGCTAGCCCCCACCCCCCACTCACAAGCTAGTGGTGGGGGGGGGACCCAATCTATATTTCTTGTTAACCCATGGGGTTTTCATGATGAATATTTATATTCTCCACTATTACCTACTCTAACAAACCCTATTCTCCTCAGAAAAAATGAATATAGATTATTTTAGATCCACATATGGTGTTGGATACAACTCTATGAAGGCTGCAAGCACATAAATAGTGGGGTCTTCCATGGGAATCATTTCATACTATCTCAAATCCTTGTCTATAAGGATATTAGCTTCACCCAAAGTGGGATCCTTGATAGCATCATGCATCATGTCAGGATCACGCTCAACTATTGTGACCTCCTCTTCAGCCCCCATTGATTTCATGGATCATGCCATTATTTTATCACCTATAGGTTCAACATGATATGGAATTGTAACTGTTTGATGGGTCCCCAAGGAGGGAATTACTTATATTGAGATTCAAGATCAACCAAGTATAACATATGGTGGATAAATAAAATACAACACGAGGGAAATAATTAGTGGCAACATAATGTCTGGAAAAGTGATTAAGCTATGATATATTTCACACAGTCTCTAATGATGTCATCTATGTAGCAGTTGATTCCTCAATTGTCAAAGGTTAATGCACAACTAGATGTTGTTTCTCTACATAAAGGAAACATTAATTTTAGTAAAAAATGAAAAAATATATATATTTTAAATCAAAATGGAAATGATTGGATCTTAACATTCTACCCCTAGGGAATTTGAATCTCCTCTTCAATAGTAAGAGACATCTCAATAATGAAATATTGGTTTTCTATAATCAAAGCCTCAAAGGGAGGATCCACACCCACCTCATAGAGGTGTTACATTCATGAATCCTCCCTCAGATTTTTTTTATCTCAGAAGCATTTTGTCTAATTTATCCATACACAAGTAAAAAGTAGATGAGTTAGTAAATCCAAGGAGTTGAAAACTTTCTCAACCCATAAAAATATAGAAATATTCCTCATCAATGGAAATGTCACACTTCTTATAGGAGACCAGGAATTCATCATTTCTCGAAGAATAATTGTCTAGTAATTTACCCATTGATTTGACTTCAATGGGATGAACCTCATGAGGTGACCAAGAGAAGGAATTTCAAGCACTTATCACACCCGATCATCCAAGTCTACACCAAACCAAATGAGTAAATTAAAACATCCGGGTACTTCATGTATTACATAGGCCATACCCTGGGAGTTAGGAATCCAAAAATTTTATGTATCATCCCGTGAAGGAAAAGATCCTGCATTTGGAACTTTATCTACACCACCCTGATGGATTTGGATTCCTAGAGTATCTTCTAGTGAGTCTAGTCATTAGAGAAGACCATGTCCTTTTGAACCTCAATCACGTAATATCATATCTTTGAAAAATCCAATGAATAAACTCTTAGAACCACCACTAAAGGATCAATTATCTATTATGGTAGTTTTCTTAAAATTTATAGGCATATTACAGTGCCCCTCTTCAGAGATGCACCTAGTGTCGTGGTGGGATCCCATAGAGCTATCCCCATCACTATCTAAGCTACTCTTCCTCATCTACCAATGAATTCCCCCCCAATCATTGCACAACCCTAGCCATGTTTCTATGGGATCCCCTATTTATAATTTGAATAAGTCAATAGTTTCTTTAATATGTCCCAGATATATGATTTCTTCATGATTTAATCATATTTTTTGAACTATAAAAATGGAGAATTATCATGTTGTTGCTCTATCCTATCCCCATCGCCTTACTGAGAAAACATGAACTATATATTCTATTGAAAAATGGGGATGAAATACCTATATAATTTTTCACAGAAATTTTAATTGATTATTTGGAGATATTAAAACTATCTAGAAAACTAATACCGAGTGTACGGTTTTCATATCACATTACAATCCACACATGTCACTAGTACCCCACCTCAAAAGTCCAGGAGGTATGATCAATACATTTTAGTCTCAGTTCCACCATCCATTATCATTATCATTGGTATGAGGAATGGATGCAACATAGACTACTCTAATATACCAACTCTCACTAGTTCAACAAAACTTCCTAGCAAGAGAGGAAGACTCTCGATGATATTTATAATTGATGTTTAATGTTTTTGGTGGGTGGGAAGATGGGATTCTAATACCCATACCCTCTCATTTTTGTGGAGACCCATCCATACCAGAAGTGAATCAATCCAAGCACACATGTAAGGGGGTATTCCTATAGAAGAGTAACCTTATAACCTTGTAAATCCTTTATAGTATTGTCAAAACAATATTGGTTCACTTCCCCATCATCAAAATTTTCATTATAGAGACTATGCTCGAGCACACCCACATTTTTATTTCATGGATAAGAAGTAGATATCCACAAAGGAACAATGAAATAAAGTGTACTAGTGTAACTTTATGGGTGATCACATTTTAATTGCATCCCCATATGTGCCACCAAACAGCCTCCACGTAAACCTAGTTGGAGCCTTCTTCTGACATTGTATCACCCTAATCCATTTATGGGGCCTCCCATGAATCCTATAATTAGGTTTATTCAAGAAGAATATAAACCATTTTTTGAATGATATATCCTTCCTGACTAAAAATTATTATTTTTTATAATTCAATGTACCTGTAAGGAAAAAGTGTGAAACCAATTCAGTTTGAGACATGCACTTAACCGAAAATAAAAGAAAATAATCTTGACATCCCAAAACATTCCCTATGGAGTGTAATTATTCATACATACCGCCACTAGATTGGGATATCACCAATGTGGTAGTTGTCCCATATGATCATTGCATAAACCACATGGTTCAGATGGAACGTTTTGGTTCTTATAAACTGCCTTTTCTATAATTCGGTCATGATATCTGGGTGGAGGCAGACGTGGAACTCATAATCCTACAACACTACATAAAACCCAACCCATTTTAAATCCTATTTAGTATCATAACATTATTTTCATACCTAGTATTATTAGACCCAATTGACTATGCATCTTCCAACTTGGAGTATATCATATTATTCAGTACAACATTAGTGGTAGTTCTCTATGCCCTCCTTGAAAATGTTCTCTTACTATGGGGGTATTTCTATAGAAAATTCCTAAACATAAATAACTTTTACAAAATTCAAGAGCGAATAAAATGTGATTGAATCATGGTACTTGATCTAGTGGTTGAATAGGGCACTATTTTTTCTATAAGAACCAAAGAATTTATAAAATACTAAATAGGGGGATCCTGATTGTCACTTGGGATTGACACATCATCCCTTTTTCTAAATGCATACAATGGAAGCCTCTGTTAAAGAGCGTGACCAATCTAGTACACTATCAGTATATCAAAAAGTTTTTCATGATCTTACACATTTTAAAAACTCACAACAATTAGAATGTTCTTAGAAATCACTATCCTTCTAGAGGATGTAGATTCACCATCATTGATGTATATTTTAGAGTATTTTCACATTTCTGAAGTCCTTCTCACAAAATATTTCCCACAAAGAATCATATTTCTTATAAAATTTCCCTCATGAATTTTTCTCCTTGAAAAAGGTATCGTGAAATTGAACTTAATATTGATAGAATGTATTGAGAGTATTAATTACTTCGATTAAAGAACGCTCTTGAAGGGGTGAGTTTCATGAAAAGATATAAATGGTTAATCTTCCATGAGAACCCTATATTCCCCCTTTTTATTCCTTCAACTATTTATAAAATAATTTTAATCTATGTTTTTCAAACTAGGTTTCCACAAGCATTAGATTTTGAGTAATTTAATACTACTCTCCCATATCAGCTCCCATCAGAATGAAGGTATTTCTTATGATGAAAATTAAGTGGTTAGGGAGTTATCGAGTTTCACATAGAAGATTCAAGGTGAATCTTAGTGAAAATAGGTATAGGATCCACCAAAGGGGGATAGATTTGTGAATGCTGAATCATTCACGAAAGACAAGGATTTCAAAAAGGATGCTTTAGCACCAAAATAATCTATCTTATTCCAGGATAGTTATATTTCCCACAACATATGTCTTAACCTCATTCCAACCAATAAAAACTCACATATACCCTTAATTTAAGGTGATCATCACCTTTATAATTATTAATGAATCTCTAAACTCAAGTGACTTCATCCTACTTGAGGCAAAGATGACACGGATTCTGACATGTATTGATTTCCATGAGTGGCCTCACAAGAGAAATTTATATCCTAATATCATGATAAAGGTAATGTTTATGAATTATCAAAACCCCCCATGATAGAGGAATATTCTGCATACCACTTGGTGATCATTGAGGCCTCCACATTTCATGAAATTTTAACCATGGGAACCAAAACCCCACACTAATAATTGGTGTCTATGTTTCACCAAATCATTAAAATCACATTACCAAGCATTATGACCCAAAACACATCACAAAATCAACCTCACATTCCCTTAAATGAGGCCACCTTTCAATATGCATGGCTTCATGAATGTTGAGTTCTCAACTAGATTGTTTCTATCTATGTCAGGTTTACTCAGGAATCAATCATATGCTAGATCATATCATCAACCATCATGTCCAGACCCTTCTCCCAATGAATGGGATGGGAAATATCATTGAATTTTTCTCCTAATAATAGGCTTGAAAACCTCAGGTCCACAACCTAATTCATGAAATGGGAAATTATTATGACTTGTGTCATCCCAAATCACTTGTGTGATGAACACATAAGCCCCAATAGATGAATAGTTAAGGGAAATATTTTTATTTTTTTGATGAGGGTGTGTGAGATTAAAGTATAATCATATCCTCCTACCCTAATTTGTAATGGATATATCCCTATGTTAGCCCTAAAAATATCCTGGTTGTATTACTATACATTGTATACTACAAACATCCCAGTCACGCAATATGAAATTTTATCATAATGTTCTAGTCACATGATGTTAGACCACATGAAAACAACCCCAACCCATAGTTTTAAACTATAGCCTTTCCCTATATGACAAAAAAAGGGTTACTTTTGTGATATTGATGAAATACGCCCAAATATTCTGATCAACTTATATTAATAATTCCCACACCATCCCATGTTACCTCCCCATCCATGACAGATGCTTCCATAAAATATGACATTAAACTGCACAAACTAATCTTGTCAGATGAACTTAAACTATATAATCAAACTATGTGGGTTTTTTTACACTGTATATAGAAAAGGTGTAACGACCGGAACATTTGTTAATGAAAATCCCTCTTGATCTAATTAAATGTCTTAATATGTGAAATGGTTATAAAAAATATTTACTTCTTTTGTTTTATGTTTTTGGATAACATTAAAAACTCTGACCATTGCTAATATAGTTGTTGAACAGTGATCACATGATTAATATAAATATAGGGCTTCAACAAATCCAATTTACTCAGATAAAAAGAAGTGATGGAATCATCCAGTAGACTTGCCTCGTATGAAGCCCATTTTTCAGATCTCAGAAAGGAGGTTGAAACTTAGTGCTTCACTCCTGCCCAATCCCAATCCAAGATAGAATACGTTAAGCTCGAGCTGAACCGCCTATGATAGAAGTGGAAGTTGATAGAGTTTACCACTCGAGCGATGTTATCCGAGCCTCCCCAAGAGTCTGTCGCCATCATGCACCTTACCCTAAGGTCTTATGCAGGTGTTTTAAGGGGTTATGTAACAAGACCCTAGTACTATGATTATGTACATTATTTTGGAATATAATAATGAATATACTTTAATTTTATTATTGTTACTTTGTAAATGATTTTTATAGAACAAATAGTATTTTTCATTTAATATTCAACTAAGAAATTTATTTTGATGAATTAATGGATTTTTGAATTAAATAAATGTTTAATAAATTATTATTATTATTAAATTAATTTTTATTAAATATAAATTATCATATAATTTTATGAATACAATTGTAATTTTTATTAAGGTTTGAAAGCCATTTTTGTCAAAACCCGTGAATTTTTTATTAATGTCAGTTTTTATTATAAAATTTAAAATTAACTTATTTATAAAATTATTTAAGTAAAATGAATATTATTTCTGGAATCAGGACGTCGAAATTATCCAACGGTGAAATTTTCATAATTTTCCGAGAGAGTCGATTTTTTTGGGTAAAAAACTAAATATCGTTTAAATATATATTGTGTTTTATGACATCATAATGACCCAATAGTGATGTAATAAAATACTATAAATATTATGTTCCACCAATATATGTTTTAACATTAAAATAATGTGTTTTGGGTTGGTTTTATTTATTTTAAAAAGCTTTAGTGGACCCTTCAAGACTTATAAAAACATTTTTTATTTTTAAATTTTTTTCCTTGAGAGTGTGACTCACCTCCACATAAGGAACCCTATTATTCTAAGAAGTTTGGGCATTGGACTTATAAAATATTTTTTCCCATCCCCTTTGACAAAAACCATGGGAAAAAACAATGGCATGGTTTGTGGTTTTGATAAGTTTAATGTGAGGTGTCCCAAACCTAAATAATAAATAATTACCTCTCCTTTCCTATATAAACCCACACATTCTCCTAGTTCCTCCTCACTCAAAGCCTTTTGAGATCGTCCAAACACTTCCATACTATGTCTAGAATTCTCCCATGGAACCCCATTCTCCCAAGAAGCCTCTTTAAAGCCTCTCCCAAGCCTTTGGAAGCACACTTACAAGTAAGGGTCTGTCTTCCTTTCTCATTTTTGTCAAATTTTCATTAAGATGTTATGCCCTTTTAATTTAAATTATAAATGTTTGGGTATGGTTTCCCACCTCCCCCATACTTCCCTATTTATGTTTGAATTATTATAGACCCCTTTATCTCTCAATAAACTCCTCCCATGTACACCCGTTACAATGGCGAGATTTCGAAAGGAATTTCTCTCTCCTCACATACATTCAAGAAATTATTTTGTATCCAGAATCCAAATTCCATTACAATTATTTGAACATGTATATATATGATCTCCCTTACATTAAATTTCATGTATATATGATGAGACACCCCTTTATCTCTCATCAACCATTTTTTTGAAATCTTATGCCACGTCGTTACACTGCCGAAATTGCACCGATTTTCCAAGCCAATGTCCTTGTGTAGTGAATACCATGCAAATTTCTCTATCAAGGGTATTAAAATTTATTCACATTTAATTATTGATTGTAATGATTCTTATATGAATTCCACATTCCTTTATCGTGTAATAAATGATGATGTTTTATGAATCCATGTTATATGATCAATGTGGCACACTTATGCATGAAATGAAACGTTTAAGAAGGGTGCACCCTTATAGCGCTTCAATGCATTGGGTAAAGTATAGTATCATGATACTTCAAGTGAAATGGGTGTTTAATCATGCTAATTCAAGTGAAACTAGGGGTTAATTGTGCTTCATGTGAAATTAGGGTTTTCTCAAGCTGCATGTGCAATGAGCCTTGGCTCATGCTAATTCCATGTTAAGTGTTGTTGCCACATTTCCATGTTATGATTATCATGCATTATCAAGCCTTTATGTTCATGTTTCTCTTGTGCTCTATTGATATTCCAATTTTCTAACATGTATTGTTTTCCTCATGTTATTCCATATTTATTACCTTACTAGGATTTATAGCTCACCCTTTTCTTATGCATGTGTGAAGTTTATCCTATGCAATGCTAAGTATGTGGGAGTGTAGTGGTCATGTAAAGGAAGTTTTCAATAAATATTTTGCATGTTATATGTTATTAGTTGATATGTAATGATCATAATCCACAAAGATGCTATACCTCTCAATATTCTATGTTGTGTCAAGTGAAGTTTATGTAATAAATCATGTTTGTGTGTGTAATAAAAAGCAGGTTTGTCATAGTTGGTATTAGAGGATAGGTTTAATTATTTTTGGGATTAGGATTAGAAAACCCTAGTGAAGCCTTAGAGACAAGACTAAGTAAAATAAAAACATCCATATTTTCTGGTGAGTATTGAGTAAGTGGTTTATCAAGAAAATTCATCCCTGTCTAGATAGAGCAGGTATAAGTGGCTCTGGAAAAGATGTATCATTGGGGTAAAACCCAAAAACACCGCTTTGAGCTAGACTAGAATGGGAACTAGTGCATGACAACAGTTCTTGGTTCACTCTTGGTTTTGACACTCCTGGGGCATATTCATTGGTAAATTCAAATGCTAAGTATGACCCATTATAAAGGGACTTAAAAAATTCCCTAAGAATATATCTTAGAAATTAAATCGTGGATAACATAGACTAAATCCAATAGATTCATAAGTTAAGGAAATAAAAGCTATTTATAAGTCATATTTTTTTCCTTGTATTACCCTTTATGTTTTACTCCTATATTTTTTTTATTCCAGCCAATGGATAGTAATAGGAGGACCCGGGCTAACAAACGATGTGAAGATTAGTTTGATGACTGTACTAATGAGATACCCAATCCGATGGGAGCGGGAATCGCGAATTTTGTCACGCTTCTCTCACAGCTAACTCAATACTTGAAAATAAACATGGTTTAAGAGGAAGGTTCAACCCCCCCTCACCCCCAATAAAGAACAAGTCGCTATCAAGAACTTCATAAGAAAAAGGACTCATACTTTTAATGGATCATCTGATCCCTCAATCGCCAAACAATGGATCAACTCCATTGAAATTATATTATCCATCCGTCAATGTTCTAAACAAGAGAAGGTTCTTCTGGTTTCTTATCATATGAAAGGTGATTCCAATAAATGTTGGAAATTGATAAAAAATACAAAGCCTGAGGAGGAGATCGAGGTTTTGGAATGGAAGGATTTCCTGAAGATGTTTTTCGATAAATATTTTCTGCACACCCTCTGACTTTAGATGGAAAGGGAATTACTTTCACTCAAGAAAAGAGATGATGAATCTATTCAAGCATACAAGGAAAACATCACAAGTTTTGCATGATACACTTCTGGCTTTGTATTTAGCCTCCAATGTAAGGTTGAATAATTCTTTGGTGGGAAGAAACCTAGCCTGCGGAAAGACCTGGCGATCCGTGACTTAGACAGCCATGAGGAAATTGTCCGATGTGCCCTCAAGGTCTAAATGTAGAACAAGGAATCTCAAGGGCATCATGAGGATAAGAAGTGTAAGGTTTAATTCAATTCTATCTGTATAAGGGATAAATCCAATAGTGATAAGAAGTTCCAGTACCCCACTTTCCAAAGGTGTGGAAAGAAGCACCCTAGATAGTTCCTGATGGGGATGCGGAAATGCTTTAGGTGTGGAAGAGAAGGGCACCGAGATATTAACTGTCGATAAGAGAAACCCAAATCTACAAAAGAGTGGAGGAATTCTCCGTTCTAACCTCAATGTGTTGTTCATTGCTACAACTGTAAAGTTCCAGGACACCTTGCAAATTAGTTCCCTAAGACAAGGGTTTTCAGAGGCAACTAAAAACCTCCAAGGCAGCAAGGGATATATTTTTCCATCACTACCACCGAAGTGAACCCCAATAACAAAATGGTGACAGATATACTAGTTATTCATTCAATAATAGTGAACATAGTTTTTGATTTTGGATCTACGCATTCTTTTATATCCCAAAATTCTAGCAGAACAATCCCAACAATACCACAAATCATGGAAGTAAATATGTTGGTGAGTACAGAAAAAGCGGCAATCATTGTATCCATTGAATATAACTCATCCCCTGTCATAATATGTGGATTGAAAATTCCGGCAAACTTCATCATACTCCCTCTAGTGGAATTTGATGCAATTCCTGGCATGGATTGGATTTATTTATATAAAACCAACATAAATTTCCATGAGAGGGAAATCACTCTCCATGTAGAGAATCGACCCCCAAATTTGTGCAAGTTCAAGGAGGTGGATGGATATTCTTTATCTCCATAATCTCAAGCATGGATATTATTTCCCTATGATCACACATATCCTGATCAGATGATTGAGTCAAAGGAAGCAACCATCCTTGAAGACATGCCAATTGTAAGGGAATTCGCTGAAGTGTTTCCCGAATAATTGTCTAGTATTCATCCTAGAAGAGATGTTGAATTCTCAATTGATCTCATACCTGGGGAATTGTCAATATACAAGAATCTGTATAGAATGTCTATTTTTTTTCATGATGATCTGAAGAAACAACTACAAGAGAATCTTGATAAAGGGTTTGTACGCCCAAGTGCTTCACCATGGGGCGCACTGGTCCTCCTCGTCAATAAGAAGGATCGGTCAATGAGCCTTTGCATCAATTATCGAGAGCTTAACAAAATCACAATAAATAACAAGTATACTCTTCCAAAAATTGATGACTTGTTCGATCATCTACTTAGAGCACAATACTTATCCAAGGTAGATTTTCAGTCGGGATATTATCAAGTAATGGTGAATAAGGAATATATCCCCAAGACAACTTTTCGTACAAGATACGGGCACTATGAATTCATAGTAATGCCTTTCAGACTCACTAATGCTCCAAAAATCTTCATGGAATTTATGAATAGAGTATTTAGAGATTACCTCGACAAATTTGTGGTAATATTTATAGATGATATTCTAATATACCCCAAATCCAAGGAGGATCATGAGGACCATCTAAGAACTATACTAGAGACCATACGGAAGGAGAAGCTCTATGAAACGTACAACAAGTGTGAGTTCTGGTTGAAGGAGGTCTCATTATTGGGACATATCATCATAAGAAATGGGATATTTATGGATCCCTCAAAGAAAGCTGCAACAGAAGGATGGATGAGGCCAACATCGGTAACGAATATCCGTAGCTTCTTGGGGTTAGCTGGATATTTTCGATAATTTGCGTGAAATTTCCCATGATTTTCCATCCCTCTTACCAAGATAACATGAAATGGATTAAAGTTTTCTTAGAGTGATTAATGCTAAGAAGATTCAAGCATTTAAAAAGGAGGATTATCACTATGCATGTGTTCACATTACCCAGAAGTGGAGAACTTTTTGTGGTATTTAGTGATGCTTCAAAGAAGGTACTGGGGTGTGTGTTAATTCAAAATGACAAAGTCATTTCCTATTCATCAAGGAAATTTAATGTTTATGAGCAGACCTATCCAACACATGGCCTTGAGTTGGATGTAGTTATTTTCTCTTTGAAAATTTTGTGGCATTATCTCATTGGGGATAAGTGTGAAATATATACACACCACAAAATCCTTAATTATATATCCACAAAGAAAGAGTTGAACATACACCAACGAATATGGTTAGAGCTGATCAAAGACTATGACTGCTCAATCCATTACCACCATGGGAATGTGAACAAGGTGGCTGATGCTCTAAGTATAAAGGAACCACCGATTCTATCCATGATGGTAATTTAAAAGGATCCAATATTCTTAGATTTGATAAAGATGGAAATGAGAATCATAAAGAAGGGAACATCGTCAATCCATTCACAAATTATTGATAAACCGTCTCTTTTGGAATGGAGAAAGGATGCTCAAAAGGATGGTGTGGGAATTCATAAGAAAGTGGAAAATATCAGAAAAGGGAAATCCTCGGAGTTCAATGTTAATGAAGAAGGAATTGTGAGATTCGGGAAAAGACTATGTGTTCCATCAAGTCTAGAGCTAAAAGAGGAACTTTTGTATGATGTTCATAGCTTAAATTTCTATATTCACCGAGGAAACACAAAGACATATCGAGATCTTAGAGAGAATTATTGGTGGGGTAATATGAAGAAGGAGATCGATGAGTATACATAAATGTTCCTGGCATGTCAGCAACTGAAGGCATAGAGGCAGAAGTCTAAGGGGGTGATGCAACCAATACTCATACCAATATGGAAATGGGAGAACATCACCATGGACTTTGTCACCGGACTTCCAAAGACATTTAAAGGCAAGAATAAAATCTGGGATGTTGTGGATCGTCTTACAAAGTATGCACACTTCATTTCAATTCGGGAGTATTTCTCATTAGATCAACTAGCACATATATATATCCGGGAAGTGGTAAGGTTGCATAGAGTAACACTATATATTGTGTCCGATCAAGATTCAAGATTCACCTCTTAGTTTTTGAAGAGTATTTAATATGTATAAGATACTGAGTTGAACTTCCGTACGACTTATCATCCTCAAACTGATGGCCAATCTGAGCGGACTGTCCACACACTCGAGGACATGTTAAGATCGTGCTCAATGAACTTCAAAGGAGGATGTGATCAACATCTTCCTCTCGATGAGTTCTCTTATAACAACTGTTTCCACACGAGCATCAGAATGGCACTATATGAAGCCCTGTATCGGAAGAGGTGCAGAACACCAGCATGTTGGGATGAAGTTAGTGAGCATAAGCTGGTAGGACCAGAAATTGTCGATGAAATGGTGGAGAAGGTGAAAACCATTCAGCAGCATATCAAGGCATCCAAGAGTCGACAGAAGAGTTATATAGATAACCTTCTATGTGACCTTGAGTTTAAAGTTGGAGACATGGTACTTCTACATAAATCACCATGGAAAAAGTTCATGAGGATTGGAAATAAAGGGAAGTTAAGTCCTAGGTACATCGGTCCCTTCGGGATTCTTGATCCTGTCGAGGTTGTGCCTATCCACTAGCACTTCCACCTACCATGGAAAAAGTACATGATGTCATTCATGTATCTCTCTTATGGAAGTACATACCAAACCCTTCACATGTACTCTCTTCAGAGGTGATACAGTTAGAGGATGATCTTTCTTATGAGGAGAAACCAGTGAAGATCTTAGATCGTAGAGAAAATGTACTACGAAATAAGAAAATGCCCCTTGTCAAGGTGTTGTGGAAAAACCAAAAGTTTGAAGAAGCGATGTGGGAATCGGAGGAAGTGATGAAGCACAGTTAGACTCATCTATTTTTTTATGGAAAACGGAAATTTCAAGGGTGAAATTTCTAAACAGGAGAAGATTATAACAACCCAAACATTTGATAATGAAAATCCTTCTTGATCTAATTAAATGTCTTAATATGTAAAATAGTTTTAAAAAATACGCACTTCTTTTGTTTTATGTTTTTGGATTCCATTGTAAATTTTTATCATTGATAATATAGTTGTTGAACAGTGATCACATGATTAGTATAAATACAGGGCTTTAATAAATCAAATTTCCTCAGACAAATGAAGCGATGGCCTCATCTAGTAGACTTTCCCCATATGAAGCCCATTTGTCAGATCTTGGAATGGAGGTTGCTTATTTGGTCTTCTCTCTTGACCAAGCCCAAGATGATCTTGAATACGTTAAGATCGAGTGTAACCTCCTACAAAATAAGTGGAATTTGATAGAGTTTACCACTCGAGCGATGTTATCCGAGCTATCCCGACAGTCTGTCACCATCGCGCACCTTACCCTAAGGTCTTGTGTGGGTATTTTAAGGGGTTATGTAACAAGACACTAGTACTATGATTATGTACATTTTTTTATATAATAATGAATATACTTTCATTTTATTATTGTAACTTGGTAAATGATTTTTAACGCACAAATAGTATTTTTTAGTTAATATTCAACTAAGAAATCTATTTTTATGAATTAATGGATTTTGGAATTAAATAATATTTTATTAAAATATTATTATTATTATTATTAAATTAATTTTTATTAAATATAAATGATTGTATAATTTTATGAATGCAATTGTAATTTTTATTACGGTTTGAAATCCCTTTTTGTCAAAACCCATGAATTTTCGATAAATGTCAGTTTTTATTTTAAAATTGAAAATTAACATATTTAGAAAATTATTTAGATAAAATGAATATTATTTCTAGAATCAGGATGTCTAAATTATCCAATGGTGAAATTTTCAAAATTTTCCGAGACAATTGATATTTTAAAAAATTAAATATCATTTAAATATATAATGTGCTTTATGACATCATAATGACCCAATAGTGATATAATAAAAAACTATAAACATTATATTAGAACAATATGTGTTTTAACATTAAAATAATCTATTTTTGGGGTTTCTTGATTTATTTTAAAAATCTTTAGTGGACCCTTTAATACCTATAAAATCATTCTGTCTTTGTAAATAGTTTTCTTTGAGAGTGAGACTCGCCTCCACATAAACATTCCTATTATTTTAAGAATTTAGGCCATTGGCCTTATAAAATATTGTTTTACACTCCCTTTTGGAAAAAACCATGGGCAAAAACAATGATTTGGTTTTTGTTTTTGATTAGTTTAATGTGATATGTCCAAAACCTAAATAATAAAAAATTCCCTCTCCTTTCCTATATAAACCCACTCATTGCTCCCACCTCCTCCTCACTCAAATCCTTTAGAGTTAATCCAACCTCTTACCTCCAATCTCTATAATCCTCCCATGGTTCCCCAAGATCCCAAGAATCCTCTCTCAAGCCTTTCCCATGCCCTTGGAAGAACACTTCCAAGTAAGGGTTCTTCTTCCTTCCTCATTTTTATCCAATTTTATTTAAGTTGTTATGGCCTTTTAATTTCAATTGTAAATGTTTGAGAATGGTTTCGCACCCCCCATACTTCTCTATTTATGGTTGAATTATTAGCGACCCATTTCTCTCTCAATAAATGCCGCCCATGTACACCCATTACTATGTTGAAATTCTGAAAGTAATTTCTCTCTCCTCAATTACATTCAAGGAATTCATTTTTATCGTGATTCTAAATTCCATTACAGTTTTTGGGACATGTATCTATATGATCCCCTTACTATCTATTTTCATGTAAATATGATGAGAGACCCCTCTATCTCATCAGACATTTTTATGAATTCTTACATCACACTGTTACGCTACAGAAATTGCAACGCTTTTTCCAAGCCAATGTCATTGTGTATTGAATTCCATGCCCATTTCTCTATCAAGGGTATTCACCTTTATGCACATTTACATATTGATTAGAAAGTTTCATGTATGAATTATACATTTCTTTATTTTGGAATAAATGATGATTTTTTATGAATTCATGTTATATGATCAATGTGGAAAACTTATGCATGAAATGAAATGTTAAAGAAGGGTGTGCCCTCATAGCACTCCAATGCATTGGGTAAAGTATAGTATCATGATACGTCATTTGCAATGGGTGTTTACTCATTCTAGTTCAAGTGAAATGATGGGTTACTCATGCTTCATGTGCAATGAAGGTTTACTCATGCTTCATGTGAAATGAGCCTTGGCTCATGCTAATTCCATGTTAAGGGTTGTTGCCACATTTCCATGTTATGATTATCATGATTTATCATTCCTTTATGTTCATTTTTCTCTTGTGCTATATTGATATGCATATTTTCTAAAATGTATTGTTTTCCTCATGTTATTCCATTTTATTCCCTTACCAGGATTTATAGCTCACCCTTTATTATGCTTGTCCTCAGGTTATCCTATGCAATGATAAGTACCTGGAAATGTAGTGGTAATGTAAAGGATGTTTTCAATAAATATGTTGCATTTTTTATGTTCTAAGTTGATATGAAATGATCCTAAGCCCCAGAGACACTAGACCTCTCGATCTTCTATGTTATATCAAGTGAATTTTATTTAATAAATCATTTTTGAGTGTGTAATAAAAAGAAAGGTTGTCATAAATGGTGAATATTATTCCTCCCTAAGTTTAAATTTTGACATTCCAATATATTAAAAAAATAAATATCCATCATGATAGGTGGAAAACCCAAAGACTGATTACCCCCCACCTGAGGAACACACTTAAATTCACACCACACAAATTTGAGGTCCCATCTATGCTTCAGAATCAC
The DNA here is from genome assembly GCA_963277665.1 of Viscum album. Lineage (NCBI taxonomy): Eukaryota > Viridiplantae > Streptophyta > Magnoliopsida > Santalales > Viscaceae > Viscum > Viscum album. Next base: position 1,736,072,369 of record OY728157.1, on the reverse strand, counting down.
CAAGTGATGTTAACTAGTATTCATCCAAGTGCATGAACAATATATATGGAAAACATCCCCCATAGTATTTAAACCTTTTATAACATACCCTTAATAATTTAAAATTTTGAACCCTCCAGATACATCATAATTGCTACCTCATGTGAAAATCATGAGATACATTAGGATAAAATCTATAAAATACTTATGTGAAGAGCATAATGTTCCAAGAATAAAATTTTATGTATGAAATTTTTAAAAAATAATGAATGAGAGTCACCATGTAAACAAAATAAAATATTCCTAAGGAAATGATCCTTGGATTCCTTTTTTCCTCTCCTAGAAATTTCCTTACAACAAACATTGGATTCCTTGGGTTCTAAACTTAATTGTCATCATACATGAGAACCCCTCATCCCAAAAAGATTAAGACCTTCCAAATTCCCAACATGACCCAAATCCATATAATATTCGAAATTTCTAATGTTATCATCAAATATGACTACAGATAGTTTCCCTATCATGATAGCAAGAAATATAATTAATTGGTGACCACTTTAAGATGGAACTAAGAATGAGACTCACTAACATGTCTCAAATATATGATGGGTACTCAGACTAGGAAACTAAATTCTTGGATGAATCCATGAAAGGAAGAGTTAACATCCCATAATCATATTCTGATCGAGGATCCAACATCATCAATGTTGGTTGTAGAGGTTGTTGACCTATCGAAAGTGGGAATGTAGAACAACACCATAATGGATGAGTGGTGGCCAGTCCAAGGACCTAGATAACCTTATAAAGGAGGAAATGTAACACACTATGTTTTTTTATAAAATACATTTTTCAAATAAATTAAATTTATTTGATAGATTTTATTACAAAATACATAGAGTTTTAACAAAAGATTATATACAATTCAAAATATTATTATTTGAACCTGATCTTTATAATATAGCTATTAAATTTGACTATATGAATATTAAAAAAAAACTAACAATTAATTGTAAATTTTTTAGATAAATAAAATATATTAATAAATAATTACATAATTTTTATTAAAGTATTTACTTTATTCGATGATACATTTTCTCAAAAAAATACTTCTTTTTGTGAAAAAATAAAAAAAATTAATTTTGAATCTTTTAGAATAGATATTTGAAAACATTAACCTTATATTTTGAATCAAAATGTAAAAATTATGTTTGGGTGTATTTTTTAGGACATTATGAATATATTTATTCCTCAGTTAATGGTGAAAAATACTTATTTTTATTAAAAATCACCATTTCGTTTAATGATTTTACAAGGTCCCATATTGAAAAAAAAATATTAAAATTAGATTAATTATATTGTTTTTTTAATTTTTTTCATTGTAATGAAATTCACATTAAGTTTTTATACTAAACTTTCTGTAATTATGAATATTATTTCATTGAAAATTTGATTTTTCACCACACATGTGGGTTTAGTTTTAATTTTAATTTTCCCCATCTATGAAAGAAATTTATAAAAGTGGATTAAATATTTTGAACCAGAATAATTGGTATTATATAATAATTTTATTATAATTTTCTTCATAATGAATATTATAAATAGTTAATGTAACACCCTAAGCTTTCACAATACGCTTCTCTTTAAATAATTCAATAACTTGCATTGTACGCAAGTTCAAGATTCTAACACACCGGGACCAATCAAAGTAGCAGTTATGAATAGTAATACCCACTGCTTGAAATTATATAAATTTTGTATTTCAAATTGGACTTCATTTTTTTATTTGGATTATCGAAATTATCCTATGTTGAATTTTTGGTATTTTTCCGAGAACTTCCAATTTTCGATGAATAGTGAAAATACTTAAAAACAACATTTTTAATAAAAATAATTTATAGTGATAAATTATATTATTGAGTGGTTTTAAATTATAATTATAATATAATTTTACCATTTTATCCAATGGTGGTCATTATAATTAATTTCACTTTTAAATTGGACATAAACAATTGCTAATCTTTTGATTGATATTGTTTATTAAAAACACGTTATTTGTTTTGACAATGAGGATTAATTATAAAATTGATTAATGCAACATATATGTTTGGAATTTTGTAAAATATATATCATTTTTGAATTCAGAATATCAATTATAGCTTAGGGTGAATTTTTGGTATTATTCTGAAAAACTTCAATTTTTGATGAATAGTGAAACCGCTAAGTGGTAGTTAAAAAATCTGATTTCTCGTTTAAATAAAACTTTACCACTTCTGGGAATTGAATTTCAAAAATCCAACATACATTCTTGTAATTAGGAAGAAAAATTTGGTTCAATGGGATGAAAATAATTTTCGGTGAATAGTAACTTTTAAGATTTATTAATCGCAATTAAAGGTAATTAGTGTAATTTAAGGTTAATATAATGTTATAATAATATGAAATTAACTTTTAAGTTGTCCTAACCTTATTGGGTAAGTCATGGATGACCAATAAAATCCATGGGTCAACTTGGGGACCCCATGGAGCCACTTGGGTAAGAAAATGACATTAATAACTTTTTATTTAAAGTAAAAATAAAATTGTCACAAACATGTGTTGTTTTACTAAAACAATTATTACATGGGTTTATATAAGTTAAATTTTAGACTTTAAATATTAATTGGAAATCTAAACATATTTCCTACATCATGGTAATTTTTTTTATAATTTTTAGGCATTAAATAAATAAATTTATTTATCACACCATGATGATACATCGATTACCTCATTAATGATCTTTTTAAATAAAATGAAAATATAATGTAAAATCTAAGACTTACACTTTCCAAAAACCTATTGTATAATTATATTTCTAACCCTTATCACCTTATCCTATAAATATATCATTTTGGGACCTTTAAAATCCGAAAATCATTTCATAATAATGTAACATTTCATGACTTTCCAAGAGTTCCCATCCTCTCCTCTTATAAGAGGCCCCCACTTCTACCACCTTATTCACACCTTCAAACCCATTTGGCTCGGCCAAACTCTGCACAAATACTCTCTCAACTTCCCTATCTTACTACTAGAAGCCTAACTTTGTGCATAAGTCTTCCCAAGGAAGCCTTTGGCTCAAATCAAAAAGAGTTACCCGATTTTAAGGTAATGTATTCTCTTATGTTCTTTTGTTTTATATTGCTTCTCCATCCCCTTAAAATCTTTTAATTCATTTATACTGTAACAAAGCCAGTATGTTAAATATACTAGGATGTTTTAATGAGAATTATTTTATTTACACTCACACACACCTTTCTCTAATGGTTAAAGAACATACTGTTTCTGTGGGTAGAGAATTACTGCCTCATGAAACGATGATTGTTCAATATTCTTTTAACACTTTTCATGATTGCCATTAAGTTGTAACTATATTTATTTATGATATAAATTATTTTTATGTTTTCCTTATGCTTCTGTATTTTTCATTTATGGCATGCCTTTATGATTTCTGTTCTGGGTAAATGCGATAATTTCATTTTAGGAAGTGCGGACTACCGCCCCCTCAAAGTGATTTGAATCGTTAATGCCATATGTGGGACGTGTAAAAGATGGTGTAAATGATATTATATATGATATTATACTTGAATTATAATATTCTTTTATATCATAACGATTTAATTCCATTAAATATGAAATATAAATGAAAGTAGCATTAATGCATACATATGGGTTACCGTCTCCATTAATGGTGCATTTCATTTCTTACCCTTAATTATTATGTAATATTATATATTCATGTATATACTGAATCTATATGATATATATGATATCTACATCATGAATATAATTCTATATATAATGGATATTTTACCACATGAAGAACATGTAATTATAAGATGTTTATTTTTGACTCAAGTACCAAATATCGACAAAATGACCGTTATTAACATAAATAATTACATAATGTTCATAAGATGGTAATAAGTTATATAAAAGGAATAATGAACTTGAAAAAGGTTCTTAAGAAAGAATAAATTAACTGTATTTTTTTATTCAGGAGATTAAATAACGATCGAGTCAAGTCTGACACGAGGTAAGGGACTTCGTCTCAATCTCCTTTCCTTGAGGCATATTTTGTTTTATACACAAATTTCCTTTCTACGGTGTATAAAACCCTTTGACTTTTACTTTTATTCAAAAGGAATATTTTTATACTAGTGATTTTACAAAATGACAAAAGGGAATCTTTTTTTGTCTTATGTATGCGGCAAAAACGACTTCTCCGCCGCCATGACCATTATTTGAGTTTCAGCTTCCTCTACAAGCCATAAGCTTTTTTTAAAAATGAAAAATAAATACCATGTTTTACTTTTATTTTATTTTGGTATTGAAAATGGTTTTGATAATGTTTTTATTATATCAATGTGTTTTATTGATATCTTGTGATTGAAATGTGGAAATGTTATGTTTCATTTATGCATGTTTTATGTGATAAGATTATGTTATGGTTTATGATACTTTTAAACCTGTTCATACGAGGAATGCATTGGACTTAATATGTGACGGGTGGAGCCCGCTATAGCTCTTCGATGCATCGGTAGGTCTCATGAGATGAACTAGTGTCTTGGAAAGAGGCCTTAAAAAAATCTTATTTGTAGTCTTGGCACGAGGCCTTGGATACGTGGTTATGATAGTTTGGCATTATGAATTCCATCATTATGAATGTGGTTATTGATATTGAATGTGGTTATTCTACTAGTAGAATATCCATGTGAGTAAGTAAATGGAATTATTTCATTTTACTTTTTCCATATTATGCTAAAGTTCAAGTTTAAAAGCCTTTTGTTTTAGTTATACATTGCCTTAAATTTTTATATTTATTTATGAAATATTCTGCTATATTGTTATCCTTACTAAGCAACTGAGCTCACCCCTTTCTATGTTTTATTTTCCTAGGATGTGAATAAATATTTTATGACTGACCTATAGGGATATTCTGAAGGTTATAGAAGTGTGGACTTTGGAGACTATGTTATTGTGATTGTTCACTTTATGATGTAATGTAACATTTATGAATGTATCTAGTGTTCTCAAGGCTACTAAACTAATCAGTCTTTCGAGACATAATCTTTTGTGATCATGCCAATGTTACATAATAATGCACTGAATTTGGGTAACTGGGGTCAGGGTGTTACAGTTGTATCAGAGGCAGTTTAGTACTAACCTTGGAAGCTATATTTAGATAAACTCTGATTAGAGCACATAGACCTAAGACAGACTTTGAATATTAGTATAGAAGAACTTCCTATAATTTTGGTAAAGTATAGATTTTGTTTATTTTCTGAGCAATACATCCTTGTCTGGATACGAGCAGGTAGAGGCGACTCTGGCATAGATGTACCTAGGGGTAATACCCAAAAACACCTCTTTGAGCTAGACTCGAACGGGAACTGGTGCATGACAACGGGCCTTGCTACACTCTTGGTTACGACACTCCTAGGGGATATGCTTAGGATAATTCTCATTTTCATTACAATCCATTATGAAGGGTTTATTAGTAAATACTTCCTCAAAGAAAACATTTTTATGATTATGCATTATATCCATAAACTGTTCAATTTATGTTAAGTGTATTACAAGTATATAATTATGTATTTTGATTCATAAACTGATATAGTTTATGCCATTTTTTAGAAATGACGCATAGTGGAAGGAATGGAAGTTGTATCAATGCACGCACTCCATATAGGGATTTCCCTCCTGCTCAAGATAATTATAATGGAGTAGGTGATACAAATGGTGCTGATTAGCTTATCACTATACTTGGACAACTCACTCAAGTTATGAATAATAACCTTACTCATATGGAGCACCCTGATCCGCAACGTGGAGGATCAATGTTAGATCTCTTCATGAGGCAACAACCACCAACATTTAATGGGGGTACAAATCCATTAGTTGCTGAGCAATGGATTAATTTACTAGAGAAAATATTTCAGGCTTTAGGGAGTAGTGAAAGGTAAAAATTAGTCATGGCAGCTTACCGCCTCACTGGAGATGTTGATCAATGGTTTTCATTTATTAAAAACACAAAGGAAGATGACGAATTATCAAATATGGAATGGAGGGAGTTCAAAGAGCTTTTCTTATAAAAAAACTTTCCTCGTGACCATTGGGCAGATATGGAAAGGCAATTTCTGAGTCTGAGACAAAAGGAGGATGAGAATGTTTCAAATTATGAGTCTAACTTTACAAGGTTACCGAGGCATGCTGTAGATTATATACAAAACCCAAGAAGTAATATTGATCATTTATTTGATGGGTTAAAACCATTTATCCGTCAAGAATTAGTATCATATTATTTCTCAACATACGAAGATATAATCTTGTGTGCTATCAAGACAGAAAAGGAATTCTCTAAGTCTTATGACAACAAAGTGAAGCAAGAGAAGAAGAGAACGGTGGAACAAGATATAGATAAAGGGAAAAAGGGAAAGAATTACTTTCCATTATGCGATAATTGTGGGGAGAATCACCCAGGTACTTACCTAACAGGAATGGGAGTATGTTATAAATGTGGAGAAAAAGGTCACCAGGCTTGTGATTGCAAGGGAAAGAAAGAGGCTATCAATGTTTAATGCTACAATTGTAGAGAAATGGGGCATTATGAAAATGAGTTTCCTAAGTGTCAGGGAAGAATACCTAAAAAAAGGCCAAGGGAGCAAGGCCAAGATTATGTTGTTACTACAGATGAAGTTGAATAATTTTTGTATTTGTGTTTTTGGACTCAAGAACTATATTATGGTTATAAGAATAATGTGATATGTATAAGGATTGTACTGTAGTACTTTTTTTTCATTAAGGTTTTAATATGATGAAGGTAATCATATTTTTAGTAGGTGACAATAAGAGAAACTTTACTTTGTTTGGGGAATCTGATGAATTGACTTTGGAATTTAGAGACCTTGTAGATAAATTCTAGACAAAGGTATTTTGGATAACTATAAAGGTTGGAATGGATTAAGTTTAACTTTGGATAGTATTGTTTAAGGTTAAAATATTTCTGAAGATTATTTTTGGAATATTATAATTCTATAGTTTTAGGAAAAGGACATCCTGTAGGTCGGGGGATAACCCATCGCGTTGGAAAAAGTTATAGGAATAGAACCCACAAACATAGTGAGACAGGCCTTTATTACCTACCACTATCCTAATAGAAGTCCCTGGTTATTACAAAATATTTTTCTTTATGGTATGTGTTAATATTTGGAACCTTATACGATTAGGATATTTATAATATTTTTGAGTTCTATTATCTTTTTGAGTGAAAGATGATTTTGTGGTTTAAATTAGTTGAAGGATGAAATTACACATGACAAGTATATATATATATATATATATCTTATTATATGAATAAATTAATTCTTAAACTTTAGGGAATGGATATTAATACAAAAATTTGTTATCCTAATACATTATGTTTTTTTGAACTGATGATATTTTCATCATAGATTAATGGCTTTGAGGCCCTCAATTTTACACTTGTTTGTGATTGATGACCTCAATCAATCCCTATAAATATTTAATTTTCCCCTCTAATTATGTGTCTATAATTTCCACCAATGTTCTTCTATTTGAATCCCAAATTTTGTGGTGAATTTATCATTTCCATTTCCCTCTTATCAAGACTAAATTTTATTAACCCTATTTCTGATATGGGTTTTCCACAAAGGTATTTTATACGTTGAACCTTTTATTTTAGAAGAACAATTTCAAATTGCGAGGAAACAATTTATTGAAGGAGGGGAGAATGTAACACCCCAAGCTTTCATGATACGCTTCTCTTTCAATAACGCAATAGCTTGCATTGTACGCAAGTTCGAGATTCTAACACACCACGACCAATCAAAGTAGCCATTATGAATAGTAATACCCAATATTTGAAATTATATAAATTTTATATTTCAAATTTGACTTCATTTTTGTATTTGGAATATCTAAATTAGCCTATGTTGAATTTTTGGTATTTTTCCGAGAACATCTAATTTTATATGAATAGTGAAAATACGTAAAAACAACATTTTTAATCAAAATAATTTATAGTGATAAATTATACTATTGAGTGGTTTTATTTTATAATTAGAGTATAATTTTACCATTTTATCCAATGGTGGTAATTAGAATTAATTTTACTTTGAAATTGGACATAAACAATTGTCAGTCTTTTGATTGATATTGTTTCTTAAAAACATGCTATTTATTTTGAAAATGGGAATTAATTATAAAATTAATTAATGCAACTTATATGTTTGGAATTTCGTAAAATATACATCATTTTTGAATTTGGAATATCAATTATATCTTAGGGTTAATTTTTGGTATTGTTCTGAAAAACTTCAATTTTTGATGAATAGTGAAACCACTAAGTGGTAGTTAAAAAAACTGATCTTTCATTTAAAAAAAACTTTACTACTTCTATAAATTGAATTTAAAAACTCCAACATACATGGTCATAATTAGGAAGTAAAATCTGGTTCAATGGGATGAAAATAATTTTTGGTGAATAGAAACTTTTAAGTTTTATTAATCACGATTAAAGGTAATTAGTGTAGTTTAAGGTAAATATAATGTTATAAAAATATGAAATTACCTTTACACTTGTCCTACCCTTATTGGGAAAGTCATGGCCAACCACGAAAATCCATGGGTCAACTTGGGGATCCCATGGAGCCACTAGGGTATGAAAATGACATTAATAACTTTTTATTTAAAGTAAAAATAAAATTGTCACAAAAATGTGTTTTTTTACTAAAACAATTATTACATGGGGTTATATAAGTTAAATTTTCGACTATAAATATTCATTGGAAATATAAAAGTATTTCCCACATCATGGTAATTTTTTTTTAATTTTTAGGCATTAAATATATAAATTTATTTATCACACCATGATGATGCATCAATTGCCTTATTAATGAACTTTTTAAATAAAATGAAATGATAATGTAAAATTCAATACTTAAACTTTCCAAAAACATATTGTATGAGTCTATTTCTAACCCTTATCACCTTATACTCGAAATATATCATTGTGGGACCTTTAAAATCCGAAAATGAGTTCATAATAATGTAACATTTCATGACTTTCCAAGAGTGCCCCTCCTCTCCTCTTATAAAAGGCCCCCACCTCTACCACCTTATTCACACCATCAAAGCCATTTGGCTCAGAAAAAATCTTTCCAAATACTCTCTTAAATTCCCTATCTTACTCCTAGAAGACTCTCTTTGGGCAGAATTCTTCCAAAGGAAGCCTTTGGCTCAAATCAAAAAGAGTTACCCGATTTTAAGGTAATATCTTCTCTTATGTTATTTTGTTTTATTTTGCTTCTACAACCCCATAAAATCTTTTAATTCCTTTATTTTGTAAAAAAACAAGTATCTTAAATATACTAGTATGTTTTTATGAGAATTATTTGATTTAAACTTACACACACATTCGTCTAATGGTTAAAGAACATATTGTTCATGTGGGTGGTGAATTACTGCCTCACGAAACGATGATTGTTCAATATTCTTTTAACACCTTTCATGGTGGCCATTAAGATGTCACTATATTTATTTATGATATATATTATGTTTATGTTTTCTTTATGCTTCTGTATTTTTCATTTATGGCATGCCTTTATGATTTCCATTATGGGTAAACGCGATAATTACATTTTAGGAAATGCGGAATACCGCCTCCTCAAAGTGATTTGAATCGTTAATTCCATATATGTGATGTGTAAAGGATGGAGTAAATGATATTATGTATGATATTATACTGGAATTATAATATACCTTTATCTCATTATTTTTCATTCCATTAAATATGAAATAGAAATGAATGTAGCGTTCATGCGTACGTACGACTTACCGTCTCCTTGAACGGTGCATTTCATTTCTTACCCCTAAATGTTATGTAATATTATAAATTCATGTCTATACTGGATATATATGATATATATGATATCTAAGTCATGAATATAATTCTTTATATAATGTATATTTTACCACATGAACAAATTGTAATTATAAGAAGTTTATTTTTCACTCAAGTACCAAAGATCGACAAAACGATCGTTATTAAATTAAATAATTACATAATGTTCATAACATGGTAATAAGTGATATAAAAGGAATAATTAACTTGAAAAAGATTCTTATGAAAGTAAAAATTAACTCCAATTTATTATTCAGGAGTTTAAAGAACGATCGAGTCAAGTCGGACACGAGGTACGGGACTTCGTCTCAATCTCCTTTCATTGAGGCATATTTTGTTTTATACACAACTTTTCTTTATACAGTGTATAAACCCCTTTGGATTTTACTTGTATTCAAAATGTAATATTTTTATAGGAATAATTTTACTAAACGAAAAAAGGGAATGTTTTTTTTTTGTCGTACGTATGCGGTGAAAACGACTTCTTCGCCGCTGTGACCATTATTTGAGTTTCGGCTTCCTCTACAATCCATAAAATTTTTAAAAAAATGAAAAATAAATACCATGTTTTACTTTTATTTTATTTTGGTATTTAAAATGGTTTTGATAATGTTTGTATTATATCAATGTGTTATATTGATATCCTGTGATTGAAATGTGGAAATGTCATGTTTCCTTTATGCATGTTTTATGTGATACGATTATGTTATGGTTTATGATATGTTTAAACTTGTTAATATGAGGAATGTATTGGACTTAATAAGTGATGGGTGGAGCCCTCTATAGCTGTTCGATGCATCGGTATGTCTCATGAGACAAACTAGTGTCTTGGCATGAGGCATTGACAAAATCTTATTTGTAGTCTTGGCATGAGTCCTTGGCTACGTGGTTATGATAGTATGGAATTATGCATTCCATCATTATGAAAGTGGTTATTGATATTGCATGTGATTATTTGACTAGTATAATATCCATGTGAGTATGTAAATGGCATTATTTCATTTTACCATTTCCATATTATGTTAATGTTCAAGTTTAAAATAATTTTGTTTTTGTTATACATTGCCTTAAATGTTTATGTTTATTTATGAAAGTTTCCGCTGTATTGTTATCCTTACTGAGCATCTGTGATCACCCCTTTCTATGTTTTAGTATCCTAGGATGTGAAGAAATATTTTATGACTGACCTACAGGGATAGTCTGAAAGGGATAGAAGTGTGGACTTTGGAGACTATGTTATTATGATTTTTCACTTTATGATGTAATGTATCATTTATGAATGTATCTAGTGTTTCCAAGGATACTAAACTAATTGGTCTTTCGAGACTTGATCTTTTGTGATCATGCCAATGTTACATAATAATGCACCGACTCTGGGTAACTAGGGTCGGGGCGATACAGTTAAAATTAATTACAGTGGTTAAGGTTAAAATTGGTTTGCAGGGGGGGCTAAAATAAAAGATATAATTAGTAAAATGACATAAAAACATGTGTAAATACAATTTTATGGATTTATTTTTACATTATATAATTTTGGTTCTATATATATATCCATTATGGGTCCTTTTTCATTATTAAAATGGGTGCACACCTTTTTCCTTTCCAAAATTCCTAGTGTGTCCTCTCCCCTAATTATTAAAGGCCACCACTTCTCCTATCCTGTTCATAATTCCAAAAAAAATTAGTATGGATAATAACAATACAAAAAAAATTAATTCCTGCCCCACATATTATAGTAATTATTTTATATTATTAAACCCTCTTAAGAAGGCATTTGGTGCTAACCGATGTAGATTGTCTGAAGAAGAGATATCATTTTTAATCGATTTTTTTTTAATTTCTTCTTCCACTTCCATAAAATTTTATTAAATTATTTTTATATAATAAAATAATAATATCCCATATACAGATATTTTATTGTGTTAATTTAATAACCTCAATATATATCTTCTACCATTAAATGGGAAACGAAGCCATCGATCACGTTTAAGGTGGGCTATCTCCTCACAAACTGATTTAATTTGTTTATCATCACAGACTCTCAAGAAAATATATAGTTATGGATATAGAATATATATATTGTGTTTATAACGAAATTATGATTATATAATTATAATATCAAATATATATTCTTTCTTTCCATTCTTTAGGAATACTATAACATCACTCGTGTGAATGATGAAATACCGCCTCGCAAAGTGACGTGATTATGTTTTCACTTATGATTTGTATGGTAGGTAAAAAGGGTAAATTTAATTAATATATGTGATATATAAGACATAATAATTAATACATAAATATTATATATTATTTATATTCCTTTCATTCCATCTGTTGGGAAAATAGAAACAACATTCATGAGTATGTATCACACACTGTCTCCGAGAACGGTGCAAATCAGTTTATATATTTAACTTATATGGATTGAAATAAATACATATTTAATATAAATAAATGATATTTATATTGTTTTAAAAATTCTGGAGATTATATAACAATAATCAATTTAAATGTACCGAAAATATCAAACCAAACCATAAATGAAAAAAAGCAGTTATTACCCAAAACATGACTTTAACACGGAATTGTTAGTAAATGTGAAATAAAATGGAATAATTAAATAAAATATGGTATGATATATTTTAGTATAGTACAATAATATTTTTTTAATAAATATATATTTGTTATATATGAGGTTCTAAGTAGTATGAAGGAGATCAAATCATAAGGTAAGGTATTTTCGTCTCACTTTTATCTGTGTGAGGCACAAGAAATATTCACCACTCATTTATTTTTGGCGATGTATATACTACCCATTAATGTAATTTATAATGAATTTTATGAATTTTATGAGTGTTTAAATATTAATATATGTTTATTTATTTCATGGGTCCAGTGATTCAAAAGTTACCAATATGGTAATGGATTTTCTGTTACAATCCCATTATTTGTTGAGATTATTTATGATTATGGTTATAATGATGATATATTATGATGTAACTCTCAGAAAAATCATTAAATTTATTATAATATCTCTATTTTTATACAATACGTGTTTCTATTTAATATTCAACTCTTTAAGAACTAAATATACCAATATAATGTTTCTATGAAAAAATGATTTTATTTCGCACATTAGTCAAAAAACATTTTTGTCCATATCAATGATTTCTAAAAATTTATTAAATAATGTTTTTAATATTGTAAAATGTTTTTAATGATATTTTTACTAATTTTTAATTTTTTATAAATGGATTAAAATTAATATTCTTTTTTCATTAAAAGGATCTTTTGACTTTTTATCAAAAATGTGATGGGGATCTTAATTTTCATGTGCACGGCATGAACTATATTTTCCATCATCATTACCACTCAATGATTTAAAGATTACATTATAAATTATCAAGGTTATTTTCAAATAAAATGGTTTCCTTATCATTTGGAATAAATGATTTAAAAATGGAAATGAAATTTTCCTCAAGAATTTTTTAATGATCTTTTATGGGATTTTTGTTCATAAACGATAACAAACCCTTGTTGTTTCTCATGTTTTACTGGGGATAAGATCGATTGGTACAATTTTAACACCTTATCTATATTTTTTTCACTATGATTGTTTTTTTATGAAAGGAATTATATTTAAATACGTTATTCTATGATTAAATGATGAAATTTTAATGAAATGCATTTCTTGTACACGATTTATGATATGATGAAATGTTTATTAAACCAATTTATTTTCAGGGGTTATTATATGATTAAATTTTTATGATTTTTTTGTGAATAAATTTATGAATTATGTGATGGGTGAGATCAATATCTCCCTCCAATAAACGGGGAAATGTTTTATATCTCGTGAGATAATGAAGGGAAACAATATGATGTACGTGATCTAATATAGGAAATAGGGTGATTTGCTTGATCGACTATGATAAATAGTTTATGATACTAGATCAATTATGAAATGGTAAACATGTGTTGATTCATTATCCATTGTTATTTGATGGTATCATATGTTAAACTTAGAATATGAAATGTTTTTTCAACTTATGATGGTTCCATACTAATATGACATGAACTTTTGGGTCATGATTGATTTATGATGATTTATCACTCTTATGGTTCATGTATTTTGAAATAAAAATGTTTTATTTGATGGATAATTTTTACCACCGAGGATAGATTAGGTATAAACATTGTGAGTTATATTAATAATCGCATACCCTTATATTTATCTTATGATTTCATATGACCACCAGTAGATATATTCTTTTCCTACCCTTACTATGAATTTTAGATCAATCTTTTATATGTATCCATCCCCATGTTATGAAGAATAGTTTATATAGTGCGTGTCTTTGAAGTTTACCAAATGGGAAGAATTTTATTGAATATTTTGAAGATATTTCATAAATTAGAATATTTCTTATCTAGTCTACAAAGACAATAATACTTTACGGTCCCTGAGGATGTATTTTTGAAATGTATTGACTATAAATATAATAATATGTAATATCTGTGTATGAAATTCATGAGTCGCTATAGTTGTTATCAATGAAAATATTTAACTAACAATTTGAAAATAGGATGGCAAAACATTTGTGAGACCCCTTAGGATATGTATAGGGATATATTTATAGATAAGTCCAAGTATAAGTAAAATTATAGGAAAATTCCTTGAAATTTCAAAAAGGATATATCATGTGGTTTACAAGCAATTTCATCCCCATCAAGATATTATACGTTATTGTGGATCTTGTACAGTTGTTACTAGGGGTAATAACTTCGATAAGGGAACATTGATCTAGAATTGATCATCACTTTGTGCATGACTATAGAACTTGTCACACACATATTTTTACACTCCTTGGGGATATGATTTAGAAATTCACAAACTATTTATGAACCATCATGAAGGATTTGAATACAAAACCATGAATGAAATGGGATGAACGTTAGGTTTCATTATTTATGAATTCATATAAATGACTTTTATTTAGCAATTATGTGGGGTTCTACTATGAATATTATTTCTTAGAATAATATTTTTTTATTCAATGGATGGAACCCAAAGGAACTGTGTTAATGCTAAGTGTGATGAAAAATGAAATTATTTTATTCATATGAAATCAAATGTTATGGGATCTAGTATGAAAAATATAATTTTTATCCTCAATTAAAATTTTAAGATAATAATCATATTGAACTACCAAATGAGAAAAGGGGATAATAACTTTGTGTTGAGCCCTTTATGAGGAAACGAAAACCTTATTATAGTGGTTTTATTAATCCACTAGTTTCAGGGAAATGGATCAGTGCGAGGAAATGATATTTTCCATTATCTAGTGTTTGGATCCTGATAAATTTATTTTTGTTGTATATAAATTTGATAGTGAAGCTAATCAATGGTGGAATATTATAAAAAATACGAGATAACAAGATGAAGTTGACAACATGAAATGGAATGATTTTAAGAACATATTTGAGAATAATTACTTACTTCATACTATTCATTTGAAAATACATAAGTAATTTCATGAGTAAAAGAAGAAGGATAAAGAATACATTGTTAACAATGAGGTATTTTTCAAAATATTTATATAGCGCGCTTTAGGTACTATCATCTAATATAAAATTTAGGTTGAACAATTCTTAAATGGCATAAAACGGAGTCTCTGATGGGTGTTGTCCATATGGTACTTCCATAGCTATGATGATATTGTTATATATTCTATCAAAGTGGAAAGGGATATTGGAGTTACCAATCAGTATCATGGTTTTGATAATAATGGATAAGAATAACTTAATTGAATACTCTAAAAATTATGGATTGGAGAATATAATATTTCCTTTATTCGTGTAGTATAGAAAGAAACATAGAGGAAATTTTCCTAAGGGGGATAATAATTCTTTTAGGTGTTTGATAATACTTAATCGATTGTTTGACTGTTAAAGTGATAGGAATAAGTTATCAAATTATGGGAATAGTGATAAAGGTCCATAGAAGTCACCACCCACACTTTAGTTCTATTGATGCATGAAGTTTGGGTATTATGCATACTCATTCCCTAATCTAAGGGATAATTTGGATAATAATCCAGAATAACCTCTGAAAATAAAGGAAAGGGATAAATTATATGTAATCGCAATATCTAGAGTGAATCATGATAACTAGGTCACACTTATCCTCTAATTTATAATCTGAAATTTCATGTTATAGTTTTTATGAATTATCACTATAAAAAATTACTATTCATTCAATATAGAAATTTGATGTGGCTGTGAGAGTTAAATATCTATCTCTATATAGATTATGGAATAATGAAATAACATTTTATATTCTATAGTTAAAAGGATAAACCAAAGATTCAAGTAGTAATGTTTTATTCTATAATAATAACTTTTTTATATAATAAAGTGTGAATTAGGTTTTGGAATAATATATGTATCCATATATGAATTACTTATGATTTATAGATACCATCATGGGTTTATTATTTTTCGGTTGATAATAAGTTGAAATTATTAAACACCCCTTTTCAGATTTTATGTGATCTTATTTTATCAATATTAATGATATTTGTTGGAAATATTTATTGCAATATAACCCTCTAGTTTTTTATATGTTATAGTGAAATTTTTTTTTGAGGAGGAATGCCTTTAAATTTTGTAGACATAAGATTAAAGGTATTTGAAACCATTAGGGTTTGACTTATATTTGATATTGAGGTAATTATGGGTTATTGAGGTTGGGTATGTTATTGGAATTATATTAATATTGTTTTCAAAATACAAAACCTTATTTCCAGGAAACAACGAGTTAGTTTGGGAAAGACCATCAGACATAAAACATGAAACTGAATAAGAAAAAGGGTATAATGGCTACCACTATAATATGATAAAGTTGATTTTAGTTTTGATAAATGTAAGAGGAATATTTTTAGGTATTTACCTAGTTTTATATAAGGAATAAAAACTATGGATGAGAGACAAATGTCTAAGGGTTTTTTACTAAAATTATATATAAAAGAATGGAAATAGGAAAACCATCACTATGAATTTTATTTTTAGACTTCCCAAATAATCTAAAGGGAATAATGATACAAATTAAGAACACTTATTTTATACTAGAGAATATTTTTCTTTGGATCATATTATAATGATATACATTAAGTAAATGGTAATTTTGTATGGAGTAATAAATTTGATTGTATATGATTGGGATTTGAGGTTTACCTTGATGTTATGGGGAAGTCTTCAAAAAACATCATATATGAATTTATGTTTCAAAAATTAATATCATCCTCATAAATATGGTTATTCAGAGAGAAAAATTCTAACCACATGGTATATGTTATGATATTGTTTTATTGATTTCAAAGGTTTTTGGGATCAATAACTTTATCTAGATAATTTTTATTATAAAAATAGATTTCAAATGAGTATTCATGTGTATTTTTATGAATCCATAAATATAATTATGAATATAAATAAAACATGATGATATTATGTTGGGTAAATAAATCTATTGGGACCATAGCTAGTAGAATAATTGACATGAAAGATAAAATATATTCAACAACAAATAATGGTAGCATAATGTTGATAGAAAAGGTGTTATGACAATCATTAACATGATATATAATTTGAAGTTTATGATTGGTTTTTGAGTCTCAAGTGTAGCTTTAGATGGTTATACATACAAGAGGGGGTGAATTGTAGTTTAATGACATTAAACAAAAAAAATTCAAATTCTCTTTAAGTAAATTTATCGGACTCAGACTCATTATGATTATTAGGGTGAGTAAATTAGAATCATGATGGTTCTGATTAATATCAGAGTATGTTTATTGTATTAGAAATAATATTGATAAAAAAGAATAGAAAGATAACTATAATGACTTACTTTATTTAACATGAGCAGTGGAATAGAATCTGGAAAAAAATCAATATCTAGTAACAGTAATAATTTTTTACAAGCTATATAAAAATATTTACCTATTTTAACATTAAGAGTAAGGTATTAAATATCATTGAATAAAGGTATCCATAGTTGTACAATTACTATCAATTATATCTTTCCTTTCCACTAAATCCCACAATATGATTATCATATTTTTATGTCTTCTTATCCATTGAATCCCATGATATGAATATTGGTGTCTATCTTCCTAGCCTCAAAATCTCTCAACCCAATGGATCAAATTCACCATCTTCTTATCCATGGAAGTCCATAGTCATAAAAATGAATTTACATGGTAACAAAAATGAAAATTTTCATATTGAAACATCCTTGATAATGATTCCATATAACTACAACTCTATAAAAAGTGAAAAAGACTAAGACTGAGCTGTTCTCGATAAGAAATATTCAAAATAATTGAGTTTCCAAATGAATTCAACCAGAACCTCACTCTTCAAATGATAATTATTTATAAAAAATGCACAAATGATCATATTTTGGAGTTAACTACAATTGTCTCATATATCTAGCTCCTTGAAAACTCACAATGTTTTGGTACAATAGAATGTTTGATTTCGTTTATTTTTAAAACCATTAAAATTTTAAAGGCATTCCATATGATAGAAATAATTATTTTTTATTTTAATTATAATCTTAAGATATTGTGATGGAATCCCTTAACATTTTAAATAATATTATATTTATGATGGTTAGTTTGATTGTATTGGTACCAGTATCAGTTTTATGGGTATGAATGTTGTCATTATGATAGAAAAGACAAAATTCTATCCCCTGGTCTGATTAAAGGAATGTATGATGAATCAAACATGTACTCAATCTGATGATCATATTGAGAAATACTATTTTTATATTTTCAATACTTTATAACTTTTTAGAAAAATGATAAAAGATAATGTTTTCTAAAAAACATTATAAAAAACTAGGGACATTAAAAAATCAGTAAAAACGTTTTAAAAAGTATTTGTGATTTCAAATACTAAATAAATGTAAAATTAATAATTAATACTTCTGAATAAAAAATCTAATCCTTTTTGGAAAGCCCAAAACAAAAAAAATTTAAATGAAAATATAACTTAAAAAACTTAGAGTAATTTGTTCATTTATGAATATCAATGTTATTCATTGAATATTAACTCCCCTGAGTTTTTAAATATTTTAAATATGATAGATATTATTGAAATATTTATCCCTTAAAGAAAAATTATCCCCCTTAGAAATAAATATCTCCAATATGATAGTATCTCTCCTTTCAAAAATATTTCTCCCCTTAATAAAACAAAATCCCATTTTTATTAAACTTTCTCCCCACTTAGTAAAACACTCTCCCAAATTTAGATGGTCAAAAATAATGTGAAATAGTCATATGTTTCTTAAAATATTAGAATATAAAATATGAAGAAATTTTTAAATTCCTAATCATCCACATAAATATTAAAGAACATATAACGAATAAAAATTTGAAGACATTCATGTATGATAGAATTGGAAGACAAATTAATTTATTATGAACATAAATTAAGTTTTTTTTCAAAAATAATACATCTAGAGTTAAAAGAAACAGAAATTCATTCTTTTTTCATAAGTTTTTTTACAAAATCATTTATATTCATTAAATCATGTCGATCATTCTAAAGTATCGTAATCTTTTAGTCATTAAATCTGCCTTACGTCATTATCCTCTTTGCTTCATTTGAATGATATTTTTTTAATCCCCCTTAACAATTAACTCATATTTGAATGATCAGATCCTAATCATCTCTAAATTCATATTTCGAATATTTTCTCTCAGAGAATTCACATCCTCATTCCATTCATCCCTGGAATCATTGAATTATTTAACAAACATAACACTTTTATCCATGTGTGAAGATAACTTGCTAAAAGAATCATCATATTCTAAAAAGAGTTTTTTTACTTAAAAAATAATCATTATATAATTGAATGAAATCATCCACTTAGTTAGACCACTTCACCATCTGATTGTAAGATATTTTTTGAGTCAAATAATTTTCATGAAAAGTTTTCATCAATTATTCAATCAAAATCAGGGACTATGTTAAAACATTTATTGATTATAGATTTTTACTGATAATATTCTTAATGAGTTGAAATATTCCTTGGTGATTAGTAAATTATAGAGTTATTACATCTAGCCTGATCAAATATTATAAAATATAGTCAAACACATTCTAAGTTATTATTTCCTCTGAATTTGATGAATCTAAGGATTGTTTAGGTAGTTCAATTATTCTAATTCCTGTAGCTAATTCTTTCCCCTTGTTCTCATCTTTCATTTAATATTTCGTTCCACTTTCCTTTTAAAAATTCTCTTCTTTTTAATTTTAAAAACTTGGAAATCTTTATTAGTTTCTTCATTATTAGAAAATATCATATGATATTCTTGATTCTAATATTATTCCATTGATGATGATTGAGGTTATTTTTTTGAAGAGGATTCTTCTTCTTGAGAACTTCCTAATTTTTGATCCCTATATGTCTTGGAGGGTGAATATAATGAGTATTAATATTCATATGATTATTTTTCAAATGAATTTTCTTCCTCACCAGCCTCTTCATGCTCTTCATCATTCTCTCACTCTTCCTCTTCTACATTAACTTTTTCTTATCCTTTTACTTCTTCATATTATCATTATTATTCTTTCTATTCCCATTATTTTTCTTCTTTTTCTTTTTGTTAATGTTTTTTCCTTATTGTTATCAAATTTTTTACTAGCTTATTTATCAAGATCTTATTTCCTCCACCTTTCTATTTCCTGGACTCCCTTTCTAGTTAAATAAGATACAGTTGTTTTTCTGGAATATTTTGAACTGATTCTTCAAAAAAATTCATACCCATGATCGCAAGGTAAGGTGTTTCTGCTGGAACAACTAAGGTTTGTTCAAAAACAAAACATGCTTCTAGATTACTCTGATTGGTATGGGAAGTTCATAGCCTTGGACCCTAATAATTTATTTCAACACATTTTAATAAACCTTCCACAACCTAAGATTCTTGTAATATCTTCTTTTGTTCGTTTTTATTTTCGTATTCCTTTAACTTCTCTGCATCCCTAATTCTTAGAGATTTTACTTTTTTAGGATCAATTCTGAACTCCATATCCCCTGGATTTTTATAAGGCTTATATTCCATCATCTTATTGAAAAAAATATCATGCATATTATTTTTTTTCTTTCTTTTGACTATATAATAATTCTCAATTTCTCTCTTCTTATTCTTAACATCTTTATCTTTTTTCGATGCATGAGATTTGGAAGAATCTCCTTCTACTTTTTCAACAATCTTCTCTTCCTTTGTATGGAAAACTAATTTAATTAAAGATATCGTATCCTCAAAAATAAATTAAATCCTCTCTCTTTCTAGATACGATTTGTTCTCAACTTTGAAAACCTAAATATATTTTAAAACTATCTTACTAATAAATACCCAAGACATTATAATTTTTCAACTTATAGAAATCGTTTTGATTATCTCCACCATAATAAAGATGATCTTTAACAAGTCAACATTCCCCATAATCACAAAAAATTATAAAAAATACATCTTATACTTTCACAACATACCTTTCTCCGTACTTATGAATTAAGAAGATTTGTTCTAGAGGGAACCCACTCTATTTTCTGGAGTAATGTGGGATAATTTTTGAACTTTGTCATAAAAAAATTAGAGACTCTTCAACTTTATTCTTATCAAAAGATTCAAGCCTGGTAGGTAACTTATGAGACAATAAATTCTCTTATCCTTGTTAAGTTATTATAACCAAATCAGTAACATTCTTATAATATTTATTATACCGTTTACCATTCACTATGAAAGAAGGTTTTTTACTTATCATATTATGTAACAATCTATATTGAATCATAGAATTCCGATACCACCTCTATAAAATATAATTAAAATTCATTTTCTATATTATCTACCCAAATTGACTCCCATAATTGGCAATAAATAATCCTCTTTAGAGTTTTATTGTACATATAAAACCATGAACTTAAAATACACCTTTACCTAAACATGATCTACATGTCATAATCTTCCTTGGTTTCCATCAGTACTGAAACTGAAACCAATGATCAGATTAAAAGAAATATTATCTAACTAGGGTATTTGAAGGGTGAAAAAGTTTAGGTGAAAAAAATCTGATGAAAAAATATGGGATATGGGGTGACCCATCCTAATATAGGTGTTGGGGAAATGTTTCATCTTCTATAATAAAACCAATGGTTTAGATGAAAACCATTCTGATATTAATGTCAATATAGATCTGAATAAATATTTAAAATAATTCATGAACTCTAAAAGTTCTCAATAATTATATTGGATTGAGGATAATACCTATTAGGAAAAACCGTTATATTGTGAAAACAAACTATGTTTAAAAAAATAAAATTAAAATAAAACATATTATAAACTAAAGTTAAAAAATAGTGGAAATTTTGAAAAGAATATAAGCATACCTTTTGGAGTAGATAGTTTCATTGGTATGGTTAACCCGTTACTCAAATTTATAGTAAAATACATAGATTATTATAGTTTTACAAAGACTTATAATTATGAATATTTTAAAAAAAATTGATTATGATAGTTTGTTAAGAAAAAATGGTTACGATAATTATTAAATTAAACAATTAACAAAAAAATTGTCTAGAAATGTTCTATGAATTTTTGAGTCTATCAAAGTTTTTGTGAATTATGACTGCAAAATATAAAAAAAATTGAGTCTATAGAACACATTACGATGCTTTTTTTAGAAAAACTAACAATTTGAAAAAGGTTTTTTAGAAAATAAAATGATTTTTTAAAAACAAAATCATATGTAATATACCTATGAAAATGAGTGTATTAATATAAGGATATGGGAATAAAATAAGTATATGTGAATTATCACTTTACATTGATCATTCCAAGATTTTGGTTGATATAATCAAATTTATCATAATTGAAGTGTCTTATAAAAATGTCATCATGTTGTTCTTGCATTTCAATTCATTCTAAAATTATATATCCTTTTAAGTGTGTGATCCCAAAGTAAATGGTGTATTATATCTATTTTATTAGTATAATAGTGATGTTATATGTTTTTTCCTTAAATAAATGTCTCTTTTTTATCAAAAATTATTTGAGTTTTAGTGAAACACATGTCATTGTTAATGAGCCTGTGTTTCATCCACAACACTTGGGCATAAAAAATTTCAGCAACTATATATTCATCTTTAGAAACAAATAGTTCTACAAATATTTTTTCATATATTACCAAGAAAATAAATAATCTCTTAAGAAATGAAAATTTTCAGATGTCATTATTCTCTCCATAGTACGACCACCAAATTCAGCATCTGAAAAAAAAAATTAATTGAAAGACATTTCTCTAAGAATAGAATATACCTAAATTAATATTTACCTTAATATAATGAAAATTTAATTTTTCAGCTTTAAGATGGGATTATTTTTTATTTTTAGGGTATCATGCATATAATAATATTGAAAACATTAAATATAGATGACTAGCTATTAAATAATGTAAAATTCATATCATACTGTTAAATTTATTTTGATCAGCTGGTTTCTCAGTCTCATCAATATATAATTTATTAGAGGTACCAATTTGAGTACTAATAAATTTATAATTATCATATCCATATTTATTATGAATTTATTATCTATACTTATTTTGGGATATAAAAATTTCTTTAGTTTGAAAACCAATAAAATATAATAACTCGACCATCCTACTCATTTCAAACTCCGACATCATAAGATCCAAAAAGTAATAAATTTATGAATTTTCAATAAAAATATAGAATTTCATCAATAGAAATTCTTATAGGCATCATATCATTATTAACAATTTTTATAAAAATATTTGGATCAGCAACTCCCTTAAGAAAAAAATTTGTAACAAAAATAAAGTTAACCTACAATACCAATCTCTAGAGGCTTGTTTAGGCTCATAATGTAATTTGGTATGTTTATAAATATGTTTTGAATTTTTTCATCTTCAAAACTTGGTTGTGGTTCAACATAAACTTCCTCTTGAACATATCCATTAAGAAAACAACACTTTACATTCATTTGATAAAGTTTGAAATTAAAGAATGCTCGAAAGGCTTGAAGTATTATAATAGCTCCATGTCTTGCAACCAGAGCATATGTTTTTTCATAATAAATTCTCTCTTGTTGATTATAACCTTTAGAAAAGAGTCATTAAATATTAAAAACTATTATTTCATTCTTATAACATTTTTTTTGAAAAACACATTTTACTCAAATTATAGAAGTTTCTCTAAATCATTCACCTAAAGACCAAAAATTTCACCTCTCAAACTCATTATGTTCATTTGGAATTTCTTTAAACTAATACTCACCACCTAGAGCGTTATCAGGATTCTTAGGTTCAAATTGGGATAAAAAACCTATATATTCAATTTCATTTCATAAGGAACATCTTGTCGTAACTAGTTGATTTTCATCACCAAATTTTATTTCACTAGGATGAATATTAAGATAAAAATGACTTGTTGGGTTTTTAAAAGAGTTTTCTTCAAAAATATTTATAGAATGTTCATTAGGAATAACTTGATAACATTATTGTTGAGTTATTTTCTTATGGAAATAACTTTATAAAAAGGTTGAAAATATATTTTAGAAATAACATCCAGGGATTTTGGTTGAGGTAGTTTGAAATAAAATTTATCATTTTAATAAACATAACATGTTGTGTTTCATCAATAGTAAAATAATTTTTATTAAAAACTCTATAAGTCTTAGATGTAATGGAATAACCTAAAATATTTTTTCATTGGATTTGGTTGATATTTTATTAAAATTATCTTTAGTATTAATGATTAATAAATTTCAACCCAAAAGGTTGAAGTAAGAAACTTTTGGTTTTCTTTCTTTCAATATCTGATAAGATGTTTTATTAACAACTATCCAAATTAAAACTCGATTATTAGTATAGCAGGGATTAGTAACTTCTTCAGTATAAAAATCATTAGATTATTCACTCAGCATGAATATAGTTATTTCATGAAGATTTATATTTTTATTAAATACACCATTTTTCTTGGAAGACTTTGGTACTGAAAAGTTATGTCAAATACATCTCATACAACAAAAAGTTTCAAAATATGAACATAAAAATTATCCACCATGATCAATATGAATCAATATCAAGGATAGGTTTTTATCATTTTTATCTTTGGGTATAAATGTTTTAAAAAAACACAAGGCTTTGTGTTTTCTTTATTGAAAATTTACCCATGTAAATCTAGTATAATCATTATCTAGGAAATATAAAAATTATGTTCCGCCAATACATCCAGTTTGTATAGGACCAAAAAATTCAATGAGCACTAACTATAAAGAACCATAAAATAATACTTCACCAATAGATTTAAAAATTTACTTATATTTATTACCATATTAAAAAGGATAAAAATACGTTAAAGAATCAAACCTATGTTCCAGTAGATCCTTAAAATTTCATTTGTAAGACAATTTATATAAGGTTATTAGGTTGCAGTATCCTAATATTTTGTGCGATAAAAAACATTGATATTCCATTTCACTAATGCAATTTAATTCATGGTTCCTAATGTCTTATATGTTATGTGCATAAACATTCTCATTATGATGTGACTAAAGAATAAATTCATACATGAAACTAAGCACAACACATTTATCATTCCCAAAGATTAATAGGTAAATTTTATCACATAATTTACTTATGCTAATTTTTATTATTAATTCATACAACAAATAAAAAATTTGAAATAATAGTTTTTCAAAGATGGAAAATGTTACCTATGCACACGATTTATCCTTGGGAATTATCTCAAAAATTTAATT
Source organism: Viscum album (assembly GCA_963277665.1). Classification (NCBI taxonomy): domain Eukaryota; kingdom Viridiplantae; phylum Streptophyta; class Magnoliopsida; order Santalales; family Viscaceae; genus Viscum; species Viscum album. The sequence goes on along the minus strand of OY728157.1, from coordinate 1,736,046,575 downwards.
TTCATCCATTAATTTTGATAATATTCTTGAAAAAGTATTTTTTTCCAATAAAATTTCTAGAACATCCACTATCCATGAAACATATATTCATTTTCTTGGTAATATATTTTTTCCATAAAACATAAAGAATTAGTTTTTCAAAACCCAACCCTTCCTGAGTTTTATTTTTTAACAGAAAATATGTTGGTAACCAAATTTTGTCATTTTTTTTGGGTTGATTTTATTTCCTTAGAAAAACAGTCCATAAAAAACCTGAATATTTTATTTTTTAAAAGGGCATTTCTATTTCATGTACCCACCACTTTGACACCTATTGAAAAAAGGTTCACTTTATGGAACAAATTAATTGTTACTAAAAACAATTTTTTTATTTGAAAACCCCATTGTAGAAAAATTTATATGAGGTCTAATATTCTTATATATTTTATCAAAGTTTTTTTTATTAATGGAAAACTTAGATGAATGTTTCTTCAAACTAGAAATTTCAGATTTTAATTTAAGAAGTAAATTATTATCTGTTGTAGTATTATTTTTATAACTATGTTTATAAAAACTAGTTTGTAAAAATAATTTTCACAAAAACAATCTTTTCATGATCTTTCTAGATATTATATTTTTCAAATTATATTTATCTATATATTTAAAAATATCTAATAATTCATTATTAAATATATTTATTCTTTATTTTTCCTTAGTAAGTTTATCTTTTTTTCATTATCTTGTTTTTTGAAAACCATAAAATTATTATTTTATAAAAATATTTAAAATATTAAAACATCATCATAAATAGGTATATTATTATCTTCTCACAAGGAATATTATTCATTCCATGATGTAAAATTTTCTCAAAAGGATAATTTTCATTTAAAAAATAATATTTTTGATTTATCAATTTTTAATCATCAAATCTACTCTTGTAAGAGTCTCTAACCATACGGATCGAGCCAACGGCTCCATTGGAATCTCCGAGCTTCGAATGAGGGAAGTGGCAATAAAATAATGACTGGATCCTGTGTCTATAAGTAATCTAGATAAGGTTGAATTGACATAGTTCGTACCTCGTATCATCTCCGGAGCGCCATGGTTGTAGGACTTAGCTGCCTGGAGTTGAGCTTGCCCCTGTCCACATGTTCCCTATGGTCAGGGTGGACCACGTGGTGGTGGTGGCAGTAACATCTCGAATTGTCTCCCACTGAAATCTGCATGAACTTCTCCTCTACCACATCCTCCTTCTCCCTGTGGACCACCTCGATAGAACCTCTGTCTCTACATGGGCGGTCCTTATACTATCTACTGATCATCCGTACGGTGGGTCGGACAGTCACAAGCCATGTGACCCTGCCCTCCGCTTGTATCACACTGCCCGCTCTATGCATGACTGGCTCTACCTCAGGTGTGCCTCACAACTAACTATGAATCCTACGGTCGTCCGCCTATAGGTCTAGTCCTCTTTGACCTATGCGACATCTATCTATTGCCAACTGCAGAAGGCTCCGCTACGTGATGACTGGTGGTGGGTCTCACTGCTTGTGACTGCTCAGCAAGGAAAATCTCCACTAAGAGGGATCTCTCTAACACCCACTACTGCAACGGGATGCTGAGAGAAATCATTTTTTCCCTAACCTCTTTCCTGATCCCCTAATTGAAGGTTCGGGCCCTAAAGAATGGGCCATGCACCATATCTGTGGAGTAACGTGAGATGTTAGTGAACCTTGCTAAATACTGAGACACAATCATGATTCCCTGCTACATATGAAGAATCACATGTATGTGCACTGTGCAAAGAGTCATTGGGAAAAACTCTGCCCAGAACAAGCTCTCAAAGTCTGTATAGAGAAGCATCACTTCGTCGTGAACTTCGAGAATCAAGCTCCATCATCTGCTTGTTGTTTCCGGTAAAAGTCTAGTGGAAAGGATCACCATGAGGTCAGCTGGTGTCCTTACCAGTTGGAAAAGTCTCACTATGGCCTCCAGCGAATCCTCAACTATTTTTGGGTCCGTCTCTCCCCTAAACCTGGGTTGCCTCTGGCGCTGGAAATCGTGCAATGCGCTCAAGTGATGTGCACCCTATGCAGCTGGGGCTGGTGGAATCAGTGGCCCAATGGGTAATGGTACCACTGGTGCCTCTACTGGATGAGGGCTATGTACCAAGGCCTCATCGCTAGGTGGGATATCAGTGTGTACTACTCTTATAACCCTAACTAGCTGGCTGTGTGGATGCATCCTGAAAAGAAACAGGTGCGCCATGGTCAATAAGTTATACCTGGTGAGTAGAATCAAGAGATAACATAGAAAACTCTTGGAAACATACACGCATCTAGTGTTTTCATGCACTGATACGGGAATAAGAAGTCTGAGTCCTGGTGTATGGATACGTCGGCCACCGCACCAACACTATATTCCCTAAACTGATAACCATACTAACTACACTTAAAAATATTGCTGTCAAAAGATCAGAGTCCTATGTTATATGGTAGAACCAACTCCATTGATACCAATTTTTCATGAACCGTCCCTCAGGGCCTGTGCCGTGACGACCCCCATGACCGCCTTCCATAGGCCAAGGGCTGGCGACTGGCACCGAAAGGCATATTCCCTACAACCGAGAAGGCATTGCCTTTATAACCTGTAAATACACACAACCAAGCACACAATGAGATATGAACCCAAGTAGAACTGTATAGAAAAAGAGTGCTGAAATTAAGAGGGCCAGGAATACAAGCCCAACAGTACAGGTTCATGTACCACTAAAATACAATACAACTGAAGAAAGAGAAAGACAACTACTAGGTCCTCCTCTGAGGTTTCTACTTGAAGGTAAGGTATAGATCCCCTCTTTAGCACTCCATATCCACCTATATCCTCTGAGTACCAACAAGTCGTATGGTCCACCTCTAAGCACCGTCCAGTCTTGGAACTCTTAGCCTCGATCAGTGATGTCTGTCATCTACACCAAACACAATGAGGTGCGGGCATAGCCCACGCAGGGATGAGAATAACGATACTCAATAGGGACCCCGAGACCCTCAAGGTCTCTCAAATCCAAAAAGGATAAAACAGAAATCATGAAAAAAACGGACAACCCTAATTAGGTATATCCCATACATATACCTAAGTTATAAAGTATAGCCATCTCAATCATGAGGAAAACACACAGTCCAGCTCAGAAGTCGATAGCTCAACTATTCCACAAAGGAAGGATTATCATGATGGTAAGTTCCACATATGTATTCCACACTAAAGAATACCACCAAGGTATTACCATGAAGGAATGTACCACATAGGTAAAGACTCAGCTCACACTAGGTATAACATATGTATGTTAGTAAATGTGATTAGATATAAATACTGAATCATCTTACTCCATTAAGAGGTAGAACCATGAAGGATCCTAACTCCTCATCAGACCCACACAAGATCTCTAGGTGCTGACCCACACTGGAATGATCAGCGTTGACCCACATAGGATCTCTTAGTGCTTACCCACATAGGATCTCTCTGTGATGACCCACATCGAATCTCTAGGTTCTGACCCACAGAGGATCGCTCGGTGCTGACCCACAAGAGATAGTTATTCATTCTCCACGTAAGAGCTAGCTACTGGGTTCCTGCACTATGCTCGCTTGTCTTAGGGAGGGTCCGCTCCACAAGCCACTGGTTGATACTCCAACTTCCATGAAGCCCCATGAAGAAGTATCTCAAAGGACCGCCACATCAAAGGCATCTCAACGCAATAGACGGTGCGTCAATTGGACCCCATGTCTGTGAGTTATTAGACTTTTAGTCCTGGGGACCCGGTTGGATTCATTCTCGATCCAAACAATCTGTACCCCATATTTATCCAAATCTCTAGTGGGTTATACCAAAAGTATTATCTTTCTCAAAGGTTTCTATCATCGCTGACGGTTCGTCAAACAGACGCCCGATGCCAAAGTTATGGCCAAAAGAGAGTTTAGGTTTGAAATTGGTTCGGGTCCGGTTTGACCCGGTCGGACCGACCTGACCCGACCAGACCTGGGTCAACCCGGTTCAGGTTGACCTAGACCGACCAGCTGGGTCCGGCTGGCCTGCTAGCTAGTCCGATAGCCCGTGAGGGGCACGACGGGCCGCGGGGGCTGCGAGGGACCGCGGAGGCCGCATTTCCCACGAGGGCGGTGCGAGGCCATGAAGGCCACGGGGCCATGGAGACCGCGGGGACACGAGTGAGGTGCGAGGCCACGGGGGCCATGGAGCGGTAGCGTGGACACTTTAGGGGTTGCGAGGGTGTTAGACCTTTGTCGGTGGCCGGTTCAGCCGACCACTCCTCTTTCATAGGTGTGGCACAAAGCCGTCTTCCTCCATCATGAAGAACTAACCAAAAATTAAGAACGACGGAGGGTTCAGGCAATTTTTTGGCTCTCACCCTCTATGTTTGAGCGGTAGCAATCAACTATAATCTCTTCCTGATTTTACAATTAATTAACAAGAACGGATAAGGGTGAGAATTTCAAACAACCCCCCTACCTCGGAAAATCGTTGACGGAGGTCGCGAGGAAGGAGACGACGTTATTGGGGATAGACAAACGTCGGTGATGTTGGTGTTTCCTCAATCTTCAGTTCATTGTCATTGAAGATGTTACTCGATTGGTGAGAGCATCTTTCGTTGGGGAGCGCGTTCTTCATTGGAGAACACGTTCTTCATTGGAGAGAATATTCCTCCAATAGTTCTTCTTTCCCAATTACACCAAAAATGAAAAGTAGCCAATATGTTGTGCATCACCAATTTAATTGTTGGCACAAATATCAAATTGGCTTAATTAATTACATTGAGGTTGGCATAATAAATCAAAGGGGTTGGAACCATTAAAGTGGGGGAAGTTTTAGAGGCTTCCCCACACTTAAGAGGGAGTTCAAGGGGGTTTTAGTCTCAGGTGGTCCCCACCACCATAACCTATGATAGGTTTTAGGTTTGGTGGTCCCCACCTCCATAACCTCATATGGGAGGATTAGTTCTGGTGGTTACCACCTCTAAACCATCCACATGGGAGGTTTCAACAAAAATAAAATAAAATAATAGTTTATTTTATTTTATTTCTGTTTCCACAAAAAACCCAAAATTCTATCTTTCATCCTCGACCTACTGCGGTCAAGGTGAAGGTCTCCTTATGTGAATACCAGCTCTGTGAGTTCCACAGTGACCTTGGATTTCAATTCCGAGCACCATTTCAAAAGTTAGAAAAACCCACTCGCACATTTACTGAACGTACATGAAAAAAGTTCTAAAATTCATTCTGGGCACACCGGGCCTCAGACTCGTGCGCCATCAATTTTTGTGGACTCGTAAAATTCCCATTTAATTAAAAAAATACATTGAATTTTTGTGTCTTTAAAACATATATTTCCGACCAAAGAGAGAATAATAATACATGAAATATAAAATATCCTGAAAAGAAGGATATTCGTGACATGATATTTCCAATGGAAGTATATGCATGAAATGCAATAATGTAGGTATTTAACATAACATGTGTCTAAAATAAGAAAATTCAGACAATGTTACCTTACTGATGTGGTAACTTTTAAACCATAAACCCCATGAAATAGATGTCATGAAATTGATATTTAATGACCCATAAATATATTTATAATTATCATATATTTCATTCATGGTAAGTATATATACTATACAAAAGAAACGTGTGGTGAATATGGAAAAAGACTCACAGAAATAAAAGTGAGACTATAAATCCCCTTAAAATTATCATATTATTGAAGTGAGTACTAATAAAAGAATTAATTATGTGTATTATATATATATATATATATGTAAAAAAACTAGATAAACAACATAATATAACAAAATTTCCTCTCTCATGTAATCACATAATGACATAATCAATGAAATATCAGTTTTACCAAATGGATAAAAAATTGAGTGAATAATTCCCTTAAAAAGATCGTATCAGTGAGGTTAGAATTAATCAATGGAGTTATTATGTGTAAATAAATTATACTCATAAAATTATAATTTTAAATAAAACATAAATAAAACAATAATTATTTCACACATAATCATGGCATAATAAAATCAACAAAGTAGATGTACAACCCTATGAATGAAAACTGAATTAAGAAATCCCTTAAATTTTTGTAATCAGTCAAATCGTATGCCCTATTGAAGTAATAAATATCAAATGAAACATTTAATAACATTTATATTAATGATTATATACATAAAAGGGAGGTATATACACTACACACAATAAATAAATGGTGAAAAAGGTGTAAATCCCACAAAAGTAAAAGTGAGATGATAATCCATTACCTTACATTTTTTGGGGGAAAATGCTTTAAGATACTATATAATGGTTTTGAGTATTTTATTAACATATAAAATAATTATAATAATATTTATTATAACATATATTAACTTCTTATAATATAGTATTACCTGTTTGTAAACAATATTTCATTACATTAACTATTTCTAGTGTTAATTGCCTATTATATTTTGACTTGTTATTTTTGTTCTTATTATATTAAAAGTGATTTCATAATCTAAAGAATTTAAACCATGGATTAATTATTATATATATTACGTATATATTTATTTATAATAATCTATAAAATTTGGAGATAAAAAATGAAACACATCATTCATAGAGACAGTAAGTCGTGCGTACGCTTGAACACTACTTCCATTTCTTTGTCAGATTAACTGTATGGAACGTAAATGATATATATGTATATTATAATTCCAATATCATTTTTATTTCATATATGTCACATATATTTATTAAACCATCCCTAATAAATCCATGTATATTCTGAACGAATCATATAGTTTTGGGGAGGCGGTAGTCCACATGTCCACAAATGATGTTATCGTATTCCCAAAATATGGCACAAATGATGTTATGTGTTATATAATAATTGAAGAAGGATAATTAAATTATAAATATAATATATTTCATATATAATAGATTTTCCATAACAATTCCCAACCTTGATAGCTGTTAAAGGAAAAATGAACAACCATCATTGCACAAGGCGATATTTCTCCGTACACACGAATGATATGTTAGTTACCAATTAGATGGAAGGGTTTGTAAGTGTAGGTAATACCATTACGTGAACAATATATAAGTATATTTAGGATAATATTATTATTATATAAACCATAAATGAAAAAAATTGATGAGGTTTAAGGATTTAATTAAAAAAATGTTTGTTGGAGAACATTACCACTTCTTTTGGTATCTTCTTCTAATTTGCACAAAAGGAATTCAATATTGGTGGGATTTATTCCCAAAGGAAGGCCTCTAGGATTAACAGAACGATATTAGTAGGAGTTATGGAAAGAATATTTCCGACCCAAATGGATTTATAGGGGTGAAGAAAAGATATGAGGAGGTGGCCTTTTTTTAAGAGAGCGGGGGGGGGGGTGTTCTTGGAGATTTATCAAAAGAATAAATTATAGTAAATTTATTTTTTATACTAATACCGCAAAATGGATATTTATTACAATATAATATAATATTTTTTTGTCATATCATCAACCAATAAAATTTATACTTGTTTTTTTATATTAAACCTGATCATTTTGATTTAACTTTAGTTAATCTATTTTCATTATAATTGTGGTAACAAAAGATTTAATATTAAGAGGTTATAAATTTTAAATTATAAGGGGTAAATTTTCCCAAAATGGATAATTTAGGATATTTTAGACCTTATAATAGTTAATTTTTATTTTTAACTTATTATTGTTATTTTTAAATAATTTAATAATATATTATTTTTATACAATTTCATTAGTGTAAATTTTGACACTATTCATTACATTGACTTTAAATAAAATCTAAAAAAAGAAAAATTAGAAAATAAACTATTTAATACACTCATAAAATTTCATATTTACCCAGAGAAGTCGTGTATCACTTTAGTTAATTAATATTATATTTATTTTAATATTATTAATATAATTTATTGGATTCTTCCACTAATTAATGAATTCAAGTATCATCAATTTGTTACAATTTAATTTAATTATATCTTTCCTAGATATTATAAATATATTAAAATGATGTAGTTAAACAATTTATATTCATATATACTATTTATGGTTGAACATTTCAACTATATAACCCATATTAAAAATATTTTTCCTTTTCAAAACAAGTGTGAAAAAATTGACTTTTCTTTTAATATATTGTTATAAATTTCACACTCTCATAAAATTGGATTAAAATTTATATAAATTTGACAAAAGGATGGTTTTAGATGAAAAAAAGTCATAAAATTAAGTTAGTATATGCTTTAAGGTAATTTTATATTTTTTATAAAATTATTTTTACATTTAATTACCTGATTTACCCTTAACTGTGGAAATAAAAATTACCAAGGTTACTATTCATATTATCCAAAACTAAAAGGGACTTATTTATATAATATGCAACTTATTATTCAAAATCTGGAATCAAAATTTCCAAATTAAAAAAATATAATTAGAAAAATAATTAAAAATAAATCCTATTGAGGGGAACAAAAAAAACAGATTTTTAAAGTAAAATGTTCAGAATCTCATAATGTTTTTATATCAATTTTCAATTCCAAATTGACTCCACTGATATTAATTTGAATAAATGATAAAAAATGATCAATTTATACTTTAAATCCATTCAAATATGTAATTTAACACTATTATAAATTTTTTTGAAAAAAGTTGTTTTCAATTAATATGCATTTTTCACTATTCATCAAAACGTGAAACTTATCAGAAAAATATAAAAAATCACCAAAATTTAATATTTATACTTCTATTTAAAATAATAATTTTATTTTTCAAATACGAATTATAAAATTTTATGAACTGGTTTTAAAACAGGCAATCCATCAAAAGGTGGAAAAACAAACTCCTTTGAAAAATACATCTTTCATTCATAAAATTGGATTATCTCTTATACCATGTCTAGAAGAATCACAAAATAAATGTTTAAATTTGATTTAATAATATATATATGTATTATTTATTAATATAATCCAACTAGAGGGATTTATTTATTTATTTTAATAAAACACACTTGTGTATGTTTAAATAGTTTTTCAGAAAACCATTTCTCTTTATTTTAAAAATGATTTTACATTCATTTATAATTTATTGGTATAATAAAATCTATATTAAAATTTTTTTTTCATGTTTTATTACTAAGGTTTTAATTTTCATGATACAAATCTCATATTGAAAGAAGGGTCAATAAAACTTCCACTTTAAAATAATGAATGGGGATTATGATGGTCACTTGAGATAACACATAGTAGGGTTACATATAGGAAAACCTAGAAATTGTAGAGAAAAATAACTATATTGTTCTAATGGAGAGTGATATTAAAAATGATCAGCATAATGTTAACAATCAAAAAACTATAAATCTGTGATGTAATAAAAGGTCACATATTTTCTAGTAAGAAAAGTAAGTTGGTACAATTTTTGTTTAAAAACAATTTTCATATAGTTAAGGAAATATTTTATGACCTAGACTAAGAATACAAATAAACATAATTTCCTAACATGTATATTTTTATCCTTTAATAAATTTCAACCATATACACTTTTTTTACAGATGATGAGAATTGAAGATTAATTTTTTACACCTGAAGCACTAGAAACAGTTTTTTGAGAATCACAACATCGAAAAAATATTAACTATCTACTTCTCATGTATTTATACATTAGCCAAAACCCAAATAGTTGAGATTTTATCTAATAATTCTCCATAAATAATAAACCTTTATATGGAAAATTAAAATAATCTCCAAAATTCAACAATAATATCCAAAGTTCAAAACAGACCATTCAACAAAATAACTATCCTTAATTTCCTAAAAGTAATACAAACTAATATTTAAACCCAAAAAAATTAGAATTTTATCACATAGTATTCCAATATAAATTTTTACATTTATCTCCAAATAATATCAATAACTCTTAATGCCTCACACCAAAAAATAATTGTTCTAATCAAATATTCTCCATGAAAGTTTATTCATTTTCATAAATAAATTGAATCACCATAATTCCATGATAAAATAATATATTATTCCAGAAAATAGTTCATCCTTTACTCCTAAAATAAAAAACCATAATATTCTGGTCACCTTGATCATATATGGTTCCTAAAATAGTGTACGTAATCCAAAATAATATTATTCAATTAATCACCAAGCCATTTTCCAATATCAGGGTTATCTATTAGATAAAAAATATGTTCCCAAAATCAACTTATTCTTATTACATAAACCCCTTATGCTAAATATAAAAATTCATACTAACCTGGGACTTCACACAGGCCAGTGGTAGGTGTTGTACCCTTGTCTCCCATCAACTGTGGGTTCGATTCTTGTGACGTTGACAAACATGGTGTGTTGTCACCCATCCTGTAGATTATCATTTTTCTAAGACTATAAAATTCATGTGAAAATATAGAAATATGATTATGTACTCAAAAATGACCAAAACTTTTTTAACTTCAAAGGTTATCTAATAACTTTTATTTTACCTCCAAAAAGTAATAACCCATAATTATCTCAAAAATAAATTTCTCCAAAATATAGGTATTCACCTTAAAATTTCATAAAATAATGCCTCAAAAGGGGGTTCTAAGACATTGAGCACATATTCAAACTTAAAATTATAAACTCAAGATAATATCCCATTCTCTTAATAAAATATCCTAATATCCATATATATCTTGAACCTTCTCTGATACCAAATATAGAAATCTAGAATATGCACTTCTAGATCCAGTGATAACAACATAAAAATTTCATTGCTGACTTTGATATTGATATATGTGAACCAATTTTTTCCACTAAAACAAACAACACAGAAAGGAAATATTTGATTACTTACATACCCAATGACATATATAGGTTAATATTTTTAGAGAATTTTGATATACTCTTAATAATTTGGGTTCATAAACAAATGGATCATAAATATCAACAATATCTTCCAATATACCCAACATTCAAAATAGGTCATCATAAAAATCCATATAAAATAATTCTAGACATGGATTAATTTATCATTTTTCCTCATAAACTAGGGAAAGGAAACATAATAAGGGTGATCTCAGATACTCTCTAAGTGTAAACATAAGAGTAATTAAACCATTATCATGTGAAAGAATAAGATTAGAATTAGAGTATGTGATCATGAAACCAAAATTTGAAAATTAAACCTTTTATATCAAAGTTCATAATGTTAACTCATGAAACTAAACATGAATGCTCATAAAACCAGAGTAATGATATAATCAAATATCATGAGCCATACGAGTATAATAAAAAAATGGAATTGTGGTAATGACATATAACATGACATAAACGCGATGAAAGGATAACTACCAAGACAATATTATATGGTGGAAAAGTCCCATAAAAGAATTAGGTTTAGTCCATATCCCTACATGATGTATCATAATACTAAACCTTATCCAATGCATTGGATCACTATCTAGGTGCAACCATCAAAACATGTTCATGAATATGTGTGCCACATAAAGAATCCAACATAAGGGATACAAATATAAATAAATAAAATTCATAAACATCATGTTGTCATAAATATAGACATATAAATGAAAAAATAATAATGGTATCCTTTCATCGTATCCCATAAAAGTCATGAAAACAACATAATTCATCTTTGATGGAAAATAATTTTGATTGGTCTTTTTAAAATGTTTCTTGATTAGAGTATAATTTATTACTTTTAAAATTATATTAAAATCCTAATGCATTCATAAAAAAATTTAATTTAAAATAACTTTTAAAGAGTTATAGTTCAATATATTAAAACTATTTTAAACATCTTTTAAATCATTTTCTTTTAAAATTTATAAAATATCATTAAATTTTCTTTAATTACATTTGTAGAAAACACTATTTTTAAGAAACACATATTTTTTACCTATTGGAGAATAAAGATACATGATACTTAAAATATAATGAAAATAAGGATATTAATGATATGATGTTTCAATGCAATGTATATACTCCTCGTTAAATAAAGTAGGTGTTTAACATAACATATGTCTCAAAGAGGAAAAATTGAGGCAATATTGTCTTACTGATGTGGTTACTTTTGAATAATAAAGACAATGAAATATAGATCCTCAAATGGATATGTAAGTACCCATGGATTTAATTATGTTAATAATATATTTCATTCTTTGGTAGTATATACAACATAAAAAATAGTGGTTAATATTGAAAAAGTCTTTGAGGAATAAAAGTGAGACTAGAAATTCCCTTATAATTATCATATCATTAAAGTGAGTATTAAAAAAAGAAATTGATTATATTTATTCTATATAAAATCACATTAAAAATTTTAAATACAGAATAATAAAATCAATGTTCTTCTCACACATAACCTTATAATGAAATAATCAATGAAATAGTAGTTTAACCCAAGGAATCCGAAATCGGGTTAAGAATTCCCGTAAAAAGTTCATATCATCAAGGTGTGAGTTTATAAATGGGATTATTATCTGTAAAATAAATAATACTCACACAAAAATAAGTTAATATAAAAAATAAATCAACCAACAATTATTCGATACATAATCATGACATAATAAAATCAATGAAGTAGATTTATAGCCAATGAATAACAACTGAGTAATGAAATCTATTAATATATTATAAATTGTAAAATTTTATTCCATATATAATTAATATATATCAAATGAAACATTTATATTCATTTATATTGATTATAAGATACATCAATGGAATTTATATATACCAAAAACAAAAAATAAGTGGTGAAAAAATGTGTAAGTCCCACAGAAGTAAAAGTGAGACGAGAATCTCTTACCATACAATTCCTTTTTGGTGACCGTCCTTTAACCTCATTTATAATGTTTATAAGTATGTAATTAAATTATAAAAAAATAAATTTAATATTTATAATATCATATAGTAACTTCTTAGGATTTCTTATTACCTTTTTTTAACAATCTTTCATTACAATCAATAATTTAGGTGTTAATTTCCTAGTATGTTTTGACTTTTTATTTTTGTTCTTATTAAATTGATAATGATTTCATAATATCCGTAATTTAAACCATGGATTAATTAAAATATATATTCATTATAAATTTATTTATAATAATCCATAAAATTTGGAGATAATAAATAAAATTCACCATTAATGAAGATGGTAAGCCTTACGTTTTCATGAGCACTACATCCATTTATTTTTCATATTAATAATATGAAAATTAAATGATATATATGTATATTATAATTAAAATATCATATTTTTTCCATATATGTCACATATTTTTTTTTAAATTCATCTTTAATAAATCCATGTATAGAGTAGAGGAATCACATTGCTTTGAGGAGGCGGTACTTCACACGTCCACAAATGATGTTTTCAAATTCCCATAACATGGAAGACATGAAGTTATTTGTTATATAATAATAATGAAGGATAATGAAATTATAATAATCATATATATAATATAAAAATATAGTTTCTGTCATATTTCCCAACCATTAGAGGTGGTAAAGGAACAATAAAAAATCATTATTGTATGTGGTGGTAGTTCTCCGTACACACGAATGATCTTTTTGTTACCCATTAAGTGGATGTGTGTGTGAGTGTAGGTAAATAAAATAATATAAAAACATATTAGTATATTTATTATATCTATTTTATTATATAAACATGAAATGAAAATAATTTAGCGGGTTTAATGATGTAATAAAACAAAAACATTCTTTGAAGAACGTTACCTCCTCTTTTGGTATCTCATATTGATTTTCATAAAATGGCTTAATTGGTTGGATTTATTCCCAAAATAATTATTATAAGATTGAGGTACTTATGTTGTGAGGTGTTTTGGGAAGATTTTCCCCAATCCAAATGGATTTATAGGTGTGGAGAAAAGAGAAGGAGATGTGGCCTTTTATAAGAGAGTGGAGGGATGTTCATGGAAATATATCAAAAGAATAAATTATGATAAATTAATTTTCTATGAAAATATAACTAAATGGATATGGATTCAAAGATAATATAATATATGGTTTTAATATAATCAACCTATAAAATTTATACATGTTTTTTCTTTATTTTAATCCTCCTTCTTTTTATTTACCCTTATTTAACCTATTTTAATTTCAATTATGGTAAAAAAAATAAATATTAAGAGATTATAAATTTTTATTTTATTGGGTAAATTTTCCATAAATTTATAATTTGTGATTTTATAAATTTTTATAATAACATTTTATTTTAAATATATTTTTCTTATTTTTAAATTGTTTTATAATATATTATTTTTATAAAATACAATTTGTGTCATTTTTGACACTATTCAATTCATTGACTTTAAATAAAATCCAATGAGAAATATGAAATAAAAACATAATTTAATACACTCCTAACATGTGATAGTCACCTAGAAAAACTATTTATCACATTAGTTAATTCCAAATGTATTTATTTTAATATTTTTAATATCATATATTTGATTCCTCCATTAATTGAGCAATTATTGCATCATCATTGTTTCACCATCGAATTTAATTATTTATTTCATAAAATTTATAAATAAATTACAATGAATTAGTTACAAAATTTATATTTCTCAATACTATTTATAGTAGAACATATCCCTTATATAACCTCATATTAAAAATACTTTACTTTTTTAAAATATCAGTATAAAAATTTGACATTTCTTTTAATATAATACTATAATTGTCATACTCTCATCCATGTGCATTACATTGGTAAAGAACACTAATCCAATGAATTTAGGAAAATTATTGTTGAAATTTTACATTTTTTACAACGTTATTTTTACCTTTAATTACTCCATTTCCATTACCCGTGGTAATTAAAATTACCAAAGTTACTATTCATATTATCCAAAAAGGGAACTATTTAAATAATTTGGACCTTATGATTAAAAATATGAAATCCATTTTTCCAAATTCAAAATACAGAATTGGAAAAAATTAATTAAAAATTAATCCCGTTGAAGGAACTAGAAAAAAGGATGTTAAAGTAAATATGCTCAAAATTTAAAAATGTTTTTATATCCAATTTCAACATGAAATAAATTCCATTGTCCTCAATTGTATTAAATAATAATATATTCATCTATTTATACTAAATATAAATTCATATACTTAATGTTAGTCTATAAAAAATTGATTAAAAAGTAGTTTTCAATTAAGATGCATTTTTTTTCATTATTCATCAAAATGTGACACTTATAAAAAAATGACAAAAATTAATCCAATGTAAATTTTGATACAATGATTTCAAATAAGAAGTTTATTTTAAAAAATATAACTTATAGAAGTCTAAAAAGTTTTATTTAAAATATGTTCTCAATCAAAATGTAGAAAAACGACTATTTTGAAAAATAATTCTTTTATTCATAAAATTGGAATTTTTTATATCATGTCTATAAAAGACATAAAATTAATGTTAAACATTATATTGAATAAAATATATATATTGATATAACTCAACAAGAGATATTTTTTTTATTTATTGGTATAAAACACCCTTGTGTATGTTTAAATAGTTTTTCAGAAAAATATTTCCTTTTATTTTAAAAAGGGTTTTACATTCATTTATAATTAATTGGCCAGATAAATAATTATATACACATTTGTAGAGAATATTTTAATAGTTAGATTAATATTTTCCATTCCCACCATTCAAAAATCTAGGATATAATGATAGCATTTAAATAATAATATCTTTTTCCATTTAAGCTCGATGTGGTATATCAAGTACGTTATAAAACATACTATTTCATTTTGAAAACTCTTGATGTTAGAGGGTCACAATTTCTATTTTATTATCATTCAAATTAGAATATTAGTTTGAATGTGGATATTTTAAATATTAGATATTTGAGTATCCAAATACGTCAACTTTTTCCATTTTTCTTCATTGTGGAAATGAGTTATGGCACAACTTCCCTATATGATCATGGTTTCACGGAAGTTGGGAAATGTAGACTCATGTATGTTCTTTTATGGTGATAGGTAGTGGTGAAGGAAGGATAATCCAATTCATCTAGCCTTCATATGGCTAGATGAAATCTATCTTTAATTCAGAGTGATTGGA
The DNA here is from genome assembly GCA_963277665.1 of Viscum album. Lineage (NCBI taxonomy): Eukaryota > Viridiplantae > Streptophyta > Magnoliopsida > Santalales > Viscaceae > Viscum > Viscum album. The sequence continues at coordinate 1,736,030,428 of OY728157.1, read as the reverse complement.
TCGGGTCCCAGAAATGACCAAGGTGTTCTCAGTCTTCAACACTCCATCTCGGCTCGAGCTCAAGCTTTAGGTGGTCTACTAGGGTGTTTCTCAGATGGTTGAAGATAGTAACTGCCTATAATCAACGGTGATATATGGTGAGGATTGGTGGTTTCATGTTATAGTATGTGTCTGAACATGCGGCTAAGAAAGGCAAGGTGCAATGGTACCATTTAAGTAAAAATGAACAATACCCATTTAAGAACTCATCCCACATCAGAATCTTGAAGGTAATCCACAATACTTTATGTTCAAAAATGCTGCATCCCCATATACGAAGCCTATTTTGGGTATGTTATCCAAATACACATTCATAGACATGGGCCTTGGCCCAATTATAGTCATCATGGGATCCTCCCCATGAGAAACATGTGGTATGGGCCTGATCCCCCATGCAGCTTGCATACCTGCTAGCTCAAGCGGCTCTATCGGTGGGTTGACTAGGCCATCCAACCCTTCTGGTCAGGCTAGGTGGGTGGTCATCAAATATGGTTGAGTGATACCTAGGTTATCCAAAAAATTTACCAAAAAAATATGTTAAACAATTATAATTAAAATATAAAAAAATATTCTTCAAAAAATAATTCATTAAAAGACATCATTTAAATATATTTTTAGATGTTATATTAAAATTATCCATATTTTCATAAAACATTAAATTCCATTGGATTACTCCCTCAAAACTATTGAAAATCATTAATAAAACACATAAAATTATTCATAAAAATAAATGTTTCAAATACCCATAAAGTTATACTATTGTTGTCCTCGAGCATAAAAGCTATAAATTGAATTTAAAAACGTCACAAATTCTATCAATATTCATATTTCAAATAAATTAACTAAATAGAATATCAATGGTTAAAAAATTTAAGTTCCACATAAAATATCAATTCAACTTCACACAGTTCAAATAGACAAACAATCCATGTATTTTACTTTTACTTTATGAAAATCCTAAAACCTCTCATTTTATTCATTAATGTTCTTCAATTTATATTTATTAGACATCACAAATCATGATTTACCTCACTTGTGATCTTTTCTCTCAACACTCATTATACAAAATTCAAGAAGTGTTCGGCTCATATCATGAGAACATGCTTCATATCTATAATTATGATAAATAGAAACTTTCTCCACTTTGTAAAGACAAAGGTCACCTAAAATACTGAAGACTTTAAATAAAGGTTCATATGACTATGATACATTTGGTTGGTAATAATTTATGTTAAAAATTAAGGCTCAAAGGGGGGGTAATATTTTAAGTATAAATAATGATATTAAAAGAAAAATTTTAATGATATTATCCACATAAAATTAACAATCACCACATCCCAAACTCAAAGTGTGTTCATGACCAATAGAATAATAATGAATGGATTTCTCCTTCTTTAATTTTCTCAACTTTTATACTTTTTTTCAAAGAATTTTTATATATTTTTACATTTTCTTTAAATCACAAATGTAAAAAACCTTTCATCAACCATCTAAAATTATCTGATAAAAATAATCTTTCACGTAATAGTGATTTTTTATTTTTCCAGGACACAACACACACACACACACATATATAAATATATAATATATGTACATATATATTTAATTTTGTAATATCTTTACTTCATTAAGGTTCAATAATAAAAGTAAAATTCTTGAATCAAAAAACCTTTCCCAATTCCCAAAGTATCACCCCCAAACATTTTCCTTGTGATTTTTTTAATCACTTTGACCATGACATTCCTTACCCACACAAATAATTATTTAAATTTCATGTAGATACTAAGATTAGGGTATGAATGGATATTAATGGATTGAAACATAGATCTCCCCTATCATGTTCATTGACAGTCTATATGGTTTAATCAATTATTAACATATAATTTGATCTCAAGGATAGTGGTTTTTAAATAGAGGCCTTAATCACTTTAAATGTTTTTTTATAGTCATAGATTTGAAAAATTACTAGGAAAGTTCTAGCAGGTGGCATGTTCTAAGACCACACAAGAAATATGATTAAGATATAATATGAAGTATTTGGTTAATAAATCCTCTTGTGAATGAGACATATGATATTGGACAATCACTCATGGCAAGACTAATAGAAAAATCAATTCACATGAGCTTCCAAAAATTCAATGCATGAAAAATGATAGGTATATTTCATGTACATGAATAAACTATTTCCATAAAATGATGAGTCCAAATTTTAATATACATTATACACTAAAATAATTCAATTATATATTTTACTCATTCAATCTCATTATCATTGAAATCAATGACATGGAATCATATGATACATAGGAAACTCTCGCCTCCTAGGTAATGCAAGTGAATCAATTATTAAAGTATTGAAATTGAATTTTCATTTTAGGAACTATATTATTTTAAATTGATGAGATTAATAATTAAACAATGAATTAGTGTCTCATACTACCCTTACAAAGATTCTTTAGTTTTAATTATGAAATTCTTTTATGATGTGTATTCCTTTTAGGAAATAATTTAAATTCATGATAGGTATTCCACCATGATTCTTCTTGTTTTTATTTGGTGCTAAATGGATGGACCTAGAAAGGATAATAAATCATTAAAACATAAGGGATAAATCATTAAATCTCAAAATGATAGAGGGAGTGGGGCTGTATGTTAACAAATTCTAGGAATAAAATTTAAAATTATAGAAATAAGATAAAGGTGAATTGTGGTATGATCCCCCAAGTGTGTCGTGGGTTTTTTATTACCTTAAAAAATGAAGTACCATCTATTTTTAATAGTATAATGTTGGTTGTATCTTCTTAGATTTAGACAACCACATGTATGTTTTCCCAGGTTCCATTTTATCTTTTTCTATTGAGGGATAATCTAGAGATAGATTACACCTATCAATACCCCTAAAAAATTAGGTATAACTTTTATGGCGGGGGTAGGATGAAGTATGGGTCATCCGTATTATTTGTCTCTTCTTGTTAAAACTCATTATTCATATTCAAAACATTCTCAATTTTAGATGAATGAATTTAAAATTCAACGGGATAGTGAGAATGTAAATTAACTTAAATAGAATTTAAACAATTACAATCAAAATTCATGTTCTCCCTTTCAATGTGAGTAGCCTTTGTCTTAATATCATTGGGATCATCTAACTTTATTCCCTAAAGTAAATAATTTAATGAATGATTAATTAGTTATATAAGTTCCATGTGCCCCTCAAAAGGATCATGATTTTTTTCTTTATCATCCTCAAAAGAAAAATATACAAATGTCGAATTTGAAACTTAAAAATAGTGATAGTTAATTCTCAATGCATATTTAATGTATTAAAATGAGAGAGAATTTCATATAATATGCACTCCTAGAGTTGGTTTAGATTCAATATCTTATTCAGTGGAAAGTTCCACTTAAATTTGGTTCTCAATGGATAAAAGTAGGTAGTTGGGCACCTCTATATTTTTATAAAATTCTACCATTTTTGGTGGATTCCTCCTCTTCCATGTCTATAGTGATATGGAATGTTACTGACTCATCAATATTGTAAGGAATGGGGAGATAATGATGTACCTTATACTCATTCCATAATTTTTTCATTTCTTGGTGATCTCTCACATGTTTGTCTACAAGTGTGTATTTGTCATCATGAATCCACTCGAGATCATCATGTTTATCTTGGATCTGGATATTCAAATGGTTGAGTTGTTTGTGTTCCTCAATTTGGGCCTCAACATCTTGGATATCATAAAAAATTAGGATTCCCTAGTTTTACTTCTTCCTTGGCCTTTAGTATTTAAATATAATTCTTGACTTCACTGAGTATGACCACTAGTTCTCAATGCGAGATACCTATTTCATGGCCACTCAAAATATTTCTGGACGGATAAAATATTTCTTCAATACCTTCATGTAAGAGGTGTTATGTTATATTTTAAATCTATAGTTATTGCAACTGAGAGTAATTTTTCAATGCATATATGTATGGAATATTTTGATACATCATGGGAAAATGAATCAAATTATTATTTTTTTTAAAAATAATTAAATAAAAACCATCAACGATGTGAAAATGAAAAAGATAAGTGAAATGCATCTTGGATCCCCAGAAACGGTGCCAGTTTTGATGCACAGATATTTTCGGGTGTGAAAAAATAAAATTTATAATTGTTTTATAGTGAAATCAGTGGATTACCATGGTAATCTAACTTGAGGAGATTTAAAATTATTTAATTAATTTTTCTAAATCACCTATATCTAACTATTTTTGTTTTTATAATTATTTATAAAAGAAATGATATTTTTTGGGTTTGAAAATTTTTTAAAATATTGAAAATACATGATATTATAAATTAACATGATATGAAAATAAAATTATATTTATAAAAGAATGTAATTTATCCAAATATATTTTTTCAGGGATAACCTACATTATCCTTTTTTAAATCTGCTTAGTGAACACACTAATTGTATGTGTACATACCTTAATATACCATAGTAGTGAAGGAAAAGTTCATATAGGATCCACTACGAACACTCTAAATAACCCTCATTGAAATAGTGATAATGATTACAGAATAAGAAGATAAACATTAGAAAAACACAGTGACAATTACAGTCACTAAAAATCATCATTAGATGAACCCAAAATAGAAGTTAAACGTGTCCTCAGCTTCAATCACCAGACTAATTTACCAGGATATTTCTCAAGTCAGTTACTCATCATTGTGAGTATAATTGTTCACTTTATATGACTATAATGAAGAAAATAAAAAAATAATAAGAACCAAATAGAGTGAGAAAAAATAATATGGAATTATAAAATAAAATAAAATAAATAACAAAATAGAGAAAATAATATGAAGAAGAAATAAAGAAAGAAATAATAAGAATAAGATTAAGAATGGAGAATGGAACACATGAAATAAAAATGAATTAAATATATTAATTAAGAATATATATTGAAAATTACTCTATGAATTAGAAAATTAGAATAAAATTAAAATACAATAAAAAATAAATAAGTGTAAAATATGAGCATCTTCGGCATGGCCGGTCCTACAGCCTATAATCCCCCATTTTCTGTTTATATTCTTCACAAAAGTTATCCCCTCTATTTTTAGAGGTGGAATTACTCATTGGTATCATATACCTTTTTAATCTATACAAGGATTCCATTTTTTTCTTCAAAATATATATAAAAGTTTGAAAGTGGATATTTTAAATATCTGATCTTTTAATATCTGAATACATTGGAGGTTTAAATTTTTCTTCAATGAGTGATCAAGATATGGTGTGTCTTATCTATATGTTCATGGTTTCATGGATGAAGGATGCATGGGTATGTGGTAGTGCCTCAGTGGTGCTTTACAATGGATAAGGAAGGATCGTCCAAGTCCTTTGTCCTTTGCATGGCCGGATAAAGTCAATCTTTACATCATGGTTGTTGAATGGTGTCCTAGAGATTATAAGAGGTGTTATCAAGATATATTAGTTCATCTTGGATAGATATTGGGCTTCATATGGCATTCTGTGTTGGTTCCTCAGTTGTTTCAGATGGCGGCTTGCCGGAGTCAAAGGTATAAGATGACGAGGAGCGTCAGTGTTGGATGGAAACATGTGTCTAAGAATAGGGGTAGGAGAGGCTATGTGAAAAATGCCATTTATGTAAAAATGAATAGGTCCCTCTAAAAAAATGACCCCTCCTTGAAATATTCAAGGTTACCAATGATCATTTAGGTTGAAATTCACTGAATCACCATCTCATAAACCTACTCTAGGGATGGGCTCTCAATACACACGCGCACACATGGGTCCTCACGGCCATTGTGAGCCTTGACCTAATTATTATCCATATGGACCACATGACGTAAGGGACTAGTACTTAATGTTTCTTGTATCCTTGTATGCTCAACCCTCTCTCACAGCATCTTGGATTGGTCAACCGACCCTACTAAGCTAACTAGGTGGCAGTTTAGCCTACATGGTTTTGGGCTACATTGGGTGGCCAAAATATTTAATTGAAAAGGTTGTCAAAAAATTATAATGAAAATAAAAAAATTATTCTTCAATAAAATAATCATTTTAAACATTAATTTGAATAAATTTTAGTTATTTATTTTCAATTTTCTTTATTTTTTTAAAGCAATAAATTATATTGTATTATTCATAGAAAAACATTAAGAACAAACAAATGAGTTTTCATGGAAAATAATTGTGTCAGCCTTCCCACTAACAGATGCCAAAACCGGCCCACCACTAACCCAATGGGATTCTTCAATCCACATAGGCTAGAAACTAGTTCCTGGGCATCACATGAACACACATCAGAATGGTTTTCCAAATAAAAAAATTAAATGTGACAGTAGGAATATAAAAAAAATTCACAATTAACCATATATATTGGATGTACACATCGAATGAAAAAATATATAAATATACAAATAAATATTAATGAAACTAGTAAATATCATGAGCACCAAAAACCTCCCTCACCTCCCCAATCTCCCACTCATGTAACGAAAAGATTCCCAAAAGATTCAAATCCTCTTCCACCACAATCTCACTACACCTCCAAACAAAGAGGGTAATGAAATTGTAATTAGTCAAGTAAAATCACTTAAAGGGATAAATTTGTTTTATTTTGGGACAATAGAATTGTGTCCTATTAAAACCAGGTAATGGAAACAACCAACCAAATAGAGTAAAATAAACACAAACCTCAAAATGAACAATGGCCTCAAGAGGAACCAGGAACCAGACATTGAACATGTAAGTCATATAAAATAGGTTTGAGAATAAAATAACTTAGTAGGCCCCCACTACTCACCAAATAATTGGAAATCCCTTGGTAATAATTTTTATAATATTATAGTCTGAACATAACTTATGAAAGTGAGTTTGACATTCTTTATAAAATCAAATCATATTAACCCTTTCAAATAACTTCTCCTTTTATAAATTAAAAACAAGGATAGCTTACAACATTATATTTATGAGTAAAACTATGTAAAACAAAGAAACCCTTTTCCATTTTTCTAACTTCTTAGGATAATATAATTTTAATAAATAATTTCAAGGAAAGAAAATTTCTTAAAACTCTTAAAGAAATACCTAAAGCATTTTTTATTTTCCCAAACCATACTTTCAAATATTACGAAACATCTCATTTGAAAGTAAACCAAAACCACAGAATTCATAAAATGTATAAGTAGAAAAAAAATTATTAAAAGGAAAAAAATATAATTTCAAATCTATAAAATACAATAGCCAACATGTAAACATGTGAATAACATAACAAGTTAGAAAATCACATGATAAATATACAATGCATAATGCATAACAAACCATACATTTTATGAGGAAACACCAGGGTGGATAATGGTATAAGTATAAGATTCAAAAAGGTGGACCAACTTCTAGAAGGTTAATGACCACACATCCATCAATAAAATCACTCTATACAAAATCTCTTCAGCGACCCTCCCATAAGCTAGGAATATCTAAAACTAAGGGTGACTAGTCATTATGAAATCTAAACTATCCTAGAAACATAATATATCCTCCCACTTAGTATCCTAGTGTTCCGCATGGAATATATAAAGGGGGACGTCTAAAATAAAAAAAATTCATATCATGACAATAATAGCACTCAATGACGGACATAACAACCACATTCTTCAAACCACACACACTTCCCAGAGAAAGAGGCCCAGCCTAAAAACACATCATTTATCAAAATTAAAACACTCATCACATGGACATATATAAACTTCATCACTATCTTAAAGGGCATAAAAGGACATAGTCTAATAGTAAATCAAACATCACTACACAAATAGAGAACCAGACCTTTCACTCATCCCTTCTAATATATACATTTGGAAATCCCTTTACTAAACTATATGGAATCTGAACATAAAAAAAAAAAAGAAATCACAATCAACACCAAAACCCAACCAATTTACTCAAGAGATTGATCATTTTATTTATCAAAGAAATACCACCATTTTAAAACTTATAAACCCTTTAAAATTAATCAAACCCATTTCCAAAAGAATAAAATGGATTAAAATTTATTATTAAGATAATTAAATTCATTTCTTAAAGATAAACATAAAATAAATATAACATGGAATGTGACCAATTTAAATTAAATTTCATTAATAATATTTCAAATAAATTACAAAACCAACTTGGTTATGCTGGAAATTTTTATAAAGCCACAAAAAGTATAACAAGTTTCTTTAAACGATTTTGAAGTGTCACATGGGAATTTACCCAAGCTATTGGAATGTTTATTAATCCTATTCATTTGTTTTAAAATCAATTATTCATACTAAATTATATAAAAAATAATTATAATTTCATAAAAATCATTTAAAAGGAACCATGGAAGCAGAAGGGAAGTGGAGGCCTTACCTTGAAGGATTGATCAAGAATCACCAATAAATCTAGGAAGAATGCATAAGAGAGGGATTCTATAAGGGGTATGTATCATGAATTTTCAAGGAGGTAAGATAGGGTCGAGTGCATAGATTGAGAGATATGTAATTTAAAAAGTTATTTTTGTTTATGGGGTTTTGAAAAAATATAAAATATGTTATTCCAATAATCAGGGAAAAGCGCATGGTTAGGCCATACAGTTTACCTAACTTTGTGCCAACCATATGCCAGACTCTTCCTAGAAAAAAACAACTATCATGGTTTCTCATAGGAATCACATATTTGAAAAAACAATGTTCTAAATATTTCCCTTAGAACTATAAATACACATAGGTGATCCACACACATTATGTATAGTTTACCTAACAATGTGTGAGCTTTGGACGATAGGCCTGACTCATTGAGGACCCACACAATAACTTATGGTACTCGAACTATTTCTTTATAACCATGCACCTAAACCACGTACAACGATAAAACATTTAATATTTCATATTTCATACCTAAAATCCTTGGAAATTCCCAAAAAACATTAAAAAAATAAAATAATATAAAATAAATACCACGGTGACATGGGGGTGTCACAAAATACCTACTATTCAATTTTACTCTCTAATAAAATATAAGGTACAAGTAGAGGTTAAAATGGGAAGTAAATTCAAGAAAAATCCCAAAAATATGTAATAAATATTTAAGAAACTGATCTTCCTCAAACAAAACTAATCAATAGCTGAACAAGAAAGATATCTAAATAAATAGAGACTGATCATCAGTCCCCCAACCATTTATAATTAATATAAAATATTAGAAAACCTAAAACCTTTTTCCTTGAAATATGGTAACATAACTAAGTAACCACATTCCAAAAATCCTCAATGGAAAATACAAAACTACACAAACCGAAGTCAACCACAATAAACTAGTTCAAAATCACAAGGAGAGAACTACTCCAACAAACATCACAAATGAAAAAAATGGATCACCAATACCAGGGACCTAAAAAATTATCTCAAATACACAAAAAATTCCTTGATAAGAGATGGCATGGATCTAACCTAAGATTTGAAACTAGAATATGAGGGTTTCTAGATCAAATTCTTAAAAATAACATCCCATGGTAATCCCAGTGGAAAACATAACCTTGTGGAATCAAAAACCCAAATAGAAATAAAAATACACCCACTTATCCATAAATTTATCCCAAGTTAATTCTATGTCCAAGGAAAAAAACCACCCGTAATGGGTAACCATGTGAGGGAAACCACAAACATCAAACAATGAGTTATAAAAAATTCACAAAAATGAACACCACTCGTGTAATGACCTTACCCCAAAAGATTAGAGTTGGTCCCTTATTTTATGACATTCAAATAGATACAAGGAATATGAATCCCAAAAGACCAATTAGTTTAGTAGTTTTGGAAACAATATAGATACAAGAGTTCAAAATTATAGCTTGAAACTAAAAACAACATAATAAATTCAACAAAAAAGCCCATAATCTCTTAGATTAACCCATAAATTCATTCGTATTATAATCATCCTCATAACCTATAAGGATAAAACATAAGAAAGGGGTGAGATAAAATTCTCTGTAAGGGTAATAAATACAGTGGAATATATCATAAACATCAACATTTGGCATGGTGAATAACTAAAAACTCAGGCCTTTAAAAATGAACTTGAACTAATTATGGAAGGAATAATAAATGAATAAATAATTCCATATTAAAGCCAAAATATGGGTATTATACTATTAGAATAGCATCATGGCCTTTCAATTACTAGTATAATAATGAGTTAATGCATAATGTGGGACATCATAACCATACCATCAAGGCCTCATTCATGTACCATATATATCCATTTATTAAGGCCTCGTTCCAAGACCATATTTTGTCTCCTGAGACCCACCGGTGCACCAAGAAGCTATAGAATGCCCCACTCGACACTTACTATATCCAATGCATTCCTCCTAAGAATGGGTATAAATATAAACAACACACACACTCATATTGAAACTAACATATGAAATATAAATAACTTTCCCCAATCATTAATCATAAACACAAACAATTCAGAATAATATGATGAATGATTTCATGATATCACATCCACAGTCAAAATAAACATAATCCATTTAAAAAAACACGGGGGATTATATAATTGGATATAAACCTAAATTAAGTACAAGTTTCAACAAAGTATGTTGACATAGATGAATATTCTTTTAAATGAGACCATTGAAAAATCATTTAGGAAATAATACTTAAGCATTCCAAAGTGTCCCATACCACATTGAAACATTCAAATAATATTCCCTTGGAATATCATAAGAATAAGGATACTCTTTATATTACATAACAATGGTAATTACATACACCACAATCAATAAATAAGTGGTGAACAAGGCATATACCTCATTAAAGTTAAAGCGAGATGAGAAAAATCCTTTTTACTTTGGAAAGAATAGTTCTTTTGGAAAATCATTTGTATTTTTCATGAAATCAGATTGTAAACATTGATATACCATAAAATAAAAGGGAAGTTAATTGAAATTATATTTGAGGCATAAAAAAATTCTTATTAAGGTAAAATCATTTAAAAATAGTTTTTAATGAAGCTTTAGAAATAAAACATTTTAGTGCAGTTTAAGTGAGATATTAAAGGATTTTAAAGTGAAAAATCATTTTTTCTTTCATAAAATAAAAAATGAACAAATATATATTTTAAATGATAAATTTTTTTATTTTATAAAGATAAATATGTTTTAAAACATATTATAGAGTGAACTTCAAAACATGTAAGAATTCGAGAAGTTCCTTGAATTAGGCATGCATTTGGATTTTTTTGAAAGATTTTTTTAATACATGTAACTACCCATAAAATAAATAATTATTATAATAAGTAAACATATAAATAAAATTATCACAGAATTTAGGAGGAGTAAATAAGAATAAATAATAATTTCATTGAGTTTTGTAGAGAATAAGAGCAACGCTAATGAAAATGGAGGTTCAGGTAGAAAACACAAAAAACATTGTAATCAATTGAATCGTATGACACAAAATTAATAATCATCAACTAATACATTGAATATAATTAATATAAATATATTAATTATTTAAAACATAAATGGTCAGTATACATACACCATACACAAGTAGTAGTAGTGAATACGAAATATCTCACAAAAATGGAAGTGAGAAGAAGAAACTCTTGCAAACATTTCTGCATTGAAATATGTGTTTTTATGAGGGATTTACTGAGAGGTAAATGGGTATCTCGTAATTTATATATCATATGGGTAGTACGAGGGATGTTTGAAAACATACCCCTTCATTATGAATTAAAAATAAAATGACCCAACATAGGGGGGATTCTTGAATAAAAGTGAGAGAGAGGATCCCGTACCTTAAATATGAGGGTGTTAATCACTTGATTTTATGACCTAAATAACCAAATTAGGTTCATATATTAAAAATTATAGAACCCTTTATACATTTTTTTAGTTTATTATGACTTTATTAAGTTCATTTATGGCCTTTTAGATTGGTTAAGGTATTCAATTTCATTGTTTGTGAGTGATCATTTTCATAATATTCAGGATTGGCTCACATATAAAAGAGTATGGTAGTTATTGTAATATGAGAGTTTAAGTAAAAAAATAATTTTATATGTTATTAATTTACATTAATAATATTACATGGTTATAAAATTCATTTGGTTATTTGGATTTAAGGTGAATCATTATGTAAAACTTTGATGATAAACGCTTAGATTAATTTGGTGATTCTGCTCACAGTTACCTTGTTTTGTATTATTATTTTACATCATGAGTGAATAAGTATTATAGAACATTAAATATGATAAAATACATATATAATAGTCTAGTTCAACCATAAAAATGGTTTCATGACCAGATTTTAGGAAGGTAAATCAAATTGAAAGCATTGTCATCCTTAAATATGATAAATCAACCATCTCGGACGATGTTTCATTTTTAGCATAAATGAGGGGGAAAGGAGAGATGAATATGAATTATCCAATTAAAATAACAAAATTACCTTACATTTATGGTATTGAAGTTTTCATAACATTTTTATGAGGAGATTATGGGAAATAAAATAGACCAAAGGAACACGAAAATAAATGAAAAGAAAAGAGGCATTTTACCTCTTGAATTAACCTTCCCTGAGAGCCTCTTAAGGTAAGAGGATTTGGTATTTTTATGAGACAATGGTATGCTTGTCATGGGGGAAGATATTGGGAGGATATTTGGGAAGAATTTGGAGAAGTCAAAAGGCTTTATAGGAGTGAAAATAATAGGGTGTAACAGTTTGTGTTTATAGTGGAGGGGAGGAGGGATTTCTTAATATTTTTTTCATTAGTTTATTATTTTTCCATAAGACAAGAAATAGGGATGATTCCATAACCAAAAATAGTAATAAATGAATTTCAATTAGGACCATTGGTTTTTACATCCACATTACATCATCAAGGACTAAATAAATCAATCATTTAACATTTATTGTAAATTAGCGTATTTTACATTTCATAAAAAATTCAAGTATTTCAGAAAAATACCAAAAATACACCCTAACCATTTTTAAACGTTTAGAATACAAAAATGAATTTCATTTTTTCAAAATTAATTTTCTAAATTTTATTAATTTAAATTTTAATTAAAATCATAATTTACTTGAAAAATACAATTTTAAAAAAATTTATTTACTTATTCCAAAACATAGGTACATCATAATTTCACTTCAATCCTATATATATTCTATCATAGATTAGGTAACTATTTATAAGGATATGTGACAATTCATAAGTTTAACATTAATATTCATATTGTTATGTTACTATTTACAAAATATTATGTTGGCATATTAGACTCTAAATAACTTACTAATTGCAACCGTGTATTTCTGATTTTCGAAATTCAAATCATTAGGGGTGGTAAAGTTATGTTTTCTAGAAAGGTTAAAAAAATTTCTGGATTTTAGAGACTTAGTGTTTCATGCATTCAATATTAAATTTATTTTCAAAATTTTGGGGTGTTACATTATCCACTCCTTACAAAAATTTCTTCCTCAAAATTCAATGTTTCACTTTTAATGTTATTGGTTGTTACTTGAAAATTACCTTGTGAAAAAAACATATAAAAATAGGGTTAATAGAATATCCTCAATAATAATGTTAAGGGAAAATAGGTTGTCAAAATACTAACAATAATAATAAATTAACAAATGAATTAATAAATTATCATTTTGAATGGAGTCACATTGATTGGAATTGAATATCTAGGAATAGAAGAAAAAAACAAACTATGAATTTATAGTGATAGAAATATGGTTTAGATGAAAGTAGATTAACACAAAACCGTAAGGTATAGTTATGAAAAATTTCATTTTTGTTATAAAATTTTATGATAATAGATCAACATTTAAGAGTCTTTTTGTAGAGTTGAGGGATTATTCCACTCTATAAGTGTATAAATATATGTTTATATTTCATAAACATGATCTTATCCTTTCATTGTTCTTGAACTACCTATACTTCATCTCTTAGCATAAGTTGCATCATGTGGTGTCATTAACCACTATAACCTCATACAATGATCTATTTAATCCATTTCATAAATGGTTTAACATTACAAAAGATCAAGATCTAATACATTTGAATCATTCCCATGGTAGTTAGTACTACACAATTTTCTTTAACCATATATATCATCTCTCTATTTCAAATTTGACATCATAGTATTATAAACATAATATGTGTTGTGTATTAATCAAAAAAATATTTTCCAAAAGTTTGACCTACTATTGAGTCATTTTTCCTTAGTGCCATTAATCATGCAACCTCCAATCCTTAATGGAAAAGTACTACAGTAAAATCCTCATATATTCCAAAATTCTTATAACCAGTGCATTGCAAATAAAATATTCAAAAGACATGTATATTGACTAGGAATATTAATCATTCCACTTTATTTGTGGTAGTATCATAACCTGATATTTATCTAGTAACAACATTTGGGATATATTCCCTTGACGCTTGGGACATTGATTCAAATAGTGTCACATCTCCATGAAGTTATAGCATTGTACATTGGAAACCTATTTCTTACCCTTAAAATCACAAAAATGGTTTCCTTTTTCTCCACACTTATAACAGACTCACATTCCCTTCAAGAATTTACCAGTGTGATTCTTTCCATAGTTATCATGTGTGGGAAAACTCTTCTTTCCCTTCATCCCTTTATCTATGTTTTTCTCTAACGCCATCTTCTTCATTTTATTCCCTTAAAATCCATAGGAATAATAAAATTCAATACATACCAGGTTAGAACATGATAACATTTCTTCATATGATGAAGATACTTTGGATACTATATTCAATTGAAATGATGTCTTAAGACCATTAGATATTTGATATGTACAGGCCCGGACCTCCCTGGTCCATTCCTTTGTGAAAATGTGGTGCTAGAGGTGTTTTGGGAAATCAAGGTGACTTGGGGGTGTGTTTGGGTGGACCTTTAAGGAAAACTAAAGGGGTAATGGCCTTCACATGGGAGGCGCACGGTTTGTCAAACCGTGCGAGGTTGGTGTTAGGGGAAGTATCCATCACGTGGGAGGTGCATGGTTAGGAAAAACTGTGTGGCCTAACCATGCGAGGATTTTTGTCGAGATAGAAGCTAACGCATGATTAGCACACGGTTTGTTAAACCGTGCGGACTAACCGTGCAGGAACTAAAAGATAGATCCTAAAATTTTAGATCTAAACACTTTTGCCTCTAAATAGTTCGTTTAAGCCCCTAAGTGGCCATAACCCAGGATTACTCTTCCTTGGAGGTAAGAGACCCTCTCCCAAGAATTTCGGAGGTGATCTAGAGGCGTCTCTTTGCAAATAGAAGTCGATTTCTCAAGGTATGTAATCGTTCATGTTGGGTTCATAGATCTTCTGATATATACTCTTTCTCTTCCCTTGGTTTCTCAAATATATTCACATTATGGGTAGATCTAAGTGTGTGGATATCGAATATGATGAGTCTTGGTCTTGATCTTGCTAGGAGGAGAGATCTAAGGTAGGGTTTCAGAGAATCGACTCGGGTTCCTTGAGCATTCCTTGACCGTTGTGGTTTCTGTCAAAAACCCTTGAGGTAGGGATCTTACCTTAGTCTCTCTCTCATTTTTTCATCATGTGGGGTGGGTATCCACTTGTTTTTGTGAGATATTATTGAACCAATAAATAAATATAGTAACTTGTTAAATAACGGGTTTTGGGAATTTTTTTGTTGATATTGTTGTTTTATTTCCATCAATGTTTATCCTTTGATTATGTTGTGAATTGAATAAGCTTATTCCTATTGAAAATAATGGTCATTGGGGGCCTTTGCTTGTGCAATTAAATATTTCCCTGTTTTTCTGGATTGTTTTGTGGATGGAACATAATTGAATGTGGAAATTTGTTAATCATGTAAAGTTGGCTGAATAAATGAATACCTGGAACCCTTGTATGATCACCCCGGTTAAACCAAATGAAAGAATGAATTTTTTGGGTGCTAATTGGGGTTTAATTATGTGAAGTGGTGTTTCGTGGGTTGGTGTAGAACAAATGAGAAACAGGGATGTGGTTGGCTGGGTTGCGGGTTGGCATGTATGATATGATTGTGATGGGTAGCAGAGATGCGGTAAATGGTATTAAAGGAATGATGATGTGGTACGGGTATTTTTTCCGATGGGTTTGTGGTTATGGTGGTTGGTAGCAAGGCTGCAGGGATGGGTTGTGCATATGAATAAAAGCTGAAGAGTTTTCTAATTATTTGTGGCGCATGGTAGTTGATTAAATACGGAAAATCAATGGAATTGATTGGATGATAAAAGAAAATGGTATTGTGTTGCTTGTGTTTTCGCTAACTTTATTTTTGGTTGGTAGGGATATGTTTTATGAACTATTGATCTTGTTTCGTTATTGTTAGTTTCTCAGTAGTTAAGAAACTGATAAACTAAAACTGTTGAAACATGAAAAGATTTATGGGATTTGGGGCTGTTTATTGTGTGCATACTTTCGAGGTAGCAGTGTCGAGGCATGTGTTCAGATCTTTTGTGTAGAAGCCTTAGGATGGGCTAAGTGGTTGATATAATTATATAAATCTCTACTTTTTATGTTTCTTTATGCACCCCACCCATGTTGAGCACTACGTGCCGAAAACCTATGGGATGGGAGGGTGAGATTCTCAAACATCTAAAGGATGGATGGTTACTGCTCTTCCCTATGCTCCCTCTTCCAGATTCTATAGCCTAAGATCCTTTGGGCAGGTTATGACAGATGTTTCCCAAGAGTCTTCAGGATGAGGATGTGATATGTTCCCAGGTGTCTTCGGGATGAGATGTGGTGGCTGAGGATTGAGTGATAGTGGGATACTGTGAGATTCGTATGGCCATGTTGCGGCAGTAGATCAGGAAGAGTGGGAAGCATCAGAGCGTTAGGCGTGAGGTATTGAGAAGTATTTATTGGGAAGGTGGTGTAGGGTATCCATTATTTGATAATATTACTATACTACTCTATTGACTTGCGTTATTTGGTGAGTGTGGCTTGTGAGGTTGGGTGGATATATTCCTTGATTGGATTTGGTTCATTCTGTTTTCTCACGGGGCATTAGGATGTATCCCCACCTGTGCACGAGAGATTTAGGTTTTCCTCCAGAGTATACTTGTATGCTCACCCTAAATTTACTTTTAGGTTTTCAGGAGGACTTCAGGGACTGTGTGGGACCTTGCTAGTTGGGCGTTGGAGTTTTTATCTTTGTATTTTTTTCTTACTTTTTTTTGTATCGTACTTTGGAGCATTTCTTGTACTTGTTATTTTGTTTCAGTGTTGTATAAAACATGCATATGGGTTTGGTTTTGGGTTATTTTCATTTACTTGTTCATTTTTATTTTGGTGTCTGATTCATCCTATTTCCTGATCTTAAATAAAAAAAGGGTAATGCCTCCCATATTTGTGAAAACTCATACCCTTAGTGCTAGTAGACACTCAGGGGCCTACTGGAGGAGGGACTCGGGGGGGGGGGGGGGTCATTATCTCACTTTCACCATTGCCAGCTTAGGAGGGGAATCATTGGTGGGAGTGGGTCGTGACAGAATGGTATCAGTGGGAGTTTTAGAGATAGGATGGATTCTGGTGTTTGGCATAGTGAGGATTGCATGGGATTGTAGGGAAACAGTGTTGGCTGATCTTGGTGTGTGACATAGGCTAGGGAAGACCGGCTAAGACATGAGATTTTAGGTCCCCTCGTGATCCAATGCAAGGACTCTGAGCTTACTGAATGACCAAGTAAGACTATATTGATTGTATGGTAGATACCCTTGGAAAGGTACATGCATCATCATGGTTGTGTTTTAATTGATTTAGGTGTTCTGGGAAAGAAGTCAAAATAAAATGATAAAATTAAACCTTGAGAAAATTTCCCTTGCTACTTGGGCTTAGGTGTTCTATGTTTACCGTGCAGCTATTGCACCTGGACGTCATCCCCAGGCGACTCAGGTAGTCGAGGCCCAATAGTTTTAGACGGTTGACCAGCTGAGGATTGGCTGAGAGGAGGAAGACGACTTGTGGCAGCGCAAGTTGCGAGCTTTCCAGTGACAGAGCTTGAAGAGGTTTGAATGCAGCACTTCAGATACAGAATCAGAGAGTTGGTTGGAGGAACTCGAGATCACCTTTGGGCTGATCAGGGCCCCATCAGAGTACTGGGTTCCTCTAGCAGTAAGAAAGCTACAAGGAGTGGTGTGTCAGTGGTTGATGCTTTACATTGGGGAGGGGAAGGAAAGAGAAGTTCTATGGGCCAACTTCGAGAAAGAGTTCGGCGAGGAATTTCTTTCCTTGATGAGGAAGGCCGAGAAGAGGCAAGAGTTGTTGTCTCTCCATCGAGGAAGCATGTCATTGTGGGAACTAGTGGTCAAGATCAAGGATCTCCTCCGTTTTCCCCGAATCTCTTCCCGGATGAAGGTTCCCGAGCCAGACATTTAGAGGAGGCACTTCGCCCCTTTATTCGGTGCGCGGTGACCCCTTTCACCTTACCGATGCACCTAGAAGTACAGAAGAAGGCAGAGATAATATATAGGATGCACTCGCAAGTAGGTCCACCATTAGAGAGGAGTTACCCAAGATCATCCGAGAAGGAGGAGGTCAGCAGTACATCCCCAGCAACCAGACCTTCCAAGTTTTGACCGGTAGGGAGCAGACTTCAG
Organism: Viscum album; assembly: GCA_963277665.1. NCBI lineage: Eukaryota > Viridiplantae > Streptophyta > Magnoliopsida > Santalales > Viscaceae > Viscum > Viscum album. The sequence continues at coordinate 1,736,011,694 of OY728157.1, read as the reverse complement.
GAGATCCCATACCAATCTCTCAATTTCTTCTAATTTTCTATGGGCCAAGAACCGAGGTGATTTTCATGTTGGAATCATGGGCATCTTGGTAGACATTTCCCTTTTCATACTCAGTATAGAGGGACTGGCCAGGTTCATCCCCAGCCCCAGCAGTGGTTCCTAGCCCGACCCTTCCAGCAGCAACAGGCTCCAGCCCCCCGAAGGGGAGCTGGAGCAAGTGGTGGCCAACCACAGGGAGTTCCTAAAGGACCCCAACCGGGACATGGTCGAGGAGTTAGATGTCAATAGAGAGGAAGTGGAGTGGGATGCGGACATTTGAACGCAGCAGAATTAGAAACCCTAGAAAGGCCAGGGATCGAGACAGATGTTTTTTGGTTTTACCTAAATGCTATCATTTACATTTTGTTTAAATTAAAGAGCATCACACTCCTTTTTTGAACCTCATTATCACCCATTATTTAGGCCTAGACCTTTTTTTCATTAGTCTATAATGCTAAGTTGTTTCCCTCTTTCCTTTAAATGTGCGTGAAGAGTCCTAACATATGGGGAGAGGAGGACCTGATCCCTAACCAAGACGCTTTAATGTGGATGCGATTAAACCCATGCAGGAGAGTCAGTGCCGCCCAAAGCAGATATTATCTTGACATGGGAGAAGGAATTCCCCATTCAATGTGTTGGTGCAGCATGTTTCTTGTTTTGTGTGGTAGAGGGGGTATTATGTGTATGAGAAATCCTAAAATATGGGGGTGGGGGACCTAATCCCTAATCGAGACGCATTAATGTGGATGCGATTAAACCCGTGCAGGTGAGTCAGTGCCGCCTAAAGTGGATAATATCTCGACATGGGAAAGGAATTACCTGACTCATATAATTAGGATAGTGGTTGGATTCCTATTATGTCGAGAGCCCAGAGAGGTATCTTGCGGGGTGGTTGTTTGGACCTTTCCCCTTTTTATGGGTTGGTTTTTAATTCTCGAGGATGAGAATGTTTTGAGAGGTATCTGATGTAATGGCCCAGACCTCTCTGGTCCATTCCATTGTGAAAATGTGGGTCTAGAGGTGTTTCGGGAAATCAAGGTGACTTGGGGGTGCGTTTGGGTGGACCATTAAGGAAAACTAAAGGGGTAATGGCCTTCGCATGGGAGGTTCACAGTTTGTCAAACCGTGGGGCCAAACCATGTGAGGTTGGTGTTGGAGGCAGTAGCATTTTCACGGGAGGTGCATAGTTTGGACAAACCGTGCGACCTAACCATGCGAGAATTGTTGTCGAGATAGAAGCTAATGCACGGTTAGCACACGGTTTGTTAAACCGTGCGGAGTAACCGTGCGGGCACTTAAAGTTAGATCCTAAAATTTCAGATCTGAACTCTTTTTCCTCTAAATGGTTAGTTTAAGCCCCTAAGCAGCCATAACCAGATATTAATCTTCCTTGGAGATAAGAGACCCTCTCCCAAGTATTTTGGAGGTGATCCGGAGGCTTCTCTTCGCAAATCGAAGCTGGTTTCTCAAGGTATGTGATCGTTCTTGTTGGGTTCTTAGATCTTCTTAGATTTACTCCTTCTATTCCCTTGGTTTTTTAAATATACGCCTGTTATGGTTAGATCTATGTGTGTGGATGTCGAATATGATGATTCTTGGTCTTGATCTTGCTAGGAGGAGAGATCTAAGGTGGGGTTTCAGAGAATCGACCTGGGTTCCTTGACTGTTCCTTGACCGTTGTGGTTTCCATCAAAAACCTTTGAGGTAGGGATCTTACCTTCGTCTCTCTCTCTTTTTTGCATCATGCAGGGTGGGTATCCTCTTGTTTTCATGAGATACGGTTGAACCAATAAATAAAGATAGTAACTGGTTAAAGAATGGGTGTGGGGAATTTTTTATTGATATTGTTGTTTTATTTCCATCAATCTGTATCCTTTGATTATGTTGTGAATAGAATAGGCTTACTCCTACTAAAAATCATGGTCGTTGAGGGCCTTTTCTTGCGCAATTAAATATTTCTCTATTTTTCTAGATTGTTTTGTGGATGGAACATCATTGAATGTGGAAATTGGTTAATCATGTAAGGTTGGCTAATAAAATGAATACCTAGAACCCTTGTATGATCGCCCAGGTTAAACCAAATTAAAGAATGATTTTTTGTGGGTGCTAGTAAGGGGTTTAATTATGTGATGTGGTGTTTTGTGGGTTGTTGTGGAACAGATGAGCAGTGAAGCTACGGTTGGATAGGTTGTGGGTTGGCATGTATGATATGGTTTTGATGGGTAGCAGAGCTGCAGTAAATGGAATCAAAGGAATGATGATGTGGTATGGGTATTTTTTCTGATGTGTTTGTGGTTATGGTGGTTTGCAGTAGGGTTGCAGGGATGGGTTTTGCATATGAATAAAATTGGAATAGTTAACTAATGATTTGTGGGGCATGGTAGGTGATTAAATATGGAAAATCAATAGAATTAATTGGATGATACAAGAAAATGGTATTGTGCTGCTTGTGTTTTCCTTAACATTATTTATGGTTGGAAGGGATATGTTTTACGAATGATTGATGTTGTTTGGTTGTTTTTAGTTTCTCAGTAGTTAAGGAACTGATAAACTAAAATTATTGAAACATGAAAATATTAATGGGATTTGGGGTTGTTTATTATGTGCATACTTTTGAGGTTGCAGTGTTGAGGCATGTGCTCAGATCTTTTGTATAGAAACCTAAGGATGGGATGAGTGGTTGATATAATTATATAAATCTATAATTTTTATGTTTCTTTATGCACCCCACCCATGTTGAGAACTATGTGCCAAACACCCATGGGATGGGAGGGTGAGATTCTCAGACATTTGAATTATGGCTGGTTACTGCTCTTCCCTGTGCCCACTCTTCCAGCTTCTATAGCCTAAGATCCTTCGGTCAGGTTACAACAGATGTTTCCCAAGAGTCTTTGGGATGAGGAAGTGATATGTTCCCAAGTGTCTTTGGGATGAGATGTGGTGATGGCCGAGGATTGAGTGCCAACAGGATACTATGAGCTTTGTATGTCCAGGTTGCGGCACTAGCTTAGGATGAGGGGGAAGCATCAGAGCGTTAGGCATGAGAGATTGAGCCGTATTCAGTGGGAAGGTGGTTCATTGTACCTATACATTGATAATATTACAATACTACTCTATTGGCTTGCATTATTTGGTGAGTGTGGCTTGTGAGTTTGGGTGGATAGATTCCTTGTTAGGCTTTGGTTCCTTCTGTTCTCTCACGGGGAATTAGGATGTCTCCCCACCTGTGCATGAGAGCTTTAGTTTTTCCTACTGAGTATAATTGTATGATCACCCTACGTTTACTTTTATGTTTTCAGGAGGACTTCAGGGACCTAGCGGGACCTTTCTAGTTGGTCGTTGGAGTTTTTCTCTTTGCAGCTTTTGCTTTTTTTTGTATCGTACTTTTTAGCTTTTCTTGTACTTGTACTTTTGTTTCAGTATTGTATAAATCATGCATATGGGTTTGGTGTTGGGTTATTTTAATTTACTTATTCCATTTTATTTTGGTATTTGATTCATCCTATTTCCCGATCTTAAATAATCAAAAGGGAAATGCCTCCCATATTTGTGAAAACTCATACCCTTGGTGCTAGTCGCCACTCTGGGGCCTACTATAGGTGCGACTCGGGGGGTCATTATCTCCTTTTCACCATTGCCAGCTTAGGAGGGGCATCTTTGGTGGGAGGGGGTCATGACGTGATCCTTCTTACTCTTTGCATCATCGGCATTGGTGAAGTTGACATTCCTTCTTCTAGGCTCTATTTCTAATAAATTCCATATAATATATTAGTTTATAAAATTATGAACTCTCTATATATCTAAACATGGTATAACAGATAACATAGATTTATGCCTCAAAGATCCTAGAACCATATACTTTGGTTACTTTGGGGGAATGAATCGTTCATAATGGTTTATAATAAGCTTAATAATTTACACAAGCATATACCCCAGGAGTGTCGAACCAAGAGTGCATCAAGGCTCGTTGTTGTGAACCATTTCCCATTCGAGTCTAGCTCAAAGCGTTGTTTTCAATTTTTACCCCTTGATACATCTATGGAAGTGCCACCTCTACCTGTTCATATCTAGCCCGGGATGTATTTTCTTAAAAAATCACATAATTTATTCCTTACCAAGATTATATGATGTCCTTTCATTCTTATCCCCAAAGTCTATCTTATGTATTTGTTAAATAATTTTATTTTCCTATGTCTAGTTTCCAAGTTTTCTACAAAACGTCCTTTGATACCAACTGTAACGCACCGACCCCAGAAGCTCCAATCAATGCATTATTTTATTACATTGGAATAGGTAGGAGGAAGATTCATCCCAAAGTACTGATCCGTTTCATAGTTTTGGAAATAATATACATACAAGAGATTAAAATTACAACTCAAAACTAAAAACAACATAATAACATCAATATATAATCCCATAATCTCTTAGATTAACCATGTAATTCATTCATAGTATAATCATCCTCATAACCTGGAAGGATAAAAAATAATAAATAGGTGATCTCAAATGATCAATAAGGTTAAACAATATATCATAAGATATCGTAAACATTAACATTGGGCATTGTGAATAACTAAAAACTTATGCCTTTAAAAATTAACTTGAACACATTATGGATGGAATAGAAGATGAATAAACAATTACATATTAAAAAATAAACATGGGTACTCTACTAGTCGAGTAACCTCATGAAAATTTAATTACTATTTTCATAATTAGGTAATGAAAAATATGGTACATCATAACCATACAGTCAAGTCCTTTTACCCAGACCATATATATCCATTTTTTCAAGGCCTTGTGCCAAGACAATAGTTTGTCTCATGAGACCTACTGGTCCACCGAGGATCTATAGAAGGCCCCACACAAAATTACTAAGTCCAATGAATTCCTCTTATGAATGGGGATAAACATAAACAATATACACATTCATATTGAAAATAACATATGAAATGTAAATAACTTTCCCAAATCATTAATCATAAACACTAACCATTCGGAGTAATAAATTTAATGGTTTCATGATAGCACATCCACGTCCAAACTAATCATAAACCATTAAATAAAAAGTTTTGTATGATATCATAGGAGATAAACCCCAATGAAGTAAAATATTCGACAAAGTACATTTACATTGATGAAGATACTTTGAAATGAGACCGTTGAAAAATCTGAGGAAATAATCCTTAAACATTCCAAAGTGTCCCATACCACCATGAAACATTCAAATAATAATCCATTAGATTATCATGAGAATAATTATAACATTAATATGATATACCAAAGGTAACTACATACACTAAATTAAATAAATAAGTGATGAACAACGAATATGTCTCATAAAAGTTAAATTGAGATGAGAAGAATCCTTTTTTTACTTTGGAATGAAGAGTTCTTTTGGAAAATAATTTGTATTTGTCATGAAATCATATTTTAAACATGGATATAACATAAAATATTGGGTATAGTCATTGAATTAAATTTTAGGCTAAAATAAAATCTTATTGAGGTGAAATCATTTAAAAATATTTTTTAAAGAAGCTTTACAAATAAAACATTTTAGTGTGGTTTAAGGAAGATATTAAAGGATATTAAAGTGAAAAGGAATTTTTTCTTTCATAAACCATAAATGAACCAAAATATATTTTTCATGTTAAATTTTTTTATTTTAGGAAGATAAATATAGATTAAACAATATTGTAGAGTGAACATCAACATAGGTAAGAATTCGAGAAGTTCCTTGAATTAGACTTTCATTTCAAAACAATTTTTGAATGATTCTTTTAAAACATGTTACTTCCCATAAAATAAAGAAGGATTCTGATGTTTTACACATATATAGAACATTAACATAGAATTTATGAGGAGTAAAAAAGAATATATAATAATTTCAGTGAGGTGAGTAGATAATAAGAGCAACCCTAATGAAAATAGAGGTTTGGGTAGAAAATACATAAAACTTTGAAATAATTTGAATCATATGCCCCAAAATTAATAATAATAAAATTATACATTTAATATAATTAAAATAAAGACATTAATTATGTGAACCATCAATGGGACGTATACATACACCATACACAAGTAGTAGTAGTGAATTCAAAATATCTCACAAAAATGGAAGTGAGAAGAAAAAACCCTTAAAAATATTTCAGCATGGTAACATGTGTTCTTGTGAGGTCTTAATGAGAGGTAAATGGGTATCCAATAATTTATATACTATTATGGAAGTATAGGGAGGTTTGAAAACATATCCCATTATTAGTAATAAAAAATTAAAGGACACAACATAGGGGGGATTCTTGAATAAAAGTGAGAGAGAGGATCTCTTACCTTAAATCCAAGGCTGTTCTTTGCATGATCTTAATGACATTAATAACAAAATTATGTATATAAATTAATAATTAAATAACCCTTTATACATTTAATTGGTTTATTATCAATTTATTAAGTTATTTTCTGGCCTTTTAGAGGGGTTAAGGGATTCAATTTCATTGTTCGTGAGTGCTCATTTTCATAATATTCCGAATTGTCTCACTTATAAAAGAGTATGGTAGTCCATGTAAGATGGGAGTTGAAGTCTAGAATTAATTTTAAAGGTTATTAATTAAAATTCACAATAATAAATTGTTATAAAATTCATTTTTTTATTTGGAGTAAAGGTGAATAATTATTTAAAACATTAAATAAAAATGCTTGAATTAATTTGGCTATTTTGCTCTCAATTACCTTATTTTGTACTATTATTTACATCATGAGTTCATAAGGATTAAAAAAATTAGATAAGATAAAATTCACATATAAAAGTTTGGTTAAACCATAAAAATGGTTTCATGAATAGAGTTGAAGAAGGTAAATTATATTGAATGCATCGTCATCCTTAAATGGGATAAATCCATATATCTCAGGCGATGTTTCATTTTTAGCATAAATGTGGATAAAATGAGAGATGAAGATGAATTATCCCATTAGAACAACAATATAAAAGTACATGTATGTTAGCGGAGTTTTCATTTTATTTTTGTGAGGATAGGTTAGGAAATAAAATAGAACAAAGGAACCTCAAAATGAAAGAAAAGAAAATTGTAATTTTACATCTTGAATTAACCTTCATTTACGACTTCTTAAGGGAAGAAAACTTGGGATTTTTAGGAGACCAAGGGATATTAGTCATGAGAGAGGATATTGGGAGGATAGTTTGGTAGAATTTGGATAAGGCACATGGATTTAGAGGAGTGAAGAGAAGAGGGTGGAAGAGGTGGTATATAGAGTGGAGGGGATGAGGGATATCTTAATATTTTAATCATTAGTTTATTATTTTCCCATAAGATAAGAAATAGTGATGACTCCTTGACAAAAAATAATAATATGCTCATGTGAGTTAGAACCACTAGTTCTTAAATAATAATAACATCATCAATGACTCAATAAATCAATTATTTAGCTTTTATTGAAAATTACCATATTTTACTATTTACAAAAAAAATCAAGTATATTAGAAAAATATGAAAAATTAATCCTAACCATTTTCTGACATGTATATCCAAAAATGACTTCCATTTTTTAAAAATAATTTTCTAAATATGGTTAATTTAATATTTAATTAAAATCCTAATTTACTTGAAAAATATAGTTTTTAAAAAATTTATTTACTTATTTCAAAACATAATTACATCATACCTTCAATTAAATCCTATATATACTATCATAGATGAAGTTACTATTCATAAGGGTATGCAATTAATCATAAGGGGAACATTAATATTCATAAGGATATGTAACTATTCAGAAAAAATTAAGATGGTCATATCAAACTCTAAATAACTTACTGATCGCAACTGTCTATGTCATATTTTTGAAATTCAAATCATAGGGGTGGTAAAATTATTTTTACTGGATAGGTTATAACAAAGTGGTGTTTTGTAGAGACTTAGTGTTTCATGAATTCAATAATAAATTTATTTGAAAATTCTGGGGGAGTTACAACTCGCAATGAGAAATCTAATAAGAACCTAATAAAATACTAGTGTAAGGCCTCCCCAAGACAAAAATACCCTAAAATAACCATTCATAAATCCTAAAATGGTATATCCTCTAAAGGGGAAACAACCCATCATCCTAATGATACACTAATGAATGACTACTCACCTAATATACCTCAAATAAGGGATCATATTAGATACTTTGGGAATAAAGGATCCTCATTGATCTATCCATCAAAACAAATTCATGTATCCAAACAAATAGACCCAAAATCTCTAAAGGAACCATTAAAGTAACACTAACTCAAATAAAATAAAATAAAAACTCCAAAAAATCACACATTCCATTCTATTCATATCCAAGGAAGTGTTAATTAATAGGAGTAAAGAACTTTAAGATGAACACTCTTGACTTTCTTATAGTATATATCATATAAAACAACCTGATACAATGATACTACCATGGTCATGTCCCATAAATCACACCATGTTGTCCCAAAATATAAAAGGAACAAAAAACACATGCTTCACTAAAACAAGTATGTTTTTCCTGAAATCACATTTTTAAAACCATGGAAAAATTAATGATTTTCCTTCATTAATACAAAACTAAACCAAAACCAGTTTGTAAATAAAACCTCAATCCATTAAACTACTTGATTGATATTAAAACATTTCCAAAACTGATTTAAAAAACTACTTGTTTTAAAACAAATTAACCATAATAGGTTTAAAAATAAACCAAAAACTTTTTTTAAAATAGTTTTCAAATACATTATGATTTTAAAGTATGAACAGAGAAGGTTAAAATCTAAACACACTACAAAATTTGATTTAGAAATTAACCATTTCTCTTAAAATAGGAAACCCATCTTTAAACATTTCTGTGCACTTGATTATAAAAATAAATCACATGAGTTTTTTTTTCAACTTCCAAATTAAATTAATTATTTAAAAACAATTCATTGGACCAACCAAATTTTATAAACTAGTCTTAAGAAATCACTTTTAAAATGAAAAAAAAAATCTTCTAAGATCCATTTTTACCCAAATGAAATGATTATGACAACACATGCCCAAACTACCTAATAAAGGCATAACACATTCCTCAACAAAAAATACATCAAAGATTCCAATATATCAGTAGAAATACCATGAACCTTTTCTCATTTCCAAAAAATAGCCTAATAAACCAAAGGGTCAAGTAGTCTAAATAAGAAACATAACTAGGATATAGAACCATTCACATTTTGAGCATATGGTTGATAACCATATTCTAATCATCCAACAGTCCCTTACTCATTGTTTTCATTTATAATTTAATGAAAATATGGGTTTTTATGCTCTTCAAGCCAACATCATTCTTGAATTCCCCCATTTTCCATTTTCATTATAACATCAAACTTGATTTACAAGGGAACTCAAGACATTCCATTGAGGATCAAACACAAACTCTATAGACATCTAACCATAATCTAAAAATCCTATTAAAATACAAACCAAAATCAAATGGGAAACCTAACTACACATGGAAACTCAAGTGTTATAGTGGGAAAGATCTTGAGACAATCTATCTACACCTACATCCCATGTTCGAAAAACCATATCTCCAATTTATCAACACCAAAAATAATAGAGGGTTTTCCAAAGGCATAGGATTCTATATAAAAGATGAATGAGAAAATACAATACAATTTATAATGATCCTCACTATGATATCCATTTGATATATGTTCAAACAATCCCATCACTAGTTCTAATGGAATTAATGACCCCCTCGAGTTGGAAACTTGTGTTTGGGCATTATAAGAACACATTTGGGAATGGTTTTCTCAATAATTAGGGTCAATGAAATAGTATAAATATTATAATAATCAGCATGACCTATCTATATATCATATTTTCATGAAGAATAGAAAATGTCATAAATAAAAAAAATAGATAATAAGGAAATTAGTAAACAACACGATCACTAAAAACATCATTAACCACCCTAAATTCTCTCTCTCCAATAAGGAAAATATGCCTATTGGATGAATATCCTTATCCACCACAATATCACTATAGATCCAACTGTATAATGAAATCAAATCCTAATTGGAAAGGGTAAATCATTTAATGGGAATATTTTTAGAAATTCTAGGAAAATAAAAGTGCTTCTTACTAAAACTAGCTAATAATCATCGCCTTAATGATATATAATAAACACTAACTTCAAAAGGATTATTTCTCTCAAGAGAGTCCATTAATTAAACAAATAACCTTCAATGGAGATAAAATATTCATGAGCACAAAATCGATCAGTAAGCCACCACTACCCACCAAATCTATAGAAATCCATTGGTAAGATAATTTATAAAATTATAGTTTGAATATAAGGTCTGAATTAGTCTCACACTAGTTTTATAAAATCAAATCACGTGCACCCTTTCAAAAACTACCCTTTATAAAATAAAACAAGGATAGTTATACACTTTAGATTAAACTTTAAAACCATGGAAATCAATCCAAAACACTTTTCCAAGATTCCAAAATCTCAGGAAAATATCATTTTTTTAAAATCAATGATCCCATTTGTTCAAAACTCTTAAAGAAATACCCAAATCATTTTCCTTTTCCCAAACCATACATTAAAACATTATAAAAAACTCGTTTGAATGTAATTCAAAACCAAATAAGGGGATTCCATAAAACTAATAAAGAGGAAAACACTATCATAATAAAAACCAAAAAATTTAAAATTTAAATCATAAAATAACAAACATGTAAAAACATTAATCACATAAACACTTAGAAACTAACATGAACAATATGAAATAAATGTTGTAAAAAACACCATACATATATTGGGGGAAAACCTGAGGGACTAATGGGATATGTATAAGAAACACAAGGATGTTCCAACTATCATGAGTTTAATGTTCACACATCCATCAACTGAATCACACTATACCCATTATTAATAGTGACCCTCCCACTTTCCAGGAATACATATAACTAGGGATGAAAAGATAGTTCATAATCTCAAATAGCCTAGAAACGTCCTATGACTTCTCACATAGTTACCTAGGGTTCCTCATGGAATAACTAAAGTAGGTGGACCACTATCAAAATAAATTCAATCACATGACATTAACAGATCGCAAAGGATAACATCATAATAACATTATTTCCACCTTATAGTCTTTCCTTAGAAAGTTCCCTAATCCAGAAGAACACTATGATTTAGAATTAAAACAACCATCATATGGATATATATAAACATCACCAACAAAGAAAATGTGATGAATAAGAGAATAATAAAACAATAAACTAATCATCATTTCTCAATGTAAAAACCAAGACTTTCCCATATTTATTATAGTTTCTAAATTTTGAAATCCCTTTGAATAAAATTTGGAATCCAAACACAATTCCAAGTGAAATCACAATCAAGACCAAATCACTAAAAGGGTTCATTGTAGCATTTCACAATGAAACACCACTCTTTTGACACATGTAAACCCTTGAATATAAGTCACACCCATTTTCTAAAGAACAAACCGATAGAAAAAATATTTAAAAATAACCATATTTCTTTATAAATTCCAATAACACACTAACAACTACTTGGAATATAAAAAACGTCTATTAAAATTTTAAAAAATATTTTTAATGCCATTATAAAAAAATGGTTTTTATACAAGAGAAATTAAAAAATTCATGAAAAATATTAAAAGTTTCATTAAAAAATATAAAGGGTCACATGGGCATTTGAAAAAGCTTTTGGCATGCATCCTACTTCCCTGAAAATATTTTACCCTCAAATAATCCAACTTTACAATACAAAAAAAATTATAATTTCTCAAATATCATTTAAAACAAATCATGAAATTTATAACATGTAATTTAATGGGTTCATTAGAGACACCTTCCTCAAATAGCTGGAAAGAAAGATGAAACAATATAAAATGACATGAATTTAGTATCATATGTCGAAAAACACAAGAGGGTGGACTTTAAAACCCATTCTACACCCTAATAATGAAAAATAAAAAACATATGGCCAACACTTTTATAACAACCCTACTTTTTATTACACACTTAAAAATAATTAATTACCTGAAATTTCACTTAATACAATATAGAAGATCGAGAGGTCTAGTGTATTTAGGGATTTGGATTATTAAAAAAAATTAAAACATGAAATAAAACATCTTTATTGAAGGCTTTCTTTACATGACCACAACATTCCTTCATACATAACATTGCATGGGATAACCTAAGGACATACATAAGAAAGGGGTGACCTATAATGCCCAGTAAGGGAATAAACAAGGAATAACATGAGGAATATAATACATGTTATAAAATAGGCATATTAATGGATCACAAGATAAACATGAACATAAATGCATAATAAAGAATGATAATCATAACATGGAGATGTGGAAATAACATTTAACATGATATTAGCATGAGTCAAGGCTCATTGAACATAGAGCATAAGTAAACCCTCATTTCACATGAACAAAAAGTAAACCTATGTTTCAATTAAATTATCATGAGTCAACAATCATTGGACATGATGTATCATGATACTATACTTTACCCAATGCATTGGAGCGCTATTAGGGCGCACCCTTCATAATCAATTCATTTTATGGATAAGTGTGCCACATAGATCATACAACATAGATTAATTAACATAATAATTAATTCCATTAATAAGAGAAGTGGAATAAAAAATTTAATTTCCCAATCAACAAGTACGTGTGGATAAAGGTGAATACCCTTGATAGAGGAGTGGGTATGGTATTCAATACACAATTATTTTGGCATGGAAATTTTGGTGTAATTTCGACAGCATAACGACATCAAATTGAAATTCATAAAATGTGTTGATTAGAGTGAAAGGGGTATCTCATAATTTATAAATTAAATCGATAGTAAGGGTATAATAGGATATAACATACCAACATATGGAATGTAATTCAGATGCATAATATAAAATAATTTCTTGAATGTAAATGATGAGAGATAAATTCATTATGAAATTTATGTACGGTAATGGGTGTACATGGTAGACATTAATGCGAGAGAAAGGTATATATAACCATTAAAACATAAATAGGGAGTTATGGGGGAGGTTTGAAATTATACCCCAACATTTTTAATTTAAAATAAATAGTCTAAACAACATAATGAAATTTGGACAAAAATAAGAAATGAAGAAGTCCCTTACTTTGAAGCTTGCTTCAAAAGGATTGGGAGAGGCTTGAGAAAGACTTATTGGGAGCTTGAGACACATTTAGAGGATTTTAGATAGATGATTGCAGAGGTTTGACGAACTCCAAAGGGTTTGAGTGAATAGGAAGTGGTATCTTGGGTGGGTTTATATATGAAAGAAGATTGAATTCTTTATTATTTAGGTTTGGGAAACCACACGTTAAACTAATCAAAACCACAAACCAACCCATGGTAATTTCCCAGGATTTTTTCCAAAGAGTATTGGAAAAAAATAATATATAATTCCAATGGCTGAACATATTAAAATAATAGGATTTCTTATGTGGAGATGAGTCACACTTTCAAGGTAATCAATTTAAAAAGATAAAATGTTTTATAAGTCTTGGACGGTCCACTAAAGCTTTGTAAAATAAATAAAACAAACCTAAAATCGAATTATTTTTATGTTAAAACATATATTGTCTGAACATACCGTTTATATACTTTTATTACATCACTATTGAGTCATTATGAGGTCATAAAACACCTTATATAATTAAACAGTATTCATTTTTTACCCAAAACTTTGACTGTCTCGGAAAATTATAAAAAAATCACTGTTATAAAATTTAAATGTTCTGATTTGAAAAATAATGTTCATTTTATATAAATAATTTTCTATATAAGTTAATTTTTAGTTTTAAAATAAAAAATGACATTTATTGAAAATTCATGGGTTTTAACAAAAAACAGCTTTCAAACCTTAATAAATATTACAATTGTATTCATAAAAATTATACGATCATTTATATTATATAAAAATTAATTTCATAATAATATTTAATTAAAATATTATTTAATTCAAAAATCAATTAGTTCATCAAAAGAGATTTTTTAATTAACTAAAAATGTTATTTTTTGCTTTAAAAAGTATTTACAAAGTAACAATAATAAAATGAATGTATATTCACAATACAAAAATAATGTACATAATCATAGAGCTATGGGTCTTGTTACATAACCCCTTATAAACTCGCATAAGACCTTAGGGTAAGGTGCGCGATGATGACAGACTCTTGGGGTGGCTCGGATAACATCTCTTGAGTGGTAATCTCTATCAACTTCCACTTCTCTGATAGACAGTTCCGCTCAAGATTAACGTATTCAAGGTCGGCTTGGGCTTGGTCAAGAGATAATTCTAATGACACCACCTTTATTCCAAGCACTGAAAAATGGGATTTGTATGGGGTAAGCCTACTGGATGAGGTCATCACTTCGATTGTCTGGGTATATTAGATTTGTTAAAGCCCTAAATTTATACTAATCTTGTGATCATTGTTCAATGGGAATATTAGCAATAATCAGAATTCTTAACAGTATTTCAAAATCCAAAAACATTAAAACAAATAAGGGAATATTTTATATAACAATTTTACATAACAAGAAATTTTATTATATTAGGAGGGATTTTCATTAATAAAAGTTTGGGTTGTTACAGTCTTCCTACCTTATGAAATTCCACCCTCAAAATTTTCTTTTTCCCACACTAAAAGAGATGCAGGTAACTCTGCTGCATCACATCCTATGATTAATATATCACCTCTTCAAACATGTTATTTCACCATAACACCTTGACCAGGTTCATTTTATTATTTTTTATAACTTTTTCTATATGATCTATGATCTTCACTGGTTGCTCCTCGTAAGAAAGATCACCCTCTTACTGTACTACCTCTAAGGAGAGTACATTTGAAGGGTGTGGTATATACTTCCTTAATAAGGATACATGAAATACATCATGTACATTGTCCATGGTAGGTGGAAGTGCTACTTGATAGGCCACAACCCTGAAATGATCATGAATCTCAAAGGGGATGATGTACCTAGGACTTAACATTACTTTCTTTCCAAACCTAATGAACTTATTCCACAAATATATGCGTAGAAATACCATGTATTCAACTTTGAACTCAAGATCTCGTTGATGGTTATCTGTATAAATATTCTGTCTACTTTGGGATACATTGATATGTTTCTAAATGGTTTTCACCTTCTCCACCATTTCTCTGACCATTTCAGGTCCTAGCATCTTATGTTCATTGACTTCATCCCAACACACCAGTGTTCTGCACCATTTCCCAAAAAGGGCTTTATATGGTGTCATTCAGATTCTTGTGTGGAAACTGTAATTGTAGGAGAATATAACTAGTGTAAGATTTTTGTCCCATCCTCCTTTGAAGTCCATAGAACATGATCTTAACATATCTTATAGTGTCTGAATAGTTTTCCCAGATTGGCCATCCATTTGAGGAGGATTGGCCGTACTGAAGTTCAGTTTCGGGCTTAGAACATGTTAGAGACTATTCTAGAACATCGAGGTGAATCTCGTATCACAATCAGATACAATAGAAAGTTATACTTAATATAGCCTTACCACTTCATTGATGTAAATCCATGCAAGTTTATCCAATGAGAAGTCCTCTCAAATCACAATAAAGTGAGCTACCTTCATCAGATGATCCACAACGGCCCATATAGAATTGTTTCCTCTGGATGTCCTTGAAAGTCTACTAAAAAATTACATGGTAATGTTTTTCCACATCCATTTTGGTTTGGATAGTGGTTGCATCATCCCCTTAGGCTTTTGCCTCTCATCCTTCACTTGTTGACATACTAAAAACTTTGATGTATATTCAGAAATCCCTCTTTTCATATTGTCCCACAAAAAGTTTTCATAGAGATATATATACATCTTTGTGCTCCACATGTGAATAGAGAAGGCTGAGCTATGTACGTCATTTACAAGATCCTTCTTTATCTCTGGATCGGATGGTACACATAATCGTGACCCAAATCTCACAATTACATCCTTGTCAACCACAGACTCTAAGGATTTACCCTTTCTGATAGCTTCCACCCTTTTCATAATTTCCATATCCCTTCTTTGGGCATCCTTTATTTTCTCCATGAGTGATGTTTGAGCATTAATTTGAGAAAATATTTATGATGTTCCTCCCTTAATGAATCTCATGTCCATACTCTTCAAATCTATGAAAATTGAATCCTTTCAAATTCTCATCATTGATAATGATGTAGGTTTTTTTCTACTTAGAGTATCGTTCACATTGTTCACTTTCCCAGGGTGGTAATGGATTGAGAAATCATAGTATTTGATCAGATCTAACCATCTTCATTGCCACATATTCAACTCTTCTTGTGTGAATATATACTTGATTATTTTTTTGATTCGTATATATTTCACACTTCTCCCCAAAGAGGTAATGCCGCCAAATTTTCAAATCGAATATTAGTGCAGACTACTCCACATCATGTGGTGGATATGTTTTTCTCATGAAATTTTAGTTTCCTTTAATAATAGGCAATTAATTTTTCATTTTTCATAAACACGTATCCCATGGCCTTCTTTGAAGCATCAATAAATACCACATAAAGTTCCCCACTTATGGGTAATGTGCGAAAGAGCTATGTGATAAGCCTCCTTTTCAACTCCTTGATGCTCTCTTCACATTCATCACTCCAAGAAAACTTTACTCTCTTCTGAGTTATCTTGGTATGAGGGTTTGAAAATTTTGAGAAATATCACACAAATCGGCAATAATATCTAGATAACCCCAAAAGCTACAGATATATGTTATCAATTTTGGCCTCTTCCATCCCTCAATTACTGTTGTCTTGGAGGGATCCATGTATATCCCATTGTTTGGGATTATATAGCCCAAGAATGACACTTCCTTCAACCATAACTCACACTTGTTGTACTTTTCATAGATCTTATCCTTTCTCAAGGTCTCTAGTATAATTAATGTATGCTCCTCATGATCCTCCTTGGTTTTAGAGTATATTATAATATCATCAAAAAAGGCTACCATAAGTTTTTTTAGGCAATCTCTAAAGACTCTATTCATTAATTCCATGAAATTTGTCGTAGCATTAGTGAGTCCGAAAGGCATTACTATGAATTCATAGTTCTCATATCTTGTACAAAAATAAATCTTGGGTATATCCTCATTCACCCTTACATGGTAATATCCTAACCGAAAATACACCTTGGAAATGTATTGTTCTCTACATAGTTGATCGAACAATTCATCAATTCGTGGAAGAGGAAACCTGTTATTTATCGTGATTTTTTTGAGCTCACGATAATCAATGCAAAGGTGTATTCACCCATCCTTCATCTTTATGAAGAGGACTAGTGCACCCCGTGGTGAAGCACTTTGGAATATAAACCCTTCATCTAGATTCTCTTATTGTTGTTTTTTTATCTCCTCAATATCTGCAACATCCATTCTATATGGAGTCTTGGATATTGGCAAATCCCTATGTATATAGTCAATTAATAATTCAACACCTCTTCTAGGAGGAAGACCAGACAATTCATTGGGAAACACTTCAGCGAATTCCCTCACAATAGGCATGTATTCAAGGATGGTATCCTCCTTAGACTCAATCATCTAATCCAGACACACTTTCTCATAGGGTAGTAATATTCATGCTTGATATGATGGTTCTAAAGAATATTCATCTTCCTCCTTGCAATTGTATAGAATTCGGGGTCGATTATCCTTATGGAGAGTGATTTCCCTCTCACGGAAATTTATGTTGGATCTATATAAGGAAAGCCAATCAATTCCGATAATTTCATTAAATTCCACCAGAGGGAGTATGATGAGGTCCTCCGAGAAGTTCAATCCACCGATTATGATAAGGGAGGAGTTATATTCATGGGATGCAATGATTTCCCCATTTTTCGTACTCACCAACATATTTACTTCAATGATTTTTTGTGGTGTTGGGATTCTACTACTAAACATTCGGGTTACGAAAGAATGCATAAAACTAGAATCAAAAAGTATGTTGCCTATTAATGAATGTATTACTATCGTACCTTTCACCACTTTGTTGTCGGTGTTCACTTCGGTGATAGTGATGGAAAAAGATCACCCATGCTACCTTGGAGGTTGTCAGTTGCCTCCAAAAACCCTTGTCTTAGGGAACTAATTCGTAAGATGTCATGGTTATTTGTAGTTTAATCAATGAACAATGCATTGAGAGTTTTACAGAGAATTCCTATCCTCTTTCTTAGCCATGAGTTTTTCTTGTCTATAGTAAATAGCTAGGTGTCCTTCTCTTCCAAACCTAAAGATTTTCCTCATCCCCCTCAAGAAATTTTCAGGGTGTTTCTTTCTGCACCTTTGTCAAGTGGGGTGATGGATCTTCTTAGCCCCATTGGATTTATCCATTAGATTTCTAGAATGGAAGTCCAACTTACACTTATTATCCTCATGATACCCCTAAGATTCACCGATATCCATTTCTACCTTGAGGGAAAATCAGATAATTTCTTCATAGCTGTTGAAGCCACGGATTTCCATGGCCTTCCGCAGGCTAGGTTTCAGCCCACCAAAGAAGTGGTCAGCCTTGCATCTATGGGTAATGACAAATATGGAGGTGTATCATGCATGCCTTGTGAATTTTTCCTCATAACCTCTGATGAATTCGTCTTCTTTTTTCTTGAGGGCAAGGAAGTCCCTTTTCATCTTAAGCCGATGGGTTCACAGAAAATATTTATCAAAAAACATCTTCCAAAAATCCTTTCATTAAAACTCCTTGATCACCTCCATATGCATCATATTTTTGATCAATTTCCACCACTGATCAGCTTCACCCTACATATGATAAGCATCTAGAAGAACCATCTTTTTTTCGGAAAATTAAAAGATAGAGAATATCATTTCAATGCAGTTGATCCATTGTTCGGAGATTAAGGGATCAGATGACCCAATAAAAGTAGGAGGCCTTTGTCTCATGAAGCTCTTGATAACGACTTCATATTTCTTAGGGGGAGTTGAATGTTCCTCTTGGCCCATGTTTCTATTCAAATAATGAGTTAACTAAGAGAGTATCATGACAAAGTTTGTGATTACTTCTATCATTGGATTGGGCATTTCATTAGAATAGTCATCACATTGGTCTTCACATCGCTTGTTATCTTGAGTCCTCTTATTACCGTACATTGGATGGAATAAAAGGAAAGTTAGGGGTAACACATTAAGGGTAATTCAAGGAAAAATTTATGAATTATAAATAAGTTTTATTTCCTTAACTTATCAATCTATACGCTTCAATCTATATTATCCTTGGTCTACTTCCCATCATATATTCTTAGGGGATTTTTTTCCCTTAATAATCATTCATACTATACTTGTGAATTTTCTAAATTATATACCCCAGGAGTGTTGTAACCAAGATTCAAGCAAGGCCCATTATCTTGTACCAGGATACTCCAGGTCAAGCCTGAAAATCCTTGTCGGAGTTTTCACTCCAAGGTACATCTATGCCAGAGCCGCCTCTACCTGCTCATATCCAGACAGAGATGTATTTTCTTGATAAACCACTTACTCAATATTCACCAAAATTTATGGACTTTTTTATTATACTTAGTCTTATCTATAAGTATTAACTAGGGTTTTCTCTTCCCCATTCAAAAAATAACTAACCTTATCCTCTAATACCGAAAATAAAAACCCTGCTTTTTATTACACACTTAAACATAATTTATTACATGAAATTTCACATAATACAACATAGAAGATCAATAGGTATAGTGTATTTGGGGATTAATATAATTACATAACAACTTAAAACATGAAATACAACATCTTTATTGAAAACTACCTTTACATGACCACAACATCCTTCGTACTTAACATTGCATTGGATAACCTGAGGACATACATAAGGAAAGGGTGAGATATAAAGCCTAGTAAGGGAATAAACATGGAATAACATGAGGAATAAAATAAATGTTAGAAAATAGTCATATCAGTGAATCACATGAGAAACATGAACATAAAATCATGATAAATCATGATAATCATAACATGGAGAAGTGGAAAAAAATTTAAGGTAGTATTAGCATTTTCCAAGCCTCATCGTATATGGAGCATGAGTAAACCCTCATTGCACATGAATCACGATTAAACCATCATTTAACTTGAATTAGTATGATTCAAAACTAATTTCACATGACGTATCATGATACTATACTTTACTCAATGCATTGGAGCGCTATTAGGGCACACCCTTCATAATGATTTCATTTCATGAATAAGTGTTCCACATAGATCATACAACATGTTTTCATTAACATCATAATTCATTCCACGAATAAGATATTTGTAATACATAAACTTAAATCCTCAATAAACATATACATCTACATAATGGTGAATAACCTAGATTGAGAAGTGGGTATGGTATTCACTACACAATGATTTTTCCATGGAAATGTTTTTGTAATTTCAGTAGCATAACGACACCAAATAGAAATTTGTAAGATGGGTTAATTAGAGTGAAAGGGTTCTATCATAATTTATACATTAAATTGACAGTATGGGGATCATGGTAAATAATATTCCAACATATGGAATGGAATTTAAATGCATAATATAAAATAATTTCTTGAATGTAAATGAGAAGATGGAAATTCCATATGGAATTTCGGTATGGTAACGAGTGTACATGGGAGGAATTAATGAGAGTGAAATGGGTCTCTCACCATCAAAAAATAAATAGGGAATTATGGGGGAGTTGAAAAATCATACCCCAACATTTTTATTTGAAAAGAAAAGTTCATAACAACAAAATGAAATTTGGAAAAAAAAATTATAAAGGAAGAAGTCCCTTACTTGGAAGTGTGCTTCCAAAGGATTGAGAGAGGCTTGAGAGAGGGTTATTGGGATTTTGGGAAACCTAGATAGGATTCTAGAGATAGTAGGGAAGATATTGGAAGAACTACAATGGGTTTGAGTAAAGATTAAGTGGAAGCTTGGTTGGGTTTATATAGGAAATGAGAATAAATTCATTATTATTTTGTTTTGGGACACCACACATTTTACTAATAAAAACTACAAACCAGCCCATGGTTTTTCCAATACTTCCTTAAAAAATGTATTTTTAAAAAATATTATATAATTACAATGGGATAACTTCTTAATTGTTTCTTATGTGTAGGTGAGTCACACTCTCATGGAAATCAATTAAAAAAGCTATAATGTTTTATAAGTTTGGAGGGTCCACTAAAGCTTTTTTTTTATAAATAAAACATACCTAAAATCAAATTTATTTAATGGTAAAACATATATTGTCTGAACAGACAATTTATTTTATTTGACTACATCACTATTGGGTCATTATGATGTCATAAATCACATTATATAATTAAACGGTATTTAATTTTTACCCAAAAATTTGACTGTATCAGAAAATTATGAAAATTTAACTATTGGAAAATTTCTACATCCTGATTCTAAAAATAATATTAATTTTATCTAAATAATTTTCTAAAAATGTGAATTTTCACATTTAAAATAAAAACCGATATTTATCGAAAATTCATGGCATTTGATAAAAACAGCTTTCAAACCATAATAGAAATTACCATTATATACCTAAAAATAAAACAATCAATTATATTATATAAAAATTAATTTAGTAATAATATTTAATTAAAATATTATTTAATTCATAAATCCATTATTTCATCAAAATATATTTCTTAATTAACTAAAAATGCTATTTTTTCATTAAAAAGTATTTACAAAGTAACAATAAAAAACAAATGTACATTCTCTACAAAAAAATAATGTACATAATCACAGTGATAGGGTACTGTTATATAACCCCTTATAACACCCTCACAAGACCTTATGGTAAGGTGTGTGGTGATGACAGACTCTTTGGGTGGCTCAGATAACATTGATCGAGTGGTAATCTCTTTCAACTTCTACTTCTACTATAGGCAGTTCTGCTCAAGATTAACATATTCAAGCTCAAATTGAACTTGGTCAAGATCAAAGCCCAATGACGCCACCTACATTCCATGCTATGACAATTAGGCTTCGTATGGGGAAATTCTACTGGATGAGGCCATCGTTTACTTTGTCTAAGTATATTGGATTTGATAAAGCCATAAATTTATACTAATCATGTGATCACTATTCAACAACTATATTATCAATGGTCACAATTCATAATGGTATTTAAAAATACAAAATAGAAAACCAAATAAGTTTATATTTTATATTACCATTTTACATAATAAGACATTTAATTAGATCAAGATATATTTTCATTAATAAAAGTTTGGGTTGTTACACCTTTGACATAGGGTTCATCCAAGCTACGAGGGTTATGGTGAGAGGGTAATGTCATAGTAAATGGAAGGAGAATGGAATTTGAGGCCTTACCTAAAGTGATCGAATAAAAAATCCCCATGCCATTCTGCAGAACCATGTTATAGAATGAGCTACAAGGGGGATCTATCATGTGTATCCAAGGAGGGAGAATAGGGCTGGTGTGTCATGAGAGGAAGAGGGTGAGGAAGAGGATGTTTTAGTTTATAGTTAGGTTATAAAATAAATATATGAAAACATAATTTAGAGAAAATCCTAGGAAACCCACATGGTTAGACCACATGTTTACCTAACCATGTGCCAGCCTCTACCTTTCCAAAAACAACATGTACATTTTTTCATGGGTTTCCCTTGATTATACAATCTATACTCTAAACATTACAATTGGAACTATAAAAACACATAGGTGATAATCATGTCTGCTACACGGTTTACCAAACTTTGGTCAATCCATGCACCTTATGCCCGAATCACTGTGGAACTTTATAGTTCCTCCTTATAATAATATGGTTTCCTCATAAACATGCTCCATAACCATGCACAGTAAGAAAACCTAAAAAATTACAATTTTCATGAGGAAAATCAATGGAAATTAAAAACATACTCTAAAAATATAATATAATATTAAATAAACTACATGAATACATGGGGTTTTCACACTACTCAATCTATTTCCAAAGTACATACCAACAAACCCAAGGTTCCTTAAACACTATATACACCATTAAACATGGTATATACTTCTTCAAACTAATTATGTTATGGAAATACCTTACTAAACTACCAATGTGTACCTATACACTAAGAACCCTACTAGACATGTTGTATACTGGGTAGTAAGAAATATTTTTTAGGAATTACTACTCTAAATACAATTTTGTAAAAATAAGTACTCCATTATAAGTGTTTTTATGTAAAACATGATAGTAAATATTTTTTCATCATATGTAGTTTCTATAAGTGGTGGTTAGAGTTTCATATCTTCGTGGAGATGATATTCTATGTGGGTGTATGGTTAGATCATCCATGAGGTTGGTAACCCTCTTAGATAATATCAGTATTCATGGTATGGGTCCTCTATGTTTATGGTGGAGTATGTAACCCTATTACAGGTACATGGTATGGTTCTTCCACTTGGGGAATTAATAACTCTCTCAAGAAATGAACACTTCACATGTTGGGGAATGGGTCCTCTATATAGTCAGTTACCCCCTTGACTGAAGTGTTTTCCAATGGGGTATGGGTCCCCATAATTACTGGTATTAAGGTATATTCTAAAGTTGAAAATTTGATATAGTTATGTAGAAAAAGGATCTACAATGATCTGGGTACAGGAGATTAATTTTCTATGTCAATCATATATATATATATATAATTTATGACATGCAACATAATAAACATAAACATAGTTCAGTTCCATCCCTTTGTTCTTGGGGTAATGGGAGGAATAAAAGACACTTTATTGTTTTGTTGACATGGATTATATGATTTTATTGAATTCATTCAACACTAAAGGAATTAGGATAATAATTTTAGTGATTTGAGGATCATCCCTATTTCCCAAGTCATAAATGACATATGTAATGTAGTTGGGATATATAATTCAAGTGCATTGAGTCTTTTCAAGCCTATATGGCCTTATATACTTATATGATATAATCATTCAATGAGATGAGATATAAAAATTAGGGAATTCATTATGTTCCTTTGTTTTTATAATGTATGGAATATATGGATTATTCTTATTCAGTTATATTATTTTACTGAGGGTTTTGACCAAAAAAAATTATTTCATCTTTTAGTTTTTGTATCT
Organism: Viscum album; assembly: GCA_963277665.1. Lineage (NCBI taxonomy): Eukaryota > Viridiplantae > Streptophyta > Magnoliopsida > Santalales > Viscaceae > Viscum > Viscum album. Next base: position 1,735,987,434 of record OY728157.1, on the reverse strand, counting down.
AGGTCTCCCACTATGTATGTTTATACTCACCTCTGTATGGGAATTGTGCCCACATGTGTTGTGTTTTTCAATATAATTCACAGTATAGGTTAGGATTTTTGATCATGGATAATAAGTAGTTTATGTGGAGTTGATACTAGAAAATGCTTTTTGACACTTCTTGGATTTGGATATTCTGATAAACCCACTTTACGTATCCTTGGTGCACAATGAAACTTGTTTGTTCTTCTCAGGTGTCATTTCTATGAGGATTTGGTGAACTATTTTTACACATCTACTAAAAACTGTAGTGTTTCATGTGTTTTTTTATATATTGGGGTTTTCGATAAATCATGATACTGTATATTTTTTCATACATGTATAATAATACAATTTAATTATTAATTTATTCTGATATCAGTTTCTGGTTATGTTATATATATTGTTATTCATTTCTATTGTTCTTTGTTATCGGATAATTCCTTTCATGTGTGTGTTATTTTATATCCCCTAGCCTAATAGAGATGGGTTTGGGGTGGAACACTTGGCACATCTTCAGAATATGAGGTCACATAATGGAGATGGAAAAGTCAATATATAAGTGATTTATAAATATTGAAATAATAATTAGAACTTAAAAAATAATACATAATGTGGTGGAAAAAAATACTCAACAATTCAAACAAAAACAACAAAAATGGGTATATTTGAAGATTTAAATCCATAACTATAAACCAAAAATCATGAAATATTTGAAATAGTTCTGAGCCAAATAATCAAGCATCTACTCTTCACACTCTCAACCTAAGGGAATGGATATCCAATAAGATATATACTTTCAAATGAGTGAAAACCAAACCTGTCCTTTTATATGGGTGGATACCAATCTAGTACTTTATTATGTGTAATCCTAACCTATATTGTGAATTTAATAATTTCCAACCACAACATATGTAATGATATTTTAGTCGGTTAAAGGAATAATGAGGACACCTTTTAATGACGTCATAACTGGTGTGCTAGTTGGGTAACATGTCAAAAAAGAAAATTAAAACACAATAAAATACATTATAATGAAAAAAATAAAATAGCCAAACTAATTAAATTTTAATGATATGGTGTTTTTACAGAAATAGTGATCCTCATCCCATGATGAAATAGTTGAATTATTCTACTTTGGAAAAAACTAGAAAGGTTGTGTGTAAACAATTTAGCTCATGAACTTTGTAACACTTTAGTGTAATTAATCATTAATGATGATTTTATTTTCTTACTTCTTGAATTATTTCACCTTTATATATAAAATCCTCCAAAATATATTTACTTTGGGATTATCGCTATGATATTACTTATTAACTGTCAATTCTAACTTCACATAGATGTTTCCTTAAATCTCTAAACATTAAGCCAATCAATGGTCAGAATAATAAAAACATATTTTAGAATCAGAATTTAAACACATTGAATATTATTTATGATCACATGTTACAAGAAAAGGTTTTTTGTTGTAATTTTTTCAATGTGAAGATTTATTATAGATACTATAAAGTTGGAAGTACTTTTATGTTACATGAAGTGCCTTGATGTGTATATAAGATGACTATATACTAGTTTTTAGAATTCTAGAACACACGGAGGTCACCTCATGAAACATTATGTCATGTCATGAATGATATAGGAGTCTAGAAAATGGATAAGGTTATAATTTGGAGTACTTAGTAAGGGTGATACATTACACGATGCCAGACACCAAACCATGAAAGGTGTTCTAGTAGAGTTTTACTCCTCTGTTGATTGAACTATCACACTATGAAGATAATGACGCTCTATGAAGATTGTTGGAGTATTTTTAGTGAACCTTGAAATGATGTGGCTACACTGATACATGGGAGGTGTCACCATAATGGAATATGGGTGTATTTGAGAATTTATGGATTTCAATCTCTCACACTATGAGATAGTAAGATACACTGTAACACATTCTATTTTAGGTACATTATAATTTTATTATGTATTTTTCATTTATGTGATACTTTGGTTTACGGTATGGAACTTCAATATGTTTTTTTATTGTTTTGGAAGGGGTTTTAAGGGAATAAAGTTTAATAATCGCTAGTGTAAACTAAGCACTATATTTAGGAAATCATGCAGGAATATGTTGGGAGTCACTATGAAGGTGCGATGATGGAACATTGTTTATTGAAATCATGTGTATTGTCATGGTAAACCTTGTGTGATCATGGGATTTGGATTGTAGCAGTGCAAGACAAAGCCAAGCATTTTAAACTATGCGACACAACCATATAGATCCCTAGGTAATGTCTAGTAGTATTCACATGATTGGGATACATTTTTATAAATTATGTAACATAATTTTGTACTTCATTGGTTTTAAGAGAGTATCATGTGCACAATTATTGTATCATTTGTTGAAAAGTGTGGAATAAATATGCGACATGATTAAAATATTGGAAAATTAGAGTTAAAATGGATTAAATTCATGGTTTCATACTTCTCCAGTTATGTATCCTGATGCAGTGATCTCAGGACTAAGAGGTATAAATGGTAGCTTGGTTGGTTTGTTTCTTGGGTTTATTCCACTTTGGCATCTAGAGTTCTGTTTTCCTTATTTTGATGGTGTTGTACATCCTTTATTTATTTCGGTATGCTTATATTATATTACGGTTTTGAGTTGTTCTTTATTACATTATATGCATTATATGACATTATTTATCCTTGTTCTATCATCTTCTTGGTGTTCTAGTCTTATATAAAATCATCCCCTCGGGAACTTGTATTCCCTTAGCACTTGTTTCTAGCATTTGGTGTCCTAGGGATGTACCCAACAGTCACTATCGCCTCTAAATGTTCCTTAGAAATTGTTTGAGGGGAGGGATGTTACAAATTTTATCAATATTTTTCAGTCCATAATTTTTGTATGACATCAAGGAGATAGTAATTTTATAACATGAAATGCATAGAATAAAAAAATAGATTTGAACCTTTTCAAGTTACCATAGAGGTTCAGGTATAAAAATTGTTCCATGAAACATCCAAAATTATTATCGTATCATCATCATGGGGTTTTTTAATGATCATAACAAATCATGCATTTGTGATGAGACATCCCACTAAGACTACATTATTCATATTATGATAAATGACTTTTGGAAACTGTTGTTGATTCTTGTTTCTTTTGTCGAATTGAAAATATAAATCATTCTTTTTAGATATTATTATATGTTATATATATATATTATGTTTAACTATTTAGATAATGGAACCTGCTCGATGAAAGGGGAACATACTGGTGGAAGCATCAGATAATGTACTTTAGCCTAAGCCACAATTAAACTAGACACTCATCCAGAGTATAGTCTTAGTATTTCAGCCTAGGGATAAGGTAAATCAGAATCTAAATCCACAATATAAAAATTCTTCCATGGATTTTTTGAAATGTAATTCACCAATTATTTAGAGAGATTCATGTCCAAAATACGTCGAGGCATGGATATAGAAAATAAATCATATTTTTAAATTCTTAGTCACCCCTAATAACAATAAAGTTAAGATAATGGTTTATATACAAGAATATCTTGCTAATTAGTGATGGGATTTTATTTTTTAGACTGAATCAGATTTATACTTGTCATGGATTGGATTTTTTGAGTTTTTATAAAATATAAATTTATCCCTATGACTTTGAGATTATATGGATGATATATTTCATTACTCTGAAATAGGAAAATATATCTATGATGAAGTATGTAGATCAATTAATATGGTTGATTCATTTTCCTCCTAATTTTGTTTCCAGTGAGAACATAATGGTGTGGATATTTGAGGTGTGGCTATTACTTGATATACACTCCGATTTGGATTTATTCTGTATTGAAAACTACAAAATTATGGTGAGCATGATAATGGTAAAATAAAAACATATCTTGGGAAATTATGTTGGGGAAAACATTTACCTACTTGGGTAAAAGTGGGAACTCCAACATGGGGAATTAATACAAGAGGTATAATTTTTATCATGAAATAAAAGCACTAGGAAACCAATGATTTTGTTTAGTATCCTATCTACATCATGTCATTAATCATTTAGGATGTTCCCAATGTGGATCTAATAAGTATATCAATCAATAATATACAGTTCCTATATATGATTTTCCCAATTCTGGAATTATGGTGTATCAAAAATGTTATTGTATTATGACTGTTAGGATAACTGGTGGAAATGGATCAAACATATCATAGTATTCTTATGTTTATAGGAGTCATTCGAAATGAAATGCTTACTACAACCTGAACTGAGAAACCCATGATGATTCTCATGTCACATTGACACCAAAACATTCATCACAATAGTAATAAAGCAATAAAGAAATTTTAGGCACGCATGGAAAGAAGTTTTGTGGTGACAAGAGGTTGATCATGGAGGATTAATCTAGTTCTTCGACCCTCTGAGGTTCTATTCTCCTAAAATCTTCTTTCATGAAATCTTTGAATGATTATAGAAAATCCCACTCTTTTAATGATTCTTTTATTGTGGATCATATAGGATTTCATTATGCAATGATGCCTGAGATATTGAAACTTCAAATACCTTTTGTAGAATGAGATTTTCAATCCTTTATGTATGTGTAATATTCTATAGCTATTGATGAGGATGATTTTTTTGGAATTCCTCTATTATTGAGATGGGAATCTATGAACAGATTTTGGTAATGGATTGGTTGACATCATTTAGTGTCAACATATACTATTATGCCTTAAAAGTTAATATAATATATTCATATGGTGTTTAGAATCTCTATAAAGGGGATTGTTAAGAGAATGAACATAGAGTAAGGCCTTTGGAACCAATGGTCAATACAACCTCTTACAAGTTGTTAGAAGTTACTTTGTATATTGTTGACACAAAAAAATCTATTTCCCAACCATCTTGGATAAATTTACTGATGTATTATCCAAAAAATTATATGGGTTTCCCCATAAAAGAGAAGTGGGATTTAATATTGATCTTATACTAGAGTTTATCCCAATTTCAATTTATTCCAATAGGATGGAAGTAATGGAATAAAGGGAATTGATGTTTCAACATGAAAATTTGGAATGAAAGGGGTACATTCAAAATAGTATATCTCCATGGGAAGCACTAGTTATTTTGTGAACAAATTAAATATAAATCTTTAATGTTGTTTGGATTATTGTGAGATCAACCAGGTTATGATAAATAACCAATATCATATTCCATAAATTGATAATTTTTTTATTAATTGATATGATCTAAATGGTTCTTTAAGATTAATTTATAATTAGGTTATCAAAAACTTCATTTTTTGGAAGGATATTATTCCGAAGATTGGTTTCGGGATTAATTATGGTCATTATGAATATGTGGTTATTCCCTTTGGTCTTATGAATTCACAAAAAATGTTTATGTAATTGATGAGTTAGTTCATTCGTAGTTATGTTTATTCTTTTTGGGTTGTACTAATCAATGATCTTATGGTGTATTCTAGGAAAACTTTTGATCATAAAAACACATGGGCATTGTGTTGGGTTTATTGTGGGTACATTTACATTATGTTCATATTTAAAAGTATTATTTATGCATACAAGAGTTACATTTCCTTGGACACGTCATTTCTAAAATTGGAGCCTCGATAGATACTGAAAAGGTCAAAGCGTTTATTTTAGGGAAACCATCAAAGAAATACATTGAGATACATAGTTTCCTCAGTTTAGTATGGTACTTCTAATTATTTTTTCATGTATTTTCATGAAATTCGTCTCCAATGAAGGCTTTGACAAGGAAATCTTTTCCTTTCCAGTGGAGTGATGACTGCTAAAAATATTTTCAAGATATTAATGCTTGGATTACATCCGCATTTATCCTTATGTTCCCAGAGTTAGGATTAGGATATGTGGTCTTTTAGGATGCATCAACATATGGGTTAGGGTTTTTCTCATTTTGGAAGATTATGTTTTAGTTTATAGGTCATTAAGTTCATGGGTAAATGATAAGATTCACCCGAAACATGAATTAGAGTTAGTTGTAGTAGTGCATTCCTTGGAAACGTGGCATTATTACCTTTTAAGTGAGACATTCTTTGTTTTCACTAATCTAAAAATCATGAAACACATATTCTCAAATATATATGTGAATATATATAAATATAGATAAGTGTAATACCTTCAGATGTATTGTTTTTACATAATGTACACACTAGTTAAATGAAATTACATGGCAGATGCATTGAGTAGGAATTCATATAACCACATTACAAAAGACACTTCAGATTAGTGGTAACTGATGATAGTATTAGTTGATATGCATTATAATTGTGATGGGAAAGCTGATATTGTGGTTTTATTTATACATTATTTTTTCATTCTTTCATTGGGAAGGATAAAGATGCTCATACCTCTGATAAAAATGCCTAACCAAGTAGTCTAAACTCAATGTTGGGGAGACCATTGCTGGATAGATTCTAGATGATATCTTTTTGTTATGTTTTATAGATCATATTATGGTTCCAATAGAATATTAGAATCATATTATTTATACCTACCACCACTCAAGATGGGTTGTTTACACAGATATTCAGAAGATGTATAGGGTGATGAGATCATGATTTTCATGGGCAGGCATGAAAAGGTGTATCATAGTGTATGTCTCGAGGTTCTTCACTTTTTAGTAGGTTATGGAAGATTTCTAATGGCCAGTTGGAATGTTGAAATATTTACCTATTACCATTTGTAAATGGGAGAAGATAACTACATATTTTGTTACATTTCTACCAAGAATGGTTTAGAAACATGACTCTGTATGGGTTATTATGGATCAGATCATGAAGTTGGCTCACTTAATCACCATTCACGAATCCAATATCATGGAATACTTATCAAAAATCAATATTTGGTGATTTTTAAATAGGCATAGTTTACAAATTTCAATTTTATATGGATGTGTCCAAAGGTTAACATATAGGTTTGTGTTAAACCTTATAGAAATACCTCAAAACCTAATTGACTATGATCATATCTTATCATCCTAAAATATATGGCTTGTTAGAATAGATAATTCAATCATTGGAAGACATACATAGAGAAGTAATTCTGGATTTTGGAGTATCATGAACATATCATATACCATTTGTGTATTTTTCATATAATAACAATTACCAGGCCTTGATATAGATATAGATCCTTTCAAATATTTTTTATCTCCATACTCATTATTATCTACATTGTTGTGTGAAACTGGGTGAGACTTCACTTATCAGACATAGACTTGTGCATGGCACAATGGGAATGATTCAGATGATTAGAAATATGATATTGATGGGAGAAAACCATCAAAAATCATATGTTGATCATTATCCTGGATTTTTATTTTTTTATATGGGTGATCATGTTTTCTTGATAAACTCTCTTAAGCTAGGGTGGTGGTGTTTTGGTAATCAAGGTAATATGTACCCTTGGTAAATTGGACCATTGGAGATACTTGAATGAATTGGTTATGTGGTAATTGATGCTGAAATACATGTGTCATGGGATAGCTTGAGGAAGGAATGGATGATTTGAAGTAAATTCAGGCCAAAATGACTTAAAAATCCACTTAAGGTCCTATTTATTCATTGTCCAAATCATTATAAATAGATTTAGTTCAAAAAATTCAGCAACCCTATCAAGATTTAGGGAGTAACATTTTTGCAATGTGTCTCTAGTTCATAGAATTCACTAGCCTCATGGAGTTTGAGGGGATAACCTACATGCAATGTAACACCAGTTCAGGGAAGTCACCGACCTCATGGAGATTGAGGTGGTATCCTCCATGAAACATTACTCTAGTTCACTGAAGTCATCATCCTCATGGAACTTGAGGTGGTAACCTCCAAATTACATTACTCTAGTTTACATAACCCCATCACTTCATGAATCTCATAATCTTATCCAAAGCCACCATATTTCACGAAATAAATGCCCATTCCTCTACATGGTCTATAGATACCTCCCCATGTCCAAATTTTAAGGATACATGACCTTTCAACTCCCAATAACAGCTATGAATTTTCAAAACCTAGGAACATTTCTAGTAAGATTGGAGATGGATTTACAATGGTATACATCATTTATAGAACTACCTCCCATTGGTTTTTAAGAACCTCAACCCATGGTGGAGAAACCTATCACAAAGTGTCATTTCCTTCATGTAAAAAGAAATAAATTTTTTGTATTGGGGTTTTGTGATATAATTATCCTTCCTGAAACCAAACTCGTGGGAACCAAGACTTTACTCCAAGGTACGGTCACTCTATTTCACAATACATGAAACTTCATGAGACCCATGGTCTTTAAAAATATTATAACATTCTAAAATCCCCAACATTCATGAAACTTATCCTTCATCCTCCTCCATGGTTCCTCCTATCATCTATTACCCTTTCAAAAATATTTTCGTGCACGAGGCCCTCGTTCCCATCGCAAATCAGTTAAAACACACCCCAAATCTCTATGCGATCGATACCACCAACCCTTGTGTCCTACAACATTGCTTCAAGTGAATCTTGGTCCATTACGATACCTTTTAATCCTAACAATAAGTAAAATAATGACTCTTGATCCTAATCATAGGCACCCTAATGTTGGGACTCCTAACTACCAATCCTCCATGAATGTGTCTATCCCATGACTCACCCTGAGGTGCATGAGCTGTAGAGACGATATGCTAAAAGGTGGAATCATCATGGGAAACTTACAAAAATTCTTAATAGAGAGTCCATATTATAGATCTTCCTATCCAAAATTGAAGTGGGTCCCCAATGTATAATCCCCACTACATCTAAGATGCATGATGTAAAACTACCATGATCCACAACCTAGTTGTATGTTGTTAAAATATACAAAAACATCATCAGCACATGACATTAACCTATATCATAAACCAAAATGATTTAATTGGGATTCACTATGTGTAATCATCATAGGATGAAACACCCATGGAAATAATCTATGGTCCAAATCCCATTACTCACATGGACTCCTACTCAGGGAAACATTCACACATAAGCACCACACCCTCCTTTTTTAATTCACATTCTACAATAATAATGTAATTACTACACAATGTTAAACTGCATAGACCAGTAATATCACACAAACATAAAATATGTCATAAAACTACTTGGTTTTTTATCCCTGTGTATTAACATGGTATACAGGATTACTCCATGTGTGTGAATAACGACATACCAACACATCTATAGTTTCTCCTTGAGGTTTAATCTTGATGCCCCAAAAATCCAACATATCCTTCAAATGTCATAATCTTCCCCCCTGGGTACACACATTACCACCCATATTCCCTAGAAATATGCTAAGCATAAAACCCATCTATATCTGAAATAGTTTAAACCTACAAAAAACTTTTTCCCATAATACGTTAAACCTATAACCCATCTATCCCCAAAATATGTAAAATTGGTGACCCATATATCCCCACAGGACATTAAACATGCTACCTGTCTATCATCTCAAGATATTAAACCTATGAATAACCTATCTCCATAAGAAATTAAACCTACGACCCATGTATCCCTACAAAACTATAAACTTGTGACCTATTTTTCTATGTATAAAATTAAAGAAGCAACCCATATTTCCCCAAAAGTTATTAAATTTGTAACCCATCGGTCTGTAGAAGATCTTAAATATACAACCAACCTATCCCTCTATGACATTAAACCTATGACTCAACCAACCCAACAAGTCATTAAACCTATGATTCAACCCCAATTCTCTAAACCATACAATGCAAATGGGATGCATGAGGTAAAAATACTCAGATGACTTACGCACCTAGCTTTAACTACCTATTATCAAACACATGATGCCTTAGTTGCGGGAAAAATATTACTTACACGTGAGATGCCCAAAAAAATGGAAAGACATTACAAGTTCCTAACCCACTGAACAATAATAAATTCTAATAAAATCACAACATTAATATCTAAACTGACCAAAGTTTTATGCCCTGTTGAAATAGAAGTTGTGTAATTAACCAGTGTCCGCCTTGATATGGCACCAGGAGTGAGTTTCATGATCATGACTCAAGCCTATGAGGGAGACATTGACTAGACAATGATCTCCAAGGAGGAATACATGGAAGAAGGAACTAACATCTCATCATCCTCTTTTGATCATGGAGCCAACATCATTAATTAGAGTGATGGAAGATTCCCACATATAGAATGCGGGAATACAATGAAAATGTAGCGCAGTGAATGACCCTTGTAAAACACCAAGATTTCATAGTATGTTATTTCTTCAAAGTAATTCTATAACTTTCACTACACGCAACACCGAGTTCAAGAACACCACAACTTACCAAACTAGTTGTTCAAAAGCGGTTATGAATAGTATTAACTAAATTTTAAACTTTATATAATCATTAAAATGTTAGAATCCATGTTATGGGTTTCTTAGACATAATGTAATAACAAATTCATTTTTTTCAGATAAAATAAGTTTTTTTCAAAAATATTGAAATTATAACGCCTTTTAATGGAGAACCCTTTTTAATCCAATATTTGAAACTTTTATATATTCAATTTGAAAAAATGAACTTTTTATTTAGAATCGGGACATAATAATTTAGTTTCAATAAATTTTTGGGGTTTTTCTTATAACATTCATATTTGGGTGAATAGTGAAAAATACTATATTTTAACTGGAAAAAACTTTTTTAATCAAAATAATTTATAGTGTTAAGTTTTTCATTTGAGTGGTTTTAATGTATAATTAGATTATATTTTTACCATTTAACCCAATTTTGGTTATTTGATGTAATTTCACTTTGAAATTGGTCATAAAAAAGTGTCAATGTTTTGGTAGTTATTATTTCATAAAAATACGAATTTGGTGATGAAAATGGGAATTAATTTTAAATTATTAAATGAAATTTCTATGATTTTAATTTGGTAAAATATAATTCATTTCTGAATTTTTTATATTAAAATTATCTTAGGGTGAATTTTTGGTATGATTCTGAAAGCTTTCTATTTTTGATGAATAGTGAAAAACAATATGTTATTGGTTAAAACCAACATTTCATTTAAATAATTATTTATTTTATTTATATTTATTTTAGGTCAAAATAGATACATAATACCTATATATGTTCAATTTAATTAATTGGAGTAATTTTGTAATAATATGAGATATATAAAATTTTATTGAACTTTTCACCGTCTTTTACCCACCTCCTAGGAGAATTTGAAAATTTTCATAGAACATAATTTTACGGCTTCTGTGATTGGAATTTCAAAAATCCGAGAGACATGGTTGATATAATTAAGAAAAATGTGGTTCAATAAGATGAATATAATTTTTGGTGAATAGTAACTTTTTTACTTTTATTTAACACGGTTAAAAGTAAATAGTGTAATTAAGGGAAAAAATAATATTATTCTTACCCTAACACATGTCCAGTTATATTTAATAAGTGTAATTCAACTAAAAACAACCTTAGGAATAAAATATGAACATTGAGGTCCACTTTTATTACATTAGGACATTTATTATTATTTTATTTAAAGATGAATTAAAAGAGTTAAAATCAAAGTCTAATAACTAATAAATTTTTAATATAGGGTTATACATAAGAAAAATTTGATTATAAAAATTTATTAGAGAGCTAAAAATATTTCCAACATAACGGTACTTTATTTATAATTTTTAGACATTAAATAACTTAATTTATTTATGACACAATGATGATGTAGTAATTACCATATTAATTAATGATTAAAATAATTGATATTATAAATATCCAAGTAATTATAAATCGTATTGGTTGAGTGGTTGTTGACCCATACCCACCTTAGCCTCGAAATAAATCAGTTTGGAGCCATTAGAAACCGAAATTGATTTTATTATAAAATAATATTTCAAACTTTTCCTAAAGTGACCCTCACCTCTCTTATAAAAGGGCACTTCCCCTTCTCTTAATTTCAAATCTCCAAAGACATTTTTCTCAGCCAAACCCTACCCAATTATCCTCTCAACTATCCTCCCTTCATCATAGAGTCCTTCTTTTGGTCATAAAGCCAGCCTAAGGAGCCCTTTTGATCAAATCAAAAGGAATAACTTGAAGAAGAGGTAATGATTTCACAACCTCTTTCAAGTTCTTTTCATTTTCCACTTAATCATTCTTTGTTATTACCATAACAAAATAATAACTCCAGTACCTTATATATATACTATGATGTTATTATAAATATAGAACAACCATATTCATTATTCTATCCATCCGATTAATGATAAGGTCACCATGCGTGCGTACGTACGGCTTACCATCTCCACGTCGTGGTGTAATTTGTTGTTCAACACTATGTTATTTGGATGGATATAATGATGAGTAATATGTATATAAATAATGAAAATAACATGATAATGTCTCTGTAAAATTAATATACCCTCCAATTCCACACCTTTAAAAAAATGATATTGTCACTCGTGTGTATGTACGTATTACTGTCTCCACGACGCGATGAGATTCATTTCCACGGTCACCATTAAATGATGATTATAAAAATTTATATGATTAATTAGAATTTAATATATGAAATAATAATGCTACTAGATATATACATATATATATATATATATGTATATTTATATATGTATTTACATATATCTCAATCACTTACTTCCGTTCAATATGACATTAAAATGGAATCGACGTTTATACGTATGTACGGTCCACCGTCTCCATAAACGGTGTTTCTATTTTATCAATATATCTATTTAAAATATTTATATTATTAATATATATGGTATATAAATCATTTTTCATATTCTATAAGTATGAAAATCGTGATTTATGTGATACGATCAAGAATAACAAGTTAAAACACGTATGATAAAGAAAGCGTTTATTACAAAAAAATGTTACTTTAACAGGGAAATTATTATTAAATGGGGATTATAAAGTCATAAATGAATCATATATGATATAAAAAAGATTTACATGGTTATGGTATAATTTAATAACATACCATGGACATTATACACGAGGATAAACGTACCCTCGGCCAAAGGAAAGTGCAAGGTAAGGGTTAATTCATCAATCTCATTATTATCTGAGATTATTTATGTGTAAGTATTTACTAGGAAATTTTTCTAATCCATGTCCATTTTTCATAAAAAAGATTTCAAAATGTATATTTTAAGGATTTGTTAAAGCTAATCTTTATCAATATTAGAATTTTAAATGTTTTAAAGATTTATCTTTCTAAATCTTTTTAACTAATGTGCATGTTTTCAAAATGGTTTTAAGTATCTATTTATATGGACAAGAATGTTTTGAAATAATAATTATTTTCTAAATTATCAAAGTGGTATGGGGCACTTTAATTCAAAAATCTCTTTTAAATGACTTCCTTTATAAAAGCGTTACATATAAATGATATCACAAAAAAGTATACTTTTTCCCAAAGGTTTTTAATGATTATTTTCAACTATGTCAAAAAACTTTTTGGATATTATTATTGATTGAGGTTGATTTATTATAAATAAAATCATCAATATTTTATTGAATGAGCTATGATATGTTTGATTGTGAATGTTCTATTTTTAAACCATTCCTGGTTAATAGTTAATGTATTGACATTTCATATGCTAGTTTTAATACGAATGTTTAAGTTATGTTTATGCCTTTTCATATGATGAATGTAGTGGACTTAGTATGTGATGGGTGGAGACCGCTATAGCTCCTCGATGAATCGGTAGGTATCATGAGACAATCTAGTGTCTTGGCACAAGGCCTTGACAAAAATTTTATTCGTAGTCTTGTCACATGGCTTTGACGATGTGGTAATGATGTCCGGTGTTAGGAATTACCTCATTACGAAATTAGTTATTACATGTGATTATTCGACTATTAGAATATCCATGTTCATGTTTATATGGTAATGGTTGATTTATTTTTATCCATATTATGTTCATGTTTATGTTTAAAAATGCTTTTGTTTTTATCACACATCTTGCCTTAAATGATTATAGCTTCCGCTAGATTATTTACCCTTACTGGGCATCTGAGCTCACCCCTTTCTAATGTTTTATTTTCCCAGGATTCCAAGAAGTGTATTATGATTGATATGCAGGGTTAAGCTAAAATGAATAATGGAATTATCAAAGAACTATCTATATTGTGTTTTATGTTTGAAATAGTAATATAAAGTTAATGTATGTAATCTATTTTTCAAAACTGCTAAACTGATTGTTTCATCAGGATTTGATTCCTTGTAATCATCCCAATGTTTTAAAATAATGCACCAGCTCTGGGTAAATGGGGTTCGGGCGTTACAGTTGGTATCAGAGGAAGTTTATAAATAACCTTGGAAACTAGATTTATATAAACTCTGATTATATCACATTACCCTAAGATAGACTTTGAGGATTGCTATAGAATAACTTCCTAGAATTTTGGTACTGTAGATATTTTATGAGTTTTCCATGAAATACATCCATGTCTGGATACGAGCAGTTAGAGGTGGCTCTGGCACAGATGTACGTAGGTGTAAAACCCAAAAACACCGCTTTAAGATAGACTCGAATGGGAACTAGTTCACAACAATGGGCCTTACTACACTCTTGGTTACAACACTCCCATTGGATATGATTAAGATAATTCACATTTTCATTACAAGCCATTATGAAGGATTTATGAGTAAATACTTCCTAAAAGAAAACATTTTTATGATTATGGATTATTTCCATAAATGGTTCAATTTATGTTAGGTATTTTCCAAGTTTGGAATGATAAATTTTTATTCATAAAACTAACCTAGTGTGTGCCATTGTTTAGAAATGGCTCCCAATAGAAGTAATGAGAACTCCAGAAATACTCATAATCCAAAGAGTAAGAAGGATCATATCTTTCATATTATTAAGCCAAAATTTTTAAGAGAAATAGTCTCCCATATATTCTCATCATATGAAGAAATAGTATCATGTGTTAAAAAGATAGGTAAGCAATTCTATGAGTCCTGTGGATTTGAAGGGAAGAAAGAGAATAAAAGGATGGTAGAGAGAAATATGTATAAAGGGAAGAGAGGAAAAAAGGATTTTCCCATATGTGATAACTATGGAAATAATCATCGTGGTTAATTTTTGAAGGGAATGGGAGTTTGTTATAAGAATGGAGAAAAATGAAACCAAGTACGTGATTGAAAGGGTAAGAAAAAGGTTTCAAATCACAAATGCCTCATCTGCAAGGTGTTGGGACACTACACAAGTCAATGTCCCAGTCATCAGAGTATACCGAAAATGATGTTTTTAGATAATAATAAAGTTATGATACTATCGTAGATAAATGGGAATGACTAGTGTTCTTAAGTTGTTATTAAATAATCATGTCTTTTCATTATTGTATCTATGATATACCAGTTATATGAATTATGGAAATAAATAATGATTGTACTGCAGTACTATTTCATTGAGGATTTGAGATTATATGGTTCTATGAAATTTGACTCAATGAAAAGTTAAATTTTTTGGAAAATACATGCTTGGAGGAAAGATAAACCTTAATATGGTCCTGATACCGAGGTAGTAATTTTGGAATAAAAGATGGTTTATTTGGATAAATTATATTGGATATTCTTGACTACCTTGGAACATATTAATGGTTTGTTTATTTCATAATTGTGGTAGTATTAAAATTTTTTGGATATAATGAATATATCTTGTATTCTATAAGAAATAAGGGAGCATTAATGTAATCAATAAGGTATTATGGTAATTAAGGGTGTTACCATGTTTTAAAATAATACATGGTGAAGGTATTCACATGTTATTACGTGGAACAAGAAGATCTTCATTGTGTTTAACTTTTTTATAAATTTTGGATTGTGAGTGTGGATATAATTATTTTGGATAAGTATAAAGGTTGGAATCGATTATGTTTGACATTGTATAATATTTTTAAGGTTAAATAATTTCTTGATATTATTTTTGGATTGTCATAAAAAGGACAACCCAGAGGTCGGGCGACAACCCGCCGTGTCCGGCAAGGCCACGAGACTTGAACCTGCAACCGAAGGACGACAAGGGTTGATTACCTACCACTGGCCCACGTGATGAACTGGATTAAATAATGTAGTTTTTTTATGTTCTGGTAGATGAATTATAAATTCATTTTTTTGGAACCCTATACGAATAGGATAAATAGAATATTTTCAAGTTTTATTATCTTTTAGAGTAAAAGATGAGTTTGTGATAAAAATTAGTTAAAGGATGGAAATCTACTTGTCAAGTATATATTATTTTATTCTATGAAGAAATTAATTCTTAAACATTATATAGAGGATCTTTAAATAATTTTTTTATCCTAATACCTTTGGTTTTGTTGAACCACTGATATTTTAAATCATCATAAATTGATGGCTTTGAGGCCCTCAATTTTACACTTGTTTGTGATTGATGACCTCAATCACTCCCTATAAATATTTAAATTTTCCCTCTAATTATGTGTCTTTAATTTCCAATAATGTTATTCTAATTGAAATCATAATTGGGTGTTGACCCTTTCAATTCCCTTTCCCTCTTATTAAGACTAAATTTTATTAAGTTCATTTCCGATGTGGGTTATCCACAAAGGTATTTTTCTATTTTTAACCTTTTATTTTTGATGAAAAATTTCAAATTACGAGGACACAATTTATTGAAGGGTGAGGAGAATGTAACACCTCAATATTTTATAGTACGTTATTTCTTCAAATTAATTCCATAACATGCACTACACGCAACACCGAGTTCAAGCGCACCACGACTTACCAAACTAGTCGTTCAAAAGCGGTTATGAATAGTATTAACTGAATTTTAAACTCTATATAATCCTTATAATTTTAGAATCCATGTTATAAGTTTCTTAGACATAATGTAAAACAAATTCATTTTTTTCAAATAAAAGAATTATTTTTTATAAAATGAAATTATATCGCCTTTTAATGGAGGACCCTTTTTAAATCCAATATTTCAAATATTATATATTCAATTTGAAAAAATAAACTTCTTATTTAGAATCAGGACATAAGAATTTAGGTTTAATAATTTTTTTGTGTTTTCCTGATAACTTTCATATTTGGGTAAATAGTGAAAAATACTATATTTTAACTGAAAACAAATTTTTTAATCAAATTAATTTGAGAGTTAAATTATTATTTTTAGTTGTTTTAAAGTATAATTAGATTATATTTTTACCATTTAACCCAATTTTGGTTATTAGATGTAATTTCACGTTGAAATTGGTCATAAACAAGTGTCAATATTTTGGTAGTTATTATTTCTTAAAAATACGCTTTTTGGGTATGACAACGAGAATTAACATTAAATTAATAAATTCAATTTCTATGTTATTAATTTGGTAAAATATACTTCATTTCTGAATTCCGAATATCAAAATTAACTTAGGGTAAATTTTTGGTATGTTTCTAAAAACTTTCAATTTTTGATGAATAGTGAAAAAAATGTGTTATTGGTTAAAACCGAATTTTCATTTAAATAATTATTTATTTTATTCAAATTTATTTTAGTTCAAAATAGATACATAATACCTATATATGTTCAGTTTAATTCATTGTAGTAATTTTTTAATAATATTATATATATATAATTTTATTTAACTTTTCACCGTCTTTTATACACCTCCTAGGAGAATTTGAGAATTCGCATAAAACTAAATTTTACTGCTTTTGTGAGTGTAATTTCAAAAATTCAAGAGACACGGTTGATATCAGTATGAAAAATTTGGTTCAATAAGATGAATTTTGTTTGGTGATTAGTAACTTTTTACTTTTATTTACCATAGTTAAAAGTTAATAGGGTAGTTAAGGGTAAAAATGATATTATTCTTACCCTAACACATGTCCTAATTCTATTGGATAAGTGTAATTAGATCGAAAACAACCTTAGTAATAAAATATGATCATTTAGGTCCACTTTGATTAGATTGGGACATTTAATATTATTTTATTTAATGAAGAGTTAAAAGAGTTAAAAGAAAGTTTAATAACTAAAACATTTTTAATATAGGGTTATAAATAAGATAAATTCAATTATAAATATTCATTAGAAAGATAAAAATATTTCCTATATAATTTTATTTTATTTATAATTTTTAGACATTATAGAATTTAATTTATTTATGACACAATGATGATATAGTAATTTCCTTATTAATAAAATATTGAAATAAATGATATTATAAATATCCAAATAATTCTAATTTGAGACTTTTCATGAATTACACTAATATTGTAAGTTAATATGACATGTTAGGGTTGATTAAATGAATTTTTTTTGAAGTAATAATTCTGATATGAATTTAACAAAAAACAAAATACCAAATAGTGTTAAAATTGACATAAAAGGCTTCTTAAATCAAATATTATATTATTAATTGATATTATCTTCCTAAAAATATAACATTCGTCCAAATGGCTAAAATATTAGTATATATGTCATTAATGAACCACTTGAGGTTCTCTTGGAAGTTTATAGTATGTTTACTAACCATATAATATAAAAATACAAAGAGGCGTGGTAAATGTCAAGCAAATTAACTAAGAGTTAAATCTAAAAGATAAGGTTAATATAGTGACCCAAACTAGTATAAAACCTATTAGTTGAGTGTTTTTCGACCCATACCCACCTTATCCTATAAATAAATCAGTTTTGAGCCATTATAAACCGAAAATTATTTTATTATAAAAGAATATTTCAAGATTTTCCTAAAGTGACCCTCACCTCTCTTATAAAAGGGCACTTCCCCTTCTCTTAATTTCACACCTCCAAATCCATTTCGCTCGGCAAAGCCCTACCAAATTATCCTATAAACTATCCTCCATTAATCGTAGAGGCATTCCTTTGGTCATAAAGCGAACATAAGGATCCCTTTTGATCAACTCAATAGGAAGAACCTGAAGAAGATGTAATGATTTCACCACCCTCTTCCAAGTTCTTTTCTTCTTCCACATACTCTTTCATTGTTATTACCATAACAAAATAATAACTCCAGTACCTTATATATATACTATGATGTTATTATAAATATGTAACAACCATATTCATTATTCTATCCATCCTATGAATGATAATGTCACCATACGTGTGTACGTACGACTTACTGTCTCCACGTCATGGTGTAATTTATTATTCAACAGTATCTTATTTGGATGGATATAATGATGAGTAATATGTATATAAACAATGAAAATCACATGATAATGTCTATTTAAAATTAATATACCATCCGATTCAACACCTTTATGGAAATGATATTGGCACACGTGTGTACGTTCGGATTACCGTATCCACGACGCGATGAGATTCATTTCCACGTTCACCATTAAACGATGATTATAAAAATATATATTATTAATTAGAATTTAATATAATACATAATAATACTACTAGATATGTGAATATATATATATATATATGTGTGTGTTTGTGTGTGTGTGTGTGTATTTACATTTATCTCAATCACTTACTTCCGTTCAATACGACATTAAAACGGAAACGGCGTTTATGCGTACGTACGACCTACCATCTCCATAAACAGTGTTTCCATTTAATAAATCTATATTTTATAAATATTTATATTCTTAATATATATAATATATAAATCATGTTTTATATTATGTAATTATGAAAATCATGATCTAAGTGATATGATCAAGAATAATAAGTTAAAACACGTATGATAAAGAAAGCGATTATTACCCAGAATTTTACTTTAATAAGGAAATTATTATTAAATGTGTAGTATAAAGTCATAAATGAATCATATATGATATCATAAATATTAATATAGTCATGGTATAATTTAATAACATACCATGGTCATTATACAAGAGGTTAAATGTACCCTCAACCAAAGGAAAGTGCAAGGTAAGGGTTAATTCCTCAATCTCATTATTATCTGAGATTGTTTATGTGTAAGTATCTACTGGGGTATTTTCATCATCCATGTCCATATTTCATAAAATTGATTTCAATATGAATATTCTAAGGATTCGTGAAAGGTAATCATTATCAAGATCATAATTTTAAATTTTTTAATGATTTATCTTTTTAAATCTTTTTTAATTAATGTCTATGTTTTCAAAATGGTTTTAAGTATCTATTTATATGGACATGAATGTTTTGAAATAATAAATATTTTCAAAAGTTTCAAAGTGGTATGGGACACTTTTATTAGAAAATATATTTTAAATGACTTCCTTTATAAATATGTTACATTTAAATGATTTCTCAAAAAAGGATATTTTTCTCAAAGGGTTTTAATGATTATTTTCAACTATGTCGACATCTTTTTTGGATATTATTCTTAATTGAGGGTGATTTATTATAAATAAAATCATCAGTATTTTATTTAATGGGATATGATATGTTTTATTTTGAATTTTCTATTCTTATACCATTCATATTTTATGGTTAATGTATTGACATTTCGTATTCTAGTTATAAAACGAATGTTTATGTTATGTTTAAACCTTTTCATATGAGGAATGTGGTGGACATAGTAAGTGATGGGTATAACCCTCTATAGATCCTTGATTCATCAGTAGGTCTCATGATACAATCTAGTGTCTTGGAACAAGGCCTTGACAAAAATTTTATTCATAGTCTAGGCATGATGCCTTGACTATGTGGTAATGATGTCCGGCGTTAGGAATTCCTTCATTATGAAATTAGTTATTACAAGTGATTATTCCACTAGTAGAAAATCCATGTTCATATTTCTATGGCAGTGTTTGATTAATTTTTTTCCATATTATGTACAAGTTTATGTTTATAAAGGTTGTTTTTTTTCACACATCTTGCCTTAAAATTTTATAACTTCCTCTAAATTATTTACCCTTACTAGGAATCTGAGCTCTCCCATTTCTTTTGTTTTATTTTCCTCGGATTCCATTAAGTGTATTATGTTTGATATGCAAGGTTTAGCTAAAGGTAATAATGTAGTTCTTGAAGAACTATCTATGTTGTGTTTTATGTTTGAAATTGTAATGTAAAGTTAATGTATATAATCTATTTTCCAGGACTCATAAATTGATCGGCCCTTTGGGACATTATTCCTTGTAATCATGCCAATGTTTTAAAATAATGCACTAGCTCTGGGTAAATGGGGTTGGGGAATTACAACCCTAATGTAAAGTGTCCAAAAAAGGGTGATCCCAATGTGAAGATATTCTTATTAAATATTTTTTAGTTCTAATGTCAGGGAACCATTAGATTTAAATATCACCAGAACCTTATATTCTGAACTAGGTTACGCCAGGCAAGCAGTGGTCCCACAATGAAACTCTCCTAAGACTTGTGGTAAATAATGTTGGGTTTCCTTTGTTTTTGTCATTGTCAATTTGAAATCCTTATCTACTTCTGAAATAATGAATGAATTTGACGAATTAGGAATTCATTTTCCTATATCATTATTGATATATGGTTCCATGTACTTTAAAATACACAAGATACAGATGATCGATGAACTAATGCCAATAAGGGTAGAGTTAGGGGAAATGGTGGTGCAACAATCCCTCACTCATATTTTGTTACTGTGACCACTACTGTGTCTTCAGTCATTGGGTACTGACACCCTAAATCACCATCCAAGCTCATCTAGAGGACGGTTATTACTTCCCTTGATCATCAATATATCTAGGAATTGGTCATTCTCACTATGGATACAACCTACCAAGATATTAAGGCATTAGTGACTTACTGACACTGCCACCCCCAAGGGCCCCAAAGAGAGAAACGTCACCCCATTACAATGGTGAATGACTTTAGAAATCACTCCCTAGATTTCAATAACAACTCACTAACCTATTTCAATGAGGTAGGGGAATTCTGATCCTTACCCATCATGACAACCACTTTAGAGCTCCATAGTAGGGATCCCATTAGGCCATGAAACTGATAACTTTAACCAGTCCCACAAGTAAATGATTGGGTTGCCTCCAACCCTGCTCCATTGGGTTCTAGTCCAAAACACCATATAGGAGGCATATTCTATGGATATAGTGACCCAATCACCATCGGTGCATGACCCAAAATTTATGCAACCATTCAATTGGGATCCTTCTTCACCCACTTGGGATTGAGAACCCAGTTCCCTCGTAGGTAGGATGAGTTGACTCTCTCAGTCTGCAGTTCCACAACTAGGAATTTCCATCCATCCCATAATGAGGAATACCAATGAAAAGTTTCTACCTTCACACCACCAATAATCACATAGTTTCCCCCTATATAGAAAAAATTACTTAATCTGAAGAACCATCTATGGATAGATTAGATTATACCCATTGTGGGGGGCGCACTCGCAGCACAGGTCACAACACAAATAGGAAACCCAAGTGACTATCATCAACTCAATCATGAAAAAGACTCATGTCATCAGAGGTAGGACCCTAGGAATCATTTTTTCACCATCGAACTCTCAAAATTTTAGGTTAATGATGACTTGATGAGGGAACCTTAACCCTAGATTCCAAATTATTGGGAATAATCCCATCGACTAAAAATTATGACCCAAGAAGTATAGGTCCATAAGATCCCCATATCCTTCTACAGATACCTATACGTGGACGACATTATAACTTCCTTCCAGGGATTATAAGTTCACCTATCTCTATCACCATCATTTTCCTTTCTTTTTACCTCCTTATAAGAAGTTGGAGAAATGTGAAGGTCTAGGTTGATGCCCTCAAATTTTAGGCGGCACTCTGGTGAGCCTCAATGGGATCCTTCTCCCCTCACACATGAAGAGGTTGTAAATACCCCATCCTATATTGATATTATTTTGATGATGGATCTACCTCCTAGATAAATAATATCATATAGTTGTAATTTGACCCACACAAGCCCCCACTTATGATAAATTAGTAGCAAATAATTTTTTGTGTTGGTGTCATCTCCCTTATCTTAGCCTACTACAAGTAAGGATTCGAATGGCCATGAGAATGGTCATCCCTATAATAGTGAAGAATAGGACTTTCAAAAACTCATGGTCATCGAACAACTATCAATAATGTTTCGTCCACTTGAAATTTGGATTTTTCATCCTAGAGTTACTCTCCATGAACCAGGTATTTTGTTTTCACCAGAACTTATGGGTGAAATTTCATCGCCTTCATCATAATAAATTGACCTAATCAGGGAACCATGAGAACCTCTATATAATTCACGAATATAGTACGAGGTTTTAGATCACAGTACACTAAGTATCTTAGAATTTTAAATCATATGGCTACCCATAAACTATCATGAAAAAATCTGTTGGGATACCTAATCTCCCATAGGGTATCTTTATTCCAATGGGGATACACAATTTTATTAATTTATAAAACATAGAAAACCAAACTAAAAATGTAGTATATATAAATTTCGAGTGTCTAACCAACAATGAAGAATCATATGTTCTAAATTAATTAAATAAATCAAAAGTGATATTTTTTGGTTTGTTTGGAAAAAGAGAAACAAAAGCACTAATGATTCGGTTAAAATTCAAGATATGATAAATGCTAGGTTTAGTAATTTCTAGGTTCATGTACTAGGGATTACATTGATATGGGTTTATTATGTTTTGTGTCAGAATTGGGTTAGTATGGATCCTTGATCTGGGTAACCTACATTAATTCTGTGATTTCACCATTGGAATGGTCATCTACTAAATGAAATCATAAAACTAGGAAACCCAAAACCTTATTTAAACATAATAGACCAATATTTCATAATGGTATTATGAAAACTAAGGTAATTGATTGATGCAATGATATAAAAAACCTCAAATCACAAGCAATGGTCATGCAATTTCAAAAAGAAGGAGATTCGAATTGAATAAATAGTGTTGAAACAATCTAAAATAATAAAAAATATAGAAAAAATCCCTAGCAGCACATCCCCCAACAATCACATCAATAGGTACAAAAAACTACTCACCCATGCTAGGCATGATGAGAACGAGCATCATGGATACCCAAAGAATAATGGTAGTGAAGAATGATGGTGAAGCAGGGATCTAGATCATCACTCCATCATCTGTAAGCCTTCCACCAGTGTTTCTCTAACTCCCAATGGTCCAGACACTTGTAAAAGTTTGGAGGAGGGGATCTTTATATAGGAAAATTGCATCAAAACTTGGTTCCATTGCATTTATTTATTTATTTTCCAGAAAGTCATGATGTATAATTATGTTACATGATTTATAACCCTTCTAAACTTAGGACTTGCTAATATAAGTGTAATATTCTCAAAAAATATTTATTGAAAATTATAATGTTGTGAAATGTAATTACACGAAGTGTAAATACTTTTCATAGAGTGTAATGGAGTTACAACTTTTTCATAAATCTACTACTTCTGGCCATAAATCATAAAACAAGTCAAATTTTCCAAATATTAGAAAGATTATTCAAATAAATAAAAATTAAATACATGAAAATGCTCTAAAATTTATGAATTAAATACACTTATCAATCCTCATCATCCTCTATTGGGTCATGAAAGAGGTGTCTCAACACACATATATCATAGGCTTGTGGCAGAATGGTTCACTCCATCTAATACCTATACTACGAAAATGAGAGGACCATCAATCCGGACTGTCCATCAATAGTCAAGGATCCTATATAACTACCTCCATGGTTAATTTTTTCACCATTTTACCTCAATAGGATTAGTGAAACAGAACTACCAAATCTAAAAATGATAGGGAAAACATTCTCTTGGGGATGACACAACACCAAGATGACCCCCTGATAGGGGCATGAACTTTTCTATAGAGACAGACCCTAGGCCTTGGGAAGAACCATAATAAGGTTTTTTATCAACTCATCAATATGATGAAAAAGTTAACGTACATTATTCTCCTATGGACCCATTCAAGGTTGCGATAAAATTTTTTCGGGCCCCGGGATTGCAGCCTTATTTCAGGATCTTTAGGAATATAAAAAGATGACTATTGAGCTTATTTTTAGCAGTGCTATGACCTTGAGAACATCAAAATAATCCATGTATCTCCTCCATTGGGTCACCTAACCCTCCTTGTCTAGGGTCTCCAATTTTAACTTGTTGGTCGTGTACAACTGGTATGGGAAGAAGTCCAGGGACACCCAAAATGATTGAGATATGAGTCACCCACCCCAACAGAGCAGTGTGATTATCCACATCGCGATAAAATCTACTACACTCCCCTATTTGATGATCCTATAAGTGTATTGGTGACCAAAAATCCTTACCAAAATGACATGATATATTTTATTGTCTCATCTCTCAAGGATCTAGAGATGCGATGAGTGGAATTTTCAACTGAATTAAAGTTGTACCCAACATGGGTGAGCCACGTTCAAGCACCCATAGAAATTGGTAAATCCATCTTCACATCGTTTAATGGTTTGGGTGATCCTGTATAGAATTTTTCTCATTTCATATTATGGTGTTGTCTAATGTTTGGAACTCTAAATCAAATGAAATCCCCAAAATCATATTCATTTTCCAAACACTAGAACGACTTATGTTCATCTAATTCAATCATCTACCCACATGGTCCATTTTTGGTTTGGACACACCGAAACATTTCTTTTACCAGTTATCCTCCACCTCACACAGGAAAATCATTGTCGAACTCTTCAAATTTGAGTATAATCTCAATGAGTGGTCCACAGAATTCATTACCTGATAGAAGGGACACACACATTCACTCAACATTTTACTTTTCCATAAAAACTACTTACTATGTTCATGAAGGATTTTAGAGAATATATTGTCCCTACCCTCATCTCTATGAATTTCTATAGTGGATTTCAGGAGTTCTCTGAGAAATTATATTGATTGGAAGAAGCCTTACATCCAACCAAACAATAGTCAATCCCATTATCACATCTAGCTCCTCTGAGATGTCATGTAAAAGCATTGATAGATGTCATTATGAAATCATAGTTTCTTGAGGAAATATATATAATATCAAATTTTATAGATGAACCACACCAAGTGAAAACCCAACCAGAAAAACCTAACCAAGCACAACCACCATGACCATAATATGTGGCCCCACCACACCATTAAGGCAATGATCCTTGGGTGCCTTTCACATAAAGGAATATCGAAGCCTATTCTTTTAGGGATTATTAGGTTCTAAGATATTTCATTTTCTCCCCAGAAAAGGTAATCATATTGTTTCCAGAAAAAAGGATACCCTAGGAGGTCGAAACCACAGGCCAAAATGTTCCTTTCCTATATCATAGGATACATTGACATACCATCAAAGAATTATTTGTCTTCAAATATTTGATCTAAGACCAAGTACATTGCGACTTAGTCAGATTTGGAGGCATCCCATCATAGGTGTCATATTTTTCCACTAAACTTGGGAGTGAATGAAAGGATTTTGGTTAGTGTTAATTGTTTCCCATACATGGGACGTAGATGTAAAAAAAGCTTATTGAATAGTATAACAATCGCTCACACCCCTAGCCACATCCATGTCTAATTGAGTAAGAAATAACATTTTGTGGTTATCATGAATACTATGATCTTTTAATCCTCATTTTCAATGTATCCTCCCAGGACTTTGAAGAAAATACATTGATGACATAATAGAAATCAGAGTCCTCTATCGATAAAAAACCATCTAAAACCCTTGGTGACTTCATGCCTCGTGAATTGGGAGATGGGCCCATGTTACGCCCATCCCTATATTATTCCATTAATGAAGAGATAAAATATACCTCCTAATTTTTTTGAACTATTATACTTCTTCAAATGCTCAACAATGTGTAATGCTACCTAAATAACTCAATCACCTTTTTTCGATATTGATGAATGAGAGACTGGGGACATGCAAGCCATCAGAATGATCTGTATAGGGCTTCAAACTAGGATGTTCATGCTACTAAAACTAGGTAGCAGGAATTCTTTAAGAAATACCAAGAACAATCCTCCCAGTCCACTATATTAGGCACACCCCTGTAGGAGACATTATTAGTTTTCCATGTAGATCATCCTTGTGTACACCACAATCATCCACGTTTATCTAGGGCCTGATCCTATTCAAATGAAAACCAAGTACCATTTTTTTATAGAAGAGCAACAAACCATCATCAGAATATCTCTAGTACTATCCATTATGCAATGCTTTATCCCATAACATTTATTATACCCACTAGTAAATATAGCTCCTCTATAGGAAAAAATATACCAACCTTGACAGAATACTCATGATACTTTAGATCCTCAATTATATCTTCTTATCCAAGGAAATAAATGGGGCCCTCGTCAATGATTTGAAAATACCCCTTCAGTTTGAGGCTGAGGAAGCTTACACTGAGTCCTACTATACAGAGGGGTCCAGGAAAGAGGAATGTCAGTAAATCATCTCACTTTATATAGAATATGAGAGTGTTAGTATTTCAGTCAATATATGCCCGCTGTATATGATAACCCATTTCAATGGCATGGAAATACAACACAGTCTAATGGATACTAGATCCAGGATCAACCTCATTCTATTTAGGAAGCTCCATAAGTTTGGACTTACAGAATTAGATATTACTCCCTATAACATGATAATCTATGGGTATGAAAAGTGTAAAATAAACCATGTGGTAAGATTTGACTAAAGACTCAATTTAGAGACCAAATGTCAAGCACTGAATTTATGTTAGCCTCATAGGATACTACCATCAAATAATTGTTGGGGAGACTCTAGATTCTTTCATATATAGAAATCCACTCATCATACCACCAATGCCTCATGTACTCCCTTAATGGTTGGGTAGGGGTACTCTAGGGTGATGCATCCCTATTTAAATTTTTTGAGGCCCACTATTATGATGATGGATAATACAAAAAAGAATGAAATAAGGTCCATACAGATGTGATCGAGTGAATTAATGCCCCAAATAGTATAGAGGCCATTGCAGTTAATCCATTGTTATAATTTAATGATAGTTTGGTTCTCCTGATTTATCAGTTTGTTCCCATTATGTTATACATTAGGGGTTGATTCATCTCTAATAAAGATAATTGATCAAAATCTACGTCCTACTACTACACCAGATAGGCCTAACTAATACCTAAATACCCTACTCCCGTGAAGTACTTTGAATTTCACCCTATGGATATTGATCTATAACATTCCTGCCTGATCCAAAAAGTGGTGATGACTTGAAAGAGGTTGACCCATCACTATTTCTTTGACATCAATATTTAACCTCTCAGCAATAAACCAAATAGAATAACCTCGACAACTTCTGTTTTCATAGTCTCTATAGAATAGGAACCCCTTATAGGTGATTCTATATTACCTATAGAATAAAATAGTGCTCCATGCTAACTTTTAAAGATTGGAAGAGTAACATCCTCCCTCTGATTTCCTTTCCAAATGCGATGGAGAGGATTTGGAAGATTACCCTTCCTATAAATGAAGAGGATATCCTGACCACTATTGATGAGATAGAAAATGTGAACCTCGATATTAATGTAGATCTAAGGCAAACATTGATCAGTGCATCCCTATCCTCAGAAGATTAATGGTAGTATGTTCCTTTCCTAAAACAGAACTATGAAGTATTTTCCAAGAGCAATGCTGATATGACATAAATAACCCTTCCTTTTATTACACATTAAATCATGATTTTTTACATAAATATACACATAATATATCCCGAATGATGGAGAAGTATAGTTTATTTGGGAATTAGGTACATGGAATAACATCTTTAACATGGTATACAATAGCATTATTGAAAACTTCCTTAACATGCTTCTAAAATTTCCATGGATTTTAAAACTGCAAGGGATAACATGGGGACAAACATAAGAAAGAGGTGACCTATAAATCATATTAAGAGAATAAACATGGAATTAGGTGATAAATGTTAGACAATAGAAATGTAAAAGGGGAAAAAAATAGTAGTAATCATAAACATGAACAATGATACATGATATGTAATGATAATCATAACATGGGAAATGTAAGAACAACTTAAAACACTACATCATAAACATAAGTCAAGGATAAATCACCATGAAATCATAGTGGGAAAAGTCCTATAAAGGAATTAGGTTCTCTCCCTATCCTAAAATGTCATATAATGAAACTAAAAATTACCCAATATATTGGATTTCTATATAATATCGATCACACTCATCACTTTCATTTCATTATCATGATTAAGTGGTCCACAGAGATATTACAACACAGTTTTATTCATCTTCTTGTTTTATTCCACACTCAATGAGTGTGGAATACATTGAAGTAAGTCTAATTGCAGAGAATTATATGTGTATAAATTTGAATACACTTGATATTAAATGGGTATTGTATTCACTGCACATTTGTTTTTTCATGGGAAATCATAGTTAAAATTTTCAAGCATAATGACGTCACATAAAAATTCAAGAAATGGATTGATTAAAGAGAAATGAGTATCTAAAAATTTGGAAACAAAATATTAAGTAATAGGGACATGTAATGACTTATCATAATTTATATAATTTTAAATATAAGGCATAAGATAATAAGGAAACTTTAATAAAGAAGAGAAGATGAGAATCCCTTACTAAATTCTATCATGGTAGTAGGGGTACCTGATAGTTCATTGGAAGGATTAAAAAGATTAGAAGGGGTCTATAATCATATATAAATGAAAATGATAGTATGTGGAATATGGATGAAAATATACCAAGATGAAAAAAATTTAAATTAAGAATCATAACATTAAATATGTTCTTGGATAAAAATGATAGTGGAAGACCCCTTAGTAAAATTCAGCATGGTGAAGAGTATACATACGGGTTAGTGGGAGAGATCAATGAGAGTGAAATGGATCTATAATAATTTAAAAATAAAATTTATATGAAGGAGGTTTTATTAAAACATTTTCAAAATTAATGTAAATTGAAACTAATAAGCA
This sequence comes from Viscum album, assembly GCA_963277665.1. Lineage (NCBI taxonomy): Eukaryota > Viridiplantae > Streptophyta > Magnoliopsida > Santalales > Viscaceae > Viscum > Viscum album. The sequence continues at coordinate 1,735,957,459 of OY728157.1, read as the reverse complement.
TAACATAAAAGATGTGCTTCAATGGAAATGAGAAGATGGAAATTCCTTACTAAATTTTAGCATGGTAATAGGTTTACTTAAAGGTTATTGGGAGGGATTAATAAGAGTGAAATGGGTATATCAACATTTATAAATGAAATGGAATGTTATTGGGATATGAAATAATATATCTCAACATAGTAAAATTATAATTAAATGACAAAACATTAAATAAGTGCTCGATAAAAAGAAGAGAATGTAAGATCCCTTACTTGAGTATCTGACTAAAAAATCATGGGAGAGGATATTTGAGAGTTTGGGAGTTTCTTGGTAGGACTCTATAGACTGGATTCCAGAGTACAGACATCCTACAAGGATTTTTAGTGAAGAGAAATGGGATCTAGGGTGGGATTATACAGAAAAATAGGGGGATTTATTTATTATTTAGGTTTTGGATTCTAAATAAAAAATAACCAAAACTAGAAACCTTCCCATGTTTTTCCCATTTTTTTCTAGCAAATGGGAAATTTTTCCATTATTTTATAAGGAAAATTTCCTAACCTAGTAAATTAATTCCATTTCTTATGTGGAGGTGATTGAAGCTCTTAAAAAATGATTTCAAAACCTTAAAATATATTAAAGGTTTGGGATGATTCATAATAGCCTTATAAAATTAGTCAAATAAACATAAAATTGCATTATTTTAAAGTTAAAAAATTTATATAGACATGGATATAATTTATATAATTTATTACATCTATTTTGGGAAATTATGATGTCATAATACACAAAGTATATTTATACATTATTTAATTTTTACCCAAAAATTTTATTGTCTTAGAAAATTATGAAAAAATCACCATTAGATAATTTTGATGTTCTAATTCCAAAAATAATAATAATTTTTTCTAAATAATTTTATAAATATGTGAATTCCCACTTTTATCATAAAATATACATTATGAAATTATAGGTTTTTTATAATAACAATTTTGAACCCTTATAAAAATTATATTTGACTTCATAAAAAATATATGATTATTTATATTTCAAAAAAATATATAAATTATAATATTTTTTAAAAAAAATTATTTAAAAAATACATTTATTCATAAAAATACATTTATTCATAAAAATAAATTCTTTAATTGAATTTTAATGTTAACTAAAAATAATATTTGTGTTTTATTGAATAAAATTAAAAAACATTTATAATGAAAAAATAATATGATGAAAATATATTAATTTTTATATAAAAAATAATTTAAATATTAAAATTTATAGGGTCTTTATACATATCCTTTTAATACACCAGAAAAATCCCTAAGAGTAAGGTGTGTTAGGGTGTGACTTTCATGTGGTGGTTCGGAAAACATGGTTTGGGACATAACCTCTATGAGCATGAAAATATCCCATAAAAGGATTATTTCATGCTTAAGTTATTGGATCTAATCTTGGGCATGGTCAATAGAAAATACCAATGGCGATATCTCCCTCAGAAGCTCTGATAAATGGGCTTCATCGGGTTCAATTCTACTAGTTGAGGTCATCACTTCCTTTGTTTGTGTCTATTGGATTTTCTAAAACCCTATATTAATATTAATCATGTGATCATTGTTCAATATTTATATTATCAATAGAACTGATTCATAAAAGACAATTAAAACCAATTGGATATAAAAAAAAGAAGAGCATTTGTTTTCTATAACCTTATTATATGATAATAAATTTAATTAAACAAAGGGGGATTTTATTTATAGTATTTCAAGTCATTACAATCTACCCCCTTAAGAAATTTATCCCTAGAATTTTTCTTTTCTCATACTAAAATTGATGAGGAAAATTATTTTTCACCACCTCCTCCAGTTCCCAGGTTTCTTCTTGAAACTTTTGTTTTCTCCACAATATTGTCACAATGTGAATTATCTTATTTCATTTAACTTTTTCTCTATGATCTACGATCTTTACCGGTTGGTCCTCATTGAAATGGTCATTATATAATAGTAATAAATATGGATTAAGTTCAAGTGGGGGTTTGGTATTTACTTTATTATGTGGGATACATGGGATACATCATGTACATGAGATAGGTTAGGTCAGAGTGCAAGTCGGTCCCTTGGTTCCAAATAACATAAGTTTATTCCATGGATATATGCAGAGTAATAACATGTCTCTAATACCAAACTCTAGGTCTCATTGATGATTATCAACATTTCTCTTCTGTCAACTCTAAGTTGACTTGATGTTCTGCTGAATGGTCTTAACAATCTCCACCATTTCCGTATCCATTTAAGGACCAATCATTTTTTCCCCAACTTTATCCCATAAGGTAGGTGTTATGCACCTCTTCCCATAATGTATTTAATAGGGTGGAATTTAGATGCTTGAGTGAATTTTTTTTGTATGAGAACTTTATTAGAGAAGTTTTTTTGTCCCATACGCCTTTGAATTCCATAAAATATTCTCCCAATATATATTCAAATGTCTGTATAGTCCACTCATACTGGCCATCAATTTGAGGATGATAATATATACTACAGTTAATCTCTATATTTTGATAATGTTGAAGACTTTTCTAGAATATGGAGGTGAATCTCTAATCTTGATAGGATACAATTGATAGTGGTGCCCCATGTAGCCTCACCACATCTCTAATGTATATCCGTGTAAGTTGATCCAGTGGGAAATCCTCTCAAATTTCAATTAAGTGCATATTTTGTGTAAGATGATCCACCAAAACCCATATATAATAATTCTCTCGTAATGTATTTGGAAGACTAATGAAAATTTTAATGGTTTTGTTTTCCCATTTCGATGACGGTATGGGTAATGGATGCATCATTCCTACAGATTTTTTTCTTTTCGCTTTCACTTGTTGACATACAATGAATCTTGATGTACAATTCAGGATATCCTTCTACATTTTATTCCACAAATAGTTTTCTCAAATATCTTGATACATCATTGATATTATTGGGTTGATGGAGAAGTTTGAGCTATGTTCATCATCCAATAAATCCATATTTAACTCAAGATTTGACGATACACATAGTCTTGACACAAATCTCAAAATTCCTTATTCATTAAAATTGAACTCTAAGGATTTATCTTTTCTCATAGTTTCAAATATCTTATGAATTCACACATTATTCCTTTGATCATATTTTATCCTCTGTAGTATAGATGGTTGATCCATAATTTGTTAAAGGATTGATGATGTTTCTTCCTTTATGATTCCAATGTCCATCTATTCTAAATATAATATGATTGGATACCTCTCAATTCTCATCAATGACAGAATTATTGGATCCATTATACTAAGACAAATCACCACATTTTTCACTTTACTATGATGGTATTGAATTATGTAGTTATAGTACCTAATCAAATCTAACTATATTCGTTGGAGCATATTCATCTCTTTCAATGTGAATATGTATTTGTGAATTTTGTGATCCGTATATATTTCAAAGTTCTCCCCAAATTGATAATTCCACAATATTTTCAAAGGGAAGATCATTATAGCCAACACTAGATCATGCATTGGTTGTTATGTTCATGAACATTAAATTTGTGTGAAGAATAGGCTATGAATTTTTAATTTTTCATTAACAAACTTGTCAATCCCTTCTTTGAAGCCTTAGTAAATACAATGAAAAGATCTCCACTTGTGGGTAGTGTGAGAACAGGTGTAGTGATAAGCGTTTTTTTCAATTCCATGAAACTCTCTTCACATTAATCATTATAAGAAAACCTGATTTCCTTACGAGTTAGCTTGGTTATAGGGTTTCAAAATCATTAAAATTTTCTCACAAATCGAAAATAATGCCTAGTTAACCCAAGGAAACTACATATATCTATCACATATGTTGGACATCACCGTAATTTAATTCATTATATATTTTAATGGTCCACAAATATCCAATATATTGTAATTATATTCCCCAAGAATGATAATTCCTTCAACCATAACTCACTTTTGTTTTTCATGACATAAATATTCTCCTTTCGTAAGGTTTTTATCATAATGCTCAAATTTCCCCCATGATCCTCCTTTTTTGGAGTATATTTGAATTTTATCAATAAAGACTACAAAATATTTGTGGAGTTAATCTATAAAGAATATATTCATCATGTTTATGATGATTACTATAACATTTGTGAGACCCAAAGGCATCATTATGAACTCATAGTGCCCATACCTTGTATGAAAAGAAGTATTAGGGGTATCCTCCTTCACACCAACTTGGTAGTATCCCGACCATATATCCACCTTGGAAACGTATTTTTCTCCATGTAATTGATCAAACAAGTCAATAATATGTTGTAGAAGATACTTTTTTCTTTTTTTTTGATCTTATTAATCTCATGATAATAATTGCAAAGGTACATTGACACATCCTTCTTCTTGATTAAGAGGACTGGTGAACCCCATGGTGAAACACTTGGGCATTTAAACCCTTTATCCATATTCTCTTATAGTTGTTTCTTCAGCTCCTTAATTTCTGAAAGATCCATTGTATATTAATTCTTGGATAATGAAAATGCACCATATATAATCTTGATTTAAAATTCAACATCTTCCCATGGTTTAAGACCACGAAATTCCTCAGGTAACATATCAGTGTATTTCCTCACAATGGGCATGTATTCATGAGTGATTCCTTCCTTTGAATTAATAATTTGAGTTTTAAATTCTTTATCATAGGGAAACAAAAACCTTGCTTGATAGTTTTTTTCTAAATAAAATTCATTTTCCTCCTTGCACTTGTACAGAATTGGGGGTGGATTCACAATACGGAGAGTGATTTCATTCTCGTCGAAATATTTTGTTGGCTCTTTTTAAGGAAATCCAATCCATCCCCAAAATTAAATAAAATTCCACCAAATGGAGTATGAAAGTTTTTTATAGGAATTTCATCCCACAAATGACATTGGAGGTGTTATAAACATGGGATACAATAATTCCCCCATTTTTTGATTTCACCGAAAACTCAACTTCTATGATTTTTGGTGGTGATTAAATGGTTCAAATAAACATTCATCATTTAAAGGACTATATAGGAATACAATAAAAAGTATTTTCTATATGCTTTAATGAATAACTAGTATACCTGTCACCACTTCATTATCAGTATCCACCTTATCGATTGTGATTGAAAAATATCATCCTTTCTTCCTTGGAGGTTGTTGGTTGTCTCCAATAACCCTTTCCTTAGTGCATTGGTTTTCCAAGTGACCTAGTTCCTTGTAGTCAATGAAATTAATAATGTGATGAGGGTTGACCAATGAATTCCTTTTATCTATCACATTATTGGGTTTCCCTTGTCAGTAATTTCTTTCTAGGCATCCTTCCTTCCATCACCTAGAGAATTCCTTTGTCTCCCTTAGGAAATATATGGTTTCTTCTTCACACACATATGACAAGTGGGATACTAGAATTGCATAGCATCGTTAGACATCTCCATCTGAACACCAGAATTAAACTAAAATTTCTTCTTCTTATTCTTGTGATACCCTTAAGATTTTATGATCTCCCTTTCAACTTTGAGAGACCATACAAAAACTTCCTCATAGCTATCAAAGTCAAAGATCAATATAGATATTCATAGACAATGTTTTAAGCCACCAAAGAAGCAGTCATCCTCGAATTTGGGGGGAATGTCAAAGCCAAAGGTGTATCGTCCAAGTCTTGGTAAGTTTTACTCATACACTTTAATAGAATCTCTATCTTTTTTCTTGAGTTAAATAAAACCCCTTACCATTTTAAGATAGTGATTGTGAAGAAAATATTTTTCAAACAACATTTTACATAATTCTTTCAAATCGATCACTTCGATCTATTCCTCTGGCTTCATATTCTTAACCAATGTACACCATTGATCAGCTTCATCCTCCCCATGATATATAGCCAGTAGAACCTTCTCTTGTTCATAACATTAAAGGATGGATACGATATTATCAATGGAGTTCATCCACTATTTTGTGATTAATGGACTAGATGATCCATTAAAATTCAGAGGCCTTTGTCGCATAAATGTATCAATCAAAGATTTTTATCTCTTATAGGGATTTGGGTCTCATCATAATCTAGCTTTATATTTCAAACTTAATTCATCTGAGATAGTATCATCATGATGTTCTTGATCCCTACTCTCATCATATTGGGCAACTTGTTGGGGAATTCATCACATTTCCCATTGAATTGATTTTTTACCTAATTCTTCTTATTTCCATACATTGGCTAGAATAAAGGGGAAATTAGGGATGGGTATTTTTAAACTATTAATCAAGTAAAGTGGTAATAAAATAAAATTAAAGGTATAACATATAAATTACATTTACTTACATAACATATGAATTTATAGAATTAAATCTATGTTATCCATGATCTATTTCCTAATATATACTTTTATGGGTATTTTTAGCTCCATTAATAATTATTCATATGGAGCTTGTAAATTTAAAAAATCATATCCCTTTAGAGTGTCAAACTAGGTGAATAGTAAGTCTCGTTGTTGTGTACCAGGTTGCACCGAGTCAGTCCCAACAAACCTCGTAAGAGCTGGTACCCCTAGGTACATCTGTGTGAGAACCACATCCACCTGTTGTATCCAGACATGGATATTTTTTTTGATAAACCACTTACTCTATATCGATCAAAATTTAGGGATATTTTCTTATATTTAGTAATATACAGAAGGATTTTTATAGAGTTTTCTAATCCTAATCCCAAATATAACTAAATTTGTTTTCTCATACAAACTACAATAACCCTACATTTTATTAAACATTAATTCAAGATTTATTACATAAATGTACACATAATAAAACTTGAAAGATCAAGGATTATAGTGTATTTTTGAATTAGGTACCTAGAACAACATATTGAACATGGTATATGAAAAAATTATTGAAAACTTTTTTAATATTCTTCTTAAATTTACATGGCTATTAAAACTACACGGGATAACCTGGGGAAAACCTTTAGAAATGGGTGAGATACAAATACCAGTAAGGGAAAAAACATTTAATAAGGTGATAAATGTTATGTGGTAGTCATTTAAAAGTGGGATAAAAATAGTATGATTCATAAACATGAACAATGTGACATGATAAATCATGATAATCATAACATGGGAAATGTGGAAAAAACATAAAACAATGCACATAAACATAGGTCGAGGCTAATCTTCCAAGGCATAATGGTATAATAAGTCCCCTAATGGAATAAGGTTCACTCTATTTCCAAAATAATGTATCATAATACTAATCATTACTTAATTTATTGGAGTACTATATAATTCTAGGTTCACCCATCACTTTCATTTATTTCTCATGCTTCACTGTACCACAAATATCTTACAACATGGTTTCATTTGTCATCGTATTTTTTCCACAATCAATGAGGGTGGAATAAATACAATTAAGTACCAGATAAAAAAATTATAATTGTATAAATGTTAATACCCATTATAGTAAATGGGTATGGTTTCACTATATATTTTTTTTCATGAAAAATCATGGTGAAAATTCAACAGCATAACGACCTGACATAAAAATTCATAAAATGGGTTGATGAGAGAGAAAGCAGTCTCTCATAATTTGGACATCAAATAGGAATTAATAGGGATATAAGAACACATATAACAAAATAATTAATTTGAAATATAATGAATAATATAATAAAGAATCTTCAATAAAGAAGAGAAGGTGAGGATCCCTTACTAAATTTTATCATGGTAATGAGTGTACCTAACGGTTCATTGTAAGGATTAATGGGAGTGGAATAGATATATTGTAATATAGAAATAAAAAATGACAGTAATTGGGATCTCAAAGAACATATCTTGACATAAAAAATTTTAAATTAAGAAGAATAACATAATATAGGATCTTGAATAAAAAGAAGAGCGGAAGATCCCTTACTAAAATTCAGCATGGTAACGATTATACATAAGGGTTCATGGGAAGACTCAATGAGAGTCAAATGGGTATATAATTATTTAGAAATAAAATTTAAATTAATAAATTTGTAGTAAAACATACCAAAATAACTAAAAATTGAAACTAAGAAGCATTACATAAAGTAGGTTCTTGAATGGAAGGAGAATACATAAATCCATTACTAAATTTTGGCATGGTAACATGTGTACATAAAAGTTACTTGGAGGGATTAATGAGAGATAAAGGGGGATATCATAATATATACATGAAATTTATATAAATGGTTATATGGAAAAACTTTTCCCAAAATAGGAATATGGAGATTAAATAACATAACATAAAAGAAGTGCTTGATAAAAAGAGGAAAGCGGAAGATCACTTAATTGAGTATGTGACTCGAAATGTTTGGGAGGAGATTCTTGATAGATTGGGTTTCCTTGGGATAACTATACATAGTTTAGGGAAGATTATGGGTGTGATCCAATAAGTTTATTTGAAGTCAAATGCGATATTAGGTGATTTTATATAGGAAATTAGGGGGATTTATTTTTTATTTGGGTTTTGGGCTCAACATAACAAAATAACCAAAACCACAAACCTTCCCATGGTTTTTCCCATGGTTTATATAATATTAGAGTGGTTGAAATTACTTTATTTGTCCAAGGGACTAACATAATAAAATAATTACCCATCTTATGTGGATGTGAGTCATACTCTTAAAGAAATGATTTTATAACCAGAAAATATATTAATGTTTTTTGAGGATTCTAAATGGCTTTATAGAATTAATTAAATAAAAATAAATAAACATTATTTAAAATTTAAAACATTTATTTGTTCATGTATACCATTTATAGTATTTATTACATCACGTTTGGTTCTTGATGTCATAATACACAGAGTATATTTCTATGGTATTTAATTTTTACCTGAAAATTCGACTATCTCAAAAAATTATGAAAAATTTACCTTTGGATAATTTAAACATTATGATTCCAAAAATAATATTAGTTTTATCTAAAAAATATTATAAATATGTGACTTTACTCATTTAAAATAAAATTGAAATTAATAAATGATGGTTTTATTTTACAATTATAGTTTTCGAACCCTTACAAAATTATATTTTAATAAAAAAATTATATGATTAATTATATTTAATAACAATTATTTAGTAATAGTTTTTTATTAATATATTATTTATTTCAAAAATCCATTTATTCCTCAACATAAATTTATTATTTGAATTTTAATGTTAACCAAAAATATTATTATTTTATTAAATCAAAATAAAAAAAATCATTTATTGCATAAAAATAATTATATGAAAATATATTCATTGTTATATAAAAAATAATTTACATACTCATATTGATAGTTTCTTCATACATATCCCTTTAATACACCAAAAAATTCCCTAATAGTATGGTGTGTGATGGTGCGACTTTCATGGGGTGGTTTGGCGAACATGGTTTGGGCCATGATTTTGATGAACTTGAAATTATCTTGTAAAAGGTTTTATTCATGTTTAGGTTTTTGGATCTCATCTTCAGATTGGTCATGGGAAAAGCCCAGTGATTTTACCTCCCTCTTATGCTCTGATAAATGGTCTTTATAGGGTATGATCCTACTAATTGAGGCCATCTCTTCCTTTGTCTGTGTCAGTTGTATTTATTAAAACCATATATTTATACGTATCATGTGATCATTATTCAAAAGTTATACTGTTAATAGTAATGATTCTAAATGGACAATTAAATTGAATTAAACCTAATAAAAATTTTGAATGTGTTTTCCATAACCATTTTACATAATAATAAATTTAATTAACATACAAGGTTAATTCTATTTATAATATTTTGGGTCATTACATGCCAATTCTAGACCCTCATGTTTCTTTTATCACCTTGGCCTCACAGTGGCTCGCAGTGGGTTCTAACAACCTCTCTAAACAATGAACCATTCTCATCGTGTTATGATCAAGGTTTAGGTTTACAAGATCAATAAGTATAACTTTGGTAGGGAGGTATAGTACCACAGGTGGCTAGCTAATATTATCCTAATTAGGAAGAAAAATGGGATGATCAGAGTCTGCATTGACTTATGGGACCTCAACCACAAATGCATGAATGATGGTTTTTCCATTTGACGATAGATCTATTGATTGATCATACAGTTGGCTTCTATGAACTCTCCTTCATGGAATGATACTTGAGGTACAAAAATACATGGATGGACCTAAAGGATTAGGATTAACCCACATTTAGGGTGCCCCAAGTGACATTTTGCTACAAGGTGATGCCTTTCTGCTCAAAAAATATAGAAGCCACTTACCTGTGTGATATGAACCAGATCTAAAAATTTAATTCTATAGAAATTGGTGTAGAGTTATGTGGATGATTTGGTGGTCAATTACTACTAGGTTTAATACCATATTAAAGTTCCTAAGAAATATTCTTGCCTCCTCTACTCTAGAAACATAAATATAAACCCCAAAGTGTGCACTTGGGGTACCTCTAAAAAATTTCTCGAATTTGATGTAAGATAAAGAGGTATCAAGATTTACCCAAATAAAACCAAGGATATAAATCAAATTACTCTCAAACAAATCTATGATAGTTGTGAGGCATCCAAGTCCACCTAGCCTACATAGGCTGATTTATTTCAAATAAGTCCATAAATTGTAATCCATTATCGAGGATCATGAAAAAAGGCATCGTTTACTAATAGGATGAGGACAATAAAACATCCTTGGGTGATATTAAGTAGTACCTTCCACAAACTCGAGGTTATAGTGATACACACCTTAGTAAATCACTTTTTTTATTATTCAATCACTCTTGAGCGGTCCCTTATTTCCATAAAGCCTAGAAAAACAATAAGGGAAGTTGAAAAAACCTCTACAATCATAACTGCATGCTCCTCGAAATGGAGACCATATACTCCCCTTTTGAGAAGTTTTTTTCCCTCTTTGGCCATTATAGTGGAGAATTTGCGAAGTTATTTGAAGTTCCAATAAATAAAACCATTGTATCAAGTAGATATGTTATAGTAAATCCTCAATCACCCCATACATATGGGATGATTAGTACGATGGTCAGTAATCCACTGGTAGTTCAACATAATGTTTTTCTCATAAAGGCCATTAAAGACCTGGCCTTAGTAGATATCCTGGCCACATATCCATCCCAAAAAGAAATTATCATGAATATTTATTTTCTGGATAAATCTATTTTTTCAGTGGAGTAGGCCATAAGATCTTGGAAGATGCATTTTAATGGTGCCTACCAGAGTATAACTAGTACAAGGCTCAATGGAGCCAATATTAATGGGGTAGGCCTAGAGATCTTCTTCACCACACAAGAATAGGTCTTATTACTATGCTCATTCCTACTGTTAGAAGGATGGACCAATAATTTTGAAGAGTCCTAGTATATTATTACTAGTATCAAGTTGGACCACAAGATTGATGTCCCATATTTACATGTTAATGGATATTGTATATAGTGACCCAAGATTATCACATATGGATACTTCATCATTTTTTATGAATAATCATCACATTAAGAAAACAAAATCTTAAGGACCATAATATTTTAGTATCTTTGAAAACAAGGAACACAATAGCTTCTAACACGGTGAAGGATCTCCAAAGTATCCCTTAAATATCATACCCTGTTGTACTCCTACTTAAAGCCTTTCTTCATAACATGGTGAAAGGGAACATAAGTAAGGGGTGATATTAGATTATTAGTAAGAATAAACAAGGGATATATCTAATAATAACATGAGCATATGGGTATGAGAATATGATATTATCATTAAAAGTTAACACCCTGCATATTAAATATGGTATACATGAGTAATGGAATAAGTATTGGATGCTTATAACAGATGAATTGTAAGGTAATCAAAGAACACAAGTCAGGAGATCATAGCATTGGTAGAGGATGTTGAATTTTGGAATACACTTGTGTTGATAACATTGTGAACATGTGTAAATTGAAACATATTCATTCATTCATTTTAGGACATGAAATTAGGCCCTCACATAAACTTATGGACATGTAACCAGGTCCATGAATAACATTGTGAATTTGTAATTAGGTTCACACATAAGATTTTGAACATGTAATCAGGTTCACACATAAAATTATAGACATTCAATCAGGTCCACACATATAATTATTAACATGTAATTAGGTTCACATGTAACATTGTGAGCTTGTATTCAGATTCATGAATAAACAAATGTATATGCATCAAGGTACATACATAACATTGAGAACATGTAATCAAGTTCACACATAACATCATGAACATTTAATTAGGTTCATGCATAAATATATGGAAATGAAACCATGTCCATGCATAAAATTGTAAACATGTAATTAGGTTTACACTTAACATATATACTCACGAGTCATCCATCATTACAAAATTAAATTCAGGGATACTTAGGTCCCAACCGAAACATAATTAAATTATACACACATGTTCCACATGATTATAAGAAATCATTTTATCATAACCCATGATACATAATGGGTATCATAAACATTTCATCACATGATAACCTATGGAAAGGAGACTTGTTTAAAAATAATTTCCTCAAAGAATATCCCAAGAAAAGAAGTAGGTTTCAATTGAATATAACTCATATAAGTGAAAAAAGTGTCATAAAAATCATTCAATCAAATCATAAATCATTCAATAAATATTATTAATGTTATTCTTCAATAATGTCTCCAATAAATCATAAACACTATCAAAAGAGGTCATCTTAGATGGATGATGATTTTGAAAGATCGCATGTATAATTTATTATGGGAAATCAATTTCTAAAAAATAAATTACTTTCAAAATACTGTTATTTGAAAAACACTTTCAAAGAATACAAATTAACCTTTAAAATCATTTAAACATTTCTTGATTAAAATATTATTTCTTACTTGTAAATTTATTTTGAAGCATAAGAGCTTTTGATGAGATTGTATCAATAAACTTAAGTACCAAGAAGTGAAAAAATGATACCATTACATTATGATTGCATGAATCACTAGAGGATAATAAAGTTCAAAATATTTATTTATAGGTTCATGATAAAATTTCTCTAATGGAATCCTAATCATAAACAATCCTAATAAATGATGAGATTGTATCAATAAACTCTTACTGCATTGGTAACATTGATTAATAATCCCCAAGAGAGAATAACACACATGAATCTTAAAATTCAGTAAATATAAATATATTCATGATATAACATGTCAAAGAGAATCATATACGCCTTATATAAGAATAATGATGCAAAACATGACATTTATCTCAAAGAATGATAATTGAGACAAAATTACTTTATAGATTTTGTAAATTTTGAACCATAAACCCCATGAGATATATATCATGAAATGGATATGTAAATACTAAAAAGATTATTTATAAGAATCACATGATACAATTCGTTATAGTATATACAACACACAAAATAAATGACTGGTTAATAAGTCATAAGTATCACAAAAATAAATGTGATATTAGAAAACCCTTACCTTAAGTCTTGACATTATTTTTACATGTTCAAAAATACTATATATTAAATATACATATATTATAAATCTACCTTAGAACCATATTATTATTATTTCATCGGGTTTTGATGTTGAACGTGTGATGGGATGCCTTTTAATGGTTTGATTTATGGGTATTTTATGGAATCATTCAATTGTGCACATCAGGTTATCCATTTGTTATGTCTTCCCTAGAAACTCCCAATGATTCCCTTATCCATATATGGGTACATAATTGCTTTCTAAAGGCTGGTGTTCATCTGGGCTTTAAAGCCTAGTGTCTCATGGGGAGTCACATTGGTTGAGATGATGGGAAGTCGGGCTCAATGCACCATTTGGGGGGGGTGTTTTTTCCAACTTTGGGACTCTCTTATAGATTTAAGATATGTATGTGCATCTATTCCTAATCCTGATATGGGACCAATTTCTCTAATGAAATGACTAGAGGTTAATTCACTTTTATATAAAAAATAAGGGAATCTCTTTAGTGAATCCATCTGTATGTATCTGAGCTTCTCCGTCATTTTTCAGTAATGGGTGGATTCTTATATGTTGAATCCATATAACCAATTTCATTAGGATATTATTCCTTGTAAGGAAGTGGTTAATATTCTGATGAGGGGATTGATCCATTATGTGGAATCCTATGTATTCAGGTTATTTCAGGAATCAAAACCCACATAGTTAATTTGTATCTTTGGGAATGGCCAGAAGGTATAGACCCCTGTATAAGGGGTGTCCATATTGTTTCCTTGGTTAATGGATATTCATGATGCTCAATGATGTGCTTATTGCATCTCCCAAATCCCATGTGTGCTATTCTTAGTGGTAGAAAAAAGGGGGTAGTGGACGATCAGCCTCATGTACTGTAGATATAGATATTGGGTATTGGAACAGTCTTTAGGGTGTTCAGTATAGAGATTGGTCCTCAAGAATGCATCCTACGTATCATGAGTATGGTAATAATCAGATTCATCATTGTTCAGTTTATATCAGGGTCTTACACACTGAGGCTACTCTGTACCATTATGAAGGTTTTATAGTGTAGATGTCATGTTCATTGAGATTCCATAAGCCCACATGAGCCATGCTCATAGTGAGAAAGAAGGGATAACAATTAATCAATTTCATTGCTTTGAGTAAGGGCCATAGATACCGGGACTTCCCTGGATGATTAATATGGAGCTCAAACCTTGAAGAGAGGTATCCTACATATCCTTGATGTGTCTAGAATTAGAGTCACTGTAGTTCCATTTATGTTTGGGCTTACACACTATGGTTTCCCTATTGGTTGGGGTTTACACACTGAAGACAAACAATGTTATCATGTTCTGGGATGCCATGGATGATTAATATAGAGATCGAACCTCAAAGAGATGATTTCCAAGTATCGTAGATACGGAAGGAAATAGAGTCATCATAGTTCCCTTTATTTCGGGGCTTACACACTGAGGTTTCCCTATTGGTTAGGGATTAAAAACTGAGGACAGACAATGTTTCTAAGTGCTGGGATGACCTAGATGAATAATATTGAGCTTGAAACATTAATAGTGGTAGCCTATGTATCCTAGATATGAAAGGAATGAGAGTCGTCTTAGTTTCATTTATGTCAGGGCTTGTACACTGAGGCTCCATTATTAGTCAGTGGTAACACACTGAGGATAGACAATGTTATCAAGTCATGGGATTCCATGGATGATTAATATGTAGCTCAAATATCAAAGATAGGTAGCCTAAATATCCTGGATATGGAAGGAATCAGAGTTTTTGTTGATTAATTTATGTCAAGGCTTATATATTCAGGCTTCCCTATACCATTGTGAAGGTTTATATAAAAGATTTCGCGATCATTATGATTCCCTAAGACCATCTGAGCTATGATCATTGTGAGAAACAAGGGGTAACAAGTAATCAATGTCATTGCTTTGATTAAGGGACTTACATATTGGTTTTTTCATGGATGATTAATATGGATCTCGAACCTCTAAGATCGGTAGCCTATGTTTTCTAGATATGGCATGAATCAGATTCATTGTAGTTCCCTTTAAGTCAAGGCTTACACACTGAGGTTAACATATTAGTCGGGGCTTACTCATTGAGGACAGACAAGGTTATCATGTCCTGGGATGCCCTGGATGATTAATATGGTGCTTGAACCTTGAAGATATGTATCCAATTTATCCTGGATATGGAAAGAATTAGAGTCATCATAGTTCCATTTATGTCAGGGATTACACACTGAGGCTTCCCTATTGGTTTGGGTTTACACACCATGGACAGACAATGTTTTCAAGTATTGGGATGCCCTATTTTCATGGATTTATTATTTGGAGGGCATCACATAACCTAGTTGACATGTCCTCAGAGCTATCTCATGACCTGCATTGACACCTATAGAGGGTGTCATGAGATTCACTGTGGCATATTCTGATGGGTGTCACATGCCTTGGATGACACCTCTGAGAGACATCGTGAGACCTGTCTGACATGTCTACATGCCATCGTGAGTCTTAGATGACTTTCCTAGAGGGCATCACAGTAGCTTTATTATCATGTCCAGATGTTTTTTTGAGACTCGGTAGACATTGGTGGGCACCGTTATATGAGTCAGGTGATGTGTCTTAAGGATACCGTGGGTCCTAGGTGATAGACCCGGGGGGGTTTTAAGATCTATGTGATGCTCACAGAAGAACCATATGAATTGTTCTGTCATGTCAGATGTATTTCATGTGTCCCAGATGTTACATTGGAGGAGTTTCGTGAGATATGGTTGATGTGTCTTGGTGTTGTTGCATGTCTTTGGACGGCACATGCAAAGCGCATAGGGGCCAGTAATCATGTATTCCTCTTGAGTGTTACACTCTGAGTCATGGTTCTCACCCTTGTATTGTGAGTGCCTTGGTTTTTCTTAGTTCTAGTTCATCTTAATTACCACGTGATCTAGTGGGCTAGAGGAATTTCCTTTTCATAACCTGCCATAAGTCTTTATGCCTTGCTCATGACTACTTTGGCTGCCCACCAGTACATTACTTAATAGATAGTTGTCCGGTTGCGTGATCTCTCTGATAAGTTCGTAAAAGCCAAGAGTCAAATCTTCCAGAGTCTAGGAATTTGTAATTCATAGTTGTGGTCACATTCCAACCGTTTATTTAGGTTTTAATGGTAAATTTATAGGCATAACAACCCTTGATACTTGTCGATTTATGAATTGTATCTCACTTGTGTCTATGCTAGAGTCAACAAAGGGGTATGGCACCATGCGGCTTCACGAGTCTCTACCAAGGACTGCTCTAAGTACGTCGCCTTATTTTCAGTGATTGCAAATATCTTCTGTGAATTATTCCCTTATCATATTATTTCCAACTATTTAATACTTTTTTGATCATGTGGTCATGTTGAAGGACTTCCATGTTGTTGTGCTGACAAGTCTGAGCACCTTTTCCAGACCCCAATACTTAATGAAATACACTCACATGACCTTAGGTGAATTTTCTTGGGGACTTGCGCATCTCCTCTGTAGGTGCATTGGGTATGTCACATTCCTTACAATTAATGTGGACACCTATCACCTCCTCCATTATCATAAAATTTGTTTTATGTGACAAATTTTGGGAGTCATGCGATATTGCATCAATGTTTTTGAGGATATTTCTTCTATTTTTAGTGATGCATTGTTTGACCAACATGGGTCATATGGGGGTGCATGATAATTACATGAAAAAATATATTTGTTATTCTTGATAGCGATTCTAATTTTCCTAAGTATCTTTGTATTGAGTGGATGACAAGCCAAAGGGCTCTCGTGAGGTGAAGTAGATGTGTCGTCGGGGACACGTAATATCTTGCAGGTTTCCAGGGGCATGTCGCATGTCCTTCAGTGACCACGAACACCTCACACCACCTCTTTCTATCTACTTTGTTTTATTTTAAAAAGGTTAGGGATTATGTGAGTATTAATGAGCAATGTCTGGGATTTTTAATAAATTTTTGTATGATGCCTCACATGACCAATACGGGTCATATGAGGAGTTTTAAGCATGTCATGGTAAAATCCAACTTTCTTCCATTAGAGCATTGTAGAGTTTCTTGGGCACACACAAGGACCTCTGTGCAGAAGATCCAACAATCCAAAGGTGTTTCATGAGACACACCATATAGGTCAATAGGGAATCATGATATTTCACAAATCTTCAGGGGTTCATTGCATGTATTTCAGCAACTGTGAACCCCTTTCATCTCCTCCCCTTTATCTCTATCGTTTTATTTGATGAAGGCTCAAAGGTATTGTGAGTTGGATTGGATATAATCAAGTGGTTTTATTCTTCCCAATAATGATATGTATCATAAGCTTCATGGCCACTGGGGACCTCTACCTTTGAATATCACCCTCTTTATTTTTGAAGTGTTTCAGATGGTTTGTCAGGCACCTTCCAGCGACAAACCATGTGGCATGGGGGCACTCATTTGATTATCAACATGTGGTCATCGGTTTTCTAGGGAGCCTTCATGGGGAAGGCTAATTGATGGGGGCTCTTCAGAACATTCCACGAGTTATGCTCCATGCATGAAAACTGTGCATGACCTTGAAATGGTCACATGATCAAGAGTCCTTTAGAGGCTTTGTGAGTCGTCAACAATACTCTTATTCCTTTCGTTTTCAGGGAAAATTATACCCATATTTGGGTATTTATTCTTTTTTGATTTTTACAATTCAAATTTTTAGGGCATAAACCCCCACCCCCATCAGGAATGTTGTCATAGGGGATAAAGACTCGGTTCTGAGGAAACTAAATCCCCACTGCAGTCCCTGAGAGTGTTTCCAATAATTTCCTTGGATGAAGTTTTCTCTACTGGGAGACCATTGGTATTCTATGGATTGCCTATATATATGGGATGATGGAAAATTCATTCTACCAGTCACATCCTTCTTAAAGTATGCTTGTTGTTTCTTTCGTCACAAGTCTGTTCCGCAAACCCTAGTTGTGAACATTTTCTGCGAGCCTGCATCACGAATCTGGATCATCAGAGCTCTTGTGAAAGACTACATGCTACTCAGACACTCATCTTACACAACTATAAACTATTCATTAGAAATCCCTTAGACTTATGTTATGAGGGTTATGGTTTCCTTGAGGGTTTTCCATGATTCACTATCATGATGGTTCGATTGATTGTGATAAACTTAACCATATTTAGGTCATGTGATATCAATTATCCAAGGGGGAATGAAATGCACATGATTCCATTCATGGGTTATGAATCCCACAACTCTTCTAGATATCTGGAGATCTATGAACTCCTTGATGTGGTTTGCGAACCCTTGGTTGTGTCAGGCGATGTGCATGGTGTTGTTGTCTCGTGTCATATATTTATTTTTGTCAAGACTTTGTGTTCTCTTTGGATGAAATGTTACACCTACTTATTTTCATATGGATTTTGGTTCTCACCAAGGTTCCTCATATATGTCAAATAAAATGGACATGATGTCAAACCCCGTTATCGCATACATGCTGATAATGAGGTCCTACAGGGGTTATTTTTTATCCATCATTCAAAATTATCCCTAATTTGATATACTCCCATTGTATGAGTTTGGATTGCTGGATAACACCGTTATACCTCCCTAGATTTTAATTTTCCATTCCACTAGGTATCTAGCTCCCCCGACTGTGATCAAGTGATAATTACCGAGGATAGTTGGCTAGTTACAGCCCAATCTCAGGGCTTGTCTTATCTATTGACCAATTATCCATTGATCCTAAATGTCCATGATATCTCTCAATAGCTTATTTATAAAAGGTATTCAAACATATTCTCTCCTTCTCTCAATGCCCCCAGTGGTGGATGGTACACAGAATGGGACCTTCACCCTGGTGGTAATTTCTCCAATGAATGAGAAAGGATATTATGGGTGAGAAAAAGCTATTCAATATTTCTTGACAATATTTATAGGTTTCATCTCCATGAAGACATGTTGATATCTCAATTTATCATTTACCACCAAATGAAATTTCTCTGAGGAATGATCATCTATTAGTGTCTTGTGACTAATACATTCAACCTTCCTTGCTGCGAGGTTGGTATCAGCTTATTGGATATCAATCAACTTCACGTCTTTCCTCCTTTTAGAGAGATTTATGATAGATTTCTCCCAGCAATGGAAATTTAGGAAGATCCAATATAGACTCCAGTTCTATTTAAGGAGATTCTCATCATTGTAAGAATGAAATTGGTGAGAGAGCTGATAGTTTGTTCACTTCTTTACTTCACTGACTGGATAAATATTTTTTTCTGTGGCAGCGGGGTTGATCCAAATGTTATTTATCCCCATTGGTGTCCCTCCCAACAAGTCTGATCTAGTGATGGATCTTATTGGTCCATTCTAGAATCTAGGGACTACACCTCATGGGGCTATTGGGTGAACTCGGATGTTTCTTCAGGCCTTGGGTCACTAGGTTTTCTTTTTATATTATTGAATAGGTGGCTTTTCCTTGCTAGGGATGCACACTCTTACATTCATGTTAACCCCTTGGTAATAGATGAATGACTTGTAGAAGGGAGGCATCTCAACATGGAAATACAAGTACTTTCATGCATCTACTAGATTTTGGGACATATCTAACAAGGAACCATTACTAGCAGGATCAAAGGCCCCTCCAGTACATGTTTGTCTAGATAGGAGAGAACTTCCATTTCTATGACTACAACAATAATTCAAAGATCCCAGACACCATATTATATCCAATACTATGGTAAATTTCATGAGACAGTCATATGTCCCTAACCCCTGCATAGGTCAAAGGTTCACTTCACCAATCTAATAACATCGACTTTTCTACCTTATGTGCACTGGACATCTTGATTATTGAATATGTTAGTGGATATCCTGACGAAAGATCTTATATGATCTCTCTTTGGGACGGGGTCCTTGTATCTAGGGTAAATGAGGTAATTATCTATGATTTGTACATGTTGTATTGATTTTCCTAATAGTTTGGATACATTCAATGAGTTTCCCCCATTCCTTTTGCTAGTGTTCGAGGTGAGCAACACCCTAGCATCATCCAAAAAAATTGGAAGATATTATCCCATGAAGATACTATATATGTGATTATATTTCAGCTTACTGATGATCCCACCTTCCTCAGCCAGGATTATTCTTAGGCTTGGATAATGGCTTGTACCAATGGCGTGCTAGGACAGCTGGTCTTCTATGTGGATAGGCCTCTTATATCAATAATTCTTGTGTCTGTGGCATCAATGGAATTGATTGAGGAATTGAGAGAGGATTCAAGGAAGAGACCTCACTATAATGATGATTATTCAGATGGTTTGTTTGGTTACATTGATTAGATATGTCCTCATGTGCAGGATACGGATGAGATGCTTGTTAATAGAGAGTTGTATGGGGCTTATTATCCTATTTCAGCATTGATCCGGCTTGTTATTGATCCTTCTACCATACCTACATCATCAGTTGGTGAATTTTAGGCATGTAGTAGGATTATCTGGGATCATATCCATGTTTTGATTACTCAAACCCCTCTAGACTCATTCCTCCATCAAGGGGAATGTATTCTATAGTTATTTCATGATCTAAGGGAAGACAGTTTTAGTTGGAAGCCTATGTATTAAATTATGAATCATATCATGTTGAATCAAAGAGACTTGGTCATTTAGAAAATGGAATTTCATGATTCATTAGAATGAGTCCTCCCTTATAAAAACAATAAGGGAGACAGTGGAGGCAAAAGAGAAGGGTCTTCAATTGTTTCCTAATCTACACGCCCATATGGAGGCCAAGATGTCATTGGTTTAGAGAAATGAATATATGATTGCTCATATGAATTCTAACCTTTCCAATTCATCGACCTCATTTTCCACTTCTCATAGGAGGGTTGAAGAGTTGACCACTCTGGTCAAATTTCATCATCTTGAGGCAGAGGTGGGAGAAGTTGGGAGGGCGAGAATCCAACTCTCAATTTACACCTCCCTCTATATTCTTTCTGATCTTTCTAGAAATTACGCCCATATTTTAATTTGATTCAAATTTTTATACTACATTCCATACATTTTTACAACTATCCATTGTTTTGAGGTTTCATATAGACTCTAAAATGTGGATATTCCTCCCACTTTTTCATAATATGAATGCATAAGTTTTTTGATATTGTTTTCCAATTTTCATCCTTTTATGATATCTTGTTATTCTTTCTTTTCGAAAATTATTGTCAATATTGATCCCCTACATTATCTTTAATAGACTTGAATGCCTAGAACTAGATGCTGGTATCTTGACTGATTCCCTTTGAGAGACACTTGTGAAGTATTAGACATATGGGGTTCAATATTGGTGATATGTTCCAGCTATCTTTAGATCACCTGATGGGCAGTGGGATCATCTGGGCAAGAGATATGTTCTTGGGAAAGAGTGCTTTCATATTTGTGGAAAGTATCTCAGGCATGATAATTCCATGTATTAAGCCTCACAGTAATTTTCATGTGATTTAGTTTAGGGTCTTTTAGCTCATACCATCTATCTCTTTAGTTTATGGTCTTTTAGATCAGACCAACTGTTGCTTTAGTTTAAGGACATTTAGCTTGTACCAACTGTCACATTGGTTTAGGTTCATTTAGATTGGACCATATATTATATTAGTTTAAGGTATTTCTTCTTAGACCATCTATTTATTTATTTTAAGGTATTTTAGCTTCGAACACATGTTTCTTTAGTTTGGAGTCTTATAGATTAGACCACTTGTTTCTTTAGCTTAAGGTATTTTAACTGGGACCACATGTTGCTTTAGTTTAGGGTCTATTATCTTGGACCATTTATCAATTTAGTTTATGTTCATTTATCTATAAACATCTATTTATTTAGTTTAGGGTCTTTTATCTTAGACCATATGTTAGTTTAGTTTAGGGTATTTTATATTGGACCATCTGTTGCATTATTTTAAAGCCTTTTAACTATGACCATTTGTCTCATTAGTTTAAGGTCTTTTATCTTGGACCATATGTCACTTTAGCTTAAGGTATTTTAGCTCAGACCATTTTTCTCTTTAGTTTAAGGTCGTTTATCTTGGACTATCTATATCTTTATTTTAAGGTCTTTTAGCTCAGACCATGTGTTTCATTATTTTAAGGTATTTTAGCTTTGAATAGCTATTTCTTTAGTTTAGGGTCTTTCATCTTGGACCACCTTTCTCTTTAGTTTAGGGTCTTTTAGCTTGGACCATACGATCATAGGATATGGTCCATATATTCAATGAATGACCTAAATCACTATAATGTTTTGGATTCTACCATGGTGTTGTTATGGCTCATGGGGATTAGAACTCCCTTTTTGTAGAGTGTCACATTTGGTTGATGGATATAGGAGCATATGTTGGAGTTAGGATCATGTATGCATATTTAAGAAAAGGTTCCTTGAAGTCTGCTACCTTTTCTAAGGGCTATGGAATATATGTGGTGGTAATATTGATGAGTTTGGAATACTATGGATGATAGTCCTACCTATATAGTTGGATCATATATGATGTAAATCATAACCTGAAAGTTTTATTTCATGAGTATGAGGTGGTTCATACATATCGGGTATGTCCCATGACATTAAAAAATTCTAGGTTCTTCTATGGCATTGAAAAGTATCATAGGGATTGAGGCTCATTTCTATAAAAGAGAACATTCCTTTATTTGGAAGGTCAAGTCCCTTATGCATTGGTAGAATTTTGAAGACTCAAAATCCAAATGGAGACGTTGGGTATGGCACGAAGGCTATCTTAGAATTGTTATGGCACCCTAGGGTAGATAAATCTTTACGTGAAACTCGACATATACACGTTGGGATTTCGAATCATGAGACATGGGCCATAAATGGTTAGGAAATAAAATTTCATAGTTTTTCCTTTGGAATGGCATGAAACACAGTGACATAACATTAATGATATCAAATCTGTTTGGATAGTTTGGTATAGATACTTGTAAATCACGATTCAGAGTGATTGAGTTAATAGAATGATAAGGGATAGTCATATAAGGATTGGTTCCAACATGCTAAGATTTTGAGTGTTGTCGTGATGATTTCAATGCTCAGGAGAATCAGAATTTCCATTTTTATAGTGGTTCCTTTCATTAACGTCCATAGACGCATATACAAGAGCCATGGGAATATGTTCATAGTAAAGAAAAGGTCACTTGAAGCAGGATATCGTTTTCAAGGGCTATTGAACGATATGGTGATTAAATACACCCCAAATCATAATGTGTGGCTTGGAGAAGATGTAAAATTCATGAACAGTTCGAGTAACCTAAAAGAAGCGTCACCGCCTAGCAAACATATTCTCACAGTGAGGAGATGTGACAAACACTTCCCTAACATTTTCCTAGACTGTTGGGTCCAATGAAAATTGATTGTATTTTACTTGGGTTATAGATCACATGATTTTTATTCCTCATATGTTTATGCCCTAGTATTTTCCAAAACTCAAAGAATGAGGAGTTTTTCGAGTAGAGACTTGACTTTTTATGAGGTCTCCCTTTAATGATTTTTGACCTGATGAGTTTTTCATCTCTTTTTTCAGAAGTTTATGTTCTTGAAATTTGGGCCATTATGACCTAGAGTTTGTGTTTCTACAACTTTTACCGAAGAATATACAGTTTAGGTTCATGAGCTGCATATACCTAGTATGAAATATGTTACACAGGAGATTAATTATGATACCCAAGGTCAAGAGTGCACCAAAATCTTTCTAATAGAGGGGCGGAGGTGTCATAAATCACAGATTGAGTTTCATAAATGATGATTAATGACATAGGGCAGTCATATATTGTGTGGTTCATACACACTGAGGCATTGAGTGAATCCATGATGATGTCAGGGACCATAAGAATTGAATGCCTTTTTTCATAGAGGTGCCTTTTGTTGACAGCCATAGACATATATGCTGGAGCCATGGTAATGTATGCATAGTCAAGAAAAGGGTCCTTAAAGCAAGAAATCCTTCCAAGGGCCATGGTAGGTTATCATGATTCAAGACACCCCAAATCATGAAGTGTGGTTTATGGGTTTGATGTTCTATTAAAGGATAGTGAAAAAAACCCATACTATGGATGACTGAATTAAGTCTTTTGTAGACATTTGATATGGAATTAATTGTGAAATATGGTCCATATATTTTATTATCGTGTAGGGGGGACATTCATCTCTGTGTAGTATAACATCATGTTGTGAGGATGTATTTCTGTGTAGTTTAACATCATGTAGCAAGGACTTACTTCCATAGAGTTTAACATCATGTGGTGAGAATTTATTTCTATGCATTTTAACATCATGTGATAAGGACATACTTCCATGTAGTTTAATATCATATAGTGAGGATTTATTTCCATATAGTATAACATCATGTTGTAAGGACATACTTCCATGAAGTTTAACGTCATGCAGTGGGGATGTAGGTGAACTGATGTGAGTAAATGGTAATGTCACGGTTGGGCCTAAGGATGGAGATTGGGCATCACTATATATCTCATGATAATGAGATTAAAACAAAATGAAGTTCCATAAGTCTTTCCAATTTAATGTCTTGTGGTGAGGATGATGCTACATATATTAATGGTGTGTTGTAGGGACATATGTGGATAATTTTGTGTTTTGTGGTGCATATCTTGAGATGAAGCTCCTGATGTGAAGATGTAAGAACCCAGTTTTTGAGTCTGTAAGACTTTGAAATTTTCATATTGTTATTCCAGAGCAGGGCATTCAAAGGGCGTGTGATTTCAAGACCCAGTGTGACTGGAATTAACTTTTAAGTGCATTCACACAAGTCACGCCAAATTTACAGAATAACACCTAAACGGTTGCTCAGATGGGAAAAATGAGGGCACTGTTGATTCTGTAATGTTCTGTTTACCCTCGATAGGGTGTAACTTTCGTGGGCGCGGCCCTTTTGTTTAAAATGCCACCAGGGGAGTTTTCATAATTTATAAGCCTCAGGTGTGAACTTTAAAACTTCTGAACGGAGGCTAGTATTAAAATTACGAGACCTTTGTTGCGCTCAGAATGTGGTTTTCACCCTAAAGGCGGCTTAACCTCAACCTCGTCAAAAGTTCGGGTACGGGGCCTTCGGGCAGGGTGTTTAAGTATTTTTCTATTTAAACTAATCCACCCCACCCTTCTTTTTCCCCTTCATTCCTCCCTGGTGGTTTTCCCTCTCAATAATCATCAAGAGCCTCTCCCCACCTCCCATAGGTGCGGCGTCTACAACAGATCATCGATGAAGCTATGGGCTACGCACATCGAGGTAGGAGGTTATGTTTTTATTTCGTTTTTGATTTTGACATCATCCATGAATTAAATTTATTACCTCCAATTGCTGTCAAATTCTCGAGAGAGGGCCATATTTGAGTATGGATCGATTTGAGCTTCCCAACGATTCTTTTGGGTCGAATTTTTGAGTCACGGGGTGTCCGGGGTGACCCCGGGATGTTTTTCGGCCGATTTATCCTTTTTCCAGTGGGTTTCAGGCGGTCTGAGATAGTGGTTGGCAGCAGCGCAGCTCCCAGGTAGCGACGACTTTGCGTTGCATGGTGGGCTCCAGGCGGCAGCGGCTTTGCGCGGCATTGTGGGCTCTAGGTAGCGGTGGGTGGAGGTCATCGGTGGGGGTGGACCGGGGTTCACGACATGCAATCTTATGAGGGAGACTGAGACCCCCCTTCAGTGGGTCTCAGCGCCGACTAGCGACCGACCATGAGGGTCGGTTGGTGCGGTGGTCCGCAGGTCCGCGGCCAGGCCGCGCAGCTAAGCCGCGGGCCGACACTACTAGTCGGGTCGGCCGTCGCGGACTGGTCTAGCCCAAAGGGGTTCGTCCCCTCAACTTTGGACACCTGAAACTTCCACTACGGGTGTCCATTTTGAGTGTCGTCTATAGTAGTTCAAACCTTGTCTCGATATAGGGATTTTGATATTGACTTCGGGATTTTTAATTCATGAGAAGAGGGCTCAGTGGCACGACACGTGCGTTAAGTATTTCGCCAGGATTCTTCTTTCGGATGGCGCAGACTTATCGAGAGTCCGTTTAAGGCATCTTCAACGGTGTTATGATCCCAAAATAGATAAAATGTGTTCAAGGGTGGTTTTAGGCATTGAAACTGGAGTTGAGGCCTACGCCTCACGGGCCGTCTTTTAAGCTGTGATTAGCGTTTTGTGGCTTTTTCATCAGACGTCCATTCGGGGTGAATGAGTAGTCATTTTGGAATGTTTTTCCGAGAGCATCACGATGGCGCAGTTTACTGATATTTTTAGGGACTGAGGTGTGGGCCCCAAGAAACGTCATATGGGCGTAAAGTGGTGTTGAATAACGTTTTTTCCGGGACTCTTTTTCCAGTGAGTAAGTAGCCTATCTTTCATGTTTTTCCACAGGGATTACAACGTTGTAATCTGTTTGGGTGAGCGAAGCATCTTTCGAAATCTCATTAAATGTGGAAACATGAAAAGACGTTGGTTGGAGGTTTCTTTGACGCACTCTGACCCAACGCACAGTAGCAATGTTAGTGACACCCAGTGATGGCACGAGCATCGTGGAGTTATCAAACCAGATTCGGGTTTACCCTCTAGCGGGGATAGGCAGTGGGTTACCCGATGACCTTAGGATTTACCTACCAGTGTGGCTGGGCAGTGGGTTACCCATTGATTTTATGGTTTACCCTCTAACAGGGCTAGGAAGTGGGTCACCCAACGACCTTTTAGGGTTTACCCTCCAGCAGAGCTGGGTAGTGGGTCACCCAACGAAATTTTAGGGTTTACCCTCTAGTAGGGCTGGGCAGTGGGTCACCCGACAACATTTAAGAGTTTACCCTCCAGCAGGACTGGGCATTGGGTCACCCAACGACCTTTTGGGGTTTACCCTCTAGTTGGGTTGGGCATTGGGTTAACCAATGACTTCTTCCAGACTCATCCACTTTAGATGAGGCTAGTCAGTGGCTTTGATGAATGATTACTAGAGTGGGACTTTTGGTTGTACGATTTATCGATGAGGCAACTTTGATGTGCAGGACTGTTGGGTATTAGTGATGGCTACCTTTAGAACTGTTGGTGACTTATCCTGGGCTGTGCTTGGAGATGGAGATCCCCTTATGCACGCGTTCAGGTTTCTTGTGGAGAATATATATATATATACACCATAATTTTTCTCCCACTCCATGGGATTCTATTACTCTCCTTCTAGGAGGGGTGAAGACACGCGTGGTATGCCACATGCTTTCTGTGTCTAGCTCTTCTTGGTTGGACGAGTCTACCCCCTTTCTTTTGTTGGGTTGAGCTGCACTCTATTTACTGTACTCTATCACTGTTCCTAGTTCTGTCTACTGCGCACCATTTTAGTACCTCCTTTGTCGCTCCCTTGAGATTTCGAGGCATCCTACTGAGTATCCTTATACTCACCCCTGCTTGGGCATTTCCCACACTTGGTGTGCCATTGCAGACGACGGACATGTCGATCAAGAATACGGATGAGCGTAGGGGACACATTAGCTTGGTTTTAGGTCAGTGGTTACAGTAGGACTTTCAGGTGTTAAACTCACCAGTTGTTTACATTCGTTTACCTGTTGTTGGGTTGTATCACCTTTTGGGTTGGGTGCGTGATTTATTCCATTTTATGTCCTGTATCTGTCAGTACTTTTCATCACTTTACTTTTTCCTTTTTAGAGGTTGAGGCATGACTGTGTTTGGGTTACAGTTGTTTGTCCTTTGGTTTCATTTTTTACTTTGCTCTTTTGCATTGAGTGGGTTGTGTGTGTGTACATGTACTTAGGAAATGGACTTCCCGAGATTGTTATGCCTTTGGCACTTGTCGCTAGCCCCTAGCCTATAGAGGCGGTCTTGGTGTAGTTGCGGCTCGAGACCAGTAGGGTCAGGTTGTGAAAAAGTGGTATCAGTGGTGGTTCGTCCGTGGGGCATTGTTCGAACGTCCCTAAAACATAATTGGATGGAATTTAAGGAAATAGTGCCAACGTTTCTCGAGAACGTCTCTCAGGCCAGGGAGTCCAGTGATGGTATGGGCGGTCGACGTATCCATTCACCAGGACCCTGATAACCCGCTTGTCGACTCGGCACCCTGAGACACTGTTTGCAGGGAACATTGGAACATGCATCCATTAGGAATGAGTCTTTGACTATCCTTTTTGAGTCATGTCCCCTTTGTTATTACTGATATATGTATATATATATATATATATATATATATATATATTCTAATCTAATAGTGGTAATCCAAGATAATTTTTAGGATGCCCCCACGATAGCAGCCAGCCAGGTTACCCTCTCCAGTTCACGACGATGACCTGGGGAGTGACGATGCATCAGTTCAGGGACCCTCACATGATCCCCTTTCTCCTAGTGCTTCAGCAGTAGCCCCTCCACCTAGAGAGAGATAGTTAGTACCATTAGCACAGGCCGAGGTAGAGCACAGGCTGAGTGCACTCCGAGACTTCCAGCATCATCGGCCACAGAAGTTCTGTGGGTACCCGGATCCCCAGGCAGTGGAGGACAGGCTAGAGTCAGTGGACCCACATTTTAGGATGGTGCATATACCAGTGGACCATATGGTAGCCCTAGCTACCAGTCATTTCCATGGGACGATCTGGCGTTGGTGGGGGTTGTTTATGTAGACCCACGACGAGTCATCTCTCATGTGGGATAGCTTCTAACAACTCTTCAGGGAGGAGTACCCCATCATGTTTATGATATATTCGGATTCAGGAGATTCTGGAGATGATGCAAGGTGGGATGACTGTGGCACATTAATCGTCCCAGTTTACTGATCAGACACGCTACTCATGGGATATGATCTGCGAAAGTTACTTTTTGGCACAGAAGTTTGAGCAGGGCCTTCGCAGGGTGATACGTGCTGGTGTAGTGCCCCTGTAAATCCCTACTTATTCTAGGGTTCTAGAGCAGGCACTCATGATGGAGATCTTCTTGGCTGAGGGATTCCAGCTGACAGGGCCTAGTAGTGGCCACATCAGAAAGAGTCTTCAGTGACAAGTAGACGGCAGAGAGCAGAGCCTCGATTGAGGAGGCCCTTCCGTGTGAATACACAAGGGCATGGTCATACACCACAGTTTCGCCATGGTGCACCGGGGTAGTCAGGAGAGAGCCGGTTCTATGCCTATGATGGAAGGGGTCACCTAGCATGGTATTGGCCGACCAGGAATACCGAGCAGCCGTGGCAGGCAGTGGGTGCACCGCAGCATCAGAGGCAACGTCGTGACTAGGGATCCCCCAGGTGTGGACAGGGTGGTCCTCAGGGAGGCATCACAGGCAGAGCGGCAGGACCTGGAGGTCCGGGATGGCGTTTCGAGGTCCTTACACTGCCACCACCAGGTGGCCCATGCCAGGCTCAGGGAGCTGGCAGTAGGGGCCGCGGGAAGCTTCAGGATATGGGTGTTCGTGAACCCCAGCACACGAGATGGTCCGAGGAATGCTTTCTTTTTACTCTACGATTACTTCGGTACTGGTAGAAACATGCACCATCCACTCCATTATATCACTGCTTTTGGTATGGGAACTGGATATTCTAATAGAGGCACTGAAACTTGCACTTAGCCTCAAGGTTCCTATAGGAAGTGCCTTGTTATTGACCTTTATCTACAGACAGTGCAAACTGTCATTTGGAGGAGGGATTTTCACGTGGGACCTGCTCATCATCACGATGGAACCTTACGACATCATCCTCGGTATGAATTTTCTTTCTATGTTTCACGCCCAGATCAACTGTTGTCACAGAAAAGTCAGAGGCATGTTTCCTGATGGGACAAGGTTAACCATCCTTGGTGAATGGGACCTCGTGGAAGAGCAGAGGGGTACTCTGAGCAGGAGACCATGACCTTTTTCTCACCAGTTGTCGAGCATGGATCTCGGATCAGCAGGCACTATAGGCATCGGGATCCTTACCGTTGTATAGGACTACACAAACGTCTTTTTCGATGATGCCTCGGGACTACCTCTAAGGAGAGATATTGAGTTCTGCATTGACTAGCAATTGGGTAGTAACCTGATATCATGTGTGGCTTATCGGATGGCACCCACAGAGCTTCAAGAGCTATGACTTCAGCTGGATGACCTTCGTGAGAAGGGATTCATCAAGCCCAGTGTGTCCCCCTGGGCAGCTCCAGTTTTGTTTGTGAAAAAGGCAGATGGGAGTATGTGGCTTTGTGTGGATTATCGTTGCCTATATCAGACCATGATAAAGAAAAAGTACCCTTTTTCGAGGATCGATGACCTCTTCGACTAGTTGAGAGGTGTGAAGTGGTTCTCCAAGATTGGTCTTCGATCCAGCTACCACCAGTTGCGGGTTCATGAGGCTGACATCCCAAAGTTGGCTTTCCATTGTCGATATGGGCATTATTTGTTTCTGGTGATGCCCTTTGGAATAATGAATTCCCCTGCTATTTTTATGGCATTGATGAACCAGATCTTCCAGCTGTACTTGGATCAGATTGTGGTTGTCTTTATTGATGACATACTCATGTACTCTGCAACGGAGGAGGAGCACTTGGAGAATTTGAGGATGGTCCTAGACATTCTCCGAGAGCACCAGCTGTATGGGAAGCCCCAGAAGTGTTTGTTCTGGATTCATGAGGTTCACTTTCTGGGGCATGTCATTATAGAGAAGGGATTGGCCATAGATCCCGCAAATGTAGAGGCAGTTCTTTCTTAGAAGCCACCCAATAATGCGTCAGAGGTGCATATCTTACTTGGTTTGGCAGGGTACTACAAGAGGTTCATGGAAGATTTCTCCAAGATTCCTTCCCCTTTGACCGCGTTAACATAGAATGTACGACCATTCACCTGGACCGATCTGTTCCAGAAGGACTTCGAGGAGTTGAGACAGAGGCTGACTAGTGCTCCAATGTTGAGGCTGCTGGAGGACGGCATTGAGTTCATGGTGTACTGTGATGCTTTAGGAGCTGGGCTCGGGTGCATGCTGATGCAGCTGCGAGCAGTAATTTCATATGGGTCGAGGATATTAAGGTCCCATGAGAAGAATTATGCGACTCACTATTTGGAGCTGGCAGCGGTGGTATTCTCCTTGAGGTTATGGAGACACTACCTTCTGGGTGAGAATTTTGTGGCCTACTCGGACCACAAGAGCCTCAAGTACATCTTCACTCAAAGGGATTTGAATCTGAGGTAGAGGCACTGGCTAGAGTTTTTGTAGGACTATGATTTCGAGATAGTCTACACTCCAGGGAAGGGAAACATAGTTGCAGATGCTCTTCGTAAAGACCAGAAATTTTGAATAAATTTTGATTCTAAAATTTTGTGTGTTATCTTAGTTTTATATATGACAAAACTATTTCATTTTCTAACATTAGTATAATTAAAATAATACCGTTGGGTTTTGACTATTTTATGACCATTGATCAATATGGCTGTTGGAAACTAAATGTTTCAATTATTGTCTCTAAATACAATTGATCTTGGTTAATTAATATAGAAATAAGATTAAATGGCCTCATCCAGTAGTCACGGGCCAATCGAATCCCATATAATAGAACTTGGGAA
Organism: Viscum album; assembly: GCA_963277665.1. NCBI lineage: Eukaryota > Viridiplantae > Streptophyta > Magnoliopsida > Santalales > Viscaceae > Viscum > Viscum album. The sequence goes on along the minus strand of OY728157.1, from coordinate 1,735,925,398 downwards.
GGAGGTAGCACCACTGGGATTTTCTCTGGACCAAACTCAAGTCGAACCTCAACGTGTGTAGCTAGAACATAATCGCCTTCACGATAAGTTCAAACTAATATAAATTACAACTCATGGATTATTGGCCGAGCCGCCCATGGATTCTCTAACCTTAGCACACCTTACACTTAGGTCCTATGCGGGGGTTTTAAGGGGCTATGTAAGAAGACCGTAACTGCTTTGTGTAATCCTTTGAGATAAATAAAATTGTGTTTTCTTCTTATGGTGAAGTTTGTAAATTTTTAAACGTCCAGATAAATGTAGGATGTATATTATTTATGAATAAAAAAAGGATATTTTAAAATATTTTTGTAAACCATAAATAATTAATGATGCGTAATGATTTTCAAAAAATGGTCTTCTGCAAATGTGTTCAGTAATAAATTTAGAGTCTAATAAGATCAACATGATTTTTGATGAATAATAAATTATGAATAGTGTTATTACACTTAGGATTAGTAATGTGACCAAATGGATTAGTAATCTCACTTAAAGAAAGTATTAATATAATCTAGGCACCTTGAAAATGTAATGTGATTTAATAAAATAGGTAAATAACAATTTAAGAAATTATTAGTCAAGTATCAGTTTTTTAGGGGAATAGTGTTTTTTAATTACAAATTAGATTAAAAATATATAGAAAATTTTTTTTATAAAATGTAGTTCATTTTTCAACTCATAGCATAGATATTATGTTAAGGTAATTTTTGGGGAATTTTCTGAAAAAATGAATCTTCGATGAATAGTGTATTTATTTAAAAATTAAATTAAAAATATTTAGAAATTTTTTTTTATAAAATGGAGTGAATTTTTGAAATCATAGCATCGATATTTGGTTACGGTGAAATTTTGGGATATTTCTGAGAAAGTTGAATTTTCGGTGAATAGTGAGAATACAATTTTTAAGTTATGGCTGTTTAATGACATCATTAAATGATGTATTAAGTATGTAATCAATATGGTAGACTTATGAATAGTAATATAAGGTATGAGGTGTCCCAAGTGGCCAATACCATGGGCAAATACCATGGGGAAGCCCATGGTTTTTCCAATACCACAAATGTGGTGTCCCTTGGCAATTAATGCCTTGTCCCCTCACTTCCCCTATAAATACCAAGCCATTCTCTCATCCTTTCCATTCAAAAATCCTCCTAAACTATTTTATGGTCTCCTTACCTCCCAAGGAGTCATCCCAAGGTTCCCTCAAGCCTCCTAAGGTCCCAATCATCTTGATTTTGAAGTTACTCTTCACAGTAAGGGATCTTACCTCTCTCTTTCTTTCCAAGTACTCTCTTTTATGTCATATCTTTTATGCTCCATGTTCTTATGTTAGAGGATGTTCTTTTTTATTCATCCAACTTTTATTTTCATGTTAATATTATTAGATACCCCCTCTTTCTCTCATAAATTCATCTTAAGAATGTTTAAGTGGTGTTGTTAGGTTGTCGAATTTTTAATGGATTCTTTCACCCTTCTCGTTTTCAATATCTATTTTCAGGTCAAGTATTTCAAGTTTCTTTTTATTATGTTGGGGTATGATATCTATTTCTATCATACATATCTTTTATGTTTATAGTATGAGGGACCCTATTTGATCTCATCAAATCCTTTTTTTGATGTTTTTAGTGACGTCGTGAGGCTACCGAATTTTTAAGGGATTCTTTCACCCTTCTCATTTTCAAGTTCTATTTTCATGTAAAGTCATTCAGGTTCCTTTTTATTATGTTGGGGTATTATCTCTATATCAATCATACTGATCTTTTATTTTCATATTATGAGAGACCCTATTTTATCTCGTCGATTCATTTTTTGATGTTTTAAGTGACGCCATTAGGCTGCCGAATTTTCATAAGAGAAATCTTATTTTTGTCTTCCTTCCATGTTTTTCATTTAATATGGTATGTATTTCAAATTTAATTACCATGTTCTTATATCCAATATATTCTATCCCTATACTGTTTTATGGATCATTTATGAGTGGGTGACCCATGTCCCCTCTCTTTTCAATATTTTCTAAAACCCTATAACATAGTCGTTATGCTGCAGAATTTTCGTCTCTAAATGTCTCTCTATTTTTTCTAAAATTATTTTATTTTATTAAGTTAATACTCAAAGATCTTTCTTATATAGGGGTATTCACATATATATCAAAATTTTCTATTTTAAATTCTGGTATTTTACATACATGAGACCCACTTTCCTTTTTCTGTGGGTTGAAAGTGACACAAAGATCATGTCTTAAAATCTATTTTTAAAATTTTATGATTATGAAATGAAACCCATTTCTTTTATTCTATACAATTTATTTATGAAATTTTGATGAATATATATGTGGATAAAATTATTATAAAGACAAATTAAGGGTGTTCCCTGATAGCGCTCCAATGAATTGGGTAATGATGTAACCACTAGAGATTACAATTTCAATGAGATCTTGGTGAATAACCTTGGTAATTTCAAATGAAACCTTGGGGATAGACCTCGGTGATATGTCCATGATTGCCTAAGTTAAATGTTTTAGCCACATATTAATTTTATGAATCATATTCTTTCCATTATTATATGCCTTCATGATCTCTTTCTCATTCCTTAAAGCTATTTATCATGACTTTATTGATGTATCTCAAGTTCACATGTTAAATGTTTCCCCCTGTTTCCCTTACTAGGCCTTCTTCTCACCCTTTCTTTTGATGTATTTCCACAAGTTATGAGATGTAGTAATGAACCTAGGATGAACATAAGGAGAAGCCTTTCAAGTGTCTATGAATATTTTTTATGTTTTCATGTTTTATGTTTCTGGTTTACAAGAAACTAAACCTTAAAGATCCTTGGTTTTGTAAAATGTAATGAAAAGTTATGTTATAAAAAGGTGGGATGCTATAGTTGGTATCAAAGGATGGTTTAGTTATTTTTGGAAATTAGGATATTAAAACTTTATGAATAACCCTATATAAAAGTTTAAATATAGGAAATCTTCAGTATTGAGTAAGGGGTTGCCAAGCAAATAAATCCCTATCTTGATACACGCAGGTTGAGGTGGCTCTGGCACAGATGTACATAAGGGTAAAACTCGAAAACACAGCTTTGAGCAAGACTCAAATGGGAACTGGTACATGACAACGGACCTTGCTGCACTCTTGGTTATGACACTCCCTGGGGATATGCTTTGGTAAATTCATAAGCTTTGTATGAACCATTATTAAAGGAACAAAGATAAAATAAAATAAAGATTCACATAAGAATATATGATCATGGATAACCTAGATTGGAACCTAGGGGATCACAAGTTTGGATATAATTTTCTACTATAAGTTTATCCTTTTATGCTTAAATTTTCCTTTTTATGATTATTGGCTAAGTATTTAAGCCCCTAATTATACTTTGTTTTCTTAGTTAATAGAGGGACACAAAAGAACATGTCCCAACAACCAATGTGATATGAAATGTGATGATTTCCCTATTAATGTGACAGAGATGACGAGAGTTCAAGTTGAACAAATTTTGATTATGCCAAACCATCTATCAAAAATCAAAATTAATAATTGGTACCTAGTTGAATGCCCAAATTCACCAAGGAAGAAGCAGAAGAAGTCTCAAGGATGTTCATATGATAAAGTTGATAAGGGAAAGAAGACCCAATTTTATTTGTCCAAAAAGTGTAGAAAGGGGCACCAAAGAGAATGTCACAAAGGAACTAGGTGGTGTTTTAATTGTGGGGTGATTGGGCATAAAGTAGCCAATTGCTTCAAGAAAAATGATAATGTGATGAATAGAGATAAGGTTTGATCTAATGTACCTTATACTTTTCAATGTCGTAAATGTGGAGACTCTAGAAATTATCCAAGGCAATGCTCTCTTAGAAGGGATGACAAGCATGATGAGCATCAACAATCTTCAAGGACAAGGGAACAATGCAAGTCCTATGCTGAGATGGATCATGATGACTAAAGTACATGCAACTTCTTCGCAATAATTTTCTATGTCATGTTGTATTTTAGTTTGTGCCCTATGAGCACATATTTAATGTTTTCTAAGAACATCGAGTCACTACCTAAGATGGTTTTATATCATTAAGGAAAACATCTATTATTATGTACTAAATGTTGATGTTGTGAAGCTGTTCTTCTTGAAAAAATAACGATTAGGGGATTAAAAGATGATTATTATTTTTGAATACGTTCATATGATCGTGGTAAATAGATTAAAATGGTATTTTCTTTGAGGATTAAAGGTAGAATTATATTTTGAAGAATTGAAAAATTTAAGGTGAACTTATAGTAATTTAGGAAATGATTAACCTATCTTGGGGAAAATATGTTTAGGTTAGTTACTTTTGTTATATGATTTTAAGGAGTGATTGATGTTGTTTAGAGATGAACTATAATGTTTATCTTGGAAGAATATATAATCAAATCCTTCTTATATTTGGGTTTCAATCTTAGTTTGGTTTATTTTGAGGAATTTTAAGGACAGTCATTTATGGAATGGTCTGTGATAAATGTTTAGTAGTACCGTGGATTTTTAATGATTTAAAAGTAGTTTCCCTTACTATAGGGTTCATTATTTTTGAAGAGTTGTTTTATAATACCCTTTCTATTTTTTGGATAATATTTAAAGATAGAAGAAATAGATGGTTAATATTTTGTGGATTATGTGATTCTCTAGAAGATGATTCTTGTACTTTTGATGAGACCAAGTGTTTTTGAATTCTCATCATTTGGAGAAAAGATTAGTTTTAGTAGAAACTTATTAAAGGACAAAACTCTACTTGAAGGTTGGTATATTTCCATATGTTTTTATTCTGTGTAGTAAATTAATTCCTCAAAATTATGATAGTGAAAGAAAAACAAAAAAAACGTTGTTGGTTTACCTTTCCTTCTGGGTAATCAAAGATCGTTTATAAACATCATAAGTTTGTGATTTTCATGTTGTTAACATTCTCCTAATCATGTTTTCTATCACTCTACATCAGAACTTGACTCTTTGTTTTTTCTTCCATATCCATGTTTTCCTACATGGAATCTTTGTATGGGTTATCTCGGGTGACCTTTGTACTTCCCTTTCTTTCTTTTGAAGTAATATTTTTACTGACTCTTTTTCCATTGTGGGACTTTCAACGAAATTTCCAAGCCCAATTTTAAAATTGTGAGGATGCAATTTCACAAGGAGGGAAGATTGAAACAACCCGACATTTTTGAATAAATTTTGTTTCCTAAACATTGTGTGTTATTTTATTTTTATACTGGACAAAATTGTTTCATTTGATAACATTAGTATAATTAAAATATGACCGTTGGGTTTTTACTGTTATATGACCATTGTTCAATATGACAGTTGGAAACTAAAAGTTTCAATTATTACCTCTAAATACAAGTGATCTTGGTTAATTAATATAGAATGAAGATTTGATGGCCTCATCCAGTAGTCTCGGGTCAATCGAAGCCCATCAAACAAAACTTGGGAAGGAGGTAGCACCACTGGGCTTTGCTCTGGACCAAACCCAAGCAGATCTTCATCGTGTGAAGCTAGAACAGAATCACCTTCACAATAAGTTCAAAATAATATAAATTACAACTCGTGCAATGTTGGCCGAGCTTCCCACGGATTCTCTCACCTTAGCACACCTTAAACTTTGGTCCTATGCTGGGGTTATAAGGGACTATGTAAGGAGACCATAACTACTTTGTGTAATCCTTTGAGATAAATAAAATTGTGTTTTCTTCTTATGGTGAAGTTTGTAAATTTTCAAACGTCCGGATAAATGTATAATATATATTATTTATGAATTTTAAAAAAGGATATTTTAAATTTTTTTGTAAACATTAAATAATTAATGATGTGTAATGATTTTCAAAAAATGTTCTTCTCCAAAAGTGTTTAGTAAAAAATTTAGAGTCTAATAGGATCAACATGATTTTTGATGAATAAAAAATTATGAATAGTGATTTTACACTTAGGATTAGTAATGTGACCAAATGGATTAGTAATCTTACTTAAAGAAAGTATTAATATAGTCTAGGCACCTTGATTAAGTAATGTGACTCAATAAAATAGGTAAATAACTGTTTCAGAAATTATTAGTCAAGAATCAGTTTGTTCGGTTGAATAGTTTTTTTCAATTAAAAATTAAATTAAAATTATTTAGAAAATAATTTTTATAAAATGGAGTTCATTTTTGAACTCAGAGCATCGATATTATGTTGTGGTAATTTTTGGGGATTTTTCTGAAAAAAAATGAATTTTCGGTGAATAGTTTATTTATTTAAAAATTAAATTAAAAATATTTAAAAAAATATTTTTATAAAATTGAGTTCATTTTTGAAATCATACATTCAATATTTTGTTAAGGTGAAATTTTGGGATTTTTCTAAGAAAGTTGAATTTTTGGTGAACAGTGAAAATACAGTTTTTAAGTTACGGGTGTTTAATGACATCATTAAATGATGTATTAAGTATGTAATCAATATGGTCGACTTATGAATAGTAAGATAAGGTATGAGGTGTTCCATGTGGCTAATAACATGGGAAAATACCATGGGAAAGCCCATAGTTTTTCCAATACCACCAATAAGGTGTTCCTTGGCCATTAGTGTCTTGTCCCCTCACTTCCCCTATAAATACCAAGACATTATCTCATCCTTTCCATTCCAAAAATCCTCCTAAACGAAGTTATGGTCACCTTACCTCCCAAGGAGTCATCCCAAGGTTCCCTCAATCCTCTCAAGGTCCCAAACATCATGATTTAGAAGTTACTCTTCATGGTAAGGGATCTTACCTCTCTCTTTCATTCCAAGTACTCTCTTTTATGTCATATATTTTATGCTCCATGTTATTATGTTTGAGGATGATATTTTATATTAATATTACTATCCTTTTCATGTTCATATGATTATATACCCTCTCTTGATCTCATCAATTAATCTTAAGAATGTTTAAGTGGCGCCGTTAGGCTGCCAAATTTCTAAGGGATTCTTTCACCCTTCTCGTTTTCAAGATCTATTTTCATGTTAAGTGTTTCAAGTTCCTTTTTATTATGTTCGGGTATGATATATATATATCATACTGATATTTTATGTTCATATGATGAGAGACCATATTTGATCTCGTCAATTCATTTTTTTGATGTTTTTAGTGACGCCCTTAGGCTGCCAAATTTTTATGGGATTCTTTCACCCTACTCATTTTCAAGTTCTATTTTCATGTCAAATATTTCAAATAAATTTTCATTATGTTGGGGTATTATCTCTATATCAATCATACTGATCTTTTATTTTCATATTATTAGAGACCCTATTTGATTTTGTCAAATCATTTTTTTATGTTTTAAGTGACGCCATTAGGCTGCCGAATTTTCCTAAGAGAAATCTTATTTTAGTCTTCCTTACATGTTTTTCATTTCATTTGTTATGTATTTAAAATTTCATTACGATGTTCTTATATCCATTATATTCTGTACCTCTACTATTTTATGGATCATTTATGAGTGGGTGACCCATGTCCCCTCTCTTTTCAATATTTTCTAAAACCCTATAACATAGTCGTTATGCTGCAGAATTTTCGTCTCAAAATGTCTCTCTCTTTTTCTCAAATTATTTTATTTTATTAAGTGAATACTCAAAGATATTTCTTATATAGTGGTATTCACATATATATCAAAATTTTCTATTTTAAATTCTGATATTTACATACAAGAGACCTGATTTCCTTTTTCTGTGGGTTTAAAGTAACATAAAGATCATGTCTTAAAAGCAGTTTTTAAAATGTTATGATTATGAAATTAAAGCCATTTATTTTATTCTATATAGGGTATTTATGAAATGTTTATAATGATATATGTGGATAATATTATAATAAAGACAAATTAATGGTGCACCCTGATAGCACTCCAATGCATTGGGTAATGATGTATCCACTAGAGATTACAATTTTAACGATATCTTGGATAATAACCTTGGTAATTTCAAATGACACCTTGTGGATGGACCTTGGTGATATATTCATGATTGTCTAAGTTAAATGTTGTAGCCACATATTAAAGTTATGAATCATGTTATTTCCATTATGATATTCCTCATGATCTCTTTCTCATTCCTTAAAGCTATTTATCATGACATTATTGATTTATATCATGTTCACATGTTAAATGTTTCCCCTTATTTCCCTTACTGGGCCTTCTGCTCACCCTTTCTTTTGATGTATATCCCTAGGTTATGAGATGCAGTAATGAACCTAGGATAAACATAAGGAGAAGCATTTCAAGTGTTTAAGAAGAATTATTTTATGTTTTCATGTTTTAAGTTCCTGGTTTCCAAGACACTAAACCTTAAATATCCACGGTTTTGTAAAATGTAATGAAAAGTGATGTTATAAAAAGGCGGGATGATATAATCTTAGAAGGAATCCCCATGATCATTTATTGCGGGAATCTTCAGAGCAGTTGGCTTCCCTACGGCTGACCTTGGTAGAGCAGGAGGGTACGACTTTCCTACAGTCGATGGTGTTGACTCCTTCTCTCCTTGAGCATGTGAGAGAGTCACAGCTTGGGGATGTCGACAACGAGGTGATGTATGATCAGATATCTACGGGAGACACACCCGAAGAGTATTCTGAAAGAGGAAGTCATGAGATCCTGTTCCAGGGATGAGCTGTAGTACCAGTGGAGATGCGGGAGGAGGTGATGCGGGAGTTCCACACTTCTCCCTTGGTTGTAAATCCATGTGTGGGGAAGATGTAAAGAGACCATCAGTGGCATTTTTTGTGGTCCGACATAAAGTAGAGCATAGCTGAGTTCGTTTCGCAGTGTCTTACCTGTCAGCAAGTAAAGGCAGAGCACCAGGATCCGGAAGGGTTGTTTCAACCCCTTGATATCCTGGAGTGGAAGGGGGATGTAATATATATGGACTTCATCACAGGGCTCCCACACCCATCGAAGGGCCATGACTCCATTTGGGTGATAGTGGACTGACTCATGAAGTCGACGCACTTCCTTTCCATCAGGGAGCAGAGATCGGTGGGGAGTCAAGGGAAGTTGTATGTTTGGGAGATTGTCCGCATTCATGGAGTACCATCGACAATCATCTCCGACCGTGAACCACGGTTTACATTGTAATTGTGGTGAGGCCTGTAGGCGGAATTTGGAACTCAGCTGCAGATGAGTACAACTTTTCTCCCCCAGACCGACGGGCAGACAGAGCGCACTATCCAGGTGTTGGAGGATATGCTCAGGGCATGCGTGTTAGACTTTGTTCTGAGCTGGGAGGATCACCTACCCTTGGTGGAGTTTGCGTACAACTACAGTTACCACTATACTATCAACATGGAACCTTTTGAGGCCCTCTACAGGAGACCCTATAGGTCACCGTTGTGCTGGACGGAGGTTGGGGAGACCTTCCTCATGGGCCCAGAGTTGGTGCATGTGATGACGGAGAAGGTGCAGGTCATTCGTGAGCAGATGAGGATGGCTCAGAGCAGGCATAAGTCCTACGCGGATCTTCGTCATAGGCCTTTGGAGTTCGATTATGGGGACCATGTAATTTTTAGTGTCTTTCCACGGCGTAAAACACGGAGGTTCATCCGAAGAGGTAAGTCATCCTTGAGGTTCATTGGGCCCTTTGAGATCATGTGTAGGGTCGGCGAGGTTGCCTACCGTCTTGCTCTACCCCCACAGATGGAGAGGGTGCATGACGTCTTCTACATGTCGTAGTTGATGAAATATGTGCATGACCCCAAGCACTTTATCGATTGGGGAGATATGGACATTGAGGATGGAGCCACCTTTGCAGAGCACCCGGTGGCGATTGAGGACCGGTAGGAGTGGACACTGCATTGACAGACCATTCCATTAGTATGTGTGTTTTGGCAGCACGGAAGGGTGCAGAAGAGCACCTGGTAATGGGAGGGCAAGATGCGGGCTTAGTATCCTGAGTTTTTTTTGTAGTTTTGTTTTTCGAGGATGAAAAACTTGAAGGAGGGAATGATATAAGAACCCGGCTTTTGAGTCTGTAAGACTTTGAAATTTTCTTAATGTTATTCCAGAGCTGGGCGTTCAGACAGCATGTGATTCTGAGCCTCGATGTGACCAGAATTAAATTTTAAGTGCGTTCACACTAGACATGCAAACCAAATAGAATAACTCTTAAACAGTTTCTCAGATGGGAAAACTGAGTGCACCGTTGAGTCCGGAATGTGCAGTTTACCATAGGTGGGGTGTAACTTTCATGGGCGCGACCCTGATGTGAAAAACACCACTAGGGGCATTTTCATAATTTAGTGGCCTCAAGCGTGAACTTTAAAACTACTGAGTGAAGGCTAGGATTAAAATTTTGAGACATTCATTGCGCTCAGAACATGGATTTTACCCTAAAGGTGGCTTATCATTGACCCCGTCAGAAGTTCGGGTATGGGGCCATCGGGCGGGGGGTTAAAGTGTTTTTCTATTTAAACTCATCCACCCCCACCCTTCTTCTTCCAATTCATTCCACCCTGGTGTTTTTTTCTCTCATGAATCATCAAGAGCCTCTCCCCACCTCCCCAAGGAGCAACGTCTCCAGTGGATCATCAGCGAAGCTACAGGCTACGCCAAATGAGGTAGGAGGTTACATTTTTCTTCATTTTTTATTTTCACATCATCCATGAAATAAATTTCTTGCATCAAATTGCTGTAAAATTCTCAAGAGATGGCCATATTTTCATAGGGTTCTATTTTTTATTCCCAACGATCCTTTCAGATCAAATTTTCTAGCCCTAGAGTGTCTGGGGTGATCTTGAGAAGTTTTCCGGCCGTTTTCTCCTTTTTCAGGTCGATTTCAGGCGGTCTGGGATGGCGTCCAATGGAGGTGCTACTCCCAGGAAGCGGCGGCTTCATAGGGTGTGGCTAGCTCCAGGCAGCGGTGGCTTCATGTGGCGTGGAAGGCTCTAGGCGGCAGCGGGCGGAGGTCGTCGGTGAGGGTGGACCGGGGGTCGCAGCACACGACCTCGTGAGGGAGACCGAGACCCGCCTTCGATGTATCTCCACATGGACTAGCGACCGGCCATGAGGGCTGGTCAGTGTGGTGGACTGAAAGTCCACGATCGGGCCATGCAGCTGAGCTGCGGGCCGACCCAGGTGGGGTGGACTTGCCGGACCGAGTGGGTCCAGCCCAAAGGGGTTTGTCCCCTCGACTTCGGACACCCGTAACTTCCACTATGGGTTTCCATTTTGCATTTCATCTATGTCAGTGCAAACCTCGGCTTGAGACATCAATTTAAAGATGGTCTATTTGATTTTTAATTCCTGAGACAAGGGCTCGGTGGCATGACACGATCATTAAGTATTTCACCAGGATTCTTCTTTTTGATGGCGCAAACACATCCAGAGTCCATTAAAGGGACTGTCAGCATTGTTGTGACCCTGGCGTCAAGATGAAGTGGTCTAGGGAGGTTTCAAGCGTTAAAGATGCAGTTGAGGTGTGGGACCCATGGGCCATCTTTTAAGCTGTGATCAGCATTTTTTGACCTTTTAATCAGAAGTCCGTTCGGGGCGAATTAGTAATAGTTTTGGCATGTTTTTCTGAGATCATCGTGATGGTGCAGTTTGCCCGACCTCTTTTGAGACCATGGTGTGGGCCCCAAGAGACACCATATGGGCATAAAGCGGTGTTGAATAACGTTTTCTTCAGGAGTATGTTTCCAGGAAGTAAGTAGCATATCTCGCGTGTTTTCCACGAGTATTACAAAGGTGTAATCTACTTGGGAGAGCCGAGCCTCTTTAGAGATATCATTAAATTTGGAAACCTGAAAGGACATTGGTCAGAGGTTTCTTTGATGCACTTCGACCCAATGCACAATCATGATGTTAGCAACACCCAATGATGGAGCGGGCATCGCGGAGTTATCGGACCAGTTCTGGGGTTAACCTCCAGTGGGGCTGGGCAGTGGGTTACCCGTTGGCCTTATGGTTTACCCTCCAGCGGGGCTGGGAAGTGGTTTACCCGTTGATTTTAGGGTTTACCCTCCAATAGGGCAGGGTAGTGGGTCACATGATGACCTTTTAGGGTTTACCCTACAGTAGCATTGGGAATTGGGTCAGCCAATGACATTTTAGGGTTAACCCTCCAGCAGGGCTGGGCAGTGGGTCACCCGATGACATTTTAGGGTTTACCCTTTAGCAGGATTGGGAAGTGGGTTACCCAATGACCTTTTGGGGTTTACCCTCCAGTTGAGCTGGTTAGTGGGTTACACGACGACTTCTTTTAGACTTAGCCCCTTTCAATGAGGCTAGTTAGTGGCTTTGCTCTGTGATTATCAGAGTGGGAATTTTGGTGGTACGGTTTAGCGATGAGGAAGCTTTGACATGCGGGACTCTTGGGCATCATTGATGGCTACCCTTAGAACTGTTTGTGACTTTTCCTGGGTTGAGATTAGAGATGGAGATCCCCTTACGCACACGTTCATGTTTCTTGTTGAGCATATATATATATATGTATATATATATATACACACCCAACTTTCATTCCCACTCCTTGGGTTAGGGTACACTCCTTCTAGGAGGGGTGAAGACACACGGGGTATGACATGTTCTTTCTGTGTCTAGCTCCTCTTGGTTGGGCGAGTCCACCACTTTTATTTTGTTGGGTTGATATGCACTCTATTTACTATACCCTTTCACTATTCTTGGTTCTGTCTACTGCTCAACATTTTAGTACCTCCTTTGTTGCTCCCTCGAGCTTTCGGGGCATCCTACTGAGTATCTTTATACTCACCCCGGCTTGGGCTTTTCCCACACATGATGTGCCCTTGAAGACGACAGATAGGTCAATTGAGACTGAAAAAGAGCATAGGGGACACAAGAGCTTGGGTTGCACTTAGTGGTTACAGTAGAACTTTCAGGTGTGAGACTCACCAGCTGTTTACTTTTTTTTACCTGTTTCTGGGTTGTGGCACTTTTCGGGTTGGGTGCCTATTTTTCCCCTTTTTCTGTTTAGTATCTGTTAGTTTTTTTTCAGCACTCTATGTTTTTCTTTTGAGAGGTTGATGCATGACTGTGGTTGGGTTATAGTTTTCTATCCTTTGGTTTCCTTTTTACTCTTCACTTCTGCATTGAGTGGGATGTGTGGGAGTACAGGTAATTAGTCAAAGGCCTCCCTGAGATTGTTACATCTTCGGAGCATGTCGCCATCCCCTGGCCTATGGAGGTGGGCTTGGGGTAGTTGCATCTCAAGACCATTAGGGTCAGATCTTGACATGAGATATAAAATTTGGTGCCATAAGGATACTTTACATGAAAGAGGTCCAAAGAGGTCTCGATCACACTACACACTTGTCTGTGGTTGGGACCAAAGATGAATTTTTTGGGAATCTCTACATATCTCATTGGATGAGAATCAAGCCACACGTAGTTTCGAAAATTCAATGCAGGTTAACATCATGTGGTAAGGATGGAGGTGAACCATCCTGAATTGATAGGGAAATCATGGTTGGGCCCGACAATGGATGTATGGGCGTCACTACGTATCTCTTAAGAATGAGAATCAAACCACACATTTCTTTGGGGAGGTCATCTAGCTCAACCCCATGTGGTAAAAACCCATGGTACACCTTTTATGGTCTTTCATCTGGGACAATAATGGACCTATCATGTACATTTATGCCTTTCTTGTGAGGATAATTCCTTTCCTCAATTCCTATGGTAATGTGAGCTATGATCGATATGAGAAACATGGAACTGTGCATATCTTCTTATAGTAAAAGGGGAAAATGGCGGGAAACAGGGTCATTTTGTACCATGTAGTGGCTGGACCAATACATTGAATCGAGGCGTCCCTACGTATCCCATTGGAAATGGGAATAAATCCATTTGTAGATCTAGAAGGACCATGTAGTGTAATGTCATGTGGCAAGGATGTGGGTGTCTCTACATAAATAAAAAATGGAAGCTTTGAATTCGTGCAGTTTTATGTCACGCAATAATGAAATTGGATCTCCCATTGTGAGATGAATATAATCCTATGGATGGTCCCAAAAGTAGAGGTTTGGGCGTCAATACATATCTTTTGATGATAGGAATCAAGGACTATGTAGTTCTTGAGAGACCACGTAGTTTAGCATCTTGCAGTAAGGACAAGCCCTCATGCAATTTAACATCATGTGGTTAGGATGCACTTGAATAGTTTAACGCCGAGTACTCAGGATGAGCCATTCCATGTAGTTTAACGTCATGCACTCAGGAAGATTCATTCCATGCATTTTAACGTAATACAACGGGGATGATTTATGGTACATACACCAACATGGATGCCCTATTTCTGTCATCTACGTAAAGTATATCTTGAGAAATCCTTCATTGGTGGGCAGTGTGATACGCTCCCCATCCGTGGTGGCCAACGAATAGGATCCATTACGATAGACCTTATGTATGACGTAAGGTCCTTCCCACTTCGGCTCCAATTTTGGGGGATTCTTTCATAGTATCATTAGGGTTATGAGATCCAACACAAGTTCTCCTGGGATAAATGAATAGAGTCTGACTTTTTTATTGAAGGCTCATGGTATCCGGTTCTGGTGGACCTTTGAGTAGTGAAATGTGTGACGCCTTTTATAATCTAACCATTTCAACTCATCTAGTCATCTTTCTAATTTTTCATTATCTTAATGTTATCTGCAAATGTCTATTCGGAGTGATGGAAGCTAGACCTCTATGGGTAGCACTAGATTTGTCCCATGCACTAGTGATTATATAATTCCCATTGCAGTAGTACACATGGTCGTATTTTAGGCCTATAAATCCTAGAGGAGTTTATACATCCATGAATTATTTATTAATGGAATATTCAACATTTATATGCTTTATCAATTGTTCTGAGCCCCCTTTGATATTCAGGTAGGATATGTACAGCTATAGGGCTGGTTCTAATCTTGCAATGAGGGCTTGGTACTCATCCAGGTTATTTCGGTAGCCTTTAAACAATGATAAATGGTAGATAAAAACTTATTTTTTCAGAGATAAAAATAAAATCCCTAGAACAACATTATTATCTTTTGTGTTTTCCATTCTTCATTCGATGAGACTCTGAGAGGATCCATCAAAATGCATCTCCTATGTTCAGGGAGTTTCATGGGAATAAAATACCTCTTCATTGGGAAGCTCAGAGTCCTCTGATGTATTTTTCTGGGTAGGATGTGATATGAGGAATTCATCTAGGGATTTCCCATTCACTAACATCTGATATATGAATTAAATGTCATATTGTTGCAATATTATTGTCCATCGAGCCAAGTTCCCATTCAACATAGGGAGGCCAATGATGTACTTTATTGGACCAATATGGGAGACTAGGTGGACTTCATGGTGCTGCAAGTAATTATTTAGCTTTTGTAGTGTGAATTTGAATGAAAGGTAGTTCTTTTCAATATTACAGATCATTTCTCAGTACTTATCATGGTCCAACTAAGGTAGTAAAGACTATTCTCACTCCCCGCATCATTCTTTTGTGTGAGGAGGGTTCCCAATGAGAATTCCATGGTGTCCACATTTAAGATGAGTGGCCTCCCTTCCACTAGATTCATTAAAACTCGTGTGTGCAGAATGTACTTATTGAGAATTTTGAAGGCCTTTTGACGTTCATTGTCCCATTGGTAAACGTCTCCCTTATTCATTAGCCCCTTGAAGGGGAGATCTTTGTTGTCCAGTTTTTCTATGAATCAACAAATGTAGGAGAGGTTCTCTTGGATTCCCCTTGTTTATTTTATATTTCCCGTGAAAATTTTCTAAGATAGAACTGGTGTTTTCTAGTTCAATCTCAATATCATGGTGGTTCACCACAAATCCAAGGCAATTTCCTAATGTCACCATAAAAGAACACTTCAATGGATTCATCTTTAGACTATGTTGGCGCAACATGTCAAATACTTCTCTTACATTCGTGAAGTGATTGTATCACTATCGAGATTTGAAAACCTGGTCTTCAATATAATAGTTAGTTATCCTCAATATGAATGGATTAATGATGCGATGTATGTAACACTGATATGTGTAACTAACATTATTTACTCCAAAGGGTACGACCTGATACCAGAATATCCCAATGGGTGCCCCAAAGGTAGTTATTTCTTCTTCATCATGAGCTATTTTGATCTATTTATACCCTAAGTACCCATCCAAGAAGGAAAGGGATTGGAAGATAGCTATTGAATGGATCAAGAGTTCTATGATTGATAATGGGAAATCTTCCTTCAATAATTACTGATTAAGATCCTTGAATTAAATGTAGACCCTAATCAACTTGTTCTTCTTCTTGATAGGGATGATTTTGGAAATCCATCTCAGGTATTTTACTTCTCAGAAAAAGTTGTCTTTGATCAATTTGTCAACTTCTACCTCTACATTGGTAGCGTACAAGGGTTGAATTCTTCTGGCTACCTACTTGATGCGTCGATAACCATCGTGTAGTCCAATATGGTGCATAGCCACATCTAGATTCAGTTTGAGAATTTTTTTATAGTTCTAGGAAAATACATATAATTGATTCTTTAGAAATGAAGTTTACATATCTTACTCCTAGGGGCACGGAGATTTTAATCATAGTAGGTACTGGATCTTCTTCTGTCCCCATTTTATCTTCCAAAGCTCATCTATAGTGGTGGAAACACCTTCCTCAAATACTAGAGGGGAGTTTCTAAGATCATCCTCATATTCCACCATTTCTAAGTCTATGGATAAATATTTAGATGAGGATAGAAACCTAGATGCCTCTTCTTCATTATTAGGGTGAGGGAGGGAATGAGAAGAAAAAATATCATCCCTTTCCCTCTGAGTTTTTATAGAGAGATGTTGGGGTTGATTGTCGCTATGGACAAGAGAGTCTTGGATCTCTAGAATTGTATACTCTAATTCAACCATGTTTATGGTGAACACAAAATCATCATTGATCAAGCTCAAGTATTTGTAGGGGCATTCCCTAAGACATTGGGAGTTTTAACCACTATATCATCATCTACCATTGGTTTCTTACCTCCCTTCTTGTAGACATATTCTCCATCAAATGGGGCTCTACATGTCTCGAAGGGATCACTGTCACCATGTAGTATGTTGATCATTCAATTGATGGTGTACTTCATACATTGATGGAATGTCAACGGAACTTCCATGTTGTAATGAAACCAAGACCTCCCAAGAAGGACATTATATATCGTGTCTTACTAGATAACCAGGAACTCAGCATCCTATGTGAGCTCCCAAAATTGGGTATCAAGATTCATCTTTTGAAGCGGGCTTCATTCACAATTATTATACCCCTGTATGGTTAGCTTCATAGTGGATAAGTTCCCTGCACCATACCCAAATTTTCAGAGATTTTGGACAGGGATGAGATTCATACTAGATCCATTATCGATACACACCCCTTGGACATTGAAATTACTGAGTGTTCTTAAAATTTATAGGGGCGTGACGTGCCCTTGGATGGAATCCTATCAATCTTGAGTAGTAAATGAGATGTTAACATGACAGGACGTAGTCTCCACTTGAAATACCTCAGCTGCAATGAATTTTATCTCGAATTCTTATGGGCTCCAGATGGATTCAACAAGTTCCTTCATGAGTTATTTTGAATGATGAAGTGCATTGAGGATCGAGAGCTGAGTTGGGACTACAACTAGCTATTTCACTACATAGTACCTTTTCACCAGAGGTTAGTGCTTCTTGATCAGGGGATTCTACTGGTCATGCAGATCGAGCACTGGAGCATGTTGTATAGGAGTTGAAGAAGCCGAGGTAGATAGAACTAGAAATTATTAAGAGGTTGAGGGGGTATCTATGGACAGTAGAGTAGGTTAAATCGGCCTTCCCTGTTACATAGGTTGATTAGATTGAACCCTTGCTAAATGTTCAGGCAAGATGATCGGATGTGAGCGACTATTGGAGGACTCTGAGGCACCTTTTTACCGTTTCTGAGCCTATTGGAGCACTTGACCACGAGTATCATCATAACATATATCCCCCATAGAGATTTGACAAGAATATTGAGTATCACAACATCTTTTTCCCTTTTATCCTTAGATCTAGTGCATGAAGCTTCCTATTACACAATTATATGTAGTAAAACCATATTCGGGGTCATACGCATCATCATAGACAGGGTTTTTCAAGTTTATTGTGCTCAAAGAACAAAAAATGAGCTCATTATCTGATTAGGATTCTCTTTTTTGTGGTGGTTCCCATGCTATAGATGTTGTAGGGAATAAATCTACATGATTTGGTGATTGATTTGGAAAAGAATATAACTCTTCCTACCCTATTTCTTCCTACTTATGATAGTCACTTACACCCTCGGGATGATCATTAGACATGTATTTTTTAGTTAGTTGATCTATTTCATGGTTGTTCAATTATTCATTTCAAGAACCATGAGATCGATCAACTATTTTCTAAGTCATCTATTCATCAAACTTTTTTGATCTCTTGGAACTAACAATCTGACATCCTTCCTCTTCTTATAAGTAAAAAAAGGTTATGAAATCCACCAGCTCTTGAGAATTGTGTAGCGTCACATTTCTAATTTCAACCATTCATTGAAGTATGTCCTTGAAGATGAAACAATTTTGCATATTATGACCCATACTTCTATGGAAACGAAATTAATCGGAATGATCATTAAGGTTAACTTCATTAGTACTCATGGGTTACAGAAGCGTGAGTAGGTTATTATCCATGGATGCTAATAAATATCTCAGGAATTGTTAATTTTGGAAGGATTATACTTTTTTTATTCTTTCCTAAAATCACAGGTGACCCTGCTTTCTATGTACTTATGGATGAGGAAGATTATTTGGTTTTCATTTCCTGGAAGGATGTTCTGGTCAGTTTAGAGCTTCCTTCGGTGCTTGGATGGTCACCACTATGGGTTTGATAGCAATTGATGCATCTTATTATTTCCCTAGATTTTTCCCTTGTGTTGTAGGAATGAGTCGAGACTTGGATCGATGATGTTGTGTTGTTTTAGAAAACTCTAGGAACCCACCTAGACATTTAATGGGGATTAGTGGCATATTGAACACATCCCTAATTTTTTTATCATATATTTCTAGAAGTTGTTCATATGAGAGTGTGATACTTAGATAATAGGTCAAACACTTCCACCTTGCTATGAATTAGAACCCTCACATTATCGTTCTTCTTGTAATTCATCAAGTTGATAATCATTTTCTTCCGTAGTGTCTAAATGAACTAATAATGGAATAGATGACGATGGCCTTCTCATACTATAAAAGATCCTACTGGAAGACTATTGTACAAAACAAAGGTTGGCCCGGTCAATGTCTCTATAAAACATCTTAGGTTTTTTTCTAGTTCATCATGTAGGCCCATCATCGGCCGACATCAGGACATGAAGTGTGTGAGATGTTGCTCAGGATTTATTGCACCAACAAAGGTATAGAAGGTAGGGATTCCAAAGTTGGGTGGAGGTGGGGTGTCATCCACCCATTCGGGATATGGATTCCTCTTAGGCTGCACAGGTGCATGTCACCCCTCCATGGATTATATCTGATTATCCAAGGATTTTATGGTGGTAAGTAGCTCCAGGGGTGCTACTGTCTGAGCTGACTTCTGTCTGTAGGGAGTGGGTGGGGGCCAATGAGGCAGTCCCTCTTTCATCTTCCACTGATCCTTTATTTTTACTATGGTTGATGGATTACCATGGTGAGGGAGAGGTTTTTGCCGCAGTGGAGGGAAGTCTTGATTATTTTTATCTTACTTGTTTTTATAGATTGGTTGTCTAGATTCGGATCCATTCTAATATTCAGATACTGATCTTTCTGGCAGATCAGACATGGGAGAGAGAATAATCATCTTTGGCTGGAGACGATACATAGTGGGAATGTTTCCCTTGAGTATCTCTGCATTGAGTTTTCTAAGAGCTTGTATTTCACTCTCATTCCATGGAAACTATTCTTTAGCTGGTGGAAACTGAGTTGTATTTTCATATTTTCCATTATCATTGCTAAAATTCCATTGAGAAGGTGGATACACCTCATTTAGTGGTGAAAAGTTTGAATCCTTCATTCATTATGGGTGTGTGCAACCTCATTTAGTGAATCTAAATCACCCTCCTCCTAGTGTTTTTTTCTCATGTTGAGGCCCTATTTATCTACATCTTGGTGAATTTATGTCATGTTAACAGTCATGACATTCATAGAGTCATATCGAGCAATGGTGGTTGTGCCATTTTTTCCACACAACAATATGATCCTATATGGATTCCATCTGGGTCATTATTCAAACCCTTTGCCTTATTGAACTATTTTTTCTGTAAACTCAGCGGGGTCTGATTTCGTTTTCTGTATTCTCATCTCTTCATGGATTATGAGAAGTGACCTTGAGGGATTATACAGTTATGATTGTCAAGTGAGTCAGAACAAAATGTGGTTTTTATTGAAGTGGGAGGAACTGGTGGGACATACACCGTTGACTCTGATTCAATATATGGTTTTGATGATGTTGAAAATACCCCCAGAGCTATGGGTGGGGGTCATTCGGGGCCTCCATTGGTATTGATTGGTCATATTGTCGAGGATCCAATGACTCCGATTAGGGATTTGATGATTACTAAGATAAACACGAAGATATAAATTCCCCCATCCAAGTGGTATGGGGATTATCTAGAATCACCATTGATGTCTCCAAGGTTCTTTTAGGGGAAAATAATCCTCGTGATGGTAACTGAGATATAAATTCCCCCAGCCCATTAGGTTGGGGTTCACCTACGGCTACCGATGGTATGTCCTTAATCCTTTTAGGAATTGACGACCTGAGGGGTGGAGGTGGAATTAGATATTCTCCAACCCCAGTAGGGAACTCCACTCCTGGAAAAATGCTATGGAAGATGCTATTACAGTCTCCTTGATGTGGCACAACTATTCTCTCATGGAAGCGGGGTGCGATGGAAACCCATGATAAGGATCGTTCCTTGTGATAAGTTGTTTGGGTGATCACAACATTGATCTCTATGTTTGGGACATACTCCTATTGTATTTAGGGATTCTGTTTAAAGTATTTTTGGATATACTTCCTACCCTTCCTTGGTGTTTGGGCACCGTTGGAGTGGGGACATTCTGTTACAGTGACCAACTAGTCTAAGCATTACCTGGTCCACTGATTTTGCTAGAGGCTATAGCATTACATGACATTGTATCTGAGGGAATCTACTGTTCTAAGGGAGAAAAAAAATAATGCTCCATAATATCCCCATACTAAAAGGAAGATTATTCATGGGTCTTTGGAGGTCATTGGCTGAAGTGTCAAGATGAAAAGGTGGAAAATGTATTATAAATTTACACTGTACTTTTCCAGTTTTGTATCCTAGGCCATTAAGATAGCATCTAGGTCAATGTGAAAACTGAGCATCCAAATTTTCTGTAGGTGAAAATCATATCCTAGATAAGAGAGATACTCGTACATCAGTTTCTGAGGAGTAACCCACATATTCTAGAATAGATAAGGAATGCAGTCCTTTTCTAGAATGTATGGGATATCGTAGCTATATGTAGCGAGAGAACATAACATGTTGGGGAGATTTTTTCTGGATGACCCTCTCTATATGTGAATGTCAGCCTCCTCACCATAAGTATTACATTCCACTATATGGTCAGACCATAGATGATGTCTGTAATGGTCACCTGCTGATGGGGGTGGATTGTTGTTGGATGTTTATGGGGAACTATAAATAGTTGACCCCAGTGTTTTGAGCACCTCTGTGTTTGAAGGTGTTGGGGTTTGGGCCACCTCTCATATATAGTGGTGTCTGGAAAAAGGGATAATTACTTTGGGCATTGTAGATACCTCCATGGGGAGGTTGACCACAGTGGATGTCAGGAGTAGAGTCCCTACGAACCATCTCTACACTTCCACAAGGAGGAATATCGTGGTAATGAACGTATTCTTCTTCTAGTTTGATATAAGAGAAGAAAAACCCTTATGGTTTTGAGAATGTGGTTCTAGCAATGTCAAGGACAGTAGAATTGATCATATTAGGAATATGTGCCATGTTTTTCATCATGGTAGGAATATTCCCACCTATCTTTTGTGATTGTGGAGGGATATGAGCCTATTTGATGATGGTTTTCGAACTTTGTATATAATCGGTAGGTGTTGTGGGAGTATGGGACCATTGGTGAGAAGATTTTGGAATATTCCAATAATATGTCTAATTATTGAAAGGGATATGTGCATGTCTTGAGGTATGTTCCACTCTAACATGGTGAGCCTAAATCATGGCGGGAGTATGAGCCTCATCTTAATCCTTTGGGATATGCCACTAGTCTTTCCTGGTAGGAGTATAAGCTTTCCCCGAGGTGCATTCTGCTGTCAATCGGTGAGCCCTAGTTGGAATGGGAGTATGATCATGGCCTGAACATGTATTCACCCCCAGAATATACCGATGGACCTCCGAAAGGATAGAAGGGATATGAGCCTCCTGTTGTTTTTCCTTGGAACTATATTGGTGAAGTTGTTCTTCGACAGAAGTACGAATATGCACCTTTCTTATGTGATCTACCGGAGTATTCCGTGAAGATTCACTGATAGAAGTATGATCATGTCCGTTTTCTTATGCCACTCTCGCTTGGTTTGCCTCGGCCGGAATGGGGATATATACCCAATCATGGGACTTTGGGGTATGCCTCTAGTCTTTTTTGATAGGCATGTACCCCTGTCCGGAGGCATATTCCACTCTCACATGGTTGGCCCTGGTTGGAATGGGAGTATGGGCTCGGTCTGATGCTTCAAAATTCATTAGAATATGACAATAATCGTCATGGGAAGGAGAAATAACGTGATCTTGCATCAATAAAACCACGTGATTGTGATGATCATAGTGGCAATTTTTCCTGGTTGTAGGGATAGGAGTATGCACCTATCACGTTATCATTAATAGTGTCAGAATATGCAGACATATTTCTTCAGTTGTTGCTAAAATAAATTGGAATTTTAGCCAAGTGTGTGTAGGGATATAATCCTTTGTGTTTTCTGTCTCCATTATCTTTAGGCAGGATTCTTTGCTTGAAGTGGGGATATGTTACCACTTCTATCCTCCTTGTTCCATTAGAGTATGCTGATGGGATTCGGGTAGGGGGGTAGGAGTATGATCCTCCCCCATTCCTACGGCGGGAATATGCCCAAAAACATGTTTTGAGCAAGTAGTGGTCTGATCCTACTTGGAAGTCCCTTCTAGAGAATGCCAGAAGGCACTTTCAATAGGATCAGGGATATGATCCCTCTCTTAGATAATGGAGGTAATTTTCCTATAGAATTCTTCTGAGTTAGCAGGGATATGAGCCTACTTACTGGTTCTGGATGGATTATGCTAGTAGGCATCATCAAAAAGAGCAGGAATATGATCCCTATCCAAAATATCCAATTCCCTCTTCCTCAAATGAGTCTTACTTGTAGCTTGTTCAAGGGAATCATAGGTGGTTGTGCGTCAGATGGTACCCCTAGTATGTGATTGATGGGTACCAGCAGGATGATGATGGAAACAACGGTTAGAAGGTGTCCTTCGGGGTAGTACCTGGATAGAAAGGGATCTATATTAGGCTACCTAGTCCACCTTAATCAGATATATAAGGTGTCGGTTGTCATTCTCTAGGGTTAAGCTCCTGAATGAGTTGGTCATAGCGATGTGGGTTATTAGCTTAGTGACATCCTTCATCGGGCAATACAGACTCACCAACTACCATGCTTGAAGGATCTTATGAGTAGCTTCCAAAATTAGGATTGTACCATATCAGTGGTACTCTTAGATCATTGTATTTTCTTCCTTATATTGGATCCTTCTGGTATGACATATCTATATATGACCCATGGGGGTTGCAGTAGCAGATCAGGTATCGAAACAATTACTAGAAGATGAAGATGTTCTCTCGAGTCAGGAGTCTATCAGTTAGAGCAATATCTGCAATCACATAGACTATAAGGGACAAGGATACCAATTAGTTCCATATCGTAGGAATGAAAATACTGAATCATATATGCATGGTTAAGAAAATTCTCATGTATTCCCATCCCATCCATTCTATTCACATGGACTTGTCATCATGAGGATGGATGTAAAGGAATCCATGATTATGTTGGTCTTACCGTTTTTTTGTAAATGGTTTTCAAAAAAAAGTGGCTAAATAGATTTGTATCAAGCCTATCAGTGTTTTTTTCATATAAGGGGAATGAAACATGGCTTGACGGATTATAATACAATCATCTATTATCAGATATATTCTTGTCAAGTTCACCATTTTTTTTATTCAGGTTTGAACACGGAACATGGAATGGGATTATCTTTGATGGTTTGGTTGAGGGGTATTTTACAGCCTCATTCAATTATACACCTCATGTTTTCCATTTTTCCATCCTACCAAGAAAATCCAAATGGTTCTATTATTCATAGCTATGTACAGACCTTCTTTACAATGTCTGCGGTCACCTCTGTTTTTAGGACCAACGACTCCTGGGGACTCGCATTTGTCAAAATGATGGGAGGTCGGGCTCGTCACACCAATTTAGGGGGATCAGTTTCATACTCTAGGACTCTCTTATAAATTTCGTATATGTCTTTGAATATCTCCCTAATCTTGATATGGGTCTGGTTACCCTAATTAAATGACCGTAGGTTAATTCTCTTTTATATGTAAATTACGAGTATCTCTTTAGTAAATCCATCTGTATGTATATGAGGTTTTCCATCATATTCTGGTAATGAGTGGATTCTTATATGATGAAGTTGTATAACTATGTACTTCCATATATTCTTCCATGTAAAGAAGTGGTTAATATTATGAGGAGTGGATTGATCCATTATGTGGCTTCCTACATATCCTGGTTATTGCATGAATCAAAACACATGTAGTTTGTTCACATCCTTGGGAGTGGACCCAAGTTATATACCCTTGTATAATGGGTTTCCATACCATTTACCTGGTAAATTTATATCCATGATGCTCAATGAGGTTTCATTTTTATCCCCTTAATCCCACATGAGCAATTCTCAGTGTGAGAAATAAGGGGTAGCAGATGATCAACCTCATGGTATGAGGATATGGAGATTGGGTATTGTAACAATCCATGGGTTGTTCCGTATAGAGGTTAGGCCCTTGGAAGGCATCCTATGTATCCTGAGTATGGTTGGAATCACCGTCTTCTTAGTTTGGTTTATATTGTGAGCTTACACACTAAGGTTTCCCAATACCATTACGATGGTTTTATAGTGTAGATGTAACGATCATTATAATTCCCTAATCCCATGTGATTTGTGCTCATTGTGAGAAATAAAAGATAACAAGTAATCAATTTCATTTCTTTTAGTAAGGGCCTTAGATATTGGTATTACTTTGGATGATTAATATGGAGCTCAAACCTCTAAGAGAGGTAGCTTATGTATCATGGATATGTTTGGAATTAGAGTTTTAATAGTTCCCATTATATCGGGGATTACACACCGAAGCTTCCCTATTGTTTGAGGCCTACACACTGAGGAAAGACAATTTTATCATGTCCTGGGATGACCTGGATGATTAATATAGATCTAAATCCTTGAAGAGAGGTAGCCTATGTGTCCTGGATATGGCATGAATTAGAGTCATTGTAGTTCTATTTATATAGGGGCTTACACAATGAGGATTCCATATTGTTTAGGGCTTACACATCAAGGATAAAAAAATTTATCAAGACATGGGATTCCCTTGATGATTAATATAGAGCTCAAACCTTGAAGATAAGTGGCTTATGTATCCTGGATGTGGTAGGAATCAGAGTCGTCACAGTTCCCTTTATGTCGGGGCTTACACACAAAGGTTTTCCCATTGATTGGGGCTTATAAATCGAGTGAAGACAATGTTATCATGTACTGGGATGCCATGGATGATTAATATGGAGCTCAAACCTCAAAGAGAGGTAACCTAAGTATCCAAGATATGACAAAAAATAGATTCTTCATAGTTTCATTTATATTGAGGCTTACACACTGATGCTTCCCTATACCACTGTGATGGTTTATAGTGCAAATTTTGTGATCATTGTGATTCACTAAGTCCATGTGATCCATAGTTGTTGAGAGAAACAAGGGACGACATGTAATTAGTTTCATTTCATTGATTAATGTCCATTGTTACAAGAATTACCCTTTATGATTAATATTGAGCTCAAACCTTAAAGATATGTATCTTACGTATCCTGGATATGGATATAATTAGAGTCATTTAGATAAATTTATGTAGGATATTACAAATTTATGCTTCCCTATTGTTCAGGGTTTACCCATTGAGGACATACTATATTATCATGTCTTGGGATTTCCTGGATGTTTAATATGGAGCTCAAACCTCTATAAGACGTAGCCTACAAATCTTAGATATGGATGGAATCAGAGTTGTTGTAGTTCCCTTTATTTAGGGGCATACACACTGAGGATACCCTATTGGTAGGGGCTTACACACTGATGAAATACAATGTTATCAAGTCCTAGGATTCCCTGTTGACATAGACTTATTGTTTGGATAAAATCATATGACCCATTTGGCATGTCTTATTATCGATCACATGTCCTAGATTGAAACATATAGAGGGTTTCATGAGATTCATTTTTCCATGGTCTGAGGGGTGTCGCGTGTCTTGGATGACACCTTTGAGAGACATCTTGAGACAAGACCGAAATTTCTTGAGGCTATCGTGAGTCTTAGCTGACTTGGACAAAGAGAGTCTCAAGAGCTTGGTTGTCATGTCCAGATGCTTTTACGAGACTCAACTGACATGGGTTCTCACCATTAGTTGAGTTAGATGATGTTTCTGAAGGTTTTTGTGATTCTTGGGTGATAGACTCAGGGGGTTCGTAAGATAAAAGTGATGCCCACGGGAGAACCGCATGAATTGTTCTGTCATGTATGGGGTATTTCATGTCTCCAAAATGGTACATTTTAGGAGTTTCACGAGATCTAGGTGACGTATCCTAAAGATGTCGTGTGTCTTTGGATGATACATGTGAAGCGCATAGGGGCCGGTAATCATGTATTCCACATGAGTATTCCACTTTGAGTCTGGGTTCTCACCCTTGTATTGTAAATTCCTTGGTTTTTTTCAGTGTTAGTTCATCTTAAGTCTTGAGTGATCCAATGGGATTGAAAAATGTTTTTTACATAAACCACCATAGGTCATTTATATGATATATGGATGATAACATGATGTGATTTATTCCTAGTGCATGACTACTCCAGTTTCACGTCGGTACATTACCTGGCAGAATGATGGACGATCATGTGATTGCTTCGAGAATTTCGTAGAAGTCGAGAGTCAAATCCTCCAGAGTTTGGGAGTCAGGAGGGCGTAGTAGCAGTAATATTCTAGCCCCTTCTTCATGTGTAATATAGGATTTATAGGCATCGCCACCCCTGATACTCACTGTTTTTAGCGGAGTATCTACTGTGAGTCCCAGCTGGATTCGGCGAAGGGGTCTGGCTCCACGTGGCTTCGTGAGTCTCTTCTATGGACTGCTCCAAGTGCATTACCTGATTTTTAGTGATCACAAGTCTCTTCTATCAATGATTCCCATGTTATATTATTTCCAATTATTGAAGACTTATTTTATCATGCGGTCATGTCGAAGGACATCTATTCCATATTGCTGACATGTCCAAGGGCCTTCAAAAGATCCAAATTCCTGTTGAAAGAAACACGCAAGACCATGGGCGACTTCTCTATGGGTCTTGTGGGTCTACACAACGGGTGTGTTGGGTGTGTCCCATGCCTTCCAGTGGCCATGAACACCTATCACATCCGCCCTTCTCATACCCTTTGTTTTATGTGATAAATGTTGGGAGTCATGATAGATTTCATGAGTGTTGTTGAGGATATTTCTTCTATTTTCTAGTGATGCATCATGTGACCAACATGGGTTATATGAGGGGTGTGCAAGCATTATATGAAAAAATCTATTCAATTGTACTTATAGAGCTGAGATGTTTTCTAGGGTGCTTCATATGGCGAGGATATCAAGCCAATGGGATCTCGTGAGGTGAGGTGGTCATGTCTCTGAGGACTCGTGGTGTCTTGAGGGTCTCCAGGGGCATGTCGCATGTCCTTCAACGACCGTGAACACCTCCCACTTCCACCCTTTATATCTCCATTGTTTTATTTTAAAAAGGTAATAGATTATGTGAGTTTTCATGATAAATGTATGGGACTTATACTTAGTTTTTAGATGATGTCTTGCAGGACCAATATCGGTCATACGAGGACTGTGTAATCATGTTAGGGGAAAATCCATCAGCCTTCCCTTAGAGTGTTGCGATGTTTCCAGGGCGCACCCGAGGACCTCCATGCGGCTAGTCCAACAAGACAAAGGGGTTTCTCGAGATGAATCAGATTGTTTGTTAGGGACTCATAATGTCTCTAACATCTTCAGTGGCATGCCACATGTCTTTTATTTGATGGAAAACCCCTTTCAACTCCTCCCCTTTACCTCTTTCGTATTATGTGATGAAGGCTTGGAGGTTTTGTGAATTTGATTGGATATCATCAAGGGATTTTATTCTTCCTAATGATGATATGGTGTAGGATATTCATGGAAACATGGGACATCATTAATTGAATATCATACCTCCTTATTTTTAAAGGTTTTAAGATGGGTTGTCATGCGCTTTCCAATTAAAATCCATGCAACCTGGGGGCGCTAATTCGATTGTGACCTTATGGCCATTGGTTTTTTAGAGAGCCTTCATGGGGAAGGCTCATTGAAGAGGGTTCCAAATATCTTATTATGGTTTATGTTATATTTTTAAATAATTCTAACGACCTTGAAATGGTCACACAATTTCTAGTCATTTATAGGCTCTGTGAGTCATCGACCATCCTCTTCTTCCTTGCTTTTTGTGGGGAAAATGATACCAATATTTGGGTATTTCTTCCTTTGGGAATTTTCTAATGCTTAATTGGTGGGTGTCAATAATTATATATCATACCATATATGATTTTATTATAGTTTTATATTACCCTTTTATTACCAATTCCATTTTAATGTTATGTTTTGGGTAATAATTGCTTTGTTTTTTGTATATGTTTTTACTGTGTTATTAATGAAACTCTAATATAGATAATGATTTAATTCATCCCAAAATGTAAAACATGATTCAAATATCATATATATATATAGTATATAGTATATAGGTATTTATAGTAATCTATAAAGGATATAAATATGAAATGGAATACACCATTCATGGAGATAGTATGTCATACGTACCCATGAATTATGTTATATTTTTCTTTTCGTATTGAAAGAAAGAAAGTATATGAAATATATTAATATAATATAATACAAGTATAAATAATATTTCATATATATCATATATTTTTACTAAGCCCATCTTTAGTACATTCTATATAGAGTGTGAATGAATCACATCTCTTTGAGGAGTCGTTAGTCCACATTTCCACAAATGAAATTATCGTATAACCACAGAATGGAAAGAATTAATGTATGTTTTATATAATAATTCAATGAGAATAAAGACATCATAAATATCATATATATCATATAAAAATAGTATGTCCATAATAATTCCCAACCATGAGAGGTGGTAAAGGAAAAATGAATGACATCATTTCGCGTGGCGGTAGTCCATCATACACACGAACGGTAAATTTGTTACCCATTTGATAAAAGTGTGTGTAGGTGTAGGTCAGGCCCATATAATAATAAAATCTCAATATATTTATGATACTGATGGCATTATATAAATATGGAATAAGTAGAACTTAATTGGTGGATAATGAAATAAAACCGAAATTTACATTGAAGAACGTTACATCTTTCTCTAGTAACTCCTTTTGGTTTGAACTGAAGGGATTCCGTAGATAGCTTTATAGATAAAGTGATATAGATACCATACTTTTATTACATGATTATCACATCATTTTAACGGTGTTTTTAATAATAGAGTTACCAAAAATGGATCTAAAGTTTTAGTGTCTTGGTAAAATTAGGACCAAACCTGACATTTACATAACGAAACATTAACATTATTTAATTCCTTCTTCTCTAGATTCTTAGTGGCCCTTTTTCACAATAGTAAAACTAATCACAAAAGGGTATAAATCAAATAAATTGGTGAGATAAAATACTAGTAAGATTATAAATAAAGACATGAATAAATATAACATGGGCGAGAATAATCATCAACATCATAACATATACCTAGGAACATCATAATAATCATGAGAGGAAGCATTAGATAAATGGAATGTAATGTGTCAGTGCATATAATGAAAAATCATGGCTTGGGTTGAACTACCACACATAGTTGTGAAAAATATAGAATCATGTTGACACATAAATTTTGTGCAGAGTAATAACATCGTAATCATTGTGAACAAAACTATCACCATATTTACACATATTTCCCATTATCTAATGAGATACATCACATTAACCAATTCATTGGAGTTCGATATAATTCCATTTTAACTCCTCAAATAAAAACATTTACATAAAAATGCATGTCACATAGAACACATATTAATATTAAAAAAACATTAACCCATGTAAATGAATGGATTTGATTACATTAAGAGTACATTCATGAATGAACTTTGGGGTTCCAAAAAGAATTGGATAAATACTTAGTATGAATCTTGAGTAAATAAGAATCAACCTCAAGAGAAGTAATTTTTTTGAAAGAATAGTTATTTTGGAAATCTCATTGTATTTGTAATAAAAAAAATAATGGAAACATGAACATACCTGAAAAGAAAAGGGAAGGATAAAGAAATTATATTTAAGGAACATTAAAGGAATATCTATACTGAAAATGGAGTGAAAAAGGGAAAACCCAAAGAAGGAGAGTTGGTTTCAAGAATCCCCTTACCTTCTATATAAATTCTTTCTTCACTTTAATATACTGGATAATCGAATTAGATTCATAAATTAATAAATACATAACTTATTTTTTATGTATCTCTTTCATTATAATTTTACTAATTTCATTTATTCCCATTTTTATGAGTTATAACATTCAATTTCATCATTCGGGAGTGTTCACTTTCTTGGTTTTCATGATCTATTCACTTGTATACATGTATTGAAGAACGTTTAAAATAGGGAAAATTATCCCAAATTGAAATTATATGTTATTAATGAAATTAAAAAATATTAATTGGTCTTATATATTATTTTTTCCATATATGAGGATGATTCGTTAGATAAAATGTTAATAATAATCATTTAGATTACTTTTAGCAGTTTTCAATCATAACAAATTCTTTGTTTTATTATTTTATTTTATATATCTATGTTAGTTCCAGAACATAAAGGACATTATAAAATAAATTTTAAAAAAATTTCAACCATATATAGGTTTTATGACCAACCATAAAGGTGGTAATGGAAAATGAAAAAATTTCTTCATTGAAGGCAATAAATCAACACCTCATGAACAACGTTTTCATTTTTAGAAAAAATGGGATATGAGAATAAGTTTGATGAGGTATTCTAAATTAACATAATAAAATTAATGTTTATATAATATAATGAATTTATCATGCCACTCTGATAGGGGTAGTTGAGGAGATAATAATAAAATAAAAGAAATTGAAAAGAAATTAAAAGAAAACAAAAGAAGATTTTACCTCTTTGAACTTCTTCTCCTTGAGAACCACCTTTGGGAAATTGTATTTGGTATTTTGTTAAAACCAATGGATCACGTAAATAGGGCATTGTATTGGTAATGTTATTGGGATGAAATTGGACAAGCTTAAGGGCTTTTATGGTATGAGTAGAATAGGTGGTGAGGGGTGGTATTTATAGGGGAGGAGACATGTGTTTTTTTATAATTCTATTCATTAGTTTTCTATATTGGATCAAGACAATGAATAGTTTTAAAAATATCACTAAATTTATTAAATAATTAATTATATTTCAATATTATGGGCTTATATCATCTATACATCATCTATGACAAAAAAATTAATGTATTTTCTAAATGATGTAAATTATCGTATTTCACTATTCATAAAAAATAAACTATTTTTAAAAAATCTCAAAAATTCATCCAAAAAATTTCATGATTTGTATAATTGAAAAAATAAATCCATTTTATGAAAATAGTTTTATAAATTTGAGAAAATTAATATTTAATTAAAATCATTATTTACTTTGAAAATTACTATTTTAAAATCGTAACTGATTTTATAAGAATTTGAGAAAATAACATAAGGTATCATAAAATTATATTATAATCATAATTAAACAAAATATAAATTTATTAATATATTTTATGAAAATAAATTATCATTTAAATCATTATATTAATTATAAAATTGTAAATAAAAATTTATATTTTATAAAAATAACAACACTTAGTTAATAATTTCTAAAACATTAATTTACTTATACTATGATATAATTATATACTATTTTCATTTATATGATGGATAAATTTTTTTATGCTTTCATATATGAGGTTATTATTCTATTTGATCAATTACTATTCCTAATTTTAAGTTTAATTTTACAAGGGCCATGTTACTATTGCATCAGGATAGGTTCACTAATTTATTTAAATATTACTTATTTCATTCTTCATTTGTGATAATGATCTTTTGTAATGTCTCAAAATTTCAGTATATATATTTTTTAAATTATATAAAACTATTACGAGACCACACGCTTTTACTGCATTTGATTCTGAGGCCTGGTGAGTCCAAAACGCAATTTTGAACTTTTTTTAAGTTTTCTTAAGGAAATGTGCAAGCGGGTTTTACTAAAATTTAAATTGGTACCCTAATTGAAGTGGGACAGTATCTCCATGGACTTCGTGATGGGGTTATCACACACGTCCATGCATCATGATTCTATTTTGGTGGTCGTTGACCGACTCACCAAGTCAGCTCACTTCCTACCCATTTGAGAGTTGGGATCAGTAGATGGATTAGGACGCATCTACATCCCGGAGATAGGGAGACGTCATGGGGTGCCTTCGACGATTGTCTCAGACCATGATGCATTCTTTACATCCCGGTTGTGGAAGAGATTGCATGAGGCATTCGGGACTGATCTGCGCTTGAGCATAGCTTTTCACCCCCAGATAGATGGTCAGGCAGACCAGACCATAAAGACCATGTAGTGCATGCTTTGTGCTTGTGTTCTTGATTTTGGTCAGACTGGGGAGGACCACCTACCCTTGGTAGAGTTTTCATACAAAAATAGCTATCACTCCACTATTGGCATGTCACCATCTGATGCCTTGTACATATGGTCATGCATATCACCTCAATGTTTGACAGACCTAGGGGAGTCAACACTAATGGGTGGAGAGTTGGTATGGGATACCACTGAGAAGGTACAGATCATTCAAGAGAGTATGAGGACTGCACAGAGCAGAAAAAAATCATATGCTAACAAGAGATTAATACCCTAGGATTTCTATGAGGGGGACCATGTGTTTCTTTAGGTCTTATAACGTTGGGGATTGCAGAGATTTTTCTGGGGCAACAAGTTATCTCTGAGTTTCATCGGACTTTTCCATGTTCTTAGAAGAGTTGGTGAGGTGGTGTATCACCTATATCTTCCCCCACATATGCACTGGGTTTGTGATGTTTTTCACATGTCGCGGATGAGGAGGTACTTGCATGATCCATCACATGTCATCGACTAGGGCGAGCTGGAAATTTATGGTGATGCGACATTTGCAGAGTTCCCAGTGGAGATATAGGATCGATAGGAGTGGGTCCTTCATGGATGGTCGATTCCTTTGGTGCATTTTCGGTGGCTGCATGGGAATCTCCAGGAGAGCACATAAGAGCGGGAGGCCTATATTCATGCTTAGTACCCCCATGTGTATGATTATCCATTGTTTTGGATTTGGTGGACGTAAATCCCTATGGTGGGGCGAATGAAATGTCTCAGAATTTCAATATAATTTTTTTAAATTACATGGAATTATTACAGGACCACAAGCTTTGCAACATGTGATTCTGAGGCTTGGTGTACAAAAAAATAGAATTTTGATCTTTTTTTATGTTCATTTAAGTACATTTGAGAGTGGGTGTTTATAAATTGTAAACCACTGCTCAGATCCAAAATATGAGGGCACTGTTGAACTCAAAATTCCAAGAGTATCCTAGAAAAGACTTAATTTCGACTGGCAAGGGTCAGACATAAATGTTAATTTTTGGAATTTTTGCAAAATAATAAAATTACTTAAAATGTTATTTTGTTTCTTTTCAAACCATTGAGCAGAGGACAATGACGTTGTAGTGTGGTGATATGGAACATTAAGTGAACCCTCTTTATGGCACATCAAGATGCAGTGTAATGATACTTTAAGTGAAGAGTAATTCCACAACATCATAGTGTAATAGAAACAGTGCGGAGAGTTTAATTTTTATGTAATAACACATTGGATAATTGAGGGTTAAATGACAGACAATTTTCTGATGAACCACCGATGAGTTTTCTCTCCAATGAAAAATGATGAAAGCCGGTATAATGTTAAACACTTCGACACACCTTGATGAATGGAGCTTGGAAGAAAAAAACACCTTCAAATTTGCGAGCCTTCGCAGGAAGACCGCTTAAACATCAAACTTCTTCGAGGTAGAGATTTTTTTTGGTTTATATTTTCCCCATTCATCATTCTAAACAATGAATGTGGATCAACACAGGAACAGGTAGATCTATGGATCATTTTTTCTTGCAGGAGGGTGATGTTTCTTGGGATTTCTATTTGGGATTAATTTTATTGTTAATAGAACTATAACACCCAAACCTCCCCCTGTTTAAAAATTCTAACATGGAGGGCATAGACCAAAAACGACAAGGCCCTATCCACACTGCTTGTGCATTATTTGTGATCAAATTTACAAGTTGGTGGAAAGGAAGATTTGAGGCCATCGCGGGAAAGATGGACTCCCCTAGAGACTGTAGGTTCAAGCGGCATGAAGAACGGACCACCGGTGCAGACATGGTGGTTAACAGAATGACCCGCTAGTAGTGTCGAGGACCGGTGATGACGTTCCATGACGGCATGTTAATGAAGACCTCCATGACCAGCTAGGGGTGCGGCGTAGTGGGGAGAGCCACCGGCAGGTTCGGAGGCTGGCAGTGGGGGGATGCAGCCACCCAGCTGCATCGCGGCACCGCGTCGCATCTTACATGGTGAAGCTGTGGTCAACTGACTGCAGTAGGGGGTCTTAGCCCCAAAGATAACCCATGGGGTAGGGGTGTTGGATGTGGCTTCCAGCCACATACCTGCCAGGCGTACTAGGCTGGGAATGGGATAGACCCGCCCCAGTGTGCCCGACCCACCCCTCGAAACGATTCCGCCCTAACGGGTCAGTCTGGAACCACATCCCAACAAACTAGGCCAAGGCCAAGCTGGGTACAATTCAGGTTGGCGGACCCTGGCCTAGGTCGGGTCAGGTTGTTCTGACTAAGTCAGACAGGACCCAAACCCAACCTACCCCTTTATGAAAAAACAAAAATATCATTCAAATCAGATATTCAATTGATGAGCTGTTTGTGGAATTGGATCCCTTTTGATTAATAGGATATTTGGGAATACTCTATAGAGGATTTAATATAATTTTTAAATAGAAAAATAGATTGATAAGAGGTTCTCCCAAGATCAAGTGTGCTACGTGCGGAAAACCTATAGTTGGATGAAACCTAAAGACTACTGACGAGAGACCCTATGTGGATCAGATAATATGGACCAGTGGGAAGTGGATTCTGTGTGATCTGAAAGTCCCATGGTGGGGAGTGTCGTATATGTGACCTGAAAGACCCACGGTACTAGATAGAAGGATTACCTTAGTATGGCCATCAGTGGGAAGCGACTTCTGTGTGGCTCGGCATGCCCACGGTGGGGAGCGGCTTTTGTTTGACCTAGCATAACCATAGTACTCATCAGGGATGAGTACCAAAAAAGTCATAAGGTTAGTGGGAAGTGGCTTATGTGTGACCAGGAAGGCCCACTGTACTAATTGTGGAGGACTTCTCTAGCAGCCCATGGTGTTCGATGATGTGACTAATGGTTCTACTATCCTACTCTAGAATACACCTGGTGTGAGATGTTTTTCTTTGTGATAATGCTTCGTGATCATCATTTGTGGTCTGTTTTTAGATTGAGTTGTGATATTTACATTTTGTTTTGGGGTCCCTAAAGAGTATATTGTTACTCACCCATGCATAGTCTTCACCCACACTTTTTGTGTCCGATGTATAAGACTGATGCCTTGATTGAGGAATTGGTGCCCCCAGACTCGGTGGTGCTCAGTGAGAGCAGGTGGGTGAGGCGTACTTCAACGAATTCCACCTGATTCTTTTTATTTAACCATGTAGTGGGGGTTTTTAGCATATGGCTATCCCGAGTTTCTTTTTTACTTTCCTATTTTCCAGTTAGTATTTTGTTGGGTTTGTATTTTGGACCATTTGACATTCTATTGTACTTGTACTCAGTGGTTATCTATAGTGGCCTGATTGTTTTACTTTCCCATCTTTGGGATGTGGTTGTGTGAGCATGCGTACTGGTACTCACAAAAATTCATCCCACTTGTAAGTTGATGGCTTCAGCACAAGTCGCCAACCCCAGGCCTTCGGGAGGCAGGCATGGGGTATGTCATGGCATGGGCCCTGAGGGATGGGTTGTGGCATTTTTTATTGGGGATCTACATGCTATATTTGTGTTGTATACTATATAAAATAATTGTAATAAGGTAAAATTCAATTGATAAATGATTTTATTGTAAAATTATTCCCCCCTTTTTAAGTTTTTTCCTCACAATTTTGTTTTACATAAAAATGTGAGGATATTTCTCCCTCATCACTTCCTCTAGTTCCCATGTTCCCTCTTCATACTTATGATTCCACCATAGTACTTTTAGCAGGTGAGTGTTCTTGTTGCATATAAATTTGTCTCTATGGTCAAAAATTTTCACTAGCCTCTCCTCATAAAACAAATCATGTTCCATCTATACCACCACTTGATTCTGAACATGTGAATGGTCTAGTATGTACTTCCTCAAAAGAGATACATTGAATACATATTGTACTTGAGACAAGGTTGGTAGAAGTGATATTCAATATGTCATAGATCTAACATGATCAAGAATCATTAATGGTCTGATGTACGTGAGACTCAAATTTCTATTCTTCCCAAATCTCATGATCCTCTTCCATGAAGATATGAGGTGGAATACCATGCCTCCAACCTTAAACTCTAGGTCTCACTGATAATATTCTATGTAGATCTTTTGTCGAATTTGGGTATCCTTGATGTTGTTTGAATTTTTTTCACCGCATATACAATTTCATTGAACATATCAGGTCCTATTAGCTTAAATTCACTAACTTGATCCCAACATGTTGGTGTTCATCATCTTTTAACATAAATGGATTCATATGGAGCGTTTTGGATGCTTCAGTAGAAACTGTTATTCTAGTAGAACTCAACCAGAGGTAGATGTTGTTCCCATAATCCTTTGAAATCCCTATAATCTGATATCAACATGTATTCTAGTGTCTGAATAGTATGCTTAGATTGGAAATAAGTTTGAGGATGGTAAGCCGTATTGAAGTTCATCTTATTACATAGAGAATGTTGGAGAATTTTCTGAAACATGGAGGTGAATATCAGATCTTGATCATATATAATTGATTGTGGTACTCCATACAGACTTACCACTTCTCTAATGTATATCTATGAATGTTGATCCAGTGAGAATTCCTCTATAATTGTGATAATGTGAGTTGTCTTTGTGAGATGATCCATAATAACCCGTATAGCATTGTCTCCATTAGATCTCTTCAGTTGTCCAGTGACAATGTCTATAGTGAATTTTTTCCATTTCAATGTTAGTATGCTTAATTATTGCATCATACCTTTAGATTTTTTTTCCTTTTAGCCTCCACTTCTTGAAATACCATGCACTTTAATGTATAATCTATAATATCCATTATCATTTTATCCCTCCAATAGTGCACTCGGATATCTCAATACATCATTTTTCTTCCAAGGTTAATAGAGAAGGTTGAGCTATGTGTGTTACTCAGAATTCCATTCTTTATCTCTAGATTGGATGGTACTCATATTCAGGACCCACATCTCACGAATCATTCCTCATAGATTTTTAACACTAACAATTTCTCATTTATGATAGCTTTTACCTTCATCTGAATTTCCACATCATTTATTTAAGCATCCTTTATTCTATCCGTAATGGACGGTTGATAAATCATTTGAGAAAGGATTGATTATGGTTTTAATTAATGAAAACCTTATCCAACCTTTTAAAATCTAAGATGATTGGATCCTTATCAATTCTCATCATTGATAATGTTGCAGTATCCTTTATACATAAATCATCCTATACTTTATTCTCTTTTCTAAGATGGTAGTGGGTTGAGTATTCATAATATTTGATGAGCTCTAACCATTTTTACTAGAGCATATTAATCTCCTTCTATGTGGATATATATTTAAGGCTATTATGATCAGTATATATTTCACACTTATCCCCATGGATATAATGCAGATATATTTTCAATAAAAAATTCAAAACTTCTAACTCTAGATCATTCTTTGGATAGTTTTCCTCATCAATTTTTAATTTACTTGAGAATTATGCTATCACATTATCATTTTGCAATAGTAAATAGCATGATCCATTCTTTTAAGTAGAGATGTATACCAAAATGAGTTCTCAATTTGTTAGAAGTGTGTGTACTATTGTGGTGATAAGACTCTTTTTAAACTCATTTAAGTAGTCTTCACATTCACTGGCCCATCCAAACTTTTCTCCCTTTCGATTTTTCTTGGTTAGTGGGTTTTTAAACCATAAGGAGTTCTTCAAATATCAACAGTAATACTTGAATATAGAAAGGAAACTATGGATATATGTTATAAATGTTGGTCTAGACCACTCTTCAATTGATTTTATCTTGGAAGGGTCCATACATATTCCTTTACTGGTGATAACATACCCCAAGAATGGTACTTCCTCTATCTAGAACTCACATTTATTATGAATTTCATAATTTTTCTTCCTTAAAAGAGTCTTTATCATAGTATTCAAATTCTCCTCATGTCCCCCCTTTCTCTTATATTATATTATAATATCATCAATAAAGAATACCATAAATTTATCAAGGTAAAATCTAAAGGATCTATTCATTAATCCCATGAATATTATTAGAGACTTAGTGAGTCCGAAGGGAATCAATATGAACTCATAGATTCCATACCTTGTTTGAAAGGTTGTCTTGGGAAAATCTCCCTTCCTCGCTGCTAATTAGTGATATCTTAACTAAATATCCACATTAGAGAAATACTTGGCCCCACATAGTTGATCGAATAAGTAATCAATCTATGGAATGGGGTACTTATTCTTTATTTTGATTTTGTTCAGATCATTATAATCAATGCAGATGAAAATTGATCCATCATTATTTATGGCGACGAGGACTAGTTCACACCATGGTGAAGCACTTGGGTGTATAAAACCCTTGTCCAAATTCTCTTGTAAAGATTATTCAGTTCTTCCAACTCAATGGTGGAAATTTTATAAGGTGTATTTTCTATAGGAAGAGATCTATGAATATTTTCAATTTAAAAAACAACCTCTCTATCAGGAAAACACCAAGTAATACATAGGGAATGTATCAGTGTAGTCTCTCACAATGGACATGTCTTCGATCATGATTCTATCCTTTGTCTCAGTCATTTGAGATAAAGATTCTTACTCATAAGGAAGTAATATCCATAATTGAGATCATGATTCTAAAGTAGATTCATTATCCTCCTTACACTTGTATAGAATTTAAGGATTCATTGGGATGAAAAGATTCATATCCCTTTCCTGACAGTTGATTTTGTATTTGGATAAATATATCCAATCTATACCCAATATAGCATCAATCATCACTAAATAAGTATGACTATATTTTTGGGGAGTTTAAATCCACAAAAATTAACTGGGGTGCTGTTATATAATTTAGATGCAATAGTTTCCCCATTTTATATTCTCAAATATAACCCAGACTCAATATTTTGTGGTGGCGTTTGAATAGTTCTACTAAACTTGAATGATATAAAAGAATTATTAGAACTAGAATAAAATAGTACATTCTATATTCTTGAAGGAATAACCATAGTACATGTCAGAACATTATTGTTCGGCTCCAGCAAAGATGTAGTGATAGAATAATCTTCCCCTTTATCTTTTGTATTTGGTTGATTCTAACATAGATTACCCTCAACTATTAAATATTTAGTGCACCAGTTTTCAGAGTTCCCATTCTCCCAAAAATTTTAGCATTGAACCATTAGTGGTGATTCCATTTCCTCCACCACATTTTATAGCTTCCTCATGTCTCTTCAATATTCATTAGCTTGGTGGAATTATATCCCACACTTAAATCATTTCCCCATACCTTTTATTTAAATACCGTGATTCTTCTTCCAAAATTATTAACATGTGAGTGGTTGATATTTCTTTCCACAATTTTCATTAGATCCACCAACTTAGAACTCCATCTTTCATCTCTTATCTCTATATCCATGGGACCATTCCCCAAACTGCATATCCACTTTTACACCACATCTAAAAACTTCTTTATAACTCATAATGTCCCAAATTCCAGGAGAATTTCAAAGGTGTGGTTTTAAACTGCTAAGCAATCTATCCTTTTTCATATCATTTCCTCTAATAAAACCTACTGTGCACCTTTCCTTCCTTGTGAAATTTTCTTCATAATACATGATAGATTCACCTTAATTTTTGTTTATATCAATAAATACTCTCTTCATATTCATACAAAGTGTTGGGGAAATACTTGTTAATAAATATTTTCTTAATGTCTTCCCACTCCATCTCTTCAATTTATTCCTTCGGGTTGGTGTTCATAATCAATACCCACCATTGATCAACCTCTCCATATAAAAAATATATCGAAATAGTGACCTTCTATATATTATAAATATGAATCATAGAAGAGATCTTCCCCATTGAGTTGACCAACTATTCCATGACTAGTGTATCAGAAGATCCATTGAACATCGGTGGTTGTTGCTACATAAAAGACATGATATACAGTTTCTATCTCTTAAGGTAAGGTGGATGTTCTATATTATTCATTTTAATGTTCATATCAGGAGACACCTAGCTATGAATTTCCATGAAATTTTGAATAAAACCTCCCAAGTCATTGGCGATGTCATTGGGGAAATCATTTCATTGTCCCTCACATGGTTTGTTGGTATAGTTTCTCTTGGTTCCACAAATTTTCAAATATAGAAAAGGTTTTAACAAAAAATAAGTAATGAATTTATGAATAAATAATTTATTCATTTTTGAAATTAACTCTAAAGCTATATATTATGGGATACAAATGTTTAGAATTTTTATAAAGAAAATATTATTTAATGCTTACATATACATTACCTCATACTTAATGGATTTCACCAATGTTCTCTAATACTAATTCCCAAATTAACTAAACCATTTTCTGATACCAACTATGGACACCCTACTTTTCTTACATGTTTGTTACATCATTTTAGTGGTAAAAAACATAATAGAGTTACAAAACCATGATCCAACATTTTAGTGTCTTGAGAAAATTATGTCCAAACATGAAATTTACATAATAAAAAATCATAATTATTTAATTCATTATTCTATAGCTTCTTAGTGTCCCATTTGTTCCTCTTATTATAACTGAACACATGAGTATATACCTCAAAGAAAGGGATGAGATAAAATCCTAGTAAGTTGATAGAAAAATACATGAATAAATATAACATGGGTGAACATAATTATAAACACCCTAATATAATCCAAGTATCATAATCATAATATTAAGAGGAATCATTATATAAATTTAATTTAACGTAGAAATTCAAAAAATGAAACATCATGTCTTACTTGTAAGATACCATACATGGTTTAGAATAAATCTAGAATAATGTTAATTCACAACATATTTGCATAATCATAATTTCAGAATAACTGTGAACAAATAAATAATCATTTTCAAACATATTTGCACATTATCTCATAAGATAAATCACATTAACCAACTCATTAGTGCCCTAAATAATTCTTAGTACACCCGTCACATCATAACATTTACATAATCATTCGTGCCACGTGGAAGAAATATCAATCTTAAAAATATATTGACACATATAAAAAATGGTTTTCATTTCATAAATAATACATTCATGAATTTACATTGGGGTTCCAAAAAATAAAAGGGAATAATGTACTTGGTATGAATCTTGAGTGGAGAATAAACAATCTCAATAGAAGTAAAATATGTGTTTTTAGAAATAAGACTTATTTTTATAAAAAATATTTTTATTTTTCATAAAATAAGATTAGTAACCTTAAAATCCCATAAAATAAAATTTATTTATAAAGAATTTATATTTAATGAATAATAAAAGAATATCTATATTTTAAATGGACTGAAAGAGGGAAACTCCAATGAACGGGAGTCTGGTTTGATAATCCCATTACCTTACTTCTGAATGCTTTCTTCACTATAATATCATGGATAATAAAATTTCATTCATTTATTAATAAATCTATAACCTATTATACATTTAATTGATTCATTATAAATTTATTATGTTTTATGTAGATTTTTATGAGTTATAGCATCCAATTTCATTATTCAAGAGTGTTCGTTTTCTTTGTTTTCACGATTTATTAACTTATATACATGTATGGAAGATCGTGTAAAATGGGGATAATAGTAAATAATTGAATCTATATGTTATTAATTAA
Source organism: Viscum album (assembly GCA_963277665.1). NCBI lineage: Eukaryota > Viridiplantae > Streptophyta > Magnoliopsida > Santalales > Viscaceae > Viscum > Viscum album. Next base: position 1,735,882,557 of record OY728157.1, on the reverse strand, counting down.
ATTTAATTTTTTTAATTTGTCTTATATATTATTTTTTCCTGATATTTGGATGATTCATTAGATAAAATGTTGATTGTAATCATTTAGATTAATTTTGGGATTTTTCAAGCACTACAAACTAATTTTGTTTTATTATTTAATATTATGTATATATGTTAGTTCCAGAAAATAAAAAGGTTTTAAAATATATTTTAAAATATATTTTAACCATTATAATGGTTTTAATACCAGCCTTTAATGAAAAAAATGAAAATGCAAACTTCTAATCCTCGAGGTGAAAATCAACACCTCATAGATGACATTTTCATTTTTAGAATAAAAGGGATAAGATAAGAGTTTTTGTGATGGATTATTACATTAAAATTGTAACATTACATTATATATAAGATATTGGAGTTATCTTTCCACTTTTATGAGGTTAGGGGAGGAGAGAATAATAATATATAATAACATTAAAATAAATAAAAGAAAATAAAAGAGGATTTTGCCTCTTGATATTTTTTTCCTCGCGAACATACTTAGGGAAATTGGATTTGGTATTTTTTTATACCAAAGGATATTGTAAGTGGGGTTGGGGATTAAGAAGAGGGTTGAGTAGAAATTGGCCAATCTTCAATGCTTTGAAGGTGTATGGAGAAGAGGTGGTGAGGGGTGGTAATTATAGGGGGAGAAGGGTGATTTTTGTTTATTTATTAATTGGTTTATTATTTTGGATTAAGACTATGAATAGTTTGAATATTATCACTAAATATATTTAATAATGATAGAGATTTCAATATTATGGGATTATATCATCCATAAATCACCTATGAATTAATAATTCATGTATTTGTTAATTACTATAAATTATAGCATATCAATATTAACAAAAAAATCAACTATTTTAGAAAAATAAAAAAATAATCTATCCTTTTTGACTTAAAAAATTAAAAAATAAACCCTTTTTTATGAAAATAATTTTCCAAATATGATGAAATTATTTTATAAGTAAAATAATCATATACTTGAAGAACATCTATTTTAAAATTATAACTGATTTTATAACACTTTGAAAAAATTACATAATGTATCTAAAAATATATTATAACAATAAGTCATGAAAATATAGAATTTTGAATCTATTTTATGAAAATAAATTTTATTTTAAATCATTATATTAATTATAAAATCATAAATAAACATTTATGTTTTATAAAAGTACCAACACTTAATTAATAATTTCAAAATCATTTATTTTCTTATACTATGATATAATTATATCATATTTTCATTTATAAGATGGATAAATTTAATTTATAATTTCATGGATGAGGTTATTATTATATAGGATGAATTACTATTTCTAATGGCCAAGTTACTATTCCAAGGGTTATGTTACTATTTCATTGTGATTGGTTCATTAATTTCTTTAAATATTGCTTTTTTTATTATTAATTTATGATAATTATGTTTGTATTGGGCTCTGCATGATATATATGTGTTTTATATTATATAAGATAAATATAAAAAGGGAAAAATTCGATTGATAAAGGTTTATGTGGTTACAAGTGGGGATTCTAGGATTAATGGAGGAAATTTGGAAGCTTATTTGGGTTGGGGTTGGATGATCCAAAGGAATTCAGAGGTGTGAAGAAGTTAAGGGGTGAGTGCCTTTTTATAGTGGAGAAGGAGTTTCATTATTGTAAATATAAAAAGTTAAATATTATTGAGAGGTATCTCTTTCACCACATGCCTCCAATAATTTCCCATTTTCGCACTAATGGAGTATATGGTCTAAATATGGCCACCTAATGGCTTATGACCATTTTTATAAGGTATTTTTTCCCTAATGTTAATGTTTATCGAATAAGTAAACTAGTTTTTACCTCAATCACTGTGGTTATGTTTTATTACATTCAATAATCATTTTGGAAAAAATTATTTAAACTTATTATAAAATATATATTATGAATAATCCAAATATGGAATCCATTTTTCCAAATCATAATCACATAATTCACAAAAATTAATTAAAAATTAATCCTACATTTGTGACGAGATGATGATTTTCTAAAGAGAAAAAGTTTGAAAGATTAAAATGTTTTATATCCAATTAACTTTGAAATTTGTTCCAATGTTGTAAATTATATTATTTGATGTATAAGTTATCAAGTTATACTTTAAAACAAAATTAAAATATAATTTATCTATATATATTAATTAGATGGAAAATTAGTTTTGAGTTAAAATATCGTTCTTTTCACTAATTATGAAAACATTAATCTTTTCAGAAAATATAAATAAATAACCCTAAATAAATTTTAATATTTAAATTTTTAAAATTTAGTTTATATTTTAAAATAAAAAGTATTAAAGTGTCAAAAGTTATATTTAATATAGTTTCTCTAATAAAAGGCATCAAAATTACCATTCAGAAAAACACCTGTTTTTATTCATAAAATTGGATTTATTATTATCTCTTATCTAGAAAATACATAAGATGAATGTTAAATAGTTGTCTATATATATATGTGTGTGTGTGTGTTTATTTCCTTTATATTTTTTTTTATCAAAAGTGTTTTAATTATTTTATTGTGGTAAAATGTGCTTGATATAGTTTCCCTGCAAAAGATTTCTAATATTTTCAAAATGGTTTTATTTTCATTTCTAGTTAATTGGTCACTAAATAATCATATTTCGTACATGTGTAAACCATATTTTAATAATTTAATTAATCTTATTCATAACCACAATTCCAAATTCTGGGTGAAAACTATAATAATATTTTAGTATCATTGTTAATACTAAAATATATTTCGGTGAAACTTAGCCTTGTGTGTAACACAATATATCAAATAAACTCATAATTGCGTGTCACACAAGAAAAACATATTATTGTGTGTATTTTACTCTAATAAAATTATTATTTTTAGCGAAAAATTAACATAGTGTTTTGTGAAACACACGCCAAACATAGTTCTTCCATAAGCTATATTTAGTATTGTATGAAATACAGAATATTTAAAAGATTAAATTAATATAAAAAATCACAAAATATAGGGGTGATACATCATACCCCCACCAAAAATAATTTATACCTAAAAATTCATCTGGATTACAATGGTTTAATACTTCAATGTTCCTTTCATTTAAATCCACAACATAATAGTTAATACTAAAATATCTTGAAAAAAATCGGAACCATAATAGTTACCCAAAGTAACTCATAACTAGGATCCCACGTAGGAGAACATATGTTGAAAGTGAAAACATGAACATTTAATAACATCAAAAATAATCATAGATATTGATAGAGATTACTGATCATAATAAAGTGTGTGATCTAGATTAAGTTAAAAACCACAAAACCATGATCTGAGGAAGCATGAAACAAGTCATTGCTATCATTAAAAATATTGATAATAGGACTATTTTTAAAAAAAAGAAATTTCAGGAAGTTGTATAATTATTTACATTGATATTTACTTTCTTTATTTCATTCAATTACATATTCACAATATGACCCTTTGGTTGTTCCTTGATCAATTCCCAGTTCATCTCTTACACCAGGGAATGAAGATAAATTTACCATTCCCGAAGAACTAAAAGATCAAGAGATCCATAAATAAATTTATAAGTCATTCTATATGTATTATGTTATCACAACAAAAAAATGGTTAACATGAGTTATCTAATATTTATAAATTCTATTTATGGATAGATAAACGTTTAATATCTAAAACCTTATCATAAGTTTAACTTAAACCATTCAATAAATGGTTAACCTTACAACACCTCCAAAAATGAGAATACAATAAATTAGAAATAATTTCACAAAATTATATTAACATTGGTTCCCCATATACCATAAATTATCTCTTAGTTTTCACATTCAAAACATGTGAATAACTTAATCATGTATTCTCTTGAAACATGGTAATAACCTTAATTACTATGAGTCCTTTTTGAAAAGAGGCATGCTTCCTTATTCCAATATTATTGTATATATTCCTTAATTCAAAAAATGATTTAAATTCCATCCATGATAACATAAACCAATATGTCAACAAATCCATAAAACAATTATATGGTAATCAATACTATCCAATTTACTTTATCTAAATCAATCATTTCTTTCTCTAAGATAAACATAATTTTATTGACATCATGAACACAATAAAAGTTATCTACAAATAATTAAGACATTACCATTCCATTAAAAAACTTTTATATTTCATTATCACCATAAAACATATCATTTTAAATACTTATTGAAAAACATTTAATTCATGCTTCATATAACTTAATTCTTGAATTACAATACATAGACACTTCAATCATCCAAAATTATTATTGAAACATTACTTAGGATTCATTATCATATTCCTCAGTACTACTTTCCTAGAATGTGAAATATGAATCATGTCTCATGGTTCCTCAACATTAATTTTATCATGGTTCGTACATTTAATTTAAACAATACTATTAGAACATCGCATAAATTTCACTTGTTTTTTTCAGTCTTTTTATCCTCAATAGTATAACCAGTACTCGCATCAACTTCCTAATTATCTTTATGATATTTCCAATTAGGAAAAAAAATTATAATGCCCATAATTTTATCATATGATAAATTCAATGTTAACCCAATTCCTCTTGGTTCTTGCAATTAACTAAAACCAGAAATCATTGTGTGTGCAATACTTATCATATAAAAAAACCACATGATCAAGAAAAATTACTTATAGGATTCCTAAATCATGAAACCTACATGTAATTCTATGCCACATTAGGATTTTTCTTAGAGACATCCCTAGAAATATCAATTTGAATATACCTAGGGGTATCACTAATGTTTTCTCATCCTTCTTCAAAAAGGTTAACTAAACCTTTCCTTTAATTGAAACTATAGAAATACTGGATTAGAAAACATATATATTACATTATTTTTATTAATATTAACAACATTATGAAAATACATTCATGATAACTATAATAGTTTAGTGCCTTTGGAAAATGGAACACAATATAATTGAACTTGGTGAAGGATCTACAAAGTCTCCCATAAATATATTTCCACCTATTACTCCCATTTAAAACACTTCTTTATATCCCGGTGAAAGGAAGCATAAGAAAGGGGTGGGATCCGATGCTCAGTAATGTTAAACAAGGAAGACATTTGAGCATAAATATAGTATAAGGGTATGATAACATGATTATATCATTAGATCATACCCTGTATAAGAAAGATCACATACATGAATCATAGAATAAATATTGACCACTATATAAGACATGAATAATCATAAAGAAATCAATGAAATTGAGTTATGAGAGCATAACATTGGAATAAGATATAGGCTTCTGGAATACACATCAACTTATAACATTATGAACATGTTTAAATAAAAATATTTTCACTTACTAGGTTTTGGACATGAAATTATTCCCTCAGATAAACTTATAGACATAAAACCAGGTCCATGCATAATATTGTGAACATGTAATCAAATTAATGTATAATAGTTTCCACATGTAATCACATTCATGAAGACACTATGATTATGTAATTAGGTTCACACATAACCTTGTGAACATGTAACAAGGTTCATGCATAACATTGTTAACTTGTAATCTAGCTTTTGAATAAACATATAGACATACAACCAGGTTCATGCATAACACTATGAGCATGTAATATGGTTTACACATAACCTTGTTAACATATAATCATGTTCAGACATAAAAATATAGTCATGTAACCTGGTCCATGCATAAAATTGTGAACACGTAATCAGGTTCACACATAACATTTTTAACATTTGATAAGGTTCAGTCATAACGTTTTGAAAATCTAATCATGTTCATTCTTAACATATATAATCCCGAGTCATCCATCTTTACCCAATTAATTGAAGGGGGATATAGGTATCACCCATCACAAAATAAAATCATACATACATATACCACAAGAGTATAAAAAATCATCTTATAATAACCCATTAAATTAAATGTGTATCATAAAAAATTCATCACTTCATAACCTATGGAAAATAAATAGGTTTCATAATCATTTCATCAAAGAATAACCCATGAAGAAAAGTGGGTATAAAAAGAATATAACCAATGGGAGAGAAATGGTTTTCATAAAAATCATTACATAAACCATTCAAGAAATAATATTAATGGTATTTTTAGATAATCTCCCCAAAAAATCTAAAACACTATTAAAGGATATCATCATAGATGGAGGAGGATTTGGAAAGAACACTTTGAGAATTCATTAAGGAAAATAAATTTATTAAAAATAAAATTTTTTCTAAATCCTTTCTCTTAAAAACCATATTCAAATATTATAATGTAATATTTATAAATCATTTAAAACATTTCTTGAGGAAAATATTATTTCTTCATTGAATAAGTCTTTCTGAAACATAAAACTTTTTGAAAGTTATTTTTCATAAACTTTAACATGAAATCATAGAATAGAATATTTTAAAACCATTTTAAACAACATTTAAAACATAAATCACTTTTAAAATAAATTTCCTCAAAAATAAATTTTTGAAAACATTATTTAGTAAACATGGTTTTGAATAAAATAGATTTCAGACTAAACAGAGGAATAAGGTCAGATTTTATTAATCATCATAAGTAAAAAAGAGTGGGAAAATGAAAACATTAAATGACTATGTCATTAATAACCATAAGAGAATAAAATTAATGATAGTTATTCATAGGTGGATCATAATATTTCACTAATAGAAGCATAATCGTAAACAATCCTGATAAACGATGAGATCGTAGCAACAAACTATTACCACTCTGGTATCTTTGAATGATAATAACCCTAAGTAAAGAACACTAAATGAAGTTTAAAATTACATTAAAATAATTCTATTAATAATATAACATGTTAAAGGTTAGTATATACCCTCATGAAATACTATAGGTTCATAAATGGCATGAATCCCCAAGAAGAAAAATTTAGAGAAAATTACTTTACTGGTTTTGAAAATTTTGAACCATAACCCCCATGAAAGAGAGATCGTGAAATGTAAATTTAATTACAAAAAAAAGTTCTTATAATAACTATAGAATATATTAATTGGCATTATATACACCACACAAAAGAAATGTGTGGTTAATAAGGCATAAGTCTCATAGAGATAAAACTGAGACGAGAAAACCCTTACCGTCAGTCTTGACTTTATTTGTAGACATTAAAACCTCATGTATAATTAATATATTTTTATTATAGAACCAAAAAATAACCATATTATTATATATCATAACATATATGATTTTATTATTACTTTATATGACCCGTTTATTAAAAATTCCATGTTAATGTCATGTTTTGGGTAATAACCGCTTTTTTTTAATATGTTTTGACTTTGATATTATTGATACTCTTACTGAGATCATTATTTACATATTTTAAGAATTCTTAAAATGATAAAAATATCATATATATTCAGTATATAAATGATTTTAAGAATCTATAAATGATATAAATATTAAATCGATTACTCTGTTCATTGAGAGAGTAGGTCGTCCGTATGTAGAAACACTTTTTCATTTTTGTTATTGTATTGAAAGAAAGAGTGTAAATGAAATATTTATATATATATATATATATATATTATAATTCCTGTATAATTATTATTTAATATATATAATATAATTTTACTAAACCAATCCTTAATATATTCTACGTATAGTGTGAATGAATCACATCGCTTTGAGGATGTGGTAGTCCACACTTCTAGAAACAAAGAGATCATATTCGCAGAAAATTGAATGCATGGAGGTATGTGTTATATAATAATAAAAAACATAAATAAATTATAAATATAATATATATCATATAAAAAAGTATGTCCTTAATAATTTCCATCCATGATATCTAGTATTGAAAAAATTAATGACATTGTTTCGTGAAGCAGTAGTTCGCTGTAGACACGAACGGTATGTTCATTACCCATTTAATGGAAATGCGTGTATGTATTGGTAAAAAAACTATAAAAAGGAATTTAATTATATGAATTTTTATTTTTTATTATATGAAAATCGTATAATAATAAGTAAATTGGCGGAGAAAGAAATAAAACCTAAATTCATGTTGAAAAACATTACCTCTTTTTCTGGTAACTCTTTTTGGTTTTAACAAAAGGGCTTCATTTTTTGGAATTATTCCCAAATTTAGGATTATATGATGAAGGTATGGTTGTTATAATCTTATTTTGGAATGTATTGGAAGATCAAAATTGCTTTAGAGTTGCAAATATGTGATGGAGGTGAGTTACCATTTATAGTGGACTAGGAGAGGAATTCATGTAAATATTAAATGGTAAACACAATCGAGATTCCTCCAATACATCACGTGTCTAAATTCATTTCCGATTATAATAAAATTAAGTATATGGCATAAATATGGCCATAAAATAGATCTTGGACACATTAATAGGGTTTTAATTTAATATTTAACCACTAAGTAGACTCATTTTTACCTTAATTACTGTAATTGATTTTAATTACTTTCACTAATATTTTTGGTCAAAAATTAAGTTGAAATTATTATAAATTATAAATAATAATGATTCCAAATATGGAATCCATTTCTCCAAATTATAACCATATATGTGGAGTAAATTAATTTTAAATTAAGCTAAGAGTAGGGATGGGACGATGTGGTTTTAACAGGGAATGTCTAAATGTTTGAACTGCTTTCATATCCAATATCAATGAAAAATTGGTTATAATGTCCTAAATTGGATTAATTTATGTATTATTTTTTCAAATATAATTTACAAAAAAAATTTATATAATTTAACTATATAAATAAATTAGATGAAAAATATGTTTTCAATTAAAATTATGTTTTTTTAACTTTTTATCAAAAAATAAAACTTCTCCGAAAAATAAAAAAAATTAACCCAAATTAAATTTTGGAATTCTACTTTAAAAAGTGATGTTTAATTTTTCATATAAAAATTATATAATTTTCAAAACTTCGATTTAAAATAGTTGTTCCATTAAATGGCCAAAAACTACCTTTAAGAACAATACAACTTTTTATTCATAAAATTGGATTTATTCTTATCTCTTGTCTATAAAACATATAAGTTGAAAGTTAAATAGTTTTCTAAATATAATATATATATATATATCATTAAAATAATTTATCAAAAAAATTAATTAATTTATTGAGGTAAACCATGTTTGATATAGTTTTCCTGCAAAAGATTTCCTATATTTTCAGCAGGGTTTTATTTTATTTTCTTGTTAATTGGTCAAAAATAATTATTATTATATTCATGTGTTATCTATATTTCTATAATTTAATTATTATTATTCATAACCACCTTTCCAACATATAGGTTGCAATTATAATAATATTTTCTTAATAATATTAATATTGTATTATATTTTAGTAAAACTCAACCGTTCATGTAATAGAATATATCGAAGGAACTCTGAATTGTGTGTAACCCAATAAAAACATAGTGTTGGATATAACACAAGATAATACAAGGGTTGTTTTTAGTACAATATTAACATGGTTTTTTGTGAAACGGAATCCAAAACTTAGTTCTTTCACAAGAAATATTTAGTGTTGTGTGAAATTTAGAATATTGAAAAGATTAAATTAATTTGAAAAAAAAATACAAAATCTTGCGGTGTTATACTTCAATGTAGTCATGAAATAGATAAAGGACGATTATTTCATCTAAAAAGAAGATTGTTACCATACTAGAATTATCCCATCTACTGATGACTTAGTTCACTTCGCAGTTGAAGGTTGCCCATTTTTCTCATCTGTATAATGGTAAAGATGATGAGTTAGAAAGCCTAGCCACATCTCTTGAAAAACCCAACTAGGATGACTTCTTCATTCCTAGAGAACACTATAGGGTCGTCAACCACACCACTTCAGTTGATGGAAACCAAACTGTGTATCAGCTATATGTTGGTACTTCTATTCCAAGACCGTGAAGTCCCCTCACAGGGGGGGAAAACTTTTTCAATAACTCCCTTTGATGAGTATCTCATGATTGGGACTCTGTAGTTAGACCGAGCTGAGAATAATCAAATCCACATACCTGTTACAAAATTTTCCCTCCATGGTGGTCCTAACCTTGATAAAACCCTCTATAATCATGGATCTAATGTAATTATACTCTATTGAATCCAAACAGATGGGATACCTCAGGCCATGAAGGTGGTCCATGTCAGATATTGTGTAATCCATCAAGAGAGACTAATGTTCTCCCACTAAATTCAAAGGTCCATCTATACTTATGACCCACCATGTATTATAACTACATTGAGTTATCGAATAGGTTTCATGCATGTCAAATCTAGGAAAATTTTACGCTTAACCTATAAGAACTTCTCTATACTACCAAAATTTATTAGCCCTATGAAGTATTGGGACTGAATGTTGTGGGACCCTAGCCTATAGTTAAAACTCAATAGTGTAGGTTCATTTTTAAATCAACTAACTTCTTCTTCAAATGAGAATAAGAATTTCCACTTAAAGAAGTCAAAACCTGGTCCTTGATTGAGTTTTCGAGATCCCACATCGTCCATTGGATTAGGGTGCCTCATATTATTTGCATAATCAATAGAAAAAACATTCTAACTATCGAGATGATGAAGTTGTATAGTAAGTACAACATTTGATCCAACAAAACATCTTTCTACCATGCATAAAAAATGGTTATATTAATGTGTTTAATAATACCCTCTTTAACATATTTTATAAAAGGCTTGGCTAGAATAAAATCAGATGTCCTGAAAAGATTCTTAGTTCCCTTTGGGAATATCTGATGACAACTCAAAACTCCACCTTGGAGACCCTATACTCCCTGGTGTATAAAAATGAGGCAGTCTTTATAGAGATCCTATTTCTTATTTCATAACTATTACATCATTTTAAGATAAAAAACATCATATGGATAATAATCCATGGTCCAAAGGTTTAATTTCACTTGGAATGTTAGTTTTATATATAATTTGTACATAATTAAATATAAATATTTAATTAAATCCTTGTTATTTATCCTTATCAAATATCATGATATCCGAAATAAAAGTAATAACATGCAGATATACATCAAAGAAATGGATAAGCTTAAATCTCAGTAAGAGGGTGAATAAGGAAGATGAATCATTATAATAAGTGTGAGCATAATCATTATCATCATTTAATAACCATGGGATCATCATCAACATCATGAGGAAAAAATGTGATAAATGTATGAAATATTGAAATTCATACAAATGAAACTTCCTGTCATAGTGGTCAAATAACACACATAGTTTTTAATTAATATAGAATCATGTTCATGCATAACGTATTAATATAATCATAAATTCATCATTTTTAACAATGATATAATCATGTTTATGATTAATACATATTATCTTATGAGATAAATCACATTACCCAATGCATTAGAGGGCTATATAATTATAATTCTTCCCATCACATCATAATTTTTACATAATAATGATTTCCACATGAAACATATTATAGTCGAAATCATGAAATAACCCAAAGAAAGGAATGGATTTCATAAGGATTTACTAAATAAAAAATTCATCAATAAACATTAGTGTTCCAAAATGAAAAATAAATATCATTTTCTGGAATAAAATATCATTTTTATTTGGGTAAGAAACAACACATGAGTATTCCAAAAAAATTATAGATAAAAGTATTTTTAAAAATTCATTATACTTGAATTGAAAATCAAGGTGGAACACGAAAACTAAATGGGAAAACAATGAAGTGATATTTAATGAAGATTAATGGAATATAAACACTAAATAGGTTGTGAAATTGATTTAACTAAAAGAAAATGAATTGAGTTTGATAATCCCATTACCTTAAATCATGCTTTATTTTGTCGCTTTTCCAACACCTGAATAATAAACATAAGATTATTAAAACATAGTTCTAGAAGTAAATTATATTCACTATTTTCAATATTTATGAAGTATAATTATTTTATTCTATTTCTTAAAAATATTTTTGAAACATGAATTGTTTGGATATCTTGTTTTCATTAAATTTTACTATTTTGTTTTAATTTCAGTATTTTCATTAAAATTATTTTATACATAAGTATAATATACTATATAAGAATAGAATAAATTAATTAAAATATTTATATATTATAAATAATTTATACAATCCATCCAATATGAGTATTTATAATAATTTCCTTGACATTATCTCCATAGGTGATTAACTGACCTTTGAGGGGACATTGAAGCTTCACTTTTATGAAACTAGAACTATCATTATGCTTAGAGTTGGATTAATCCATAATGTCACAATGGATTCTAAGGGTATTTTGACGATTTTTTCCCATTGGTTAGGCTTTGTCAAGTGGGGGTGATTGGATTTCCAAGGGGAGGGGGAGGGCTTATTTATACTTAGATGAGGGATATTTTTCCTTCATTACTTATTCACTTCAATTTCTCTGAAGGATATATATATATATATATATATTATATAATTTATATTTCCTTACGAATTTTTCCCTTTTCTATAGTGTTTTTAGTGGAAGGGATATTTTAGTAGATTTGGGTGATCCATATTTTCCCATTTTAGCTTTTCTATTTTATATTCTTTCCTCTTGTAATATTCATAAATTTATTGGTTTTAGTCATTTAATAATGTAATTATTTTCATTATTGGAATAATGTATTGTTGGTTTCTTTATGTATTACATGTGTATAATAATTTATAATATAATAATTATTTATTTCAAGAAGAAAATTTCATTTATAAACTCTGTGTCATCACATTATTCCTTGATTTAGAAATTTTAACCTCAAAATTCAATTCATATTATTGGTTGATAATATGTGAGTGTGATTATGTTTCATTGTTTCCCCTGGTTCCAATGTTTCCTCTTTATACTCATGGTTCCTTGATAATACTTCAATAAGAAGAGTTATCTTGTTGTGTAGGAATTTTTCTATAGGGTCTAAGCTCTTCACCAACTGGTCTTCATATGAAAGGTCATTCTCCAATTGTATCACTTTACGATTCAGTACATGTGAGGTATCAGGTATTTAGTTCCTCTAGAGTGATACATGAAACACATTATTAACATGATCCATTATTTGTGGATGTACAAGTCGATTGAACACTACTCCTATGTGATCATGCATATCAAAGGGGCTAATGTACCTTTGGATAAGTTTCCCTTTATTTCCAAACTACATGAATCTCTTCCACCATTCTATTCTAAGGAAAACATTGTCTCCAACATCAAAATACCATTCCCTTTGAAAGTTGTTGGAATAGCCCTTTTTAATCTCTAAGCTTATATTTTACATATTATTGGATGGATTTAACCATTTCTATCATCTCATGTAAAATATCAGGTCTAATTATATTTGGTTTTCTATCTTCATCCCAAAAGGTTGGAGTTCAACATCTATTCCCATATAGAGCTTAATATAGATCCATTTGAATACTTGAGTATAATATATTGTTATATGAGAACTAAAATAATGAGAGATGTTGATCCCATCCACATTTTAATTCAATTTAGAAATCTATTATCATTTCCTTGAGCGTTTGAATATACATTTCACACTGTCCATTAGTTTAGGGATGGTAGGCCATTATGAAATTTCATTTAGTACTCAAATAATGTATATTAATTCTCCACAATTTAGAGGTGAACCTTGCATCATGATTATATATTGTTAAAATGGAACCCCATGTATCCTCACAACTTCCTTCACATATATCTTGGAAATTTTCTTAAGTGGTAAATATTTCATAATAGTAATGAAGTGGGATGTCTTGGTGAGTCAATCCACCAAAACCTATATCGCATCATTTCCTTTGGATATCTTCATGAGACTAGGGAAAAATTACATAGTGATATTCTTCAATTTCCACATGGTTATATTAAATGGTTTCATGATACCTTATGCCTTCTTCTAATCTTATTTACCTTTTTGGCATACTAAACATCCATAAATATACTCCACAATCTCCCTCTTTATGTTTTCCCACTATAAGTTCTCTAAAATATCACGGTACATCTTGATACTTCGGAAATGGATGTAGAAAGGTGTGACATGTTTATTATCAAATATATCCTTCTATTACTCAAGTGACTAATTAACACAAAACTTCAATTCAAACTAAGTCACACCCTCATAATCGATTTCAAACTCATGTACCTTCCCTTATTTTACATATTTCACCTTATTTTGTAAATCTAGATCATCCCCTTGCTCTTACTTAATCATTCCTAGATAGACTGTTGGGTAATAATTTTGGAAAGGTATGATGAATTCCATGTTTTTTTATTTCCTGATCCATCCTTTTCATATCAATAAAGATACAGTATTTCTAAAATCACATCATGGATGAAGTCGTAGATTTTTTCTACTAAGATAATTAGAATTCTTTTTCGCATTTTCTAGATTAAAATGAATATATAAATTATAGTCCATGATCATATATAGCTATATTATTTAACACATGTTTATCTCCTTTTGTGATAATATATATTCTCAACACTTATGATCGATATATATGCCACACTTCGCAATATAGAGATAGTGCCGCCAAATATTTTGAGCGATGATCCCAACTGCTAACTCCAGGTCATGTGTCAGATAATTATTTTCGTGTATCTTCAAATATCATGACCCATAGTCTATTAAATTATCATTCTTCATGGTTAAAAAACACAATAAATTCTTTGAATCATCCATGCATATCAGAAAAACTTCCCCACCTATTGGTAGTGTGAGTACAAGTGCAATGATTATCTTATTCTAGAGCTACATGATTATTCCCTCACATTCATCAGTCCGTAAATACATAACCTTTTAATTTATTATCTTAATTATTGTGATATAAAATAATTAAAAATGTATCACAAAATATCATAAGTACCTTGCTAAGATAAAAAAACTACGGGTTTCCATGACACTTGTGGGTATGGACAATTCCGCAATCACATGTGCCTTTAAAGGGTCCATATAGATTCCCACACTTGATGTCACATTCCACATGAATGTGACATGATGAATCCAGGACTAAAACTTTCTCAAATTTAGATTCATTTTATTGTACTATAATTTAACTAGAATAATCCTTAGATTCTCTTCATGTTCCTCCTTTATCTTGAAGTAAATGAGAATAATATTGAATTAACTAGAATAAATTTCGGGTGGTAGTCTCTGAAGACTCTATTCATCAAATGAATAAAGATTTTCATGGAATTAGTATGTATGAAGTGTATCAATATGAACTCATAGTGACCATAACTTGTATAGTATGTAGTCTTTTTAATATCTTCTTTCATCACATTCAATTAACAATATCCAGAATGTAGATTAACCTTTGAGAAAAACTGAGATCCATGATGTCGATTAAAAAGTCATCAATCCTTGGAAGAAGATATTTATTCATTATGGTTATATTTTTTAGATCCTATTAAATGATACACATCTGCATTGATCTATATGAAAAAAACTGGATCACCCAAGGTGATTCACTAGGGAGTATCAACCCTTTGTCCAAAATGATATTGCAGCTACTTCTTTAACTCTTCCAATTCAATTAGAGTTATCCTATAGGGAAATTTAGAGGTAGGTGTGGATTTATGTATAATATCTATTGATAACTCTACCTCACAACTTTGGGGACATTCATGTAACTCTTCTGGAAATACATCATTGTATTCCCTCAAAATGGGAATTTCCTCTACGTCGATAACATCTTTTGACCTGAGCATTTGGGAAAGGTATGTTTCTTCATATGTTATGAACACTCATACCATTGATGGATTTTTCAAATAATATTCATGATCTTCCTTAATTTTGTAGAGGTGAATTAGATGATTTGTAATATGAAAACTGATTTACTTTTATCAATAGTGGTTGTGTTATCTATTTAATGAGAGCCAATCCATGTATAATATAGAATCATATTTCACTAAGGGATGTATTACAAGATTCACTGGGAGAATAATTATAAATATGATTATAAGAGAATATTCCAAGATGTGGGTTGAAATTATTTAACCACCAGGTGTTTTTACAGATATCTTTACTTCAAAATAACAAGTATATGATTAAATAGCTCTAGTAAACATGTAATATATTAATGGCTTTGTAGAGCCAGAATCAACTAAAACTATTTCGATTCTTGATTGAATGTGAATTTTACCTTGCAGGACTTCACTTTCATACTCCACTTGAGTAATTTTTAGTGAATAATAATTCCCTTACACATTATTTTTTGGTGATTTTTTAAAGTGATTCCCCTCAAGGACCCATGGTTTGGTTCACTGGCTAGGATAGGTCCCTTAATCCCTACAGTTGAAGAATTGAACCAAGGGTGGTGCATTATGAGGTGCCTTCATTTCCTCCATCACATTTTCTATATTCTTCTTGTCTCTTGGTCATTAATGAACATGGTGTCCTTATATCCTACACTTTAATCATTTTCCTAATACCATAGAGAAAATTCCCATGATGTTTCATCCCACGTTTTTGATATGTGAGTACTTAGATCCCCTTTATTACATTGTCATTTGACCCACAGGCTTTAAAATCCACTATTATATTCTAATATCCATAACCATGGGACCATTATCAAAACACCATAGCTACTTTGAGAGCACATCGAAACACTTTTTTAATACTCATAAATTCCAGGATATCTTGAGCCTTTCTAAGGTTTGGTTCTAAATAAATAAAAAATCTATCTGTTTTGATATCATTGTTCATAACAACACCTGAGGCATATCTAGAATGCCTTGTGATGTTTTCCTTATAATCCATGATAGAATCACCTTCCTTTTAGTTTATATTTATGTATTCTATATCCATCATTGTTTGAATAAATTTAGGGAAATACTTGTTATGATTTATTTTCTTATGGTATTCCGACTCTATCTCTTCCATATCATCCTTTAGATCAGTGTTCTTTATCAATTCCAACCATTGATCGGGTTATCCATCTAATTGATCAAAATAGAGAGTCCCCTTATCATTCTCATAATAGTAATAATATAAATGATTTTATATATTAAGTTAACCCACTATTCTATGATATGTGGATTAGAAGATCCACTAACTGTCAGTGGTCATTTCCACATAATTGAATAATTATCTAGTTGATCCTTCTTGGGTGAAGGTGGATGTTCCACATGGTATAGGTTATTTTTTAAAGAATTATACATCTGTGTAATCAACCATAACGTTTTTTAACTCCACCTCCCATGGTTCTGGGGATGTCATTCAGGAAATCAATGAATTTTCAATCACACGGTTTTCTGGCCAGGTTTTTTGGTTCGCACCAATATTCTAAAATAGAAATGGTTCAAACAAAAAATAATTCAAAAAGTTGTTGATAAATAATTTATTGTGAAATTAACTCTAAAAAAATATTTTGTGGGATACCTATGTTTATCATTTTTATAAAACCATTCTCTAATATTAACTATAGAGACCCTAATTTTTCTTTATTAACTATTACATCATTTTAAGATAAAATACATAATAGAGAAACAACTCTAGGATCAAAAGGTTTACTGTCTTGGAAAAATTATGCTCATAAATAACTTGTACATAATAATATATAATCATTTATTTAAATCCTTATTATTTAGCATTATAAAATCCAAAATTATCGTTTTCACATGTAATCACTTAAAGATATACTTTAAAAAAATTGGTGAGATAAAATCCTCGTAAGAGGATGAATAAGGTACATAAATAAATATAACATGGATGAGAATAATCATCATAATCATTTAATAAGCATGTGATCATCATCAAAATCATGTGGTAAACATGTGATAAAGGCATCAAATTTTATAATCATTAAAAATGAATCATCATATCATAGTGGTTAAACACCACCCATAGATTTGAATAAAGTTACCATCATTTTTATGCATAAAATATGTTCATAATCATAAAATCATAATTGTTAATCAATCTATCATCATGTTCAAACATAATGCACATTATCTCATGAGATAAATAACGTTACTAAATTCTATGATGGGCTATATAATTCAGGGAATTCCCATCACATCATAATATTTACATAATTATACATTCTACATAGAAATTATAATTTTAATAATCATGAAATAACCCATGGAAATGAATGATCTTCATAAGGATTTTGAAGTTCCATATAATTTAATAACAATTGAGAAGGGGGTTGAATTGGTTGTTCACTTTTATAAGTTTCAATAATTTTTAAAACTTATCCCTAAAACCTGTTAAGATTTATTTTATTATCATTTTTTTAAATAATCATGCATGAAAAAGTGGGAATTCAATTAAAGAACAAAATATTTACAAGGTTTAGTCGCAGTTTTAGAACATACATTCTTATCATAGAAACTCCCATGGGTCTATAGAAATTCACTATTACGATAAGTGAATACAACATATGCCTACTCCCCTTAGACGCATTCTATATCTATATAGGAAATATTATAAGTAAATCAATCATTTTATAAAGTTTCTTACAAAAAAATTGAGCCAAAACAAAAGAATAAAGACTTTTTTCAAACTACTTGACGAATGCTCAGTCTTGATCATCTGTATGATTATGATGGGTCTGATTCTCTCAACCGGATGAGGCCAATATGATTCTACCTTACTCAATCTATACTTCTCAAATTCTACTCAAACACTCAATCTGATATTCCTTAGTCTGATTGACTCAATACAATGGACTCAATACGATGAACCCATTATAAATATTCAAAAAAAATCGTACCAAATGCTCAATATAATATTCCTCATTCCGGTAAACAAAACATTTAGTTTTCTGATCTTTTTTAGGGAGCTTAATCCAGAAATAAATTACATGGAAGGAATTATGCATTGCTCTGTCTTTTCTGATCCCAATAAAAATTTACAAAATGAAATTCAAGTGTGACTCTATTTATAGGTGACTCAGAAAATAAAATGTCTAAATCCTAAAAACTTAACCCACTTCCACAAATTTCAAATAATTAATGAATCACTCGCATTTAAACATAAACTTTGAATTATTCATTCCTTCTTATATTATTACGAGATTTATAATGATTTGAATATCAATTTGGACACTTCAACTCTTCACATGTCTTCTTCTCAATAATCATCCTTCGTGAATTTTCTATCTTTTCTTCAGTATGATGAATCCTCCATATCTCATTACGTTGAAACTTCCTCAGATTTATATTTCTATACTTATTATGATCTATCTTTGTTTCTTAGATCATTACAGTCTTCATTCTTTCTCAGCTCATTATGATCAACTTTATTATCTCAACTCATTACGATCTGTATTTCCTTCAAATATCATTATGATCTCAATTTACTTATGTTCTAATTAAAATATATATTTCTTTTTTAATTCATTTTGATCTTCCTTTCTTTTTTATCTCATTACAATCATCCTTTCTTTCTTAGATCATTGTGATATGACTTTATTTCTAAGCTCATTACGATCTGACTCTCTTCCTTTTCTCATTATGACGTACTAAATTTCCTTATTAGAGTCAGTCGGATGGAATCCTCATAATGATTGAATTTCCATTACAATAGAATTTCCATTACAGTGGATTTTCCCATTAGGATGGAAATAACATTAAAATGGAATTTTATTTATGATGGAGATTCCACTCTACAACTTTGACATTATTTAAACTTTATCATCTTTACACATTATGAATTTTAAAAACATCTATGTATGGTACTTCTAGATATGATACAATCATTGTGATTCATTTATTTCTTCAAAATATTTTATCAAGATAGTTTTCATTATTTTTTAGAACTCCATGATCAGAAAAACATCATCTGATTTAGTTTAGAATGTATAAAAACATTATAACTCCTGACATCACTTTCTTCAACAAATCGATTCAGCATCATTATGACTTATTTACTCAGTAACATTTTAATTTCCAATTAACATCATGTCAGATGAATATTGAACTTTATAAAGATGGTCCTAAATTTGATAAAGCATCTGATAAAAAACATCATCTTTCTGACTGCTTCTATGTCAAGTGTTAATCAGTCTAAAAACGTGAGTCCAAAAACCTATGTCTGAAAAAAAAACATTCCTAAAGAAAAAAATTTCTCCCAATTTATGTTTGGATTTTAATATTCAGTAACTTTCAACTTTATTACAGAACTCATTGTGATGCACTCAGTCCAATTCCTAAATAAAAAACCACTATTATACAAAAAGGTTAGTTATCAAAAAAAATTTAAAAACATTTATCCCAAAGGTTATTCAATACACCCCTTTGGATTTGTTTAAAACCCTTATTAACAACTTTTTCACCTCTCAGAAAATTTTCACAACTCAAATTTTATAAAAAAACTCAAGATTTTTGACTTTTATCAAAACATCGTCTTTCTCGAAATAGAGTATCCTGACACTTCACTGTTGGATAATGTAACGATTTTATAGAATTACACCCCTCACTGCCAAGGGAATTTCATATACATGTAAAAATAAAATCCCCTAAACTTTTATCTTTTCCCCTCACTTTTCTTTTTATCTCCCCCATTTTATGATAACCACATGTTCAGATTCATTGACCAAAGATAAGTAAAAACATCTTACACAGTATAAATTTGTTAATTTCTCTCCCAATTTGACAACATAATCCAAATCAGAGTGGGGTAATTTCCTTATGAGGGGTCCGAATTCATGGTAAGAGGCTAATAAAGAAGTTTTACTCTCAATTAAAAAAAATTCTTTCGACAAGGATTTTCTTAAAATATCATCAATTTTATTCATTTTTTCAAATTTATTCTAGCATAACAACTCAAAAAATAAATTTCAATTTTATAAGTTGAAACTTTATATAAATGTGTTCTTATCTTTAATATTGAAACATATTTTTATAAATATCAATTTCACTATGATTATAACAAATTATCTTCAATGGTTTATAAAAATTCATGTTGATGTCTTCTAGTTGAACTTTCATCCATAACATTTGAGTACAAGTTTGGGTAGCTACAATATATTTGGATTAAGCTATACTTATTGTTACTGAAATTTTTTCTTAATATAAAAACTCACACAACATTCAACCATGAAGAATGTTCCTCCTGGGGTTGATTTTCTATCATTGCAATCTCCAGTCCAACTAGAATCAGTATAACCAGGAAAATTCATCTCACTGATTCTTTTTTATAACAAAACATGTTAATTTATTCATTTTACATGTCTCAAAATTATTTTTTCTTAAAAAATAAATGATTCTTTTGGATTACTTTGATACCTGTAATATGAAGTCAGAACATAAAAAATATCAGGTCTTCAATTTGTAAGGTAAAGTGTACTTAATATCAGCTTCTAAAAATCTTTATGATTAACATTTCTTCTGCACTCACCTTTACTCAACATTTTTCCCATATATATAAGTTTAGTAACTTCATTGGATTTTATTATTTCAAAATTATTTTATAATTCCCTATCATAATTTTCTTGAGATAAGAAAATGCATTGTTATTTTTTTGAACTTGTTGGAAAAAGAAAAAAGATAATTCTCCCAACATTAACATTTCATAATTCTTCTTTATTTCTTCAGCAGCTATTTTACAAGAATCTTTTCTATCCCCAAAAAAATATATTATCCAAATAAACAATTACAATTAGATTTTCAGATTCACCATCTTTCACATATAAGTTTTTATCAACTTTTCCTTTAGAGAAAATTAATATTCTCAAACAATTTTCATGTTTTGAATACCATGAACATGGATCTTGTTTCAGCGCATACAAATTTTTCTTCCGTTTACACCTTTTTTTCATCCTCATCATAATGATTCCTACAATGTTGTTAATTTAAAATTCTTCATCAATGTAACTATTTAAGAAGGATTACTTTACATCCATATGATAAACTTTGTAATTTTTATGTGTGGCCACTGATAATAAAATTTTAAAAGCTTATAATCTTCAAACTAGGGACTTTTTTCAATATCCACAACATCTCCCTATTTATTACCATTAAAATCAAGTCTTGATTTTTTCTTTCCATGCTCATTCAATTTTTCTCCACAAACCCAGTTTTTCTAGATAACATTTTTATTTTTTGGTCATGGAACAAGTTCCCATGTATCATTTATCTCAATCTAATACAATTTTTTATTCATTACATCCACCCATTAATTGTGTTTAATAGCTTCTAAAACTGATTCTATTTCATCTTTTTAGAAAAGTGAATTATTATTTTGTAATCTTAACTTTCTTCCTATCTAAACTTGATCATTCTAATCTCCAATAATGTTTCCAAACTCAATATTTTTTTATAAGGTAGTAAATTTAAATGTTTCTCTCCCAACATCACTTTCCTCGTCACATGATTCATTTGGAGCTTGATAAGTATATTTTGAATTACTTTTAGTATTTTTGAAAATCTACAATTTATCCCCCTCATTATTCTAAAAAAAATAAGTTTTAAATTCAATTACTTTCACAGCTTACGAGTCCACCAACTTTTGTAAAAAAATTCCAACATTTGTAACTATTTTTATTTAGTTAATAACCAATGAAAATTCCTTCCTCAAATTTCTCATCATAACTTCCGAAATCTATATTTTTTATTTTAAGTAAATGTGGACATCTAAAAACATTAAATTTCTTCAATGAAGTTTTTCTATACCAAATTTCATAATAATTTGTTTGCTTTTTAGTATCAATGATCATTTGTTTTGAACATGTACAGTAATACTAACAACTTCATTAAAATAAAACATTGAAAGTTTGTATTCCACTAACATAATTCTTCTCATTTCCACTAAAATTATATTATTTATTTATGCTACTCCATTTTTTATGGAGTATAGAGAGCACTATACTGACCTTTGATACAATGATTTCTCAGATAAGTACCAAAACTGTTTCTTGTGAATTTGGTAGTAGTATCTATTCTCAAATTCTTTATATAAGCCCCCATTTCAATCTCAACATCTTTTCTAAAAAAACATGAACATTTCCACAGCCTATGACTTGTGTTTCATTAAAATGATGTTTTTAATCCAATTGAAATCGTTTATAAAAGTGAGAATGTATAAATTTACTTTTTCCATTTATGTATCATCACCCCACATAAATCGAAATTAATAATTTCGAGAGGTATGGTAGACTAAATATCATCTTTCTTATGACTTTTTTTACTCATCTTCCCATTCTGACAAGAACCACAAACATCATCATATCTTCTTCTCAATTCTAGAAAATAACAGATAACATTATATTTAGAAAATTTTTTAATGTTTTTCTACCCAAGGTGGAGAAGTCTCTAGTTCCACAAAATATTCTCATCTTCAAAACTTAGATAAATTGATTTGTTAAGTTCTCTATTCTAAAAGATATTCCCAATAGTTTTTTCTCCTTTTGTAATAACTTTTCCATCGTTCACACTTTTGATAACACAAGAATATTTTATAAACATCTCTTCTATTCTATCTTCAAAATGTTGACTTACACAAAGTAAGTAATGTTTTATCCTATAATTAAATAAAACTTCCTAATATTCTAACTTGTAATCATCAATATTAGCCATTCTAATTCCTTTGAATTTTAAGGAACTATAATTACTAAAAGTAATTTCTCCCCCCTCATGATATTGAACATGATTCAAGGTTTTTATATCACCTGTCATGTGTGAAGAAAAACCACTATAAATTATCCATGATTTGTTCCTTTTACATTATTTTAAAACTATCTCAACAATTAAAGAAATTTTTTAAACTTTCTTCTTTCCATCTAAATTTTCTTTTATTCCATAATAAACTTATTCTAAAATAAGTTTCATACAAATCTTGATATTATGACCAACCTGATCACATCTTCCATAAAAATCTTCCATAAATTAAAATTGATTTTTTTAATGTTTCTAAAATCTTTATTTTTTAGTTTTATAACATTCTATTGGGTTAGGAAAGTTACTCATTCTCCTTTACCTATATCTTCCACTCTTATCAATCATTCATTTGGGTAGAGATAAGTTGTGTCAAAAATTATAATCCTTATTCCCATAGATTCGAAAAAACTAGAAACAACCATCAAATCGTGATTTTCTTTTGATTTAAGATCTTTCTCTATCGAAAACTTGTTGAGGTTGAAATCAACTTACTTTTTTAACAATATCTGGGCGTGGATAATCTTTCCTACCAAAGGAGTTTTCAATTTTTTTATAATTGATAGGTTTTTGACATCCCTTCCCAACCTAATATTTCCCAAAAAATATTTTGTCACATTAGATGTTATAAAAATTAGATAAAACATTATTTTTGGTGGGTGAGGATTTCAACTGATTCTTGATTTGAACTTTCTCAACATCTTAAAAGTATCAGCTTCTTCTTCGAAATTTTTATTAAAGTTCTCATTTATTTTCCTCAAGTTGTTTTCATAATAATGAAATTTTGATTAAATTTTTTTAACTTATTCTTAATTTTATTCCAACTTCTTACTAAGATGTTTCAACATCTTTCCCTCTTCATAAATTCTAATATTGTAATTAAATATCTCCAGGATGTATTATTCCTCCTTCTTGAGGAAATATTTTTTTCTTTAATAAAATTCTTCACAATATTTCTTTATTACTCCGGTTTATTTCTTGAGAGATTTATTTTTATCAATACATACATGAAGTTATATTTTGAGTTGATACACTCAGTACGATTCTTAACCTCCTTCTTATTCACTATTTGAGGTTTCTTCAACATTATAAACTTTTTTAATGAATGTTATGACATTTTCTGAACTTCAATCTTAAGAATAATTTATTTCAGTTAAGTTTTATTTAGATTTCTTACCCAATATAATTCTCTTGTTTCTAGTTAACTTATTATTATATTTTTTGGGTGACTTTTCTTCTTTATAATTTTTTTCCACTTCTTCCATTAAGGTTTTCAATGGAATCATCTCAATATTCACAAAGTTTATTCTTGGTGAAATTCATAGAAAAGTGTTTAATTCCACCACACTAAAAACATTTTAGATGATTTTTACCTCCAAACATTCATATTCCTCTTCGATAGTTCTTGGATATAAGATACATCATCTTACCATTTAACTCATCATCCTCTTTATCTACAGAGTCACAATGATAATTATCTTCATTATATTTTATTATCATTTTTCTCATGGATTCAAAATCCATTTCATCTTTCATAATCCTTTTGAACATTGGAGCATTTCTCATTCCATAAGATACAATAAAACTATTCAATGCATCAATATATAAATCATCCTTATCTTCTGAAGATGAAATTTTAGAATCAAACATGTTTGAAAAGTTTCTCATAAGTTTCATCAAAATTTTAGAATCTTCCAGGACATCTCTAAATCTTATGATGTTTTCAACAATTTCATTTAATCGGGTGAAGTTTTTGTCAATAGTTTCAGCATCTCTCATTCTGATGTCTTCATACTTACTATACGATATTTTTATCCTTTCTTTCTATAATTTTATATTCCCATTGAAAATAATTTCTAGCTTGTCCCACATACTCTTCAATGTTAGGAGACCTATAACCTTTATATAAAAATTTTATGATAAGGACATGTGGATAGAAATTATATCTTTTCCATCCACTTTGATATTTTTCATTTCAATAAAAGTCACCAGGGAATCTTTCTCAATAGGTCTAAACCCAATTGCAGAAGAATAAAAAAATTCCTGACAGAGAGATTTTATATAATGAATCATCCTAATTTTTCATCTATAATATTTTTCCCATCAAATGTTTGAATTCCTCAACTGTTGATAGAATTGATGTTGTCCATGATAAGGATTCAACAAGGGAACCAAAATATGATACTAATTGAAGTTACAAACAATTTAATAACAACTAGGGGTTAAATCAGTTGTTCACTTTTATAAGTTTCGATACTTTTTTAAACTTAAACCCTTCAACCTGTTAAGATCTATTTCCTTATCATATTTTTTTTATATAATCATGCATAAAAAGGTAATAAATAAAGTAGAGCACACATGATTTATAAGGTTTGACCTCAGTGTGATAACCTACATCCTTGTCAAAGACACTTCTGTGGGTCTATGGAAATTCACTATTACAAAGAAGTGAATAAAACTTATACCAACTCCAATTACACACATTCTATCTCCCCATTGGAATGATTATACTGAATCCTGAAAGTTTATGATGTTTCTTACAAATGAAATGAAAAATAATAATATAATAAATACTTTGTTCAAACTGCTTCACAAATGTTCAGTCTAGATTCTTAGTCTAATTATGTTAGATCTGACTTTATCAATCAAATGTGGTTAATATGATTCTCACATACCCAATATGCACTTCTCTAACTTATCTCAAACACTCCGTCTGATCTTACTCAGTATGATTGACTTAATACAATGGACTCAATATAATGAACCCATTATAAATATGAAAAACTCAAACTCTGATAAAATGATCAATATGACATTCCTGATTGTAATGAACAAAATATTCAAGAGTTTGATCTTCTTCAGAGATCTCAGTTCAGATAAAAAAACATAGCACGAATTATGCATTTCTCTTTCTTTTCTTCTCACAAGATAAATTTATGAATTATGAATGAAGTGTGACTCTATCTATAGTTGACTTAGAAAATAAAAAACATGAAACATTAAAATTTTTTCCACTTCCTCAAATTTAAAAAAAAATCCATGAATCATTCACATTTAATCTTCAAATCTGACTGCTTCACACCTTCTCATATTTCATTGATAATTATGGAGAATTTAATATCATGTTTGACCACATAAACTCATCACATATCTTCTTCTATATAATCATCCTTATTAATCTCCCTATCTTTTCTTTAGTATGATGAAACCTGCTGATATAATTATGATGAAACTTCCTCATCTTCAGCTTCCTCTTCTAATTATGATCTTCCCTTATTTTTACACATAATATGATCTACCATCCTTTCTCATCTTATTATGATTAACCATCCATTATCAACTCACTATGATCTACCTTTATTTCATAGATCATTATGATATGCCTTTCTTTCTCAACTCATTAGGATATGGATTAATTTTTCATCTCCTAATGATATGAATTTCTTTCTCGCATCATTACGATCTACCTTTCTTTCTCATCTCATTTTGGTATTCCTTTATTTCTCATCTCATTACAATTTGACTATCTTCCTCTACTCCTTACGATGAATTGTATTTCGTTATGAAATTAAATCTAATGGAAAAGTCATAAATATGGAATTCCCATTATGATAAAATTATTATTATGATAGAATTATAATTATGATGGAATTTTAATTATGATGGAAATTCCACTCTATAACTTTTACTTTACTCAAACTTCATCATCTTTACACATTCTAACGTCTAAAAACATATAAGTGTAGTACTTTTAGATCAGATACAATCATTATTATTCTTCCATTTCATCAAAAGAATTTATCACAATAGTTTAATGATATTTTAGAATTCCATGATCAGAAAATCATTATCTGATTTAGTTTATAAGGTATGAAAACATTCTAACTCCTGACATCACTTTCTTTAACAAACCTCTTGAGCAATATTATAAACTATTCACTCAGCAATATTTGACTTTCTAAAAAATGATGAGTTTGATGTATCTTGAACATTATACTGATGGAACTGAATCCAATAAATCGTATGATCAAAGACTTCATCTTTTTCAATGGTTCTGCATCTGGTGATGTTCTGTCTGAAAACATGAGTCCAGAAACCTATGTTTGAAAAAAAAATTCTTACAGAAAAAGTATTTTCTCTACCTTTATATTAGTATTTTAACATATAAAAACATTCATAATTATTACTAAACTCATTATGATGGATTAGGTCTGGTTCCAGAATAACAAAACCTTTCTTATACAGAAAGGTCAGTTGTCAACAAATACAAATAAATTTTTAAAACAATTTTTCACGTAGAATATTTATATTTCATAGACAATACATTCATGAATAAACATTGGGGTTCTCAATTTATAATGGGATATTAGACTTTAGAATAAAGTATCAATTTTCATTGGATAATAAATAACACATGAGGGGTTTGAGATAATTGTTTATAGAAAAAAAGTATTTTTGGAAAATAATTATATTTAAAAGAAGAATAAAAGAGTAAAAATTTATATCCAAAAAAATAATAGGGAAGAACAATAAAATGAAATTTATTGACCATTAATATAATATCACTACCAATGATGTTGTGAAAGATGGATAACCCAAAGAACGAATCACTTTACCTTAATTCCATCTTTATTTTGTCATTTTCCCACCACCTGAATAATAAAACTAGGATTATTAATACATAGTTATAGAAGCTAATTATATTAATTTGGTCCCTCATTTATCCATTAAAATTATTTTATTCCATTATAAAATGATCTTTGTTCAACAAGAATTTTTTTGATATCACGTTCTCGCTAGATTTTCTTATTTTGTTTTGGTTTCACTATTTTAATTCGAATTCATTTATGCATAGGTATAATTAACTCCATAGAATATACTATGTTTAATAACATATTGATATATTATATAATATTCATATTTAAGATCCATGAAGTTGGTTATTTGCATTGACTTTATAATGTCTCTATAGGTGGTTAACTGACCTTTGATGGGATATTGTAAAAATAGTAAGAAAAAGAATTTTAAAATTATATATATAATAAATATGATACTTATAGTAGGTTAAAATTTAGTTATAATGTTAAATTAATTCCTAATTAAAATTATATTTTTTTTAATTGAGTGGAAAAAATAAATAGAAGAAAAAAATAAGAAGAGCTAATAAAAACATACTTAACCCAGATCTAGTTTCTCTTATATTTCACAATAGAAACCATGATGTTTGGATTTGGAAGACTCCAAAATATCCCTAAGTATTATAAGGGGATTTATAGGAAGGATTTTGATAGATTTTGGGATTTGGAAAGTTGAGGATGAGTGGCTTTCCAAGGGGAGGGGGAGGGGTTATTTATACATGAGTAGAGGGGTATTTTAAGAAAAAAATATTGAAAAAAATATTATATCAAATGTAAGAAATATAATACTTAATTTTTTATTAGATAAATCACATATCAATATAAAAGAATGTGTTGAGAATTTAAACCACTTTATAATTCGAATTCA
The DNA here is from genome assembly GCA_963277665.1 of Viscum album. Lineage (NCBI taxonomy): Eukaryota > Viridiplantae > Streptophyta > Magnoliopsida > Santalales > Viscaceae > Viscum > Viscum album. The sequence goes on along the minus strand of OY728157.1, from coordinate 1,735,853,389 downwards.
CTCAGTTTATTAAAAAATAATATGGAAAGAAAGAAAATTTTTTATTTTATGGAATATCAATTGACTTTAGGTTTTGGAAAATTCATTTTATAATTTTTAATTAAGATTATTGTATTTTAAAAATCTATTTATTAAATTGAATATACCATGTCTGATCCTCGAGCTCTATAAAGTATTATTTCATTATTACATAAAAATGATGTAATTTACAATAAATCGACAATGAGATAAATTATATTATTACTATTAACCTAAAAATTGATGCATTTCATAGAATTACTATAAAATCACCCTTCAAAAATTGTGAAATTTGGATTTAAAAATTGATATTCATTTTATCAAAACAAATTTCGACAATTGTTAAATTTAAATTTTAAGATAAAAATATTATTTTTATGAAATACATTAAAATACAGTTTATTAAAAATGGGCTTATATATTATTTGAGTGTATTAATCTTGATATTATGTTTTCAAGTTATAATATTTATATTTAATTAAATTAATTATGTTATATATTATTTTTATCACAATTTATTATTTTGAGGTAAAATTACAATTCCAATAGTCAGGTTACTATTCCCAAAGGTCATGTTACAATCTCAATGGTCACATTACTAGTCAAACAGTCACATTACCTTGTATAAACATTTTTACATTCCTTCAGTCATTGTTCACTTCAATTTCTCTAAGGATTGTACATTTCTATTTTCTATAATTTCAATTGTTATACTAATATATTGTTTTTATTTAATATGTTGTTCGCATGAGTAATGATTCTAGCATATTGGGTTGATCCATATTTCCCCATTTTAGATTTTCTATTTAATATTTTTTGTCCCCTTTGATATTTAGGATTTTATTGGGTTTAGTCATTTACTAATGTAATGATTTTCATTAATGGAATAAATAATTTTTCATTTCATATTTATTATATGTGTATAATAATTTATAATATAATACTGATTTATTTCAAGAGGAAAATATCAATTATAACCACCGGTTCATTACATTATGACCCCCTTTATAAATTTTAACCCCAAAACCAAAACACATATTATCATTTGACAATATGTGAGGGTACTTATATTTCATTTTTCCTTTGGTTCCTATGTCTCCTCTTTATACTTATAGTTCTTCTACGACACATTGACAAGGAGAGTCATCCTATTGCAAATAAAATTATCTCTACGGTCCATGATCTTTACTAGATTATTTTCATATGTGAGGTCATTCTCGAGTTTTACCACATATGGATTCAGTAAAATTGAGGGATCAGGTATGTACTTTCTTAAGAGTGATACATGGAACACATTGTAAACCTAATCTACACTTAGTGGAAGTGAAAGTTGATTTTCCAATACTCCTATGAAATCAGGGGTCACAAAGGTGCCAATGTACCTTGGGCTAAGTTTTTATTTATTTATAACATGCTTGAATCTCTCCCACAATTATATTCTAAGGAAAACTCAGTCTCCAACATCAAACTACAATACCCTTAAACGTTTGTCATCATACCTCCTTTTACAACAATTATCAACTTTTATATATTTTGTTGGATGTATTGAAACTTCTATGCCACCTCTTTAACATGTTCAAGTCCATATATCTTAAATTCACCAACTTCATCCCAAAAATTTGGAAATATACCACACTTCCCATATAGAGATTCATATAGAGCCATATGATTACTCGAGTGTAAGAAATTGTTAGAAGAAAACTCAACCAATTGGAGATGATGATCCAATACACCATTGAATTTAATTAAGTGGGATCTTATCATGTACTCAATAATGAAAATATTCATTTCTAAATAACCAATAGTTTGGGGGTGATAGGTTGTGCTAAAATTAAATTCAATTCTCAAATCATGTTGAATAATTCTCTAGAATTTAGAGGTGAATCATGGATCATGATTAGAGATGAATAATTTTATTACCCCATGAATCCTCATCACTTATTTCTCCAATATATTGGGATGTTTTCTAGTGAAAAATCATCCCAAATAGTAGTGAAGTTGGCAGTCTAGGTGAGTTAATCCACCACAACCCATATCCCATCATTTCATTTGGAAGTCTTTGAGAGGCTAATGAAATATTTCATAGTTACATTCCCTCATTTTAATATGATTATAAGAAATAGTTTCATCATCAACTTTTACTTTGGTTACCCTAATTTAACTTGTTGAATAATAAATAGTTAGAGATATACTCCACAATCTCCTTATTCATATTGTCCCACCAAAAGTTATGTTGAGTATCACAGTACATCATATTACTTCCATGGTGGATAGAGAATGGTGATTTATTTGCATTATCCAATAGACACATCTTTATCATGAGTGATACAATAACAAAAATCATTGTTCCAAACTAAATAATTCCATCATCATCGATGTGGAACTCATATATATTCCCTTTCATTACTTCTTTCACATTGTTTTAGCTCTAGATCATCACATTGTGCATCCTTGATCATCTCTTGGATAGATGGTTGGGTAATCAATTTTTAATGGTAGGATTTATTCCCTACCTTTATTATTTATAGATCCATCATTTTCATATCCATGAAGATATAATCACTCTAAACTCACAACATGGATAAAGTACCAGGTTATTTTTTTCTAAGAGAATAAACTAAATTGGTCTCATTTCATGGATGGTAATTAATAGAGAAATAAGATTTCTTTTTTATATTTAACCATACTATTTGATGCATGTTAAGATCCTTCTATTATAATATATACATTAGAGTCTTATGATCGGAATATATGTCACACTTCTCACCATAGTGATAGTGCCTCCGAATATTTAGAGTGAAGATCACAATTACTAACTCTAGATCAAGCATCAAACAGTTATTATCATGGGTATTCAACTCTCATGAGACATAGTTTATAACTTTATCATTATACATGAGTACACAACCCAGTCATTTCTTTAAAGAATCATAGTATTTAAAAAACATTCTCCAATTGTTGGTAGTGTGAGTTAGGTGTTGTGATTAGCCTTTTCATTGGCTTGTTGAATATTTCCTCACATTCTTCCATCCATACAGTATTTACCATTCTATGGGTTATATTACTTATAAGGCTATAAAATAATTAAAAATTTACCAAAAAACATCATAAGTACACTTCTAATCCATGAAAACTATGGATTTCCATGGACCTAGTGGTCCTAATCCATTTCTCAATTGGATTTGTTTATGAAGGGTCTTAAAAATTATCTAACTTGAGATCATGTTTCCCAGGAATGGGACTAAATACATAAAAAAGACACACATTCCAATATTTTAATATATTTTCTCCTTATATAATATTTCTAGTAAAATCCTTAGATTCTCTTCACGTTCCTATTTTCTATTAGAGTAAATGAGAATATTTTCGATAAAAACGGACATATATTTATAGAGGTAGTCCCTAAAGATTACATTAATCAAATACATGAATATTACAGGGGTATTGGAATGTTTAAATGCAATAACTATGATATAATAGTGCCCATACCTTATACAAAAAAGTATTCTTATGAATATATTCCTTCTTCACCTCCAATTGATGATTTCCAAAATGAAGATCCACCTTTGATAATAACATAGATTGTCAAAGTTGATCAAACCAATCATAAATCCTTGCAATAAGATACTTCTTATTTATGGTGATCTTGTTTATCTCCCAATAATCAGTACACAACAACATTGATCTATCATTTATTATTTATGAAGAGTATTATCTCACCCCAAGATGATGCACTAGCGAGTGTGAACCCTTTGTCAAAATTCTCTTATACTTGATTCTTTAACTCTTCCAGTTCATTCAAAGCTAGCTTCTAAGGTAATTTTGAGATAGGAGTGGCTCCATGTATGATCTATATTAAGAACTCTACCTCAAGATCTAGGGGATGTATATGAAACTCTTTGGGAAATACTTAATTTTTTTCTCTCACAATGAAAATTTTCTCAAGTTTGATACCTTCCTTTGGACCTACCATTTAGAAAATGTATACTTATTCATAAGGAATCAACACCAATAAAATTGAGGGAATTTCCAAAGAAGATTAATGATATTCCTTGAATTTGTAGAGGATCATTGGATGGTTCAAATTTTGAGATATATTTCCTTTTCATAGTAGTTAATGATTTCTCTAGATAATGAGATCCAATCCATGACTAGTATAGCATCTAACTCCACCAAGGGAATTATTAGGAGATTCGCTAGAAGTATCAACCTAAAGAAGCTTACATGAGAAGATCCCAACACATGGGTTGAAATTATTTCACCACTAGGTTGTTTTATAGGTATATCTACTTCATTATATAAAGGATTCAATTAAATAGTTCTAGAAAACATCATGGATATAAAGGAATGCATAAAACCATAATAAAAAAAAACTAATTCCCACTATTTAGTGAATACGAAGAGTACCTTTTATGAATTCATTTTCACAATCCACTTCAATGGTTGTGATGGAATAGGTTTTTCCTTTATCATTTGGATTTAGTGGTTATTGATGTTGAATACCCTCAAGGACCTATGGTTTAGTGCACTAGCTTTCACAATGTACTTTCTCCCTATAGTTGAGGAATTGAACCATGGGTGGTGCATTATGTGGGTTCTTCCTTTCCTCTATCATGTTGGCCAGCTTCTTCATGTCTCTTCGATATTCATGATCTTGGTGGAATTCTCTCCCACACATGCAGGATTTCCCCATAACTTTAAGGAAATTCCCAGGATTTTTCTGTAAAAATTATTGACTTGTTGTTAGTTGGATCCTCTTTCCTCCTTTTTTATTTTACCCGCCAGCTCGAAACTCTATTATTATCTTCTTAACTCCATAACCAATATACCATTATACAAACACCATATCTAATTTGAGGCCACATAAAACCACTTCTTTATAACTATAATTTTTTTCAATAGGTAGATACATTTAATTCATGGTTTTAAACAACTAAGGAATATATCTATTTTTCCGTAATTGTTTATAAAAAATCATGAGGCGTATCTGGAAATACATGTGAAGTTATCCTTATATTCCATGATAGATTCAAATTTAATTTTCTTCATCTACCCGAATTCACTCTTCATATTCTTTTCAATATTTTTTTGGAAAATACGTCTTAATAAATATTTTAATAATGTCTATCCACTATATATATACCTTTTCAAACTTTATCTTTATTTCCTTTATCAATTCCCAACATTGACTAGTTTATCCATCTATATGATAAAGAGTTAGAGTCACTATGTCCTTCTTATAAGAGTGAAGCACATAAAAGATATTTTCAATTGAGTTAACCCAATGTTCCATAAAATGTGGATTGGGGGATTAACTAATTGACTATATTCATTTACGCATAAAGGAATCAATGTCTAGTTGATTCTTTTTGGGTGAATAAAGATGTTCCACATGGTTCGGGTTATTGTTCATATCTAGAGATAGCTATGTAAGCATCTCCATAATGATTTGAACTCAACATCCTATCAAATATGGTATGTTATTTTTGAAATCATCACATTTTCCCACAAATGGGTTGTTGTCCAAGTTAACCCTAGTTCCCACCATTTTCTGGGACCACCCATCACATCATAATATTTATAAAATTATGCATTCCACATAGCACAAGTTACAGTTAAAATCAAAAAAATACATATGGAAATGAATGGGTTTCATATGTATTTTTTAATGAATACATTCATAAATAAACATTCAGGTTCCAAAATGAAAAATGGATATCATAATTTAGAATAAAATATCAATTTTATTTTGATAAGAAATAACATATGAGGATACAAAGATTAGTTTTGGAGAGGAGAAAAGTCTTTTTGGAAAATCATTTTATTTGAATTAAAAATAAATTTGGAAAAAATAATATCCCTAAAAATAAAAGGGGAAAATAATGAAAATATATTTAATGAAAAATAATGGAATATCCACACTAGATATGATATGAAAGAGAAATAACCCGGAGAAAAGGTATTGGGTTTGAGAATCCCCTAACCTTAAATCCTGCTTCATTTTATCGCTTTTCCACCCCTTGAGTAATGAACAAGGGATTATTAAAACATTTTTCTAGAAGAAAATTATTTTAATTTTTTACACCATTTATACATTATAATTAATAGACATAATTTTATAAAAAACATTATTAAAGGTGATTTGTTTAGATATCATGATTTCATTAAATTTTGTTTGTTTGTTTCAATTTCTTTATATTCATTCAAATTCATTTATATATAAGTATAATTAGATCCATAAATATATAATAAATTTAATAGAATATTTATATATTATATATAATTCATATTGTCCACCCATGATGTTTGTTATAAACAGTTACATGGGAATGTCCTTGTAAGCGGTTAACAGACCTTTTACGGGACATTACCAAAAGAAATGGAAAAAAATTTAAAATTTATATATATAGTAAATATGATACGTAATATTGGTTAAAATGATTAATATAATTTTAAATTAATACCTAATTAATCTTATATTTTTTGAGAGGGCTTGTGAAAAAAAAGATAAGAAAAAAATAACTAATCAAATATCACTTAATCCTCAGTATAGCCTCTCTTGTACAACACTAAAATTCCCTTGATGTTTGGAGTTGTATTACTATAAAATGTCCCTAAGTATATTAAGGGTCTTCAGAAGAAGTATTTTATAAGGGGATAGGATTTTAGAAGAAGATAATATTTTAAAATTTTGGGATGAGTGGTTTTCTAAGGGTTGGGTAGGGGTATTTTATACATGAGGAGAGGGGTATTTTTAGGATAAAATATTGAATGAAATATTATATAAAATGTAAAAAATATAATAGATAATTTTGGAAAATATAAATATAATATAAATATAATATAATTTAGTTAAGACTTAAAACAACTATGAAATTTTAATTGAATTATTTTATTAAAAAGGAATCCAGAATGAATGAAAAATTGTTATTTTAAGGAGTCACTTTTGACTTTATGTTTTAGAAATAGATTTTATGTTTGGAAATTAAGTTTTTTGAAATTTAATAACTTATTTATGAAATTAAATATATGATGTTAAAACCTCAGTTTCTAGACAGTATTATGTCATTATTATATCATGAATGATGTAATTTAAGATATACCATTTTTTTGAAAAAATTGATTTTTAATATTCTCCTAAAAATTTAAGTATATAAGGAAGGTTCCAAAAAATAACCCTTAGAAAATTTCAATGTTACGATTTCAAAATTTATGTTAATTTTATCTTAATAAAATTTTAACATATGTACATTTATTTATTAATATATAAAAACTGATTTTTATAAAATACATTAAAATATATTTTATTAAAAAATTTCATATATTTTATTTCAGTGTTTTAGTCATTATATTAATTTTTGAAATTAAAATATTTATATTTAATTAAATAAATAATGATAAATATTATTAATATCAAAATCATTTATTCTGAGGTTAAACTGAAATTCCAATGGTCATGTTACTATTCAAAATTTCCAGGTTATTATTCTAATGGTTTTATTACTATTATGAAAATAACATTACCTCCTATAAATACCTATTCATTCCTTCATTCATTATTCAATTCAATTTATCTCAATCTTATACAATTCTATTTTCTATAATTTCAATTGTTTTACTAATTCTTTTTCCTTTTCTATAGTATTGTTCATGTGAGGGATCATTCTAGAAGATAGGGGTGATCCATATGTCCCGATTTTAGCTATTCATTTTATATTTTTTATCCCCTTGTAATAGTTTTCATTTTAATGGGTATTAGTCATTAAATAATATGATGATTTTAATTAATTTAATAAATTCTTGTTGGATTACCTACATATTGTACGTATATAATAGTGTTAAAAATAATACATAGTTAGTTCAATAACAAAATATAATTTATAAACACTAGGTTGTAATAGTCGTACCCATTGAGGTTCAACTTCTGTTGCAGCAAACATCAGTTTATGAGCAGCTGATGCCAGATATATTGGTAGAATTCCATCTAGATGAGTTTGAATCCCTCAAGGAAAATAGACTTTGGGATTTTCATTATATAGAGAGGAATCAAAATGGGATTCTTAGAGTGTTAAACAAGAAGTTGAACCTTCAAAATCCCTGTAGGGTTACATGGAATTGGATCTAAAAACACCTATGATACCCATCAAAAATAAAATTATGTTGAAGCTAAGATTGGAAGGGCCATATATTATCTATAAGGTCTATTCCACTAAATAACACTCTTTCGTCACCATGGTTGGGGAGTACATCACACCTCCCACCAATGCCATGTTTCTCAAGGAGTAATTTACATGAAATCTTGGTCAAAACTAAAAAACCTTAAAATGAAAAAACCATGGTTAAAGCTATGAGACCTTAAACCATAGTAGTCAGGGTCAATGATACATGAACATAAACTATAACAACCATGGTCAAAACTACATGACCCTAAACCACCAAAACCATGGTCAAACCTATGCAACCACAAACCACAACAACCTTAGTCCAAACATTATGACCTTAAACTATTAATTGACCATATGGTTTAAGCTTCATGAAGTTAAAAAAGTTAAAATTAAAGTTTGAGTTGCATGAATTTAATCTAAAAAAAATTACTTAGCACACAACATTAAACTATAGTCTTACCCTATATAGTAAATAAAGGATGCATCACATGCCAATTGTGACATGAATAATAAAATTTCCTCCACACACGATGATAAACATCATTCTTACCATATTTCATAAACATAGTATGCCCCCTGCTAACCATGGGATGCCTAAATTCTCTCACTAGATAGGACTCCACTGCACTTCCAGCTTTGTCCTTATGTTAAATTGTTTTCCAAGACTATGCGTGGATTTTTTTACCAATTTATCAAATGAATATTGATTCCTTGTCCCCATTTCATTGGGGCTGCCCATGATTTCATTGGAACCCCATCCCCTGTGGTGTGGGGGGAGAAAGTATATTCACCAAAATTTGGAACCTTGTCCCCACATATGGTCAAAAAATTATGAAATTAAACTATTTTCATTTTGTTTCAAGATATTTATGTCACATATAGGCTTGCATCACATCCATTTTACATCTGGTTTTACCTCTTTCCTACCATGCAAACATCATAAAGACACATTCCCCTGACCTAACATCATGACTATAAATTATTTTCCAAATTCCACATGGTCCCAACTGCATAGCCTTAAACTACATAGCTAGTTTCCATCTTTATGATGTATAAACTATATAATAGATTTCACATCCCCATCAGATAGGATAACCCCTCCTGCTTTCAATTTTTTTCTTTTTACCATTCTGCATTCCATATTAACATATTTCTTCATTCTCATTCCCATGGGATATGTAAGGATACCTAAAACTCCTTTCTCTATTCCTTTATGTGAATTCATCAACAAACCACCCATTAACCATGGAACTATCACCATAAAATTCTTTTATGGGACTATTATATAAGAATAATCCCTAATTATATTCCTCATCTCTCTATGGAATTGATATTCCCTCAAGAACCCACATGAGGAAGAAAATAATTGGTAGATCAATTTATAATCCCCACACACATCCTTATCATGTGATGTTAAACCATAATATTTACCTTCTATTAACCTAGGATACCTCATGTGATAAATATCGGATGACTAAAACTAAAAATCATAGCACACAATGATAAATTATATATTTACCGTAGGTGGCGAATGTAGGATGCCTCATATCAAAAATGTGAGATTATTTAGTGTCCTAACCAGAAAGGGCTCCACCTTAATAGTTTTGGTCTCCTATAATTCAATTTTCCATAACTACATATGGATTTAGTCCCAATCCCATAAGATATATATCAACACACAAAATACAGACCAAACTTCCAACTCCCACCATCAACTCATCATAGGGTATTTTATCTCCTTATCATCATGAAGTTGACTCAGGTATTTTACTTCAAGTATTGTGTGGTCAAGGGTCACTCTTGACCTCCACCACTAATAGATTATCACTCTTTTATGCCACACAATCCTTCTTAGGACACCTGCCCCCTTTATTCCACGCTCTATGAACATAAACTAGTAGTAACCCCTATGGCCTGATCTCTATAAACATAAATTAGTATAAGTCATAGTCTAAGTTGTCATAATTTGAAATGAAAAGACCAAAATCCTATTCATATGAATTGAACAACAATCCATACCCCGTATAAAACCAAGATTCCTTATATAACAAGTATGTGATGACAAAAAATCAACATTCTTAGTACACAATGTTAAACAGTATGTCTTACCACATATAAAATTATGTTGCCTCATGTGATAAATATGAGACTAAAAAATGAATATCCTTATAACATGATTAAAAACTATAGATTTTTTCTTATGTGATTAACACATGATGCCTCATATCACAAATATGATATGATTCTATGTCCAATCTAGAGATTATGGTACCTTACTAGTGTTTGTATTCTACCACGCCCTTTTCTAGAACTATATATGGATTTATTCCCAATACCATCTGATATATAGAGACACCTGGATCTTAGAACCCAAGTCCAATCTCCAGCTTTAAATCAACATGGTGGGTTTCCCCTCTCAGTATGAAGATGTCGATTAGGATACAGTTTGTCATTTTGTGTGTGGATGAGGGTCTCTTTGGCCCTCCATCAATGTCAGGTTATAACTATTTTATACTACACAAACCTATTTGAGACACTCATACCCTTTAGTCTAAGATCTACAACCTTAAATTAACAACTTCTCTTATGGTCTGAGCTCCATGACCTTAAATGAGTAGTATTCATAGTTTGATCTGTATGAATTTAAACTAAAAAACCCAAAGGCATCAGTACATAGTGTTTAATTGTAATACATACCTCATATAAAAATGTTATGCCTCATATGGAAATTCTTTTATAACTAAAAAACAATGAATTCAACACATGACATTAAGATGTATCCATACCTTATATAAAATCAAAATTCCTCATATGAAAAGTATGGTGTGACTAAAAAAACAAACATCCTTATCACATGATGTTAAACTATAGCCTTTGCTTGTATAAAATCCGAATGCATAATATTAAAAGTATGGGATGAACCAAAACCAATTTGCTCAGTGCATGATGTTGAAATATAGTATTACCCTTTAAAATGAACATATTTTTCCTCATATGACTAATATGATATGATTTAATGTCCTTCTAAGAGATAATACAACCCAAACTCGTATTGGCCTTTTAAAATGACGAGATCTAGAATTATCTATAACATGATACTAAATACAATAGGATATGTATTGATTACTAGATCTCATGTTTTGGTTAAAATCCTACCATCATATCATATTCGGGCACCCCCCCCCCCATCAGGATAGGCTTTATCTTCTCCTATTAACATAAACATACATCACATAGGAGCTCATTCCGAAATAACTCATAGGGAACTCAAAATTCCCTTCGAGAAATTCCCCACTTTAGCTTTCATATTTTTTATTTCCATGATTTGGATAATCATCATCCTCTTATTTTGAATAGGTTCTCTAATAGAAATGGTGTCTGGCCATAATGGAACACCTACCATCTCGAGCACATTCCTCGAACGATCTTTGGTAATAGAATGGAGTATTTTGTTTTTCAAACTCATTCAATGGTATCTCACACATTTTTTTCACCCCATCATAGATTGGAATAGGTGTATAATCTCTATTTCAAATATAGTGAACTGGTGTTCCATTTCAATCATTCATTCCCCCTTTACAATACATGTCATGAAATTCATGATCTACCATCTTGGAACATCCATAAATCACTCACATGAACCTCGTGTTGTGTTATCCTCAGTGAGAAATTAGAAAACTATATTTCTCCTTGTTTCTAACATCAATCATGGTTGACATGAGCTTAATATTTGGTAGGGAGTATTCTATAAGAAATATTGATATGCATGGGTTCCCCATTGGTCAAAACTCTATGACCATAAATTAAGAGCCCAAGTCCAATCATCAAGACATAGAATTGTGTGAATGTAACCCTAGGAATGTCACATCTTCCATTAGGCCTCCTTAGCCCTCAATTCCGGTTGGTTTGTCACTCTTATGTGCTACAATTGTTCTTATGAGACTTTTACACACTAGTCTAAAATCTATAAACCTAAACTAGGATCCCATGTCCAAGTATTGTGGACTTAAACTATGTGAATGTTGTCGTAGATATATTCTATGTGTTAGGTCCTCCGACAATCATCATTCACACAATGGTACCTCTCTCTTATTCCATATACATTCCTTTGATACAAGAAACCCATGGTCCAAGAATCACAACATTAATCTATGTATGAATCACCACAGATTATTTTAATTAGTGAAGTGCCTCCTAGGCACACCATTTTCATCAGTTTTGAACCCTCTTGTATCATAAGAACCATTATAGAATAATCCCCATCATGTCTAAGAATTGTGAACTTATACTATTTTTACCATCATAGTTATAGATCTATGACCTTAAATTAGGAGTCTGGGTCCAACCATTATGACCTTAAACTATTTGTAACTTATTGGTCTAACTTGTTTGAACATAAAAATCTATAGGAATGGGGAACTAATGTATGTTGGTCTGAAACCCTTTAGGGGAATCTTGATCAAGTGTTAGACTCCTCTAAGCCAGGTTACTCCCTAAAAATTGAGTAAACATAATGGGATAACAAGAAATAGGTAAAAATCTAGCAGGTACCCACTATGTACCCTAGAAAAAACATAGAAATGATCATTGAACCCATCAGTTCAGGAAAACATTACATCAAAATATTAATCTCTCTTTTCATCATGAGATCATCTAGGTGTTCCCCCTTTGTGTTACTCTTTTATTCCCCTGTCACCTTCATTGGGTGGGTGAAATTCACATCAGTTCACACATCATGTCCATAAGATTTGATACTACTCAACGAATGTCCTAATCACATAAAGTTAAAAAATCATACAAAACATCATCCTCACCGTATGATTTTAATCTACATATATATTTTCCTCACTATATGATGTTTAAAAACATGTACATAATCCTCATTTCATGAAGTAAAAATATTAATCATCCTAGTATCTCACCTAAAAATCCAATTCCCCCAACGATTTTGGTCACCTAAAACATCATTTTTGTTCCTCGACCATCGGTCAGCATCTGAGATGACTCTACCCTTATAAGATGACTCCAAACATTTCATCGAATGATATGCCTATGCAATGTTATAAAATATATAATGGAATTATTATGAGAGTTTCAAACTCCATTCTAACATTTCATCAATTGATCATTATGCTTCGTGTCTACCTTGACTTGGATCACCATCAACCTTTTAGGTCTAAACGACCCCCCTAATGGGATTAGTGTTTGAAAACACTAGCTCTCCCATCCCCCTTCTCACCACAAATCCCTGGAATCATGGTTATTTTGTACCTTCCACATCTTGTTCAGTCACCTATCTCCTCGTCATGTCATCATGGTATGCACTCCCCCAAAATAACATGTATTCATGGATAGGCCCATAGGAATCACAAGCTGGTGGAAACTCATTTCCCCTTTCTATCCCTTCACACAAGCATGTCCCATATTTTATTGAGGTTATTTTGTTGGTTCTCATTGCATAACCTCATAGACACCTCTTCGGTTCTCCATTGAAGGTAGCGGAACTTCCATGCAAAGAGGTGTAGGTTACATGAATCAAAAGTCCCCTTATAGTCCCCCCTCATAGCCATTACACCACCTCTAAAGTATATGAGGTGTAACTACATATCAATGATTCAACTTCCATCATCAGTTACCATTCCCCTGAGAATAATAAACAAATAAAAAATGAAGTAGTATTCCATCCAAATACCTACTAAGATTTATACTAAGCCCAAGTTAATAGGTCGACTCCATAAATTTTTATGGATCGATAGACAGAAAACTATTTTAAGAGGGGATATAGTGTTTGGATATTAATAACCTCCCATGTGGGTGGAGACCTAGTAATATAGGAATTGTAAGGTTCACACATGGAAGGGAGTCTTCCCATATCGGATATAGCACATCACTCTATATAGCCTTGCCATGATCGTGGCATCTGGGTTGATGTATTTCCCCATATCTAGCATCGCCACCATAATGAGGGCTCATTCCACACCACCATGGGCACATCCTGAACTGGGGTAATCTATCTACATATCATCACAATGATTAATCCTTCTAGCCTAACCACAGGTTCCATGGGCTTCACATTATATCTCCATAACCACCATTTGATCACCACCAAGATCCTATAATATGAGTGCTCCATACATCATTGATTTTACTTTGGATAAAAAAACATCATACCTGGTAGCATGTATACTGGTTTATTCAAAAAAACATGAACCATAACATTAAAGTTATTTCATTAATCTCTGGTTTTTGGCAACTATTCCCCTAAAACACGCACAAAAACACACTTCTGATCTCCAACATATTCTCTTGGTCATCCTAGATGTTCTCAATTGGGGGAACTCATCATATATATTCCCCTGGATAGGTGATACTATGATGTGGAATAAGATTCATAAAATAATTCCAACCTCCCCATGATGTATGTGCAATGTGTTGGTACTTGGTGACCACCTTCTTTGTAGCTCTGCCATGATTTCCTATTGATGGTAGACATGGAATTATGATTACTATGCTACCTCATAAAGCCCATACCATTTCAGATCTACTTGAAATTTAGGATAGTACTGGAATACCCAATATTCTTAGGCCCATTCAGCCATGAAATTTCCACCCTCGCACAGGTCCCATTCCGTGTTCTATCATTTGAGATAGTCTGTTCAACCCACTTTAAGAATACTCTCAAGATGATAGGGAGACAAATCTACCTCCACATTGACGTGGTTCATGTGGTTCCATAGGTTGTGATTAGTAATAGATTCGTGGTACTTACTAAGGTGTCCATAAATATCCATGTTCCACTAGTAATATCCAAGGATGCTGCTAAACCAGTTGGTGGGCTCATCCCTATTGGTTATTGGGATAAAAACATCGTCCCTCAATATAATACTATACAATGGTAACGTATTGCACAATGGGTAGTCTTTTTTATCCTTGATTAGTAATATTTTGAGTGTTCCATGATATTAATCACTAAATAACCTCTCTCTAATCAATATTTTTCTTCCATATCTCACTTTTTATCATTGAAATATTCAGTACCTTTTGTATCCATTTTATCTAAGACATGGGAAATTTTTAGAACTGGTTTGTGAAGGTATGTTCAAGAAGGTTGGGTTCACAAAATTTTAAGGATTGGGGATGTGTGTCTATTGAACTTTGGTTCAAAATATTAGTTTGTTTCATAGGAGATAAGGATGAAAATCAAAATATTCCCACATAGGTCTTCAGTTTCATAAAAATAGAGACTTTTCATGTCTTTCATGAAAATCTTAAATCTCCCTAAAGAAAACCTACCTATATTTATAAGCATTGTTCCAGACCAAGTTACTCTATTAGTACTAGAAAATATCCAATTCTTGTTATTTTTTCCTCAAAATATAATCCCCCCATTCCGTCATTAGATCACATATTCAGGGGGTATTTATTGATAGTAAAATACATGTTTCATGGGAGAGGTTGAAGAAGGAATGGCCAGTTAAAATAAAATTCAGTCCAAAACATCTTGAAATTCACATAAGGGCCAATTTTTCAAATTTAAAAAGATTTCTAAGTTGACTTGGTTTACAGAAGTCACTATCATAATGGATATTGAGGCTCTATCCTCTACACAACATAAATCTGATTCATAGATGACACCAGACTCATGGTTCTTAAGGTGGTAACCACCATTCAATGTAACTATAGTTCCTAGAATTCACCACCGTCTTAGATCTTGATGTATTAACCTTCATTCATCATAAATCTAATTCATGGAAGTCACCAACCTTACCATGCATAAGGCAATAAACTTCGTGAAACATAAATCCAGTTTTTTGAACACTATCACTTCACATAACTTGTAATATTTCATGAAAGACTTTATAATTCATAAAATTAATTCCATATCCTTTTATAGGTATACAAATACCTCAAAATTTCTGGCTTTTAAGGGGACACTCCCTTTCAACTCCTATGAAAATCCTTAAATTCACAAAACTCAAATTCTTAGTGAGAATGAAATGATATAGATTTTTAAAGGAATCCAAGCATCATTAAACCACCTCCCATGGGTTTTTTATAACCTTAAACCATGGTGGAGATGTGTTTCACAAAGCTCCATGGCCTTCGTGTAATAATAAATCCCTTTTTTTCTTTTTTAGTATCGAGAGATAATTATCCTTCATAAAAATAACCACATTAGAAACAAGACTTTATTTTGATGTTGGGTCACCATATTTTTTAAAACAATATCCTTCTCGAGACCCTAGCATTTGAGAATCCCCTAACATTCGATAAGCCCCAAATTTCACAAAACCCATCCCTAATGAATTTACTTAGTGAATCCCTTCATACAATGACCTTTAGATAGATTTGAGTGCACATGGACCTTGTACACATCAAAAACTTGTTCAACCACACCCCAAATCATTGTGCCACTCGTATCACCAACCCTTGTGTCTTTAAACTTTTTCTTCAAGTGTGTAATGGCCCATTATCCTACCTTTCACTCCTAATAATAAGTACCCTAATGGATCATTATTCTACATATAGGGAACCTAATGTAAAACCTTTGGATTTAAACTCCTCCATGGTAGTGTATATTCCATGACTCACCCATAGGTGCATGATCATTAGACACATAAGCCCCAAAGGTTGAATCATTATAGGAAACAAGAAACCATTCCTATTTGAGTGGAATTAACTAGGATATTTCAATTTCTCTTTTTAATGGGTTCCCTAGGTATAAACCCCACCAAATTTGAGTTTCATGACATAAAAATTCCTATCTTCAAGTCCGTGTCATACAATGTTAAAATTCAGGGCATAGTCCTCAATGCTTGATGTTAATAGTGTATCCCTTCCCTGTCTGATTATAATTGTATTCCTCATGTGTAAAAATCATGGGATGACACCCCCATTGATATCTACTCTAGTCTCGATCCTCTCACACCCTTTAACTTATACCCTGGGAAACATTCACATGCAACCCCCAAACCATCCCTCATTGACTCTCCTTCTATGACACGAGTGTCCTTAACACATGATCTTAAACTGTATGGATCAATCTTATCACACAACCTTGTATTGTGGCATAGAACTACCTGATTTGTTATCCCAATTTCTTAATAGGGTACGTATTAATCCTATTGATGCTCAATCATGACATTACAACACATATGGGGTACCTCCCATATGTTAAATCCCAATTCCCTAACAATCCACAAAATTCTTCAAGTGTGATAATCATCCCCCATGGGGACACTATTAACCACTCATATATCCCCACAAGACATTACATCTATAATCTATCTATCTTTATAATATGTTAAATATATGACCAACCTATCCCTACAGGACATTAAACCTATGAACCATTTTTCCATGTATGACCTCAAACGTCCGACCCATCGTTCCCCACAATATGTTAAACATGTGGCCCATGTACCCCTGAAATATATTAAACATATGACCAATATATACCTGTAATATATCAAATATGTCACCCATTTTTTACCACAAGATAATAAACCTACAACCCATATACCCCCCAAATATTTTAAATATATAACCTATTTTTCCGCACAAGATGTTAAACTTATGACCCATATCTCCCCGTAAAACAGTAAACATGTGACCATCCATTCCTAAAAATACATTAAACTTATAACCCATCACTACCCACAAGTCTAAAATAATGTCCCATACCTTATTATCTACCCCATATAATACACATGAGATTATTGAGATTAACTTACTCATAATACTTATTCAGATAGAACCAACTACCTCTTGAACGACATGGGATGTTATCCGTTCATTTCCCAAGATTCCTTACACAAGATATTGCCTCTAATATGGAAATATTTTACAGGTTCCCAACCTACCAGACATCTAAATAATTCAAAACATTCCTAATGTCACGATTTACTCTAACTGAAGGTTTCAACCTAGTTGAGAAAGAAGAAATGTAATTAACCAACATCCACTTAGAGATGGAACTTGGAACGAGTTTCATGAACATGAATCAAATCTATGAGGGAAACTCAAACTATAAATAAAGCTCCAAGGATGAATCTATGGAAAGATTAACTGACATCACAACATCTGATTTCAATCAAGGAAATATCATCACTAATTAATGTGATGAAAGTCATCTGCCTTTGGAAAGAAAAAATGCGGGGAAACGAAGGGTTAAGTTTGGCAACATTATAAATCCTTGAAATAAATTTCTTATTGCTTTTATTTACACCAAGATTAATTTATTCAAACAATTTATTTTATGTATCTTAATTGAATTAGTGCCTTTTTAATCCTGACCATGTTATTCAATGGGGTCATGATGATCTTGAGAAATATGATACATTGATTCAAATACTAATACAAATTATTTATACATATAAGAAAATATTTCATGATAAAAACATTAGTTTAGTACGATTCATACTGTAGAATGGTCAAATTTAGGAAGTTATTTGGGAATATGAGATGAAGACACTGAAATCATGGAATAATCTCTTTTAAAGAAGCAACAATATATAAAATTTCATTTAAATAAGAACCAATGGTAGGTAGAATTTAAATACCTATTTTTTTAGTTAATTTACCATTTTATTTTGTATTTTTATGTTATATGATATTTGGTTTGAGTTTCTGGAACTTATAAATGGTTTTAGAGTGTTCTGGAGGGGTTTTTAATGGTGAAATATTTGAGAAAAGTTAGTGGAAACCATTCACTATCTCCAAAATAATATTAAATGGTGTGTTTTGAGTCACTAGGAAAGAATATTATTGGTGAATTATTTGGATAAACCATGTGGGTGCCCGTGATAACCCATGTGATATGGGAGTATTTGGATGTTCATAGTTCAAGGTTTTCAAATGGATTTCTAAACCATACAGTAAAAACATGCAGCTCCCTGGGTAATGTCCAAGAGCATGTGAATGGTTGGTGGATGGATTACCAAAATATGTGGCATAACTATGAATCTCTCTTGTTTAAGGATAGTATAATGTGGATGGTTGGTTCATATTTTTTAAAACCTTGTTGCATAACCATGCTACGTGAATTAACTACTCCAAGAATTAGAGTCTAACTTGGATTAAGACCCCAAAAATGTCATTTTCCACATATTTTCCTAGGATATCAATTTACCCTCCTATCTTGAGAATCTTTGGTGATTCCATATGATCCAAAATGAAACTTTTATGATTCAAAGTGTGTCAAATATTCATAATCGAGGATAAGTCCTTATTATCTCTTTTTCTCAATTGATAGGCTCTTATTCTCTCATATGGAATACTAGATCTAATGTTTTATTCATATATCCATGATTTAGGATTTTTTTAAGATATAATATTGGGATATAATAAACGGAATAAGTTGCAAGAGCATATCAAGAGGTTTTGTTTGTTTTTGTTCATTTTATTCAATTGTTGTGTAGTGGGTGGATTCTCTCCCATTCTACTTTTTCTAGAACATGAATTTTTTATGTTTTAATCACTCTATATTAATTTTTTGAAAATATATATCGATTTTAGTACCTAAATCTTTTTTTTATAAAATGTTCACATAAGTTTTTTGGTAGATTTATTGAAATAGAGTGATTTTTTAAAAGAAATGGGTTTTTTTGACAACATGGCATATGTGGTTTGAATGAGTTAATGATATTTATTAGAGGATCCTTAATGGTTTGAATTTGGGTTAGTGCCAAAGTGGAACATGGTATTCCATCTTGTGATGACTTGGGGAAGAGACAGGTCACCACTTAATGGTATTTGGACTTATATTTGGAACACAATGGTGTATGGGTCTGGAACATGGATAGTGTTCCATGTGGAAAGAAAGAATTAAGAAGTTAGTTTAGTTTAGTTGTTTTTTATAATCTATTTTATTATGTTAAAAGATTCTGATATTCTCACCTTTAGTTTTATATAAATTTGACATATATTTTTGTTGTTCATAGTGGCATGTTTTGGGAATACTTGGGGATTTCTTACAGATTTTATACTCACCTTCTACTTCGGAACATTGGTGCATTTGTAGATGTTTAATACTAAGATACTGGTAAAGGTAATGTGTCTTACTTCTCTACTGATGCATCATGATGCAGTGGGCTTGGGACTTTTATTTGGAGGTTGGATCTTATTTGGGACTATTCTTGTGTTGATATAACTTTGGTGTGTAGAGTTTTCCTTTCCTTATCATTTTAGTGTTGTACTTCCATAATTATTTATGCTACTATGAAATTACATTCCGGTTTTGAGTTATTTTATATTAATTTAAATATATCATATAGTGTTTTTTCCTTGTTTCAACTACTATAGGTTGTTCCAGTCTTAGGGAAAATAATACCCCAGTAACCTTGTATTCCCTCAGAACTTTTTTCCAGCCTTTGTTATCTATGGGATGTCACCTAAGGTTAGTAGCACCTCCACCTCTTCCAAGTAAATTTTGTTAGGGGAAGGATATTACATGAACCATTATAATTTTTTAGAATATTTTACTGTTTTTATATAGGAATGACTCATACCTAAAATACACATGTCAAACCATGACCTATCTAGAAATTGAGAGATGTTATATAGAAATGATCCTGTCACACCATGAAGTATCTGATTATGTTTTGATTCAATATTTATATTATTTTCAAACATAGATGATGATATGGCTTACTCTTGATGGTTTGGTTGTTATTTAAATAGATGGTAACTAGACATTTGAATTCATTTGTGGAAATACAACGGAAGAAGATATAAGGGTTATATTTTATTGAAAATAAATTATAAGTTGTGATTTTTTTAATTTCAAATCTTGAATTCAATTTTATAATGTTATTATAGTATTTACTATATAGCAACAAATGATCATATAAAGAAAAAGGAACATACTTGAATGTCTATAGAAATAGAGTTTGAGAGGTTTAATATTTATTAAATAACTATTTTTTAATTAAAGTGTGTGAAAACATATTTCATTTAAGACCTTGACTAGAAAAGAGTTGTGTACATCACTTAATATCTAGATATTTAAGAGAAAATAAGAGTGGATAAAACATCGGTGTTTATTATATTTGATCAATATCTTGTAATATTGATCTTTGTGTCGACTTTATCATTATATCCCCCTCAAATATATTTGTGGAAGAGAGTAAGAGGTCATGTACATTGTATGAGTATTTAATTCGTCATAAAGTTGTAATTTAATTCAAAAAAATTAGTGATTTTTTTGGAATTTGAACACTCTTTTGATATGTGCTCCATGGATGTATCATTTTATAGGTAAACTAATTAAATCATGTGTCCTTGCTCTTTATTATTTTTCATTTGATTATTCCAATTGAAAAATGATTCAATGTTTCTTTACGAATGCAATGAAAATATATGGTTAATCAAAATATAAAAAAGAAATTTCAAGACCCCCAAATTCAACCCCCCCCCCCCCCGATGTACAATGGGGTAGCATGGTACCACATGTGATGTCAGATCCATTATTTGTTTCATGAATATATTGAAATATATTTGTAATCATGTATAAAAGTGTTAAAATAAATGTAGTAGTATTATTTTATGGTTGTAACTACTAGATTTGGAATAAAAGAATGAGACAACAACTTGGATGTCTTGTCATATATGTTTGCTTGGTCATAATTCATGGGATTCATGTCAGTGACCATACACATAAGTCAATTATCAAAGCTACAAAGAATATATTTAATGATTATTCCAAGTATATGAATAATTTATCAAGATTTTTTTCTAATGATATTAATATGAAGGTGTTGAAATGTTCTATAGTCAAAAGTATTTCTGAAACAAAATTATAATATTTTTTGGGAAACAAAATAATATATGAGGGAAAGCACTATATTTTAAAGAATTGATATTACAATATAATGATTTGTTCTAGTAAAAATAGATATTGTTTTTTAAAAATTATTACCTAATTTTTTATTTATATTCATTAAATTTGTCAAGAAATCAAATATTATTATATAGTGAAGATGATTATCATAATATTACCTATAATATGAAATATAAATGTATTGTTTTTTAGGCTATGAATCATGGTGATTGGTCTCTTGAAGAACTACAATGAAAATTGGTTGAATATGAGATATGGATGAAACTGGAGACCTCTTTAGAGAATTCATATAACAATATAGTAATCAAGTCTTTTGATAAATTGGAATTTCAAGATATTTAAAATTATGATGTTATAAGTGATGGTTTATTATAATTTATTAGAAGGAAGTTTAAAAGTAGAAAACATAGATATAAATGTAAATTACCCTCACTATGTTTTCATTGTGGTAAGGTTGTACGCATTTAATCTAGTTGTTGAAAGATCATTGATGAAGGGGCTACTGAGTTTTAATTCTCACCAAAAAATAAGCGGTTTTCATTTATAAGGAACTTTAATTCATGAAACTTAAATAGTAATAATTTTTTTGAAAATTGTTTTTTCTCAAAAAAGAATAAGATAATATGGAATATTTTTTAGATGGTATTGAAACTGATTTTATCTTAGATAAAGAAGATTTAATTGTTATTTCAGTGGAGAAGAATAAAATTCAAGAAGACTATAATGATTAATCAGAAGTATTTTTAGATCTTCAAGTGGGATTGGAAGGGGTTCTTAAATAGAGTGATTTATAAAAAAATAAGAATAAAAAATTGATGATTATTAAGGAATAATTATTACATTTATAAACTTTAATCTAATGTTAATATCCTTTAAATGTTTATAAAATAGTATGAGCATGTTTTAGTAAATTCTGAAGAAGTAGGAAATTATATATTGAATATCGAAGAAAAAACAAAAATCATTGATGATCATTACTTATAATTCAAAGAGAGTGTTGAAATGGTTGAAACAATTGAAGAGTAAGTTCTTTATTTGATAAATAAGGTTGAAACAGAAATCAAAATATATGGTTTATATAATAATATTTGGATTGGGAAGTTTTTGGATGATGTTTGGAAAGATAGGTTTGAATGAGGCATAAGGATTTGGATGGATTATTTAGTGCTCAAAGGTAAAATTGTATAGGTATATCTGGTATTGGATTTAATGGTAAAACATTAAAAAAAATTGTATGTATGAATATTATAAGGAATTAGTTAAAGGGAATAAGTTATAAATCAATGAGAATTTAACAATTACCAAGAAAATATAAAAAATATGGATATACTTGTATAGGTGACAATAAGAGTACATTTACATTGATGAAATTTAAGTTTTGTGGTTCTCTAGGAAACACAATGTCCTATTACAGTGAAGCTGAAATTTATCCTATATGAGAGGAAGTTGGAATTGAAAAAAGATAATTTAGAATGTATACTTCTTATTGTACTAAAAATTTTATATATGGTTACTATATTAATTTTTTAATTATTAGATTTAAAGATGAATATTTTATTATAGAGAATAAGAAGATATTATCATGCAATACAGATGAATGTGGATTCATGGAAACCCAATTCAATCCCCTTTAATAAAAAGTTTTATCCTATATAATTAGATGAATTTTACAAAATGGATTATACTGAGAATAATGAGAATATAGTAACAAATGTCTTAACTCATATAGGATTATCTTTTAAGGATAAGAAGAAAATTGAGAATGTAATATTGGATGAAATTTACTTGATAGAAATAAAAAGTTATTGTACCTAGATTAATGATAGTGAGAGTTCATATAAGATGATAGGAAAATTTAATTTGTTAAATAAAATAATGGGAAGAGTTGATGGAAATTATTACTTTAAAAATAATTTTGAATTAAATATTAAATGATGTGGGAATACATAAAGAATAATAATTTTATTTATATAGATGGAATTTTTTATAATTTATTGGGTGTTAGTGATATTTTTGACTTGAAATCTGGAGTCAATTATAGTAATAAGGAATATAGTATCAAAGGTAAGACAAGGAATTATCTACTGAATGGTTGGAGTAAAAAAGGTAACCTTTATTAAGTTTATATAAAAGAATATAATTTTATTATAACTGTGTATATAGAAAACATATTATGGAACTGAAGGCTAAGAGACATTAATAAAAAATATGGAAAATTTATCAAAATCAAATGTTATAGTGGATATTCCTATTCTAAATTAAGATTGAGAAAATATTTTTGACTTTTCAATTTGGGAAAAAATTATTTGAAATATATATCTTCTAAATAAAAAAGTGATTAACCGGTTTTATAAATTTTATGATGTGTGTGGTTCGATTAGTCAGGTACTAACCTAGAGATAGAGGTATTTCATTATAGTTATGAATGATTATAACTGAAATCGGTGTTCAAAATTCATATGATCAAGGATGAAAATATTATTTTCTATCAATATAATCTAAAGAGGAGAGAAAAATGAAATCATAATAATGATTAAAATTTTTATATTAGACAATGGAATAAAGTACAGATACTATATAGTTAAAATTAATATGAAAAAACATGTTATTAAAAATGAAATATATTTAATGATATATCCCAAATAGAATGGGGTCATGGAATGGAGAAATTTCCTGATAAACAATATTGAAAATACACTATTGATAGATAGTGGAATATTATTCTATTGTTGGAAGTAATCAGTTCAAGTGGATATCTATACTCAAAATAGTGTATTAATTTTTCCATGGGTAGAGGAGATGAATGAGAAATGTAACATTGAAGGAAAACATATTTGAATAGTCTCATGGTATTTTAATTAAGGTTTTTAATCAAAATTAATGAATCTAATGAAGGAAAAATATTTTTATATAACAAATGGTGGAATTTTTCTAGGACATTAAATAAATATTAAGTTCTACAAGTTTTTTAATAAAAGGCTCAACAAGATTTTTGACATACATGATGTAATATTTTTTTAGAATTAATATAAAGAAAATTCTAGAATTTATATTTTTAAATAATTATTTGACGAAAGAGAAGAAACATATAAAAATTAATGAGAATTCCAAAATTTTCAGGCTGATAGTGATTCTATGATAGACACTTTAGAAGAATAAATTGATGAAGTAGGTTAACATATGACTCAATGAATCTAAAAAGGGTTTAAGATGATCCATTCAAAATTATTGTTGAAAAATATTTTTCCAATTCGGAATCAAATAATGAATATAATATATCACATTACTATATTATCATAAATAGAGAAAACTAAATTTGAAGATGTTGAAAAGGATGAATCATGACTGAATTATATGAATGAAGAATTGGATCCAATTAATAAAAATCATAGTTCAGAGCTTGTGAATGGATTATAAAATCATAATTTTATTTATTAAAAGTAGTTATTTATGAAAAATATAGATGAAAAATGAAAATAAATCTGAAATAAAACAAATAATGGTTTCAAGGGACATTCACATGTTTAAATTATTGATGTTAAAGAGACATTTTCACCAGTGGAATAGATTGGGTGTATTAGAATATTCTTAGATCTAGTTGTCCAATAAAATATAAAAGTATTAAAATTTATGTGAAGTGAATATTTTTTTATGGATTTATGAATGAATAAGAATATATGAAACAAATCATTGATTTTTATTGTAAATGATTATTCAAAATTGTGTGGGTTAAGAAAGTCTTTTTGTTGCCTAATGTAATCACCTTGTGATTAGTAGACATAGATATATTATTTCTTGATGAAGTGGTATTTCAATAGATTATGGTTTCATCTTGACCTATAAGTAAACGTTTTATAAGTTGAGTTTTTAATAGTGTGGTTATATATAGATTACATCATATTTTCTTTTAGGAAATAGATTTATATTGATGATTTTCAAAGTTAACGAGTTCTTGGATAGAAATTTCAATGAATTAATAATTGGAATATTTTTTTTAGATACAAGTTCATAAAAATTTATTGAAGTCATATATCTTATTGTTGATTTATGAAAGTGAAGTGTTGAATAAATTCATAATTAAATAGTGAAGGATTGTTTCAACTCCAATAGTGGTTAAAAATATTTGTAATCATGGGGACAATGAGCTGTAGAATCAACCTTATATAGAATAATAAATGATATTTTACTATATTTTAATATCACTAGGATATATATTTTATATTATATATGATTGGTGGAAATATTTCAGAGTTTTTCTAAGATAGAACATCACAAGATAGCTAGAATAATAATAAGGTATGTTTTAGGAATGTTACATTATGGTTTATTATTCAAATCTAGAAAAAACAAGGAATTATTGGATTATTTAGATGATGATTGGATTTGTGACATTTTGGATATAAAATACACAAGTTGTGGAGAATTATATATTATAAGAAATTATGTTATTTATACAAGTAAGAAACATTATAGTTTTTCATTGAGTATAGTGATAGTGGATTATATAGGAATATCCAAATATTATATAGGAAATAAATATTTAGTGCAATAATAAAAATGTTATTTAATTAACAAAGAATATGGTACAACACTCCCACATGAGGCACAATGAGTTCTGTAGTCATTTTATAAAATATTAGGTGGAGAATAGCTCTTAGGGGTCAGAGTTTGTTCAGTCTAAAAATCAAGAGGAATTTATATTTACAAAACCCTCAACAGATCATTTTTTTATTAGAATAGGTTGAATCTTGAGGTTCATCCATTCTCCTTAAATTGTGGATGTTAAAATTATTCCTCTCCCCATTTTACTTAATACTATATTTTTTTATATTTTTTTTGCATGTTGTTATATACAATTTTAAGAAGAAAGAAGATTAGGGTGAAACTATCCATGGTGACATGGAATATTTAAAGGTTTTGATCATCTTTATCAGACAGTATTGTTGAATTTGGTTATTTATATTGTTTCC
This sequence comes from Viscum album, assembly GCA_963277665.1. Classification (NCBI taxonomy): domain Eukaryota; kingdom Viridiplantae; phylum Streptophyta; class Magnoliopsida; order Santalales; family Viscaceae; genus Viscum; species Viscum album. The sequence goes on along the minus strand of OY728157.1, from coordinate 1,735,826,396 downwards.
TACACTGATATTTGATTAAAATAGGCTTATATATAATTTAAATGATACTTGGTAAGAATTGAAATTATTGCGGCTAAGGAATTTAAAATAATGGTGTGAACACAAATCCAAAGAACCATTTGAGTGTTATTAACAAAATGGGGGGAAAGTTGAAAGTGGAAAAGGAGGATGAATGGAAAGTGTAACAGTAAGGAGGATTTCATAACACAGTCAAAGGGAGTTTTTGATGTTTGATTTTGGTTGAAAATAGATAGTGGTAATGATTGATCTGATGTTAATGGTTGTTAAGATGGTTCAAAAAAATCCAAAGGGGGATACTATTACACCCAATGTTTTTTTGGTTGGTTTTATTATAAATAAGATAGTTTATTATAGTTGTTATAAATTTTGTTATCTTTCAAGTTCAATTGAATAGATTCTATGTTTGTGTATTATTATAGGAGATCTATTCTAATAATTGTAGAAGTTATAGCACTCATACCATGACAAATTTTTTCACACCAAAAATGAGATTGAGGGTCTAAAAATTGAAAAGGGGATACTTTGTAGGATTTAATAAGATTGATACCCTACATGGTTCTATCCACACACATCAATGGATATTTAAGAATATTTTTACACCTATATTAATTGTAAGTGTTGTACCACAAATTAAATGTCATTATTTAATGGTGTTTTAAGTATTTTAAGTGATTCTAATAAGGATATGGCCACACTATAAAATAGAAGTTCTTTCCTTGAAGAAAACTAAATAGATTTTAGTATTTATAATGTAAAAATTTCTTATAATGTGAGAAGGTAATCTACAATACAACAATTTATTACTATATTTATGTATTTTTTTCTATAAAAGAATAACTTTTAGAAAAAATAGGTCATTCCCTAACATATCTAGAAGTTGAGATAAGTGACTGAGAAACCATCCAATAATGTCATTAAGAATATGGTATTTATTTGATTCTTTTTTATATTGTTTTTAATAGAGATGATGATATTTATTACACTTGATTGTTTTATAGTTATTTAAACAAGTAGTACCTATGAATTCAAATTCATTTTTGGATCTCTAAAGGATGAAGATCTAAGTGATGGATTTGATTAAAAAGAAGGTGGATGTTATGATTGATTTAGTTTCAAACATGAAATGAAAACATCATCTGTAATTAAAGGATTTTTATTGAAGATAAAAAGATCACACCTAAAAAAGGAAGAGATAAGAATAACTATAGGAATAGAGGATCATAGTTTGAGGATTTATAGACTTTTAGGGTTTTTTCTTGAATTGTGTGATGACTAATTTTATTAATGTCATGGGCTAAAAAACTAAGTGTTTTATATATCATTTATGATCCACATATTAAAGGGAAGAATCATAGGAAACATCATTCTTTACTGTTTATTGTCTTTGATTGATATCTTCTATGATCAAATCCTATGTCAAATTTATCATTGTATTTATCTTGATAGTATGTATGGAATGGAGGAAGAGGTAATAGAACATGGAAGAGAAGTGGTCTCTTCCATTAAATTTACCAAAAAATTTTGTAGTGGTTATTTGTAATAATATCAACATGTTGTTTTTATGAGATCCTTAAATATAGACTTATATGGGTGAACCAAGTAAAATGATTTGTTCAAGATCATTATTGTTTATAATTTAGTTGTTTCAATGAAAAATTTATTCAAGGTGTATTTATGAAGGTTTAGACAGGATCTGTTTAATCAAAATAAAAATAATAAATTTAAAGGAACCCAAATTCACCCCCTCCCTTAGGGTTTACAACTAGACCACAGGGTACAACATCATATGAAAAAATTATCATTCAACAATAAGAAGTTTCAATTTGAATATAATTACCAATATTATCATTCATGTCTTATAATTTATAATCCAATAATAAATAGTAATAGATAATTCTCCATTAGGGTATTTATACATCAAATCAAATTTAATATGTAATGTTATATAACTATATTTAATTCTCAAATCTCTAACTATGTAAGAGTTAACTTACAACTCCTTTTAACATAAATTATGAAACATTAAAATCATAATTTATTAATCCTTATGAAAATAGTTTTGGAATCATTGACTATTAGTAACATATTAAATATTTATTCAGATTAACTTCTCAATCATTCATTGTAAATAAATGATATTCATTAGTTATAAATCCTCAGATTCCAAAACCACTTTCACTTAAATTCTAAAAAATAGATATATGAAGATCCATAATTATTATATCTGTTATTTGACATAACCAAATTGAAAACTCCTATCATACATATGATTTTAAATTTTAATAATAAATATATAATATTTTTAACATCTAAAAATTAAAATGAAATATTTTTTCCAAGCTCCACTATAATGAATATGTTTTCATAATTTTGTAAATTCCAGACATTTAAATCTTACATAAGGTCCATATAATTAATAATATTCTGGAAAAATATTATATTTTCATTATAAATAATATAAATACATGATGTTTTTTCAAATACATAAGGTTTTATACATTATAGGATTGACAAATCCAATGGGTAAATATTTATTCAGCTCTGTATAATATGTAATATATTGTACAAAAAAATATTTTACAACACAAAAAATGAGAAATCCAAAATAATAATATTACAATAATAATAATGAAAAATTATAAATTAATAGATAATAAAAATAAACACAATGAACAAGAAATAATAGAGATATGTAATTACCAAAATAAAAACAAATTAGAAGGAAGCTACTCAACATTCTCCATCATTTTGATGATTAAAAAATTAAATTGACCTTGAAATATCTCTCACCTTTTATAATATAAAAAATTATGGGAAATATTTAGTAGTTCATTTAAAAATTTAAATAACATACAAAATAAATTGGAACATTAAATATAAACAATAAATCTCTCCCCCAATATTAAATAATAAATAATTTTAAAATAAAGATAATAATGTGAGAAGTAAACAATAATTATTAAGAAGTAGTAAATATTAACATGGAATATGTAATATTATCAAAAATTGATTAAATAATAAGTCCCCATAAACTCAAGCATAATGAAAAATTATATACCAACTATTAAAGAAATTCAAAATAGTAAAATCCCCCTCTCAATACATGGTTTATCTCTTAATTTTTTTTATAGTGAATTCTCTTCTTGAAAACTCGAATTATGTAGAAACAAAAATAACTAGGAGCTAAGAAACAAGTTAATACAATTCAATGAATTATAAAACCTTTTTAAAGAATTAATGTATACATATATATAATGAGTTAAAAAGTACCTGCTAGTTAATCACATTTCAGTAAACCAAGTTTAAAAAAAATCATTCACGTTTTCCATAATAGAAAGAAAATACAAAAAATATATTTCAAACTTAAAAAATAATAAAAATATAAATGGGTATGCATAATAGTTAGGATAAACAATCATGAAGGGGTTTGTAAGCTAAATCAGGGTGCATTTTATTTGAATAAAATCATTTAGGAACCCTGGTTATAGAAGGATTAAATAGTTTAACAATGAAATAATATTTAGGCAAAAAATATTTCTTGTGAACAAGGGATTTAAAAAACTATAAATATTTATCTCTATAATAATAAGAAAATGATCCACAATTAAAATAGTAAAATAAGTGAAACCTTCTTTTTTATGTTTTAATAAAAAAATTATAAAACCTTGGTTCTTTGAAAAATTTCCAACACATTACCTTTTATTATCCATTTTAGTGATGTTTTTAAATCTCATAAACTCTTCCAAAATCTCTTTTACAATAGAAAATCTACAAAATTCTATCTTCAAACATTCTACTTCAGCCTTAAGCTTTCACTTTCCTTCTATATATCTTCCAAATCATTATATATTTTATAATTATTACTTAATGAAGTATTTTTCAATATTTCATTCTCATTAATTATCTTATCCATTTTATCTAACATAAATTTGAATTTATCCTTCTCCTCCTCATCAAACATAGAGGCAATAACCTTCAACTTTTCATTTTATTTAAAAATATTCATATTTTCCATAACAAATGTATTTTATTCCTTACTATATTTTTTTCATTATGTTGTATGATTTTTAATTTCTTAATGATACTAATCGCAATTCTCATTTAACCCCCCAGTACTAGACTTTTTTTGGCCAAAATAATTAGAAGAATCAAAATCAAAACTAAAATCAATATCCATCACCTTTCTCATTTATTACACGAAAAAAATATTTCAAATTCTCTTATCTATTCTAGATTCTGAAATTGAATTACAATATTTATTGTAAATCTATCCAATAAACAATTATTTCTTATCCCGTTTCTTTTTATTTTAATTTATTCTCCTTCATTTCTCAAACTTGAAAACTCATATATGGTGTATCACATATTTTTTCATTCATAACTTATAATATCAAAATTAGTATTACTTTTCCTTACATGACTTCAAAAATATTTTCTATTCTTATTTGTTGACTTATTCTTAAAACCCTATATTTTATTTATAATTCCACATATACATCTTTCAACTTGACTTAAATCATCAATATTATAATTACATGAAGAACCTTTATTAACCATTATAACAATTATATGATATTTCATTATTTTATTTATAATTAATTAACATATTTTTATAATTAGATTCATTATCAATATTATTCAAATAAATTTCATACTGTATCAACGATCTCATAATATCATCATTGGTTTCTTCAAAAAATCCCATGTTTCCATTTATTGTGGAATTCATGGAATTACATTATTTTGGAAGTGATTGAGGAGTTATTTCTTCTTAAAGTTCATTCTTCATGGTCTCACCAAGGTACATTCTATTTTTTATAATATTATTAAACCTTTTATACATCACATTAACACTTTCATGGTCAATAAGTAAAACTAATGGAAATTATAACTTATATATACCAAGGTTAGTTCTCTTCAATTTTTTAGTTCATTGGTGAGTGACTTTTAATATCCTACAAATATCATAATTCTTTGTACATGTAGAAATATGTCTATAAACACTTATATTAATAAAATAATAAATATAATTCATATGTTTATAATTTATAATTTGTAAATTAGAATCATTATTTTCCAATGTATCATGATCTAATGCTAGTAGTTTATAAGTTATAACCATGATGGTATAATAATAAATACATATATTATTTAAAAAAACCTTCATTATATCCTTCTAATAACCATAGTTATTTCCATTAAAATGAGATGGTCTTATAGAATTAAAATTATCAATCATATCTTAAATTGTTATAACTAAAAATATCATTTTCTTAGTATTGTTATGAGATAGCTTATAGATTATCTCAAAATAGGAAATTGTCACCAAAAGATAAGTAATGAGAGAAAAATATATCCAACAAAGAATATCCTACTCAAATACTAAGTGTTAGGTCTAGCAATGGAGAGGGAAACTATAAAAGATGGTGAATTTAAAATCTTAAATAATCAAATTAACTTATAAAATTTGGAATATGGTGGAACATAATATTTAAAGATAAAAAATGGAATAATGGACGTGTGAAGAGAGAATATAGTAGTGAAAAAAATATATCATTAGAAATTTAATGTAGTCCTGGTCCAAATGATATTAATTATACTCTTCAAACTCAAAACTCAATATGATATTTCATGTTTCATGGATTCATACAACATACATAATTTCATAGGACAGGTCCTAACTTATATTGTGCCTTTTATTAGGTTGAAGAACAACCTATGTATCTACCTTTTGGTTAGGTAGTATAAATAAGATGGTACTTGTTAATAGTGGTATAAATATGGTGTTATTATGTTACAACTCAATAAGAAACTTTAAAACATAAGAAAATACAATAAAACAAAGAAAATAAAATAGTTAAACCAATGAAATGTTAAAGATATGGTGTTAGGGTATAAATAGTTATCCGCAACCCATTAAGAAGTAGTGTAATGTTTAATATTTAGGAGAACTAGTAATAAAGTGTGTAATGAAAATTTGTTCTCAAAATTTGTAGCATTCTAGTATAATTAATCAAATATGTTTGGTGTATCATGGAACTACCAAAATATTTTTTCCATTATATAGACTATGGGTCGCACCTGAATGCATCTCATTCCCTAGGTGCCCGTGACATGGGTTTAACAGCCCTGCTTCTTGGTAATAGGGTGTCGCAGCATGACCATAAGGGTGTCACACCATGAAACTTATTCCCAAATCCCACACTGGGGTATGGCGGGGTGTGAGAATTGTATATAAGATCTGTATAATCCCCTCAACATAAAAAATTCCTTCTCAGGGATGAATCCTAAAAAAAATTGTGAATGAAAAAATACTAAAGAAGACAATATTATTGATTTTGGGGATTGATTATTTGGTCCTCAAAAGTTATATCAGTTCTTGGAATAGAATCAATCTCTAAGGAAAGTTCTAGGGGATGATTTTGGATCCCACCTTAATGAAAATCATTCCCTAGGTTTCTATAAAATTGGTTTAAAATTCCTACTTCTTGGTAGTAGGGTGTCACAACGTGGCCATATGTTTTTCACATTGTGAAACTTCCTCCCCAGTTCCACATCAGGGTGTCGAGGCATTTGGTCATGGTATATAAGAACCATAGGACCCCCTACCCATAAAAAACCCTTTTCAAGGAGGAATCCTAAAATTAAATCCATGACGGAAAACATCCAAAAACAAAAAATATGTTTTGTGGTAGGGACTAATAATTTGGTACTAATATATACAATACTACAGTAGTTAATTACTTTAGGAAAATATGCATGATCTTCCTTTTTAATTTTCAACATTAACTTCACATGGATGTTCCCTTAAATCTCTCAATTTCCTGTAAATAAATTTCCAAAATAATTCAAATAAATATTTTAATTCTTATTAAAAATTGACCTTAAAAAACATTGAATAATATTTGTAATCACAATACAAAAAAACTCTGTTAACATCACTAGAATAGACCTTTATCAACACTATAAAAGAACAGACTACTACAATTCAGTTGAAAGGTCAAGTCATTTATTTGTTCAAAAAATGCACGGATAAAGGGTAGATTTTTCAGTGTAAATAAAATTACTGATGAATGGCACTATTTATCAGTGCTTTTATTTAGTGCAGATAAATAGATCCTATATCAGGGCTTTTATAAGCACTGATAAAGATAACTATATCAGTGCATTAGAAAGCATTGATAAATTATTATTTTAGAAGTGCTCATAAAGGCACTGATAACGGCTCTATTTATCAACGCATTTATTAGAAGGGACAATGTATATCTTTATCAAAACATTTAGTAGCGCTGATAATGGTCAAAACTATAGTATAATGCTACAGTCCACTATAGCACCAAAAACAGGTGTAGTGTACTATAACAACACACTATATCACAATAAATAGCAATATAAATTACCAAAACAATGAATATAAATGAAATAAAAATTTTTCACATAATTATAAGAAAAAAACACTATGATAGAGTATGTCAGTTTTTTTTACTAAAATTAATGTAAATTTTGAATTAAAAGGTGCACTTTGAGTCATACCAGTCACGCCCTAAATCGAATTGAGGTGTGACTGATTCATACATGTCACAAATGAATTATGGATCATCTTCCTAATGTTACAAAATAATCCGAATACATTTCTATCACTTTTGAGTATGTCATATTTGAAAATATAGATGAACTTAATGTCATACCGATCACGCCGTGTGTCAAATTGAGATTTGGATGATTCCTACACATCAAAAATGACTTATAGATCATTGAAATAATTGACCAAGACAAAAAAATTTGAATATAATGGTCTTTTTTATGAAAAGTTATTTATATTGATTATAAAAAGGGGAAAATACAATAAAATATCTTGAATTGAACAATGAACCTTCACACAAGGCATAAAGGGTGATTTCCACAAAAAAACATCTCCAAACAGGCACTATAAGAATTGGGGAACTAATTAATGTAAGGATAACCATTTAAAGGTTCAAATTTAGAAAAAAATATTTGATATACAAAAGGATGATTTCATAATATATTTCTAAAGAAATATGAACTTAATAAAGTCATAAAACAAAAATTAGGAAACTCCAAACGTCTTCACCCTAACATGGGAGATGAATATTGAGCCAATGTGTTGTACTATTCTTTCACAACAACTCATCCAAAAACACTTCCTCTACCAACTTCACAAAATTGAGATCATTTGAGAAGATAACACACTCCTTGATCCCTAGATTAAGACACCAAATGAAAATAGAAGCTTTCAATAGATCCTATGACACTGCCTCTGGAGAAAAGGAAACTATATATTTGAAGTGTTCAATATAATCCTTCACTTTCCATTGACCTTGATGGACACTCATGAGATCTTCCCTTTTATTTTTCTTCACCTATTCAAGTGTAAACCATCAAACAAATTTGAAGTTCAAAACTTCATATGTCATCCCAACATTCATCATTGGTGGGGAAATAACTCCCATTCATCTAATGATGGACCCTCGTGAAGACTGAGAATAGCAAAAACACTAATGACTTTGGGCATTCACAAGACTATGAATACATGATCAACTTCCTCAAGACACTTCAATACCTCTAATTAACCTTGATTTACATAGAAGATGGAAGAAACAGGGGAGAATAAGAAACAGAGCGAGACCTTCTATAAATATTGGGGACCTTTCTGGGCGACATATCCCGAATGACACAAAAATCATAAAATCGGGTTCAGAATTAATTCATCACATAACCAGACATATGCAAGTGATAATAAGTAATAAAGAGGTTCACACATAACAATTTATCACCAAACCCAATAATTTACCAATTTTTCAATCCAAAACATTTTCCATTAAAACCCATTTTTCTAATTTGAGACCATTTGAAAGAAATAATTTTAATTTTCAAAATCAGTTTCATTTTAAAAAGAATACTCACATCAACGAAGAAAAAAACAAGACATAATTCATGCTAAACCACTGGAATGAGGAACTAGTAGTAATGATTAACTCAGTGACATTGTTGCGGTCATAGTTTACTTAGTATACGAGTTTAATATGATTAGAAATATCAAAAACCCCTAGAAAAAATAAAATCTTAAAAGTACCACCATATACATAATACTAGGCCACCGAGTTATAGGTTGTGTCAATAATGGACCTACTTACACTAGCCAATCAATAGGTACCTAGTTCCATTATATCAGGTACTCAATTCCTACCGCACAAGGGTACCTCTATCTCTTCACAACTATCTCCTATCAAATCCTTTAACCCCTCTTTTATCACCCATTCAACACAAAATACACCCAAAATTAGAGAAAGATACTAAAATTAAAGGGGAATAAATGGTTATATTAGATAAGGCATTTAAAACCTCCACAACCTTAAGCATTTCATACTTGATAAAATTAAACTAGATTCGTGAGGGACTAGATTCACCTATTGGGTTTTCATATGTGTAAGGATAGATATTAATAAATTCTCAAGACTTTTCTAAGAATTTTAAAAGTTTTTATGTCTTTCAACATTAATTTCATCTTCTTTATAATATATTAATGAACCAATCTCAGGGAAACATAAATAAACACATGATCATTAACATTAAATTACAAGGGTCACCTCTAATGGTTACTTTTGTACATTGCCTGTCTTTGAATAGTTTCAAAATGTTTTTTAATTAACATCACCTGCCTATTATTTCATGGACAATACTTGGCATATTCGTATGATATTATTCAATATGTATTCAACATAAATTAAAGTGATAATATATTTAATATTCCCCATACGGGTCCATCTAGATAAGTGATTGATAAATTTTTTTATAAGATAATTTTATAAAGGAATGTTAATCCTTCCCAGATCCACTAATGTAAAGAATTAAGGTTCAAAGAATATCATCAAATATTAAAATATTCTGATTAGAATGTTCGTTAGTCTATAGAATAATTTATGTATAAAATTTCACCCATAACCTCATTGAAAATTAATTTCCTTGCTATAAAAAAGATAAAAACACCATATCTCTATTAGATACTGTACTAGATGGGAAAACTGGAAGCATTATTATCACATTGATATATAATTAATTGATTTCATCTACTAAGGAAGCATCTTCAATAGGTAATAAGTTATTCGTCTTAGTTTGGTGATCCATTATAACCCACACTACACATTTCTATTTAGTTGATCTTGAAAATTGGTTATGAAATTTATCTTGATTTCATCACATTTCCTAATAGGAAAATAAATTATTGAGAGTATTTATTTTTTTTATTATTCCTTCATTCAATTATAGGTAAACAATTTAACGAGGAATAATACAATTCATTTAATCATTATAGGCCACAGAAATTGGTGACTAATATCATGGTACATCATTATGATCCTTACATTAACCTAGAGGAGTCACGTCATCGGTGGTGAGGATATGAGATGTAGGTTTCATCATGGTTAATAACAATGCAAAAAAGAAAAATGTGGAACCCAAAAGATAAGAAAACAATAGAGGAAAAGCTGAAAATAACATACATTGGAATGTAGCTTTTATTTGTCTGAGGGAAAGTAGAGGAGTCATGTGGGAAGTATAAGAGTTCCGCAAGAGCTTGAGAATCACGACTAACTGAGTACCAGTTAGAGTTCTTTTAAATAGACCAGGAACAATTTAAAAATTGCTTTAAGAAAGAAGCTGATAAATATACCTTTTATCATTGTTAAATTGATAAGAACTGATAAAAGGGATATTTATCAGTGCTAAAAACACTAATAAAAAATATTTTTATAAGTGCTAATGTTTTAGGGAAGATAAAGATTCTTTTTAACAGAATTTTTTATCCCTCATAAAGGATTTATTTAAATAATTTTATTAGAGTTTTATAATTATTAATTTATAATTTTATAAATACTTATTTTAAAAAATAATAATTATTTATTTATAATAATTCCAAATATATAAATTTTTAAATATATTTATTTATAAATATTTATTTATAAATATATTTTTTCGTTATTATTGGATATATAATCTCAAATACATGCATTTTATAAATGATTGAAATTGAATAATTTAATATGAGTACAATTTAAAAATATTGAAAAAATGGATATGTTTTATTAATTAAAAATAAATTATTAAATATTTATATGTATATTAAAATAAATATAAATAAAAATTGAAAATACTAAAACATATTAAATAAATATATATAACTAAATAATAGAAAATCATCAATTTAAAAAATAAAATAAAAATAAATAAATTTTAAAAATGAATTCCTTAACTATAATAGTACTTAAAATAAATAAATAAAATTGACCTATTAAAAACATAATATATTAAATGTATCATGTTATAATGAAATTCAAAAATACACTGAAATATAAATAAATTACATAAATATTAGGTGTATGTGTTTATATATATTGTGTAAATATATTTGTGTGTGCGTTTTTATATAAAACTACATTAATTACACATATATATATATATACCTGAAATCAATGTAACACACAACGTTTGATATATGTTAAGTTATAAAATAAAATAACATTAAAAATGAATATGACTTTAATATTTTATTAATTAACATTTTATTCATTTATATATACATATATTTAATATATATTATTTATTAATATTTATAATTAATTCATATAAATATATATTATACCTATTCGTTTTTATTAATAATTGATTCAATAATAGATTTTTAAATATTTTTGTAATTTTTTTAATTTTTCTGTTTAATTATATATTCATTTATATGTCTAAATTTAATATATATTGTTTATCGATATTTATAATCTATATATAAGTATATTAAATTTATTCATTTTTATCAATAATTATTTAATTAATAAAATGTTTAATACTTTTCTTAATTTACTAATTTTAAATTTTTATTATTTAAATTATTTAATTTTATTCATTTCACATATCTATGTTTTTAATATATAATAGTTCTTAGTTTTTAAAATGTAACACCCCAAGATTCCATGGTACGCTTCTCTTTGAATAATACAGTAGCATGTGTTGTACGCAACTTCGAGTTCTAACACACACCACAACCAATCAAACTAGCCGTTATGAATAGTAATACCCGCATTTTGAAATTTTATAAATTTTATCTTTTAAAATGGACTTCATTTTTGTATACGGTATATCAAAATTATCCTCGGGTAAAATTTTGCTACTTTTCAGATAACTTTTATATTTTGATGAATAGTGAAAATTACTAAATTTTAATTAAAAACAACTTTTTTAATCGATATAATTAATAGTGATAAATAATGAATTTGAGTTTTTTAAAGTATATTTAGAATATATTTTTACCATTTAATAAAATTCTGGTCATTGGACATAATTTTACAATTAAACCGGATATAAACAAGTGTCAATCTTTTGATAGTTATTATCTCTTAAAAACATGCTTTTTGTTTTAACAACGGGAATTAATTTTAAATTAATTTCTGCCACTTATGTGTTTTAAATTTGGAAAAATTAATTCAATATTTGGAATCATGATGTCCAAATTGTTTAAATAGGTAACATTTATTTTTAGACATTAAGAATAATTACTTCGGTAAATATTTTATTTACCATGGTTAAAGGGTAAATCTGGTAAATAAGGGTAAAAAATAATATTATAATAATAATAAATTTCCCTAAAATGTATCCTAACATTATTGGTTGATACATTTCCGACCATGGGCATCTTTGGGTCGATTTAGGGACCTCATGGATCCACTTGTACGTGATAAGGACACTTTATATTAATTAAGTTAAAATAAATACAAAAATGACATAAGCATATATCCTTTAGAAAAACAATTTTTACATAGGGTTATATATGTTTTATTTTCGACTATAAATATTCATTATAAATATAAATATATTTCCCACATAATGTTATTTTATTTATATTTTTTATACATTTAATAATTAATATTATTTATGACATAATAAAGATGCAATATTTTCCTTATTAATGAAAAAATAAAATAATTGGGATTATAAATGTTAAAATAAATAGAATTTGAAAGTTGTGATGACATACATTAATTTTATTGGTTAATATGACATTATATTATTTCTTAAATTAATTTTTTTTAATTAATAATGTTTTTAATACTAACAAAAATCTCTTGGATGTATATAGTAAGTTTATTAACTATATAATATAAAAATACAAAGTGACATGGCAAATGTCTTACTAATTAACTAAGAGTTAAAACTAAGAGATATGGTTAATATAATGAACCAAACCGATCTAAAATATATTGGATGAAATTATTTCGACCCATCCCCACCTTAAAATTTTAATAATCCACTTTGGATCCATTAGTAACCGAATATTAATTTATTAAAAAATAATATATCTAGCTTTTCCAAAGGTGGCCCTCACCCCTCTTATAAAAGGGCACACCCCTTCTCACTAATTCACACATTCAAAGCCTTTTGGCTCGGCCAAAACAGTCATAAATATCCTCTCAACTTCCCTCACTTCACCCTAGAGGCCTTAGTTTGATCATAAATCCATCCTAAGGAGCCCTTTTGATGAAATCAAAAGGAAGAATCCGAAGAAGAGGTAATGTTTTCACCACCCTCTTTCAAGTTCCTTTCTTCTTCAACTTCTTCTTTATTTGTTATTCCCATTCTAAAATAATAACTCCAGTATCCTCTATATACTCTAATGTTATTATAAATATGGTACAACCATATTCATTATTCTATCCATCTTTTGAATGACATGTCACCAGACGTGTGTACGTACGGTTTACCGTCTCCACGTCGTGGTGTAATTGTTATTCAAAACATTATTATTTGGATGGGTATACTAATGATTTGCAATTCATGTAAATAATAAATATAACATGATAATGATTCTGTATATATGATATACTATCCAATTGTATATTATTTTAATATCAAAAGAGTGATATTGTCGCTCGTGCGTACGTGCGGACTACCGTCTCCACGAACGCGATGAGATTCATTCCCCATGGTATCCATTCAAGTATAATTCTCATTTGATGATTAAAATAATGATTAGGGACTTGATATCATTCTGGATATGAATAAGATACAACCTATCCATAACAACCATGGCTTATGTAACAAAACATATAAAATAAAATGATTAAGTTAACACCCAAATGACAATAATACTAGGATATTATTAACAAAGCAATGTTAAAAGATCATATATGATAACATATTAATGTATATGATTCTGTAATAATTTAATAACAATTATTTCACCATTATACATGAGGTTAGACTACCCTCAACCAAGGAAAAGTACAAGGTAAGGTGTTTTCATCTCACTCCTTATTCCCATGAGATTCATGCCATATTGCCACTCTTACCTTTTGTGTGGTGTATGTACAACCCAAAATTGTATTATTTGTGTAATACACATTAATTTATGTGTATTTACATATTCATTTTGTGATTCCTCTTTCATGGGTTGTATGATTCGTAAGTAACCAAATTAGTAAGGGTTTATTTCACAATCTCTTCATTATCCGAGATTGTTTATACATAATTCTCTACTCGGATCTCTTTATCATCCACATCCATGATTCTTAAAAAATAATTTCAAATCATTATTACTATATTATAGACTATGGTTTAATGTCATTTTTACCCTTGTTGACTTTTTATAAGATGTTTACAAAGGAATCTTTCCGTCATTTTCCAAACAAGGTCCTTTTTATCCTTTTCGACAGAGTTAAGGTAAGAATGACTTTTTTAACTTATACGGCGGGTGCAGCTATTTTACACCGTTATAAAATCTTCAAAGATTACCTTACAATCTAATAAGGATATTTTCAAACTAAATGATTTATTTTACAATTATGTTACTTTTAAATAATTTCAAAAAAGATATATTTCTCTCAAATAGTTTTTATTTCATCTATATCAACATCCTTTGATAAATTTTAAAGTTATTTGAAGTTGATTTATTCTGATAAAAATCATCCATATTGTATGTAAGGTTTTGTGATATGTTGGACTATGGATGAGTTATTTTTATTTCATTAATTGTTTATGATTAATGTTTTGGCATTTCAAATGCTAGTTTTAATATGTATGTTTATGTTATATTTCATCATCTTCATAATATGAATGTGTTGGACTAGTATGTTCTCGGTTGGGGACTGGTAAAAGTAAGCCCTCCAGGTTGGGGTCCGGTTACAGCAGACCCTCCTGGTTGGTGTCCAGATATTTGAGGCACTCCGGGTTGGTGTCCGGATATTAGATGCACTCTGGGTTGGTGTCTGGTTATTAGAGGCACTACGGGTTGGATTCTGGTTATAGAGGCTCTCCGGGTTGGGTTCTGGTTACAATTATCCCTTAGTTCATGGCACAAGGCCTTGAAACATAAATTAAATTTTTGGCATTATGCATTTCATCATTATGAAAGTGGTTATTAATATTGGATGTGATTATTCGACTAGTAGAATATCTATGTGAATATTTAAATGGCATTATTTAATTTTATCTTTGCCAAATTATTCTGAAGTTCAAGTTTTAAAGGATTTTGTTTTAGTTATACATTGCCTCAAATGTTTATTCTTATTTATGAAAGATTCCACTATATTGTTATCTTTACTGAGCATCTGAGATCACCCCTTTCTATGTTTTATTGTTCCCAAGATGTGATGAAATATTTTATGACTGACCTACAGGGATAGTCTGAAGGGGATATGAGTGTGGACAATGGAGACTATATTATTGTAGTTTTTCACTTTATGATGTAATGTAAACCTTATGAATGTATCTTGTGATTAAAAAGGTACTAAACTAATCGTTCATTTGAGACTTTATCTTTCTTGATCATGCCAATGTTACGTAATAATGCAATGACTCTGGGTAATTGGGGTTGGGAATTATAGTTGGTATCAGAGGATGTTTAGTACAAACCATGGAAGCTACATTTAGACAAACTCTAATTAGATCACATAGAACTAAGATGGAATTTGAGGCTTAGTATAGAAGAAATTCCAAGAATTTTGGTATTGTAGAGATTTTGTGATTTTTTAGAGCAATACATCCATGTCTGGATACGAGCAGGTTGAGGTGGCTCTGGCACAGATGTACCTAGGGGTAAAACCCAAAAACACCGCTTTGAGCTAGACTCGAACAGGAACTATTGCACAGCAACTGACCTTGCTGCACTCTTGGTTACGGCACTCCTGGGGGATATGTTTAGGATAATTATCATTTTTTTTAAAAACCATTATGAAGTGTTTATGAGTATATACTTCTTCAAAGAAAACAATTTTTTATCATTATGGATTTTATCTATAAATAGTTCAATTTATTTGAAGTGTTTTAAAAGTATAGAATTATGTATTTTGAATCATAAACTGATCTATTTTATGCCATTGTTTAGAAATGGCACCTAGTGGAAGAAATGAAAAATGCATCAATGCATGCACTCCATATAGGGATTTCCATCCTACTGAAGATAATTATAGTGAAGATGATGATGAAACTGGTGCTGATCAGCTAATCACCATACTGGGACAACTCACTCAGGTTATGAATAATAACCTTACCCATATCAAGCACCCTGATCCATAGTGTGGAGGATCAATGTTAGATCGCTTCATGAGGTAACAGCCACCAATGTTCAATGGGAGTACAAATCCATTGGTAGCTGAGCAATGGATAAGTTCCCTAGAAAAAATATTTCAGGCTTTGGGGAGTAGTGAAAGGGAGAAAGTTATCATGGCAGTTTATCGCATCACTGGAGATGTGAATCAATGGTGGTCATTGATAAAAAACACAAAGGAAGATGATGGAGTATCAAATATTGAATGGATAGAGTTCAAAGATCTTTTCATAGGAAAATACTTTCATCGTGACCATTGAGCAGATATAGAAAGGCAATTTTTGAGTCTGAGGGAAAAGGAGGATGAAAATGTTGAAAAGTATGAGTCTAACATTACAAGGTTTGTGAGGCATGCTGCAAATTATATACGTAACCCAAGAAGTGATATTGATCATTTTGTTGATGGGTTAAAACCATTTCTCTGTCGAGATTTAGTATCACAATCCTTCTCATCGTATAAAGATATTGTCTCGTGTGCTATCAAGACAGAAAAGGAATTCTCTAAGACTTATGAGAATAAAATAAAGCAAGAGAATAAGATAACGATGGAGCAAGAGACAGATAAAGGGAAAAAGGGAAAGAAGGATTTTTCATTATGTGATAATTGTGGTAAGAAACACCCCAGTACATGCCTAAAAGTAATGGGAGTTTGTTACAAATGTGGAGAAAAAGGTCACCAGACTCATGATTGCAATGGAAAGAAAGAAGCTGTCAATGTTGAATGCTACAATTGTAAAGAAATGGGGAATTATGCAAATGAATTCCCTAAGCATCAAGGAAACTTACCTCAGAAAAGGACAAGGGAGCAAGGCCAAGCTTATGTTGTTACTACAGATGAAGTTAAATAATTAATGTATTTGTGTTTTTGGACTCAAGGATTATATTCTGGTTATAAGAATAAGGTGATATATATAAGGATTGTAATTCAGTACTTGTTGTTTTTATTAAGGTTTTAATATGATGAAGATAATCATATTTTTAGTATGTGAAAATAAAAAACATTACTTTGTTTGGGGAATCTGATGTTACAACTGATTTTGGAATTTAGAAACCTTTAAGAGAGAGAATTTGGACAGAAGTATTTTGGATAACTATAAATGTTGGAATGGATTATATTGAACATTAGATTTTATGTCTTAATGTTAAGTAATTTCATAAGATTATTTTTGGGATATTATAATACTATAGTTTTAGGATAAAGTATAACCTGCAGATCGGGGGATAACCCGTCGCATTGGACAAAGCTGTAGGAATCGAACCCACAACCATAGTATGACAATCCTTTATTACCTATCACTAGCATACATGAATTCCCTGGTTATTACAAAATAGCTTTCCCAGTCTAAATGGTTTGTGTTAATATTTGGAACCTTGTACGATTAGGATAAATATAATATTTTTGAGTTCTATTATCTTTTTGAGTGAAATATGAGTTTGTGGGAGAAATTAGTTGAAGGTTGAAACTCTACTTGCCACGTATATATATATATATATATATACCTATCTCTTATAAATTAATTCTTAAACTTTAGGAAAGGTATATAAAAAATGTGTTATCCTAATAACTTATGTTTTGTTGACCTGATGATATTTTAAATCACCATAGATTTAAGGCTTTGAGGCCCTCAATTTTACACTTGTTTGTGATTGATGACCTCAATCACTCCCTTCAAATATTTACATTTTTCTTCCAATTATGTGTATCTAGTTTCCACCAATTTTCTCCATATCGAGATCATAATTTGGTGGTGACTTTATCATTTCCCTTTTCCCGCTTATTAAGGCTAAATTTTATGAACCTTATTTCCGATGTGGGTTTCCCACAAAGGTATTTTCTACTTTCAAACATTTATTTTTGAAACACAATTTCAAATTGTGAGGATGCAATTTATTAAAGTAGGGGAGAATTTAACACCCCAATCTTCCACGGTACGCTTCTCTTTGAATAATACAGTAGTGTGTGTTGTACGCAACTTCGAGTTCTAACACACACCACAACCAATAAAACTAGCCGTTATGAATAGTGATACCCACATTTTGAAATTATAAAAATTTTATCTTTCAAAATGGAATTCATTTTTGAATTCAAAATATCAAAATTAGCCTAGGGTGAAATTTTGGTACTTTTCGGATAACTTTTATATTTTGATGAATACTGAAAATTACTAAATTTTAATTTTAAAAAACTTTTTAATAGAAATAATTAATAGTGATAAACAATGAATTTGAGTGGTTTTAAAGTATTTTTATAATATATTTTTACCATTTAATACAATATTAGTCATTGGAAATAATTTCACAATTAAACCGGACATAAACAAGTGTCAATCGTTTGATACTTATTATCTCTTAAAAACACGCTGTTTGTTTTAACAACGAAAATTAATTTTAAATTAATTTCTGCCACTTCTGTGTTTTGAATTTGGAAAAATTGATTCCATATTTTTAATCAGGATGTCCATATTTTGTAAATAGGTAAATTTTATTTTTAGACATTTTGAATAATTATTTCGGTAAATATTTTATTTACCATGGTTAAAGGGAAAATCCGGTAAATAAGGGAAAAAATAATATTATAATAATAATAAATTTCCGTAAAACATGTCCTAACCTTATTGGTTGATACATATCCAACCATGGGCATATTTGGGTTGATTTTGGGACCCCATGTATCCACTTGTAAGTGATAAGGACACTTTATATTAATTAAGTTAAAATAAATACAAAAATGACATAAGCTTATATCTTTTAGAAAAACAATTTTTACAAAGGGATTTATATTTTGTATTTTCAACTATAAATATTAATTATAAATATAAACAGATTTCCTATATAATGGTATTTTATTTATAATTTTTAGACATTTAATAATTAATATTATTTATGACACAATAAGGATGTATTATTTTCCTTATTAATGAAAGAATTAAATAATTGGTATTATAAATGTAAAAATAAATATAATTAGGAAGTTTTGATGGAATACATTAATTTAATTGGTTAATATGACATTATAGGATTTCTTAAATAAATTTGGTTCGAATTAATAAAGTTTATAAGATTTTAAAAAATCATTTATTGAATAGTGTCAAAATTGACATAAATGAGTTTTTAAAACAAATATTATATTATTAATTGATATTCCATTACTAAAAATCTAAGGTTCGGCCAAAGGACTTATATCATGATATTTGTATCATTAATGGACCACTTGGGGGTCGCTTGGATGTATATAGTAAGTTTAATAAATATATAATATAAAAATACAAAGTGACATGGTAAATGTCAAACTAATTAACTAAGAGTTAAAACTAAAACATATGGTTAATATAATGACCCAAACCTATCTAAAATCTATTGGATGAAATTATTTCGACCCATCCCCACCATAGAATTTTAATAATATACTTTTCATCCATTAGAAAACGAATATGAATTTATTATAAAATAATATTTCAAGCATTTCCAAAGGTGCCCCTCACCCCTCTTATAAAAGGGCACTCCCCCTTCTCACAAATTCACACATTCAACGACTTTTGGCTTGGCCAACCACAGCCTAAATATCATCTCAACTTCCATCAATTCAACCTAGAGGCCATAGCCTAATCAGAAATCAATCCTAAGGAGCCCTTTTGATCAAATCAAAAGGAAGAACCCGAAGAAGAGGTAATGTTTTCACCACCCTCTTTGAAGTTCCTTTCATCTTCAACTTCTTTTTTATTTGTTATTACCATTCTAAAATAATAACTCCAGTATCCTATATATACTGTGATGTTATTGAAAATATGGTACAACCATATTCATTATTCTATCCATCCTTTGAATGACATGTCACCATACGTGTGTACGTACAGCTTATCGTCTCCACGTCGTGGTGTAATTGTTATTCAAAACATTATTATTTGGATGGGTATAATAATGATTTGTAATTCATGTAAATAATAAATATTACATGATAATGATTCTGTATATATGATATACAATCAAATTATATATTATTTTAATATCAAAAGAGTGATATTGTTTCTCATGCGTACGTACGGACTACCGTCTCCACGAACGCGATGAGATTCTTTCCCCATCGTATCCATTCAAGTATAATTCTCATTTGATGATTAAAAATAATGTTTAGGGACTTGATGTCATTCTAGATCTGAATAATATACAACCTATCCATAACAAACATGTCTTGTGTAACAAAACATATAAAAAAACGAGTAAGTTAACACCTGAAACGACAATAATACTAAGATATTATTAACAAGTCTATGTTAAAAGATCATATATGATATCATATTAATGTATAAAATTCTTGTATAATTTAATAAAAATTAGTTCACCATTATATAGGAGGTTAGTCTAACCTCATCCAATAAAAAGTACAAGGTAAGGGGTTTTCATCTCACTCCTTATTCCCATGAGATTCATGCCATATTGCCACTATTTCCTTTTGTGTGGTGTATGTACTTCCCATAATTGTATTCTTTGTGTAATACACATTAATATATGTGTATTTACATATTCGTTGTATGATTCCTATTTTATGGGTTTTATGTTTTTTAAGTTACCAAATTGGTAAGGGTTTATTTCACAATCTCTTCATTATCTAAGGTTGTTTATATGTAATCATCTATTGGGATCTCTTTATCATCCACATCCATGTTTCTCAAAAAAATAATTTCAAATCATTCTTTCTAGATTATAGACTATGGGCTAATATCATTTTTACCCTTGTTGACTTTTTATAAGAATTTTATAAAGGAATCATTCTGTCATTTTCCAAATAAGGTCCTTTTTAACCTTTTCGGCAGAGTTAAGGTAAGAATGTCTTTTATTAACTTATATGGCAGGTGCGGCTATTTTCCTCCATTATAATATCCTAAAAGATTCCCTTACAAGCTAATAAGGATATTTTAAAAGTAAATTTTTTATTTTATAATTATGTTACTTTTAAATTATTTCAAAAAAGAGTCATTTCTCTCAAATAGTTTTGATTTCATCTATGTCGGCATCCTTTGATAAATTTTACACTTATTTGAAGTTGATTTATTATGATACAAATCATCCATATTGTATGTAAGGTTTTGTGATATTTTTGACTATGGATGAGTTATTTTTATGTCATTAATGTTTTATGATTAATGTTTTGGCATTTCTTATGCTAGTTTTAATACGAATGTTTATGTTTTATTCCATCATCTTCTTAATATAAATGTGTTGAACTAGTATGTTCTTGGTTGGGGACCGGTAAAAGTAAGCCCTCTGGGTTGGGGTCCAGTTATAGAAGACCCTCTGGGTTGGTTTCTGGATATTAGAGGCACTCCGGGTAGGTGTCCGGATGTTAGAGGCACTCCGGTTGGTGTCCAATTATTAGAGGCACTACGGGTTGGAGTCCGGTTACAGAGGCTCTCCGGGTTGGGTTCTGGTTACAGTTATCCCTTAGGTCATGACATGAGGCCTTGACACAGAAATTAAAGTTCGGAATTATGCATTCCATCATTATGAAAGTGGTTATTAATATTTCATGTGGTTATTCGACTAGTAGAATATCAATGTGAATAAGTAAATGGCATTATTTCATTTCATCTTTTCCATATTATTCTTAAGTTCCGGTTTTAAAGGCTTTTGTTTTAGTTATACATTGACTCAAATGTTTAATCTTATTTATGATAGATTCCGCTATATTTTTATCCTTACTGAGCATCTGAGCTCACCCCTTCCTATGTTTTATTTTTCCTAGGATGTGAAGAAATATTTTATGACTGACCTGCAGGGATAGTTTGAAGGCAATATGAGTGTGGACTATGGAGACTATATTATTGTAGTTTTCACTTTATGATGTAATGTAAACCTTATTAATGTATTTAGTGATTACAAGTCTACAAAACTAATCGGTCTTTAGAGACTTGATCTTTTGTGATCATGCCAATGTTACGTAATAATGCACTGACTCTGGGTAACTGGGGTCAGGGTGTTACATAAAATATATATAAATATATGTATATTTAATTTATTCATTTTTACAAATAATTTTTTAATTAATGAAGTTGTTAAAAAAAATTAATTTTTAAATTATTTAATTTTATTGTGGACCTTTATCACTACTAATAAATCGCTGATAAAGGTTATCATTTATCAACACATTATTTTTACTGCTGATTAAGGGTATTTTTTATCAGTGATCAATAAAAAGAACTTATAAAGGGTTCCCTATATTAGTTCATATTTCTAGCACTGATAAATGTCACTGCTGTTAGACATGTGTTTTTTAGTGGTGCCACATGAAAACATCACCACTTGGAATACCAAACTTTCTAAATTTCAATATCATTACCTATATTATCAATAATAGATTATGATTGATAATTAAATTATAAATAGTGGTTGATGATTATCCATTATTTGTATTATATGTAAAATTGTAATTAATACATAAACGGTTCATCACATTACTCAATTCATGAATCTCTCAAAATGTAAGATTCTTCTTCTAAATCCATTAATCGTGGATTTTAAAACATTAAGAGTTAAAATTTTGAATCATTAATAACTTAATTTCTAAATTTATAACTCTTATTAATATATAAAAGGTCCATCTATAAGGACCCGACCTTAAAAATTACATAATATTTAATTAAAGGAATAATTGACATTGAGGATCTTTTCAGGTTTAGAGTTTTAGAGAATTAAGACCTAACTATTATATCTCAAAAGTTTACAAGGAAGACATATCTACACAGTTTCAATTTTTTCAAAAAGTAAAAACAATTGAAAAAAATATTCATTTCTAATTCCAGGTTTTAGACAGCTTGACTTTTCCTTATTCCCATCCTTTACCCTGTTAATCTTTATGTCCTGTGAAAACATTTCAAAACATGGAATGAGCATAAAAAGCTCATTATGGGTCATAAAACAAAGAATGAAAAAATTTGTTCATAAATACATACACAACATGAAATCATTTACTTACCTCATTATATCATAATATTTATGAAAGAAACATAGAAATAATTAATCATAAAGGTAACTTATGACATCCATATGAGACTTACATTGTAGCTATCACAACTATATAGGGAGTTACTTTGGAATACACATCATAGTATATTCCCTAAATCTCTTAGGAGAAACATTCACATTTCCCTCCATCACGTTACCCAATGAATTGGAGAGCTATTTTGGGCTCACCCACACTAAGTTTATCACGAAACCACCCGTATACGTAAATAATTCCCAAGAACCATAACATGATCATAACACATAACATAAGAATAAAAGAAAGATAATATTTCCACATTGATATAATAACAAATCATTTCAAGATATTGAAATAAAAAATCCATTCTCAAAATCATTTTCAATACCAAAATACATAAAAAGAGTATATGGTATTTATTTTTACTTTTAAAAACATTCCGACTTGTTAAGGAAGCCAAAGATCAAATAATACCCGCGGCGATAGAAAGGTAGTTGTCACTGCTTATGTAAAAAACATTCCTTTTTTTTGTTTAGTAAAAAGCTTCATATAATAATATTAACTTTGAATAAAATGAAAATTCAAAGGTTTTTATACACCGTATAAAATAAAGTCGTGTATAAAACTAAAAATTCCTCAATGAAAGGAGATTGAGATGATGTCCATTACCTTGTGTCTGACTTGACTCGATCGTTCTTTAATATCCTAAATAATAAAGTAAAGTTAATTTCTACTTTCTTAAGAACCTTTTTTAATTTTATTATTACTTTTATATCACTTATTACCATGTTATAAACATTATGCAATCATTTAAGTTCATAACATTCATTTTACCGATATTTGGTACTTGAGTAAAACAATGAACACCTTATATTTACAAATTGACCATGTGGTCAAAGGTTCATTATATACAGAATGATATTCATGATTTTTATATCATATATATCATATATATCCATCATATACATGTTTTTATAGTATTACATAACATTTAGATGTAATAAATGAAATGCACCATTCATGGAGACGGTAAGTCGTAAATACGCATGAACGCTAAATTCATTTCTATTTCTTATATTAATGGAAATAAAACATAATGATACATAGTTATATTATAATTCCAGTGTAATATAATATATAATATCGTTAACTCTATCCTTTATACATCCCACATAAGGAATTAACGAATCAAATCACTTTGAGGGGGCGGTAGTCCGCACTTCCTCAAATGAGATTATCGTATTTACCCACTCTGGAAACCATAAAGGTGTTCTATAAATGGGAAGTACACAAGCATAAGGAAATCGTAAACGTAATATATATCATATATAAATATAGTGCCATCATAATGGCAACCATGATAGGCGGTAAGATTTAATTGAACAATCATTGTTTCGTGAGGGCTTAGTTTTCCATCCACAGAAACATTATGGTATTCATCCATTATATGGAGGTGTGTGTAACTGTAGTTATAATACTTCTCATAACAACATTATATTATATTTAGGATACTGGTGTTGTTACAAAAGAAAATAATAAAAAGTGTTTAGGGGTTGGAGAAGTAAAATAAAAGAAAACAATTTAAGAGAAATTGTTACATTTAATTTTTGTAACTTTGTTTAGTTTGAACCAAAAGGACTTTTGAAGTACCTTCTGCCTAAGGTAAGGCTTATAAGGGAGGAGAGGAATGTATAGGGATTCATTGGACAGAGTTTTGATGAGAAAAATGGCTTGAGAGGTGTGAGAAATTGGATAGAAATGGTCTCATATTATAAGGGAGAGGAGGGGCTCTTTAGAAAAGTGTGAAAACATTATTTTATTATACACATATCTTCGTTTTCAAAAGTTCAAAAAATCATTATAGTAGAAGATAAGATGACTCATATTCGAAATAAAATCATCCAATCAGAATTTGACATGTTTTGGATAATATCTTAATCATTATAATCTTATTTATTTAAATCATTTATTAATGAGGTAAATACTGCATCATTATTTTGTCATAAATAATTTAATTTATTTGATGTCTAAAAATTATAAAAAAGACACTATCAAGTATGAAATCATTTTATCTTTCCAATTAGTATTTATAGTCGAAAATAGGACTTATATAACACCATATAAAAATTAATTACTAAAAGATTTTTGTTAATGTCAATTTTGTCTTTACATTAAATCAATTAATCTAAAGTGTCATTATCTTTCATAAGTGGCTCCATGGGGTCCCAAAATCGACCCAAGGATGCCCATGGTTGGCCATTAATCATCGAATAAGTTTAGGACGAGTGTTAAGGTAATTTGGAATTATTATAATATTTTTTTTACATAGAGTTGCCTTATTTACCTTTAACCGCGGCAAATAAAATTCAAAAGTTACTATTCACCAAAAATTATTTTCATCTTAATGAACCACATTTTAATTCTTGATAACAACCATGTATGTCGGTTTTTTGAAATTCAATTCAAAGAAGTGGTAAAATTTCATTTAAATGAAAAAGTCAGTTTTTTTAACTACTACTAAGTGGTTTCACTATTCATTTAAAATTGAAGTTTTTCAAAAAAATACCAAAATTCAGCCAAAGAATTATTTGATATTCATAATTCAAAATTGATGTCCATTTTTTCAAATTTAAAACATAGGAGTGGCATTAATTAATTTAAATATTAATTCCCGTTGCTAAAACAAATAGCGTGTTTTTAAGAAACAATAACTATCAAAAGATTGATACTTGTTTATGTCTAATTTCAAAGTGAAATTAATTCCAATGAACAACATTGGATTAAATGGTAAAAATATATTTTAATTTAACATTAAAACCAACTGGAAATATAATCTAACCATATAAATAAATTAGATTAAAAGGCACTTTTGAATTAAAATACAGTTTTTCACTATTTATTAAAAAATGAACTTTATCAGAAAAATACCAAAAAATTAACCAAAGTAAAATTTGATTTTCCAATTATAAAAAAGAATTTTATTTGGTCATATAGAATTTATTAAATTAAACAAAACTAGATTAAAAGGGTTTTCCCATTAAAAGGTGATAAATCGGCCTTTTAATGAAAATTATGCTTAAAATTAGATTCATTCACATTTAGGCCTCTAACTTTTATTGGATAAATGTAAATACATTTAACAAACATGTATAAAAATATTGTAGTTAATTTTTTTCATTCCCGAAAATACAATGGCTAGGAGTTAACTACCATTTAAAATAATAATATTATATTATTAGTGTGCAACGTAAGATTCCAAAGAAACTCGTTGTTGCGTATCGGGTACGATATCGAACATAGAAACCCGTTTAAAGTAAAATTAATATTTAATTCACAAATATTAATAAATATGAAATATGTATTATTCTTCATTTACCTGGGATGTTACACCATTGGTCTTAACTTATGAGTCATTCACTATAAATAAGAAAGAGTCCTTACTTTAGAATCTTTAACTTTTGAAAACTCCTTCACTCAACTTATTAAAAATCCACATATAAAGTTCCATACTTTATATTTTTTATTTTTTATTTAACTAAAATTTCAATAGTCACTATAGATAATATTTTAACTTCTAAAAAGTAGTACATATGATATTTAACTAATAAATATTAATATATAATATTTTTCCCAACTCTACTATAATGTTTATGTTTTTATACTTTGATAAATTCAAGATATAGAAATATTTTGTAAGAATCCTTAAATATATTATATTCTTGATACCTAATATATTTTGTTCATATTAAAAATTAATACATATGATTATCTCTAATATGTAAGGCTTTGTAATTTACCATATTTCTAAATTAAAATATTTAATTATTTATTTAGGTCCATATAATAAATAATATTTTTATATAGGAATTTTTCTCTACATGGAATAGGTGAAAAACATAATAATAATACCAACCTAAAAAAATAATGAATAATGACGAATTAATAAATGATAATAATGAAAATAGTTAATAATAAATTAGAGAGTTATGAAGTTATCAAAACCCAAATAAACAACGTAGTCAAGAGACATTCCACACGGTCTAACAGGGGACTGTGTGGGTTGGGTCATGTCATAGGATCCATATGTGAACAATGCTATCATCAACTTCCACTACTTCCAAATTGATGTCATCCATGAAAATCATAGGCAGCTAGATGGAAAGGATGTGAAAAAACTTAGGCAATGAAATGTTATGAACATGTTATGTCTGAAAATGTTTGAGGTATGATTTGATTCTAATACACAATTTCACATGTACTCATCAAAAATAGTGTGATTCAATGTTTTACTCTGCCATATATAAATTAAGAGTAATAAATATTAGTTTCACCCATATCTTAACATGTGAATCTAGAGACTCCCATGGATAGTGATAACATTCACACCAACATCTTCTCACTGTGTAAGCTTTCACTTTGTGGTGAAAGGTTTTCATGGGACCTCATAATATATGGGATGATGACCTATAACATCATCCTTGGTATGGAATGGTATTTCACAATATTTTTTAGGTAGACTAGTATAATCAGAGAGTGATGTTCTATTGAACTGATCGATTGAGTTTTTCCATTATGGATGAGTGAGACCATCAATCATAGAGATCCAGACCTATATGCAAGAAGATACAATCTATTACCAATTATTTAGTGAGTTTACCTTTATGTGTAATTAATGTTTTCAATGACCATCTTTCAACCGTTATGTAAGATTATATAGATTTATTTCCAAAATATGTCCCAGTATTTCCCCTCATCATAATATCAACTTCGACATTGTTCTATAAAGGTGATATTAAATATATTATATGAACACATCCAACAAGAAATCCTTATAAACCTATATAATAAATCCATGGTCCGAAATATTTGTATTATGAAACTCTTTTCATCAATAATTTTGATCCTAATTTGAGAGTCACACTTCATCACTATTCATGTGTGAGAGTTCCTTGGAATTAGTTAACTCTTTACTCTTTGAACTGCTGAAATTAATTTTTTCATAGATCAAACATAAATTTTCTTATGTAAAGAAAAATAATATAAACCACATTCCTAATATAACAATTATTTGTAAAACTTAAACCATGTACATATAAACTAATGAACATGTAACTTTTACTATTATAGAATATTATTTTTCTTCAATCAGTACTTCATGAATATCAATAAGAACAACCAATGGAGTTTTTATTTTATGATATATCTTATAAATGAGTTTTATATTATCTTTTATTGTTTAGTTAAATTGTTTTTTAATCCCTAGAAAATATTTAGTGGTATTAGAAAAAAGGTTATAGATTTAATTGATTACTGGAAACTCTCACTCATGGAAAGTGATATAGTGTGGATATTCACTCGGGATATCTTCTATTGATGAAAACTGATACTATATGCACCCAAATTTTTAATATGTGACTATTAGATCATTTTTAATATAAATAAATTAATATTAATACATTAAAATATCTAAAGGTTTATTATCTTGGGAAAATAACTCTCACACATCACTTGTACATAGTAAAACTTTAACATTTTTTCATTTCTTCTCTATATTCCTCTTAAATATATCATGTTATACATAGTACAGGTAATCAACTGAGGATATAAATCAAATAAATTGGTGAAATAAAATCCAAGGGGAGGGAAAACATGGAAAGAAAAATATATATGACTCAATAGTACATGGGTGATGATAATAATAATCATCATATCAGAATCATGGACTCATCGTCATAATTATTAGGGAATAATGTGAAAAAGGAATGGAATGTGGAATATGCATAATCATGAGATGTCATAACAAAGTGGTATATTACCACACATAGTTTTGGACCATGTCTTCACCATGTTCACTCATAATATATGTGCATAAATTGTAACATCATAATTGTGAAAAAATTATATCATAATGTTCATGAATAATAATAATAATCTAAAGATAAATATCACATTATCCAATGAATTTAAGTGATCTATAATTTTTGTGCCAACCATCACATCATAAAATTTTAATAATCAATCATGAAACATTGGAAGAAATAATATAACAATCTAATCATGAAATAAACCCAGGAATGGAATGAGATTCATAATGGATTCATAAATAATAAATTCATGAATTATAATTTGAGTTAAAAATGAATAAAGGAATTAAAATTTTTGTATAAAAATCATCAATATTAAGTGGATAAGAAACAACTCAAGAGGAGTCAATCAAGTTTTTTAAAAAATAAATTTTCTTTGTAAAATCATTTAATTTGTATTAGAAATAATATTAACAATGTAGAAACATGTATATCCCTATAAAGATATTGGAAAGAAAAGTGAAAGAAAAATTTTAAAAAATTATAGTAATATTAAAATTAAAGATAATTTGAAAGAGGGTATAATCCATAAAGGAGGAGAATGGTTTAAGTATCCCCTTACCTTAAATCCCAATTTATTTGGTCTCTTTTTAATATCTTATATAATAAGCATTATTTTAATAAATCGAGGAACCAAAAGGAAATTATGTTCAAATTTCTTACTCTTGATCAATTATAATAATTAGATTATATTTATTAATTCAAATTTTCAAGGGTGAAACATTTTGATGTCATATTTTACTTAAAATATAACATTGCTCATTTGATATAATGTTATTGGATTATTGAATTTTATAAATTATTAAGATTAAATCTAGAAGCATTTATAGGAATGTATTTATAAATTTATATATTTTAAATAATTTATTATAATAATCAATAATTATTTTGATAATTAGTGAGTTGGAAATTTCCCCATGGGCATTTAACCAATCGTTCATAAACCACTCTCAAAAGAGGTGGTAGACCAGTATGAAATATAAATACATTGAAAATATAATAAATAAATTAGGTTAAATTCATTTATATAATATTAAAATACAACTCAATTAATTATAGATTTTTTTTCAAAGTAATACATAACATTAGGGACAGAATAAGAAAATGCGAACAATAATTGATGAAACCTTACCTTATTCTCGATGTTTCATCTATTCTAATGCTCTTAAATCCTAGAATGTTTGGAGTTAAATGATTCTGAATAATACATAAGTATTATTTAAGAGATATAATTTGTGAAGATA
The DNA here is from genome assembly GCA_963277665.1 of Viscum album. Lineage (NCBI taxonomy): Eukaryota > Viridiplantae > Streptophyta > Magnoliopsida > Santalales > Viscaceae > Viscum > Viscum album. The sequence goes on along the minus strand of OY728157.1, from coordinate 1,735,795,679 downwards.
TTTGGTTTTTTTAAGTGAGGGTTGTGTGGTTTTCCAAGAGGGACATGGTTTTTAGTTGATAAGCGAGGTATTTTGGTTTATAAAACAAATACAATATAATATCCATGATAAACAAAAAAATAGTAATTTTTTTTATATTATGAAATATAATAGAATAAAATAACATGATGGTTTGACTTTCAAACACTTTATTATTCAAATATATTTGATTAATAAATTAAAATGAAGAAAAGTTAAAAGAAAAGTTATTTAAAGGAACATATTATAATTTTATACTTTAGAATACAATTTTAAGGTTTAAAAACTAAATTTGATGAATTATTTAACATATTAAACATGTTTTTGTTCAAGCATCAAATTATATATTTGATTAGGTAATTACTACATATTTAATGATTTGGTTAAAACAAAATAATTATGTGAAAATGGTAAATTTACTATTTACTTAAAAATCAAAATATTTTAAAATATTACAAAACAACACCCTTCAATAGTTTAAAAATGATGATTATAAGATTTAAGTTTATTCTATTAAAATAATTTTATAACCTGGTTAATTTTAATTTTTAACTTAACAACTCAATCTTCAACGGTATGCTTCTTATTAAATAATTCAATAGCATGTGTTGCACGCGACATCGAGTTCGAGCGCACCATGACCATTCAAATCAGCGGTTTAAAAAGAGGTTATGAATATTATTAACCACATTATGAAATTTTTAAAGTTTATTTTTCAAAAAAAAGTCTTAATTTTTGAATTGGGAATATCAAAATTAGCTTAGGGTGAAATTTTGGTAATTTCTTGAAAAGTTTCAATATTTTATAAATAGTGAAAAATACTGCATTATTATTAAAAAACAGACTTTTCATTTAAATAATAATATTTCTTAAATTTTTTTTAATGAAACAATAGATACACTGTACATATATTATTCCAATTTAGTTCATTAAAATAATTTTTATTATATAATTAGTTATAAAAAAATTATTGAACTTTTGAACGTCTATTTTACCCATATTTTAAGCACATATACAGATTAACATTAAATATTATTTTACAGCTTCTATTTTTTGAAATTCTAAAAATGAACATAAATGGTTTTAATGAATATGAAAATCTTGGTTGAATAGGATCAAAATAATTTTCACTGAATAGTAAATTTTCAATTTTATTTACAATGGTTAAAGGTAAATTAGGTAATTAAAGGTAAAAGTAATATTATAATAATATAATATTACTCTAAAACATGTCTTGATTGCATTGGATAAGTGTTTTTAGACCAAAATATACTTCAAATAAAAAATAAGATCCTTTTTAACCCACTTTTGTTGGACTATTACATTTATTAAATTTTATTTAAAGAAGAGTAAAAAATGCCATATTGAAATTTTATTTAATATATCAATTTTAATATAAGGTTATACAAGTGATAAGGTCAAATATAAATATTCATTATAAACCTAAAATTATTATACACATAATGATAATTTATTTATAATTTTATAAAATATATAATAAAATTAAATGGTGACACAACAATGATGCAACAAATGAATTATTAAAGAAGGAATCAATTATATGTTTTTTAAAATAATAAAATAAATATCATTTAACTTAATTAATAAAATACAAGAATTTTAAAGATAACATAGATATTTTAGTGACATATTATAGGTATTTTTTGAAGTTATGATGTTGTTTTGATATTTTTGAAAATGAAAATTTTGAATAGTATCAAAATTGACATAATTGATAGTTTAAAATAAATTATATTTAATTAAATGTTATAAAATTCATAAAAATCTCCATTTTGGTAAAATAAATATGATAGAGTTAAATATTTCATTAATGACCCTAAAGGGGTTCTTTTGGAATTTTATAGTAACTATATTAACCCTATAGTGTAAAAATACAACAAGACGTGGTAAGAGTTAAACTGATTAACTAAGGGTTAAACCCAAAAGATAATGTTAATTTTGAGACCTAAAATTATCTAAAAATAATTTTATGAGATAATTTCTACACATAATTATCTTATAATCTAAATAAATAACTTTTTATCTATTTTAAATCGAAAATGAATTTATAATAAACTAATATTTTATGATCTTCCAAAAGTGTCCCTCACATGTCTTATAATAGGGCACCCATACTTCTCTTTGAGTCACTCATCTAAAGCGATTTAGTTCGGCCAAACCCACCTCATTTCTCCTCCCAAATTCCCTCACTTCATCCTAGAGGCCAAAAATTGGGTAGAAACCCAACCTAAGGAGTCCTTTTGTGAAAACCAAAAGGAGACACCTGAAAAAGATGTATTTTTTATCACATCTTTCAAAGTTTTTTCATTTTATACTTCCTATTTCTATGTTATTTCCACATACAAATAATTAATAAAATATAATAAATATACCTTTATGTTATTATAATTATTTTAAAACCATATTACTCATTTTATCCATCATGCGAATAACAAAATCACATCGCATGTGTACGTATGGATTACCATCTCCACGCTGTACTGTAATGTGTTATTCAACACTACATTGTTTGGATGGGTATAATGATCTGTATAATATATATAAATAATTAAAATAACATTATAATTATTCTTTATAACTAATATATCTTCCAATTCCATACTATTTAACCATCAAGGGAATGATAGTGTCGCTCGTGCGTACATACGGCTTACCATCTCCACGACGAGGGAGATTCATTCTACACGTTAACCATTCAATAATGATTATAAAACTTATATGATGAGTAAAAATAATAATTATGAACTTAATTTAATTCTATTATATGAATAAACTATATCCTATGAATAACAAACATTACTTACATGAAAAAACTGGAATGGTAAAAAGAAGCAGTTAACACCCTAAAAAATAGTGATACCGAAATATTATTACCAAAATGATATAAGAGAATCATATATGATATTATAAATATTGTTATGGTCTAAGTATAATTTAATAACATGTTTTAACCATTATACGGGAGTCTAAATCACCCTCCACTAAAGGAAAGTATAAAGGGTTAATTTCACAATCTCATTATTATTTGAGGCTATATATATATAAGTATCTACTCAGACATCTTTATCATCCATGTCTATTTTTTAAAAAATTTATTTCAAATTATTATTTGAAAAATTTTTAAATACATTTTTACCCATTTTTTAATTTTTATAAAACATTTTTAATGGAATATTTCTGTCATTTTTAAAACATGGTATTTATCACCTTTTCGAAAAGGACAGAGTGGTTTTTAAACTTATACGACGTGAGTGGGTATTTTCCATCATTATGATTCCTTAAAAATTTTAATATTCCGTTAAAATAATACATGTTTATTTTCATAAGAAATTTTTTCTTTTATAATTATGTAGCATCTAAATGATTTCAATGTAAAAATATAGATATTTCTCTCAACGTGTTTCAATGAATTTATTAGATTGTTTTCATCTATGTCGACATCCTTTATTGGATTTTATGATTAATTGATGTTTATTTGTTATGATTCAATATTCCATATTGTATTGAAGGGTTTATGATATATTACATTATTTTCATCTATTTCAACATACTTTGTTAGATGTTATACTTAATTGAGGTTGAATTATTATCATACAATGTATCATATTGTGTTGAAGGGTTTATGATATATTTTACTATGGATGTTCTAATTTGATACCATTAATGGTTTATAGTTAAACTATTGACATTTTTGTATGCTAGTTTAAATATGAATGTTTATGTTATGTTTTACCACTTTCATAAGAGGAATGCATTGGACGTATTATGTGACGGGGGGGATGCAATATCCCTTCAATGCATAAATAGGTCTCATGATAAAAACTATTTTACTTATAGAAAGACTTGACAATATGATAATGGTGTCATCATAAGGCCTTGATGGTATGGTTATGATGTACAACATTATACACTTCCTCATTATGATTTTTGATATTTATATTTCATGTCATTATTCGACTAGTTGAATACCCATGTGAATGTTGAAATGGAATTATTTTATTTATTCTTTCCATATTATTTTGAACATTATTTTTAAAAGGCTTGTGTTTTAGTTTCATACATTTCTTTAGAATATTTGAACTTATTTATGATAGCTTTTGCTATATTGTTTTTACTTAATGAAAATCTGAGCTCCGCCCATTCTTATGTTTCATTTTTACTAGGATGTGAAGTTTATTATGATTGAAATATTTGGATATTCTAATGGATATGAGAGTTTTGGAAGGGAATAATATGTTTTTTTCCATTTAAGGATGTAATGTAAAACTTATGTTTTTATCTAGTATTTACAAGTCTACAAAACTGATCGGTCCTTAAAGATTTTATTGCTTTTGATCATAAAAATGTAATAAAATAATGTACTGACTCATGATAACTATGTTTAGAGCATTACAGTTAGCATCAAAGGATGTTTAGTAAAAAACATGGAAAATAGATTTATAAAAACCTTGGTTAGGGAACTTTACCATAAGATATAATTTTAAGATAAGTATATAAGAACATCCTAAAATTTTCGTAATGTTGAGATTATGTGGGTATTCTTAGAAAATACGTCCCCGTATGGATACTACAAGTGGACATGGTTCTCTCACAGATGTACCTAGGAGTAATAACTCTGACATGGTGTTATAGGATTGACTATGGATAACCTGGTACAGGACAACGAGCCTTATTGCACACCTGGTTTGACACTCCTGAGGGATATGCTTAAGATAAATCATATTTTATTTAAAAAAAATTATGATGGATATATTATTAACTATACCATCAAATAAAACATTTTTATAATTATGGATTAGATATGCATAAATTTATCAATTTATTTCAATTATTTTACTATTTTGGAATTATGCATTATGATTTATAACCTAATATAGTGTATTCCCTAGTATAGAAATGGGGCATTGTGGATGAAATTAAAATCATATCAATGCACATAATCCACGTATGGATTTCCCTCTTATGTAAGACAATGATAGTGGATTTGGTGATATAAATGGTTCCGAATAGCTTATAACCATACTTAGACAACTGAATCTGGTTATGAATAATAAACTTACCAATATTGAGCACCATGATCCACAATATGGTCGACTAATGTTAGAACACATAATAAGTCAACAACCTCCACAATTAAATGGGACTATAAGTCCATTTGTAGATAAGAAATGGATAAGTTCCTTAGAGATATTATTTCTTTCTTTGAGGATTAACAAAAGGGAAAAGGTTTTCAAGGAAGTTTATCATCTCTATAGTGAAGTGGATCAATGAGGGTCATTAATTAAAAACACGGAGGAGGATAAAGAATTATCACATATGGAATGGAGGTTGTTTAAAGAAATTTTCCTAGAAAAATAATTTTATTATGAACAACGAGCTAATATAGAAAGGAAATTTTTTAGTCTAAGGAAAAAAGAGGATGAGAATGTTGGAATTTATGAGGTTAAATTTACAAAGTTAGCAAGTCATGATTCAGAATCCATACATAACTGAGTAAGTAAGATTGATCAATTATTTGATGGGTTAACACCATTCCTTCAATGGGCATTGGTCTCACAATAATTATCATCATTTGACGATATAGTCTCATGTATTATCAAGATAAAAATGGAATTATCTTAGTTTTATGACATTAAACGGAATAAATAGAAGAATAGGTACGTTGAATACTCTAGGAAAGTAAATAAAGGGAATAAGGGAAAAGCTGAATTTCCACCCTAAAGTAATTATAAGAAGAAACACCTTAGTACTATCCTAAAGGGGATGCGATTTTGTTAAAAGTGTGGAGAAAAATACCATCAAGCTCGTGATTGCAAAGAAAATAAAGAGGATGTAAATTTTCAATGATAAAATTGTAAAAAAATTAGGACATTATGAAAATTATTTTCCTAATCATCAAGGAAACTTTCCCCAGAAAAGGCCAAGGGAGCAAGGATAAGATTTTTCAACCACAACTACTGAGGTTTACACTTCTAATGATGTTGTGGCGGGTATTATAATCATCTTCTCAAATTTAGGAAAAGATTTATTTGATTTTGGATCCTCTCATTCTTTTATATCTTCCTAGTTTTCTTGAAAAATAGATATTTCCAATTCACTTTACCAAGGGAGTTGACAGTCAAAACCACTAAGGGAAGTCTCATTGAAACAATGATTTGTTAGGTAGTTACCATTATGGAATATACACATTCATTATCTACTGACTTTATTATCATACCTATGTCCTACTTTCATATAATCCTTGGTATGTATTGGATATCAAAATTTGATGTGAAAATTTATTACAAGAAGAAGGATGTTATGATTTTTGATGATGATGTTGAATCCATTATCATCAGAGAAGAAACATCATCACCTGATTCTTATCAAAATCCACCCACGTAGCTTTATTTAAAAAGATTATTGGGGAGTAAGAGGAAATAACATCTAGGGATGAAGAAATAAATATTCAAATTGAGTATGTACCTATTTTAAAAGAATACATTGATGATTTTCCTGAATATTTACCTATACACCCCCCAGAGTGTAATGTTGAGTTTTATATTGATTTAATCCCTGATGAAATACCAATATCAAAGAATCCTTATATAATTACCACTATAGAATTATTAGAGCATAAGAAACAACTATAGTAGTTGAGTAATATAGGATTTATTATCCCTAGTGTTTTTCCTTGGGGATCCCCAGTTATTTTTGTTAAGAAGAAAGAGATATCAATGAGGCATTGCATTGACAATAGAGAAATCAATGCTATTAAAATAAAAAACAAGTATCCCCTTCTTCACATTGATGATTTATTTTTATCAACTTTATGGAGCTTAATATTTTTTTGAAAATTGGCTTTAATTATAGATATAATTAATTTTGTGCAAAAAAGGAATATATTCCAATGATAGCATTCTGAACGAGTTATAGTCATTGTGAATTTATGGTAATGCCATTTGGATTGACTAATTCACCCTCTATGTTTATGTATATAATTAATAGAGTGTTCAAGGAATATCTTGATGCTTTTTTCATATTATTTATTGATGTTATCTTGGTATAATCCAAAACCTACGAAGACCATGAGAGTCACTTGCAGATTGTTCTAAATACTATTAGAAGAAATGAACTATATGAGAAGTTTAGCATGTGTGAATTCTGGATTCAAGAAATTTCTTTTCTTGATCATATTTTATCTAAATATGGGGTCTTTTTTATCCTAAAAAAATAAAATAAGTCCAATAATAGCCACCATAAATGAGTATAACTAAGGTATAGAGTTTCATTGGTTTAGCAGTTTACTATCATTGATTCATATAGAATTTTCCATTAACCAAGATCATAGGTAAAGGGGTTAAATTTGGTTGGAAAAAAGAGTGTCAACAAAATTTTGAATAATTGAATAGAACATTATTAATTGATCCTATCTTGAATCTACTATATGGGAATGGTGGGTTTTCTATTTATAGTGATGCATCAAGGAAATGACTCGGATGTTCCCTTATGAAGAATGATAGGTTTGTTTCTAATGCATCGAGGAAATTATAAATTCATGACCCAAACTACCCAACTCTTGATCTAAAGTTAGCATAATTAATATTTTCTCTAAAGATATGGAGATACTATCTCTACGATGAAAGATATGAGATATGTACTGATAATAAGAGTTTAAAATATATTTTTTCAATGAAACAAATCAACATTATACAAAGGAGATGGCTTGAGCTACCTAAGGACTATGATTTCAAAATACACTACCACCCAGGGAAGGAAAAAAGTGGAATATTATTTGAGTAGAAAAGACCATGGAGTTATAAACAAAATGAGATTTGAAAGTGATCCAATGTTTATGGATATAGTAATGATGGATATGGGAATTATCATGGAAGGTGAAACAACACTACTTTTACTAATGGTTTAAAACCTTTATTTACTAGAAAGGATAAAAGCTCTATGTCTAATGATGAGGAGTTTCAAATGAAAATTAAAGCTATGAATGTTGGGAGACTGATTAACTTCTTATTTGAAGATAGAACTTTGAAATTTGGAAAGAGGATTTATGTTCTTGCTATAGCTGATCTCAAAATGTAATTATTGGATAATGCTCAGAGCTCCAATTTCTCTATACAGCCTGGTGGCTCTAATATGTATAGAGATTTGAAAGAACATTTTTGGTGGGATAACATGAAGAGAAAGATTGTTGATTATGTGTCGAGATGTTTGTCTTGTCAACAGGTGAAGGATGGAAGAAAAAATCCTAGAGGTATCATGTAACCTTTTTCTATACCTGTGTGGAAATGGGATGATATTATGATGTTCTTTGCCATCAGTCAACCACAGAAACCTAGAAGAAATGATGTGATATGAGTTATTTTTGATCCTCTTACCAAATCAACACATTTTCTGGATATAAGAGAAGATTTACCACTTTAATGTTTAGAAAGACTATATATTAATGAATTTGTAAGAATTCATGGTATACCCCTATCAATTTTTTCTGACCATGATCCCTGTTTTACATAACAATTTTATAAAATTATTCATAAGGCCCTAGATACCGATCTTTGTTTTAGAACTACCTACTACCATCAGAATGATGGTCAATCAGAAAGGGAAATTAAAACATTAAAAGGCATGTTGAGATCTTTCTCTCTTGACTTTCAAGGTATGTAGGATCAGTATTTATCTCTAATATAATATTCCTATGACAATAATTTCTATTAAATTATACAGATGGAACCATATGAATAATTATAAGTAAAGATATGTAGTGCACCAACTTATTGGGACGATGTTGGTGAAAGAAAACTCATAGGGCCAAAACTTGTTGAGAAAAAATGACAGAAAAGGTAAAAACTATTCATAGCCAAATCAAAATAGCTCAAAGTAACCAAAAGAGCTATACTAATAACAGAAGGAATGATTTGTAAATTCAAGTGGGTGGTCATGTTTTCTTGAAAGTATCTCCGTGGAAGGGTGTTTTAAGATTCAGTAGAAAGGGTAAACTAATTCCCAAGTACATCAAAACTATTGAAATTATGGAATGAATTGATGTTGTAGCTTGTCGTTTTGTAATGCCTCCAAGTCTCTCCAATGTAAAAGATGTTTTCCATGTATCAATTTTATAGAAATACATACTAGACCCAACGTATATACTCACCCATAATGAAATAGAACTGGGACATGATCTATCTTATTGTGAAGATCCTATCAAGATTCTTAAAACCATAGAATAAGTATTTAGAAATCGGATGACTCCTCTGGTAACGGTTGTTTGGAGAAAACATAAATTGGAAGAGGAAATTTGGGAATATAAATAAATTATGACGAAGAACCACCTAAATTATTTTATGAAGTGATATTCTAGGAATTTAAAGGAAAAAATTATTTGAAGGAGGGAATAATATAACACCCCAAGATTCCAGGGTATGCTTCCTTTTAAATAATTATTAGCTTGTGTTGCATGCAACATCGAGTTCGAGAGCACCAAGACCTTTTAAACCATCCGATTAAAAAGTGATTATGAATAGTATTAACCAAATTATGAAATTTATAAAGATTATTTTTAAAAATGAACTTCATTTTTTAATTCTGAATATCAAAATTAGCTTAGTGTGAAATTCTGAAAATTTGTTTAAACGTTTCATGTTTCGAATAGTAGTGAAAAATAATGTATTATTGTTAAAAACTGAATATTCATTTATAAAATTATTTTACTTTAAATATATTTTAATGCAACTATAGATACATTTTACATATATTAGTCCAATTTACTCCATTTGAATCATTTTATAATAGATATAGTTATAAAATTTTTATTGAACTTTTGAACATCTCTTTTACCCACCTTCTATGCACATCTTTGGATTAGCATGAAACATTATATTACCACTTATGTGGTTTGAATTTAAAAAAACACGCATACATGGTTGTAATAAATATAAAAAATTTGGTCTAATAAGATCAAAATAATTTTTGGTGGATTGTATGTTTTGAGTTTTATTTAACACAATTAAAGGTAAATATGGTAATTAAAGTTAAAATTAATATTATAATAATATAATATTACCCTAACACATGTCCTAATTTCACTAGATAATTTTTTTGAACAAAATTAATCTTTGGTCAAAAATATGATCCTTTTTAATCCACTTATGTAATATTATTACATTTATTATATTTTATTTAAAGAAGAGTTAAAAATGTTATAGTCAATTTTTTTTACTATATCAATTTTAATATAAGGTTATATAAGTGATATGGTCGACTATAAATATTATTTAGAAAGAAAAAATTATTATCTATATAATAGAAATTTATTTATAATTTTATGAAATAAATTATTAAATTAAACAGTGACACGAAAATGATACGGTAACTGAATTATTAAAGAAATAATAAATTGAAGTGTTATTAAAAATATTAAAATAAATATAATATGACTTAATTAATGGAATACAAGAATTTTATAGATATAATATATATGTTAGTGGAATATTAAAAGTATTGGTTCGAAGTTATCATGATTGTTTGATAATTTTAAATATGAAAATTTTGAATATTATCAAAATTGACAAAAATGATGCCTTAAAATAAATAATATTTAATTAAATTTCATAAAATTAATAAAAATATCAGGTTAAGAAAAATAAGTATTATAGTCTTAAATATTCAATAAATGATCTGATTATATTTTTTTGGCATTTAATAGTAACTATATTAAACCTATAGTGTAAAAATACAAGAAGACATGGTAAGAGTTAAACTACTTAACTAAGGATTAAACCCAAAAGATAAGGTTAATTTTGTGACCTAAAATTTTCTAAAAATACATTATTGATATTATTTATACCCATACACATATTATAATTGAAAAAAAACACTTTGGTGAAATATTAAAATGAAATTAAAATTATAATAAATTAATATTTTATTATCTTCCAAAAGTCCCCTCACCTCTCTAATAAAAGAGAACCCTTCCATATCTTTGATTCACTCATATAAACGCCCTTTAGTTCGGCCAACCCCTGACCTTTTAATTTTACTGTGGACCTTTATCAGTGCCAAAAAATCACTGAGAAATGTTATCATTTATCAACACTTTATTTTTACTGCTGATTAAGGGTATTTTTTATCAGCGCTATGTAAAAAAGAACTGATAAAGGGTTTCGTTTATCAGTGAATCTTTCTAGCACTGATAAATGTCACCTCTGTTAGACACGTGTTTTTTAGTGGTGTCACATGAAAACATCACCACTTGGAATACCAAACTATCTAAATTTGAATACTATTACCTATATTATCAATAATAGATTATGATTGATAATTACATTATAAATAGTGGTTGATTATTATCCATTTTTGGTATTATATGTAAAATTGTAAATAATACACAAACAGTTCATCACATTACTCAATTCATGAATCTATCAAAATGTATGATTCTTCTTCTAAATCCATTAAACGTGGATTTTACAACATTAAGAGTTAAAATTTTGAATCATTAATAACTTAATTTATAAATTTATAAATCTTATTAATATATAAATGTTCTATCTATAAGGACTCAACCTTAAACATTACGTAATATTGAATTAAATGAATAATTCACATTGAGGATCTTTTCAGGTTTAGAGTTTTAGAGAATTAGGACATAACTATTACATCTCAAAAGATTACAAGGTATGCATATCTACACAGTTTCAATTTTTTTCATAAAGTAAAAACTTTTGAAAAACATAGTCATGTCTAGTTCCAGGGTTTAGATAGCATGAATTTTCCTTCATCCCATCCTTGACCCTATTCATCTTTATGTCCTGTGAAAACATTTCAAAACGTGGAATGAGCATAAAAAGATTAGTAAGGGTTATAAAACAAATAATGAAAAAAATTGATAAATACATACAAAACATGAAATAATTTACATACCTCATGAAATAATAAGATTTATGAAAGAAACATAGAAATAATTAATCATAATGATAACTTGTGGCATTCATATCAGACTTACATTGTAGCTATCACAACTACATAGGGAGTTACTTTGGAATACCCATCAAGGTATATTACCTAAATCTCTTAGGAGAAACATTCACGTTTACCTCCTTCACATTACCCAATAAATTGGAGAGCTATCTCGAGCTCACCCACCTTATGTTTATCACGGAACCACCCATATACGTAAATAATTCCCATGAACCATAACATGATCATAACACATAACATAAGAATAAAGGAAAGAAAACATTTCCACATTGAAATAATAAAATATCATTTCAAGATATTGAAATAATAAATCCATTCTCAAAATAATTCTCAATATTAAAATACATAAAAAGAGTATATGGTATTTATTTTTTCTTTTAAAAACATTCCGGATTGTTAAAGAAGAAAAAGATCAAATAACACATGTGGCGGAAGAAAGGTTGTTGTGACCGCTTACATAAAAAAACATTCGTTTTTTTAATTTAGTAAAAAGCTTCGTATAATAAGAATACCTTTGAATAAAATTAATACTCAAAGGGGTTTATACATCATATAAAATAAAGTCGTGTATAAAACTAAAAATGCCTCAATGAAAGGAGATTGAGATGAAGTCCCTTACATCATGTCCGGCTTGACTCGACCAATATTTAATCTCCTAAATAATAAAGTAAAGTTAATTTCTACTTTCTTAAGAACCTTTTTCATGTTTATTATTCCTTTTATATCACTTATTACCATGTTATAAACATTATTCAGTCATTTAAGTTAATAACGTTCATTTTGTCGATATTTGATACTTGAGTAAAAAAATGAACACCTTATATTAAAAAGTTGTCCATGTGGTCCAAGGTTCAATATATCCAAAATGATATTCTAGATCTGGATATCATATATACCATATATATCCATCATATACATGTTTTTGTAATAGTACATAACATTTATAGGTAACAAATGAAATGCACCGTTCATGGAGACGGTAAGCTGTACGTACACATGAACGCTACATTCATTTCTATTTCTTATATTAATGGAAATAAAACATAATGATACGTATGTATATTATAATTCCAGTATAATATCATATATAATATCGTTAACTCCATCCATTATACATCCCACAAAAGCCATTAACGAATCAAATAATTTTGAGGGGGTGGTAGTCCGCACATCCTCAAATGAGATTATCGTATTTACCCACTATAGAAACCATAAAGGTGTGCTAAAAATGGGAAGTACATAATCATAAGGAAATCATAAACAAAATATATATCATATATAAATAAAGTTCCATCATAATGGCCACCATGATAAGCGGTAAGATGTAATTGAACAATCATCATTTCGTGAGGGCTTAGTTTTCCATTCACAGAAACATAATGTTCTTCATCCATTATATGGAGGTGTGTGTAACTGTAGTTAGAATAATTCTCATAACAACATTATAGTATATTTAGGATACTGGTGTTGTTAAAAAATAAAGGAATAAAAATAGTATAGCGGTTGGAGAAGTAAAATAAAAGAAAACAATTTAAGAGAAATCGTTACATTTAATTTAGGTAACTTCCTTTGGTTTGAACCAAAAGGACTTTTTAAGTGCCTTCTGCCTTTGGTCAGGCTTCTGGGGGGAGGAGAGGAATGTAGAAATCTTAATTAGGAAGAGTTTGGATGATCCAAATGGCTTGAGAGGTGTGAGAAATTGGATAGAAATGGTCTCCTTTTTTAAGGGAGAGGAGGGGCTCTTTAGGAAAGTGTGAAAACATTGTTTTATTATACAAATATATTCATTTTAAAAATGTCAAAAAATCATTATAGTAGATGATAATATGACTCATATTCAAAATAAAATCATCCAATCAGAATTTGACATGTTTTGGATAATATTTTAGTCATTATAATCTTATTTATTTAAATCATTTATTAATTAGGTAAATACTGCATCATTATTGTGTCATAAATAATTTAATTTATTTGATGTATAAAATTTATAAAAAATATACTATCATGTAGTAAATATTTTTAGATTTCCAATGACTATTTATAGTCGAAAATAAGAATTATATAACACCATATAAAAATTAATTATTAAAAGATTTTTGTTAATGTCAATTTTGACTTTACATTAAATCAATTAATCTAAAGTGTCATTATCTTTCATAAGTGGATCCATGGGGTCCCAAAATCGACCCAAGGATGCCCATGGTCGGCCATTAATCATAAAATAAGTTTAGTAAAAGTGTTAAGGTAATTTGGAATTAATATAATATTCTTTTTACCAAGAGTTGCCATATTTACCTTTAACCGCGGTAAATAAAAGTCAAAAGTTAATATTCACCAAAAACTATTTTCATCTTAATGAACCAAATTTCACTTCTTGATAAAAACCAGGTATGTCGGTTTTTATTAATTCAATTCACAGAAGTGGTAAATTTTATTTAAATGAAAAATTCAGTTTTTTTTATCTACTTCTATGTGGTTTCACTATTCATCTAAAATTGATGTTTTTCAGAAAAATACAAAAATTCCACCTAAACATTATTTGATATTCAGAATTCAAAATTGATGTCTATTTTCCCAAATTCAAAACATAGGAGTTGCATTAATTAATTTAAAAATTAATTCCTGTTGCTAAAACAAATAGAGTGTTTTTAAGAAATAATAACTATCAAAACATTGATACTTATTTATATCCAATTTCAAAGTGAAATTAATTCCAATGAAAAAAATTGGATTAAATAGTAAAAATATATTTTAATTTCACTTTAAATTCAACTGAAAAGATAATCTAACCATATAAATAAATTAGATTAAAAGGCACTTTTGAATTAAAATACAGTATTTTTTACTATTCGTTAAAAAAGGAACATTATCAGAAAAATACCAAAACATTTCCAAAAGTAAAATTTAATATCCCCATTCTAAAAAAGGATTTTATTTGGTCATATAGAATGTATTAAAGTAAAAAAAACTATATTTAAAAATGGTTCGCCATTAAAAGGCGATAAATCAGACTTTTAATGTAAATTATTCTTAAAATTAGATTCATTCACATTTTAAGCCTCTAACTTTTATTGGATAAATGTAAATACGTTTAACAAACATTTATAATCATATTGTAGTTATTTTTTTCCATTCGCAAAAATAAAATGGCTAGGAGTTAACTACCATTTAAAATAATAATATTATATTATTAGTGTGCAACGTAAGATTCCAAAGAAACACGTTGTTGCGTATCGGGTACGCTATCGAACATAGGATCCCCTTTAAAGTAAAATTAATATTTAATTCAAAAAATATCAATAAATATGAAATATGTCTTATTCTTCATTTACCAGGGATGTTACACCATCGGCCTTAACTTCTGAGTCATTCACTATAAATAAGAAAGAGTCCTTACTTTAGAATCTTTATATTTAATATTTTTTATTTAACTAAAATTTCAATAGTCACTATAGATAATATTTTAACTTCTAAAAAGTAGTGCGTATGATATTTAACTAATAAATATTAATATATAATATTTTTCCCAACTCTACTATAATTTGTATCAATGTGATCCGGAAGGACTCACTTGGTCTTCACTACTTTCGACCTCCGTGATTTGTATCCTTTGATTTTCCTGTCTTCTTAATAAAAAATAACTTTCAATCCAGTGTATGTTTTATACTTTGATAAATTCAAGATATAGAAATATTTCGTAAGCATCCTTAAATATATAATTTTCTTGATACCTAATATATCTTGTTCATATTGAAAATTAATACATATGATTATCTCTAATATGTAAGGCTTTGTAATTTACCATATTTCTAAATTCAAATATGTAATTATTTATTTAGGTCCATATAATAAATAATATTTTTATATAGGAATTTTTTTCTACATGGAATAGGTGAAAATCATAATAATAATACCAAACTAAAAAAACAATGAATAATGACGAATTAAAAAAATGATAATAATGAAAATAGTTAATAATAAATTAGAGAGTTATGAAATTATCAAAACCCAAATAAACAACGTAGTCAGGAGACAGTCCACACGGTCTGACAGGGGACTGTGTGGGTTGGGTCATGTCATAGGATCCATATGTGAACAATGCTATCATCCACTTCCACTAATTCCAAATTGAGGTGATCCATGAAAACCATAGGGAGCTGGATGGAAAGGATGTGAAAAAACTTAGCCAATGAAATTTTATGACCATGTTATGTCTGAACATGTTTGAGGTATGATTTTCTTCTAATACACAATTTCACATGTACTCATCAAAAATAGTTTGATTCAATGTTTTACTCTGCCATATATAAATTAAGAGTAATAAATATTAGTTTCACCCATATATTAATGTGTGAATCCAGAGACTCCCATGGATAGTGATAACATTCCCACCAACAACTTCTCACTGTGTAAGCTTTCACTTTGTGGAGAAAGGTTTTCATGGGACCTCATAATATGTTGGATGAAGACCTATAACAGAATCCTAGGTATGGAATGGTATTTCTCAATATTTTTTAGGTAGACTAATATAATCGGAGAGTGATGTTCTATTGAACTGATCGATTGAGTTTTTCCATTATGGATGAGTGAGACCATCAATCATAGAGATCCAGACCTATATGAAAGAAGATACAATCTATTACCAATTATTTAGTGAGTTTACCTCTAGATGTGATGAATGTTTTCAATGACCATCTTTCAACCGTTATGTAAGATTATATAGATTTATTTCCAAAATATGTCCCAGTATTTCCCCTCATCATAATATCAACTTCGACATTGTTCTATAAAGGTGATATTAAATATATTATATGAACACATCCAACAAGAAATCCTTATAAACCTATATAATAAATCCATGGTCCCAAATATTTGTATTATGAAACTCTTTTCATCAATAATTGTGATCCTAATTAGAGAGTCACACTTCATCACTATTCATGTGTGAGAGTTCCTTGGAATTAGTTAACTCTTTACTCTTTTAACTGCTAAAATTAATTTTTTCGTAGATCAAAATTAAATTTTCTTATGTAAATAAAAATAATATAAACCACATTACTAATATAATAATTATTTGTAAAACTGAAACCATGTACATATAAAATAATGAACATGTAACTTTTACTATTATAGAATATTTTTTTCTTCAATCAGTACTTCATGAATATCAATAAGATCAACAAATGGAGTATTCATTTTATGATATATCTTATAAATTAGTTATATATTATCTTTTATCATTCAGTTAAATTGTTTTTTAATCCCTAGAAACTATTTAGTGGTATTAGAAAAAAGGGTATAGATTTAATTGATTACTAGAAACTCTCACACATGAAAAGTGATAGAGTGTGGATATTCACTCAGGATATCTTCTATTGATGAAAACTGATACAATATGAACCCAAATTTTTAATATGTGACTATTAGATAATTATTAATATAAATAAATTTATATTAATATGTTACAAGATCCAAAGGTTTATTATCTTGGGAAAATAAGTATCACACATCACTTGTACATAATAAAACATTAACATTTTTTCATTTCGTCTCTATATTCCTCTTAAATATATCATGTTCTACATATTACAGGTAATCAACTGAGGATATAAATCAAATAAATTGGTGAAATAAAATCCAAGGGGAGGGAAAACATGGAAGGAAAAATATATATGACTCAATAGTACAAGGGTGAGGATAATAATAATCATCATATCAGAATCATGGGCTGATCGTCATAATTATTAGGGAATAATGTGAAAAAGGAATGGAATGTGGAATATGCATAATCATGAGATTTCATAACAAAGTGGTAAATTACCACACATAGTTGTGGACCATGTCTTCACTATGTTCACTCATAACATATGTGCATAAATTGTAACATCATAATTGTGAAAAAATTATATCATAATTTTCGTGCATAATAACAATAATCTAAAGATAAATATCACATTATCCAATGAATTTAAGTGATATATAATTTTGGTTCCAACCATCACATCATAAAATTTTCATAATCAATCATGAAACATTGGATGAAATAATATAACAATCTAATCATGAAATAAACCCAGGAATGGAATGAGATTCATAATTGATTCATAAAGAATAAATTCATGAATTATAATTTGAGTTAAAAAATAAATAAAGGAATTAAAATTTTGGTATAAAAATCATCAATATTAAGTGGAGAAGAAACAACTCAAGAGGAGTCAATCAAGTGTTTTAGAAAATAAATTTTCTTTGTAAAATCATTTAATTTGTATTAGAAATAATATTAACAATGTAGAAACATGTATATCCTTATAAAGATATTGGAAAGAAAAGTGAAAGAAAAATTTAAAAAAATTATAGTAATATTAAAATTAAAGATAATTTGAAAGAGGGTATAATCCATAAAGGAGGATATTGGTTTAAAAATCCCCATACCTTAAATCCCAATTTATTTGGTCTCTTTTTAATATCTTATATAATAAACATTATTTTAATAAATCACATAACCAAAAGGTAATTATGTTCAAATTTCTCACTCTTGATCAATTATAATAATTAGATTATATTTCTTAATTCAAATTTTTTAGGGTGAAACATTTTGATGTCATATTTTACTTAAAATATAACATTGCTCATTTGATATAATGTTCTTGGATTATTGAATTTTATAAATTATTAAGATTAAATCTAGAATATTTTAGAGGAATGTATTTATAAATATATATATTTTAAATAATTTATTATAATAATGAATAATTATTTTGAGAATTAGTGAGTTGGAAATTTCCTCATGGGCAGTTAACCAACCGTTCATAAACCATTCTCAAAAGAGGTGGTAGACCAGTATGAAATATAAATACATTGAAAAAAAAATAAATAAATTAGGTTAAATTCATTAATATAATATTAAAATACAACTAAATTAATTATAGAGTTTTTTTTCAATGTAATAGATAACATTAGGGACAGAATAAGAAAATGCGAACAATAATTGTTGAAACCTTACCTTATTCTCGATGTTTCTTCTATTCTAATGATCTAAAATCCTAGAATGTTTGGAGTTAAATTATTTTGAATAATACTTAAGTATAATTTAAGAGATATAATATGTGAAGAGATTTGGTTTTTTTAAGTGAGGGTTGTGTGGTTTTCCAAGAGGGAGACGAGTTTTTAGTTGATAAGCGAGGTATTTTGAGTTATAAAACGAATACAATATAATATCCATGATAAACAAACAAATAGTAATATTTTTTATATTATGAAATATAATAGAATAAAATAACATGATGTTTTGACTTTCAAACACTTTATTATTCAAATATATTTGTTTAATAAATTAAAATGAAGAAAAGTTAAATGAAAAGTTATTTAAAGGAACATATTATAATTTTATACTTTAGAATACAATTTTAAGGTTTAAAAACTAAATTTGATGAATTATTTAACATATTAAACATGTTTTTGTTCAAGCATCAAATTATATATTTGATTAGGTAATTATTACATATTTAATGATTTGGTTAAAACAAAATAATTATGTAAAAATGGTAAATTTACTATTTACTTAAAAATCAAAATATTTTACATAATTACAAAACAACACCCTTCAATAGTTTTAAAATGATGATTATAAAATTTAAGTTTATTCAATTAAAATAATCTTATAACCTGGTTATTTTTAATTTTTAACTTAATAACTCAAGCTTCCACGGTACGCTTCCTTTTAAATAATTCAATAGCTTGTGTTGCACGCGACATCAAGTTCAAGCGCACCATGACCTTTCAAACCAGCGGTTTAAAAAGAGGTTATGAATATTATTAAAAAATAATGAAATTTATAAAGTTTATTTTTCAAAAAAAATCTAATTTTTTGAATTGGGAATATCAAAATTACCTTAGGGTGAAATTTCAGTAATTTCTTGAAACGTTTCAATTTTTTATAAATAGTGAAAAATACTGCATTATTATTAAAAAACTGACTTTTCATATAAATAATAATTTTTCTTCAAATTTATTTTAATGAAACAATAGATACACTATACATATATTATTCCAATTTAGTTCATTAAAATAATTTTTATTATAGAATTAGTTATAAAAAATTATTGATCTTTTGAACGTCTCTTTTACCCACCTTTTAAGCACATATACAAATTTGCATTAAACATTATTTTACAGCTTCTATTTTTTAAAATTCTAAAAATGAACATAAATGGTTTTAATGAATATGAAAATCTTGGTTGAATAGGATCAAAATAATTTTCAGTGAATAGTAAATTTTCAATTTTATTTATAATGGTTAAAGGTAAATTAGGTAATTAAAGGTACAAGTGATATTATAATAATATAATATTACCCTAAAACATGTCCTGATTGCATTGGATAAGTGTTTTTAGACCAAAATATACTTCAAATAAAAAATAAGATCCTTTTTAACCCACTTTTGTTAGACTATGACATTTATTAAATTTTATTTAAAGAAGTGTAAAAAATGTCATATTGAAATTTTATTAAATATATCATTTTTAATATACGGTTATATAAGTGATAAGGTCAAAAATAAATATTCATTATAATCCTAAAATGATTATACACATAATGATAATTTATTTATAATTTTATAAAATATATAATAAAATTAAATGGTGAAACAATAATGATGCAACAAATGAATTATTAAAGAAGGAATCAATTATATGTTTCTTAAAATATTAAAATAAATTTAATTTAACTTACTTAATAAAATAAACGAATTTTAAAGATAACATTTATATGTTAGTGACATATTATAGGTATTTTTTGAAGTTATCCTGTTGTTTTGATATTTTTAAAAATGAATATTTTGTATAGTATCAAAATTGACATAATTGATAGTTTAAAATAAATTATATTTAACTAAATGCTATAAAATTCATAAAAATAT
Source organism: Viscum album (assembly GCA_963277665.1). NCBI lineage: Eukaryota > Viridiplantae > Streptophyta > Magnoliopsida > Santalales > Viscaceae > Viscum > Viscum album. The sequence goes on along the minus strand of OY728157.1, from coordinate 1,735,774,750 downwards.
CTAGTTTGGAAAAATAACTATTATAGAGTTAAATATTTCATTAATGACCCTATTGGGGTTCTTTTGGAATTTTATAGTAACTATATTAACCCTATAGTGTAAAAATACAAGAAGACGTGGTAAGAGTTAAACTGCTTAACTAAGGGTTAAACCCAAAAGATAGTGTTAATTTTGGGACCTAAACTTATCTAAAAATCATTTTATCTAATAATTTCAACCCATAATTATCTTATAATCTAAATAATAACTTTTTATCTATTTTAAATCGAAAATGAATTTATAATAAACTAATATTTTATGATCTTCCAAAAGTGTCCCTCACATGTCTTATAATAGGGCACCCATACTTCTCTTTGATTCACTCATCGAAAGTGATTTAGTTCGTCCAAACCCACCCCATTTCTCCTCCCAAATTCCCTCACTTCATCGTAGAGGCCAAAAATCGGGCAGAAAGCCAACCTAAGGAGTCCTTTTGTGAAAACCAAAAGGAGACACCTGAAAAAGAGGTATTTTTTTATCACCTCTTTCAATGTTTTTTCCTTTTATACTTCCTATTTATATTGTATTTCCACATAAAAATAATTAATAAAATATAATAAATATACTTTTATGTTATTATAATTATTTTAAAACCATATTACTCATTTTATCCATCATGTGAATAACAAAATCACAATGCATGTGTACGTATGGCTTACCATCTCCACGATGTGGTGTAATGTGTTATTCAACACTACTTTGTTTGGATGGGTATAATGATCTATATAATGTATATAAATAATTAAAATAACCTTATAATTATTTTTTATAACTAATATATCTTCCAATTCCATACTATTTAACCATCAAGGGAATGATAGTGTCGCTCGTGCGTACGTACGGCTTACCATCTCCACGATGAGGGAGATTCATTCTACACGTTAACCATTCAAGAATGATTATAAAATTTATATGATGAGTAAAAATAATAATTATGAACTTAATTTAATTCTATTATATGATTAAACTATATCCTATGAATAACAGACATTACTTACATGACAAAACTGGAATGGTAAAATGAAGCAGTTAACACCTTAAAAAATGGTGATTCCGAAATATTATTACCAAAATGATATAAGAGAATCATATATGACATTATAAATATTGTTATGGTTTAAGTATAATCTAATAACATGTTTTAACCATTATACGGGAGTCTAAACCACCCTCCACTAAAGGAAAGTATAAGGTAAGGGTTAATTTCACAATCTCATTATTATTTGAGGTTGTATATATATAATTATCTACTCAGACATCTTTATCATCCATGTCTATGTTTTTTAAAATTTATTTCAAAATATTATTGAAAATTTTTTAAATGCATTTTTACCCATTTTTTAATTTTTATAAAACATTTTTAATTGAATATTTCTATCATTTTCAAAACATGGTATTTATCACCTTTTCGAAAAGGAAAGAGTGTTTTTTTAACTTATACGACATGAGTGGGTATTTTCCATCATTATGACTCCTTAAAATTTTTAATATTCCATTAAAATCATACATGTTTATTTTTATAAGAAATTTTTTCTTTTATAATTATGTAGCATCTAAATGATTTCAATGTAAAAAATAGATATTTCTCTCAATGTGTTTCAATGAATTTATTAGATTGTTTTCATCTTTGTCGACATCCTTTATTGGATTTTATGATTAATTGAGGTTTATTTATTATGATTCAATATTCCATATTGTATTGAAGGGTTTATGATATATTACATTATTTTCATCTATTTCAACATACTTTGTTAGATGTTATGCTTAATTGAGGTTGAATTATTATGATACAATGTTTCATATTGTGTTGAAGGGTTTATGATATATTTGACTATAGATGTGCTATTTTGATAACATTAATGGTTTATGGTTAAACTATTGACATTTTTGTATGCTAGTTTTAATATGAATGTTTATGTTAAGTTTTACCTCTTTTATAAGAGGAATGCATTGGACGTATTATGTGACGGGGGGGATGCAATAGCCCTTCAATGCATCAATAGGTCTCATGATAAAAACTATTGTACTTATAAAATGACTTGACAGTATGGTAATGGTTTCTTCATAAGGCCTTGATGGTATGGTTATGATGTACAACATTATACACTTCCTCATTATGATTTTAGTTATTGATATTTCATGTCATTGTTCGACTAGTTGAATACCCATGTGAATGTTGAAATGGAATTATTTTATTTATTCTTTCCATATTATTTTGAACATTATTTTTAAAAGGATTATGTTTTAGTTTCATACATTTCTTTAGAATATTTGAACTTATTTATGATAGCTTTTTCTATATTGTTTTTACTTAATGAAAATCTAAGCTCAATCCTTTCTTATGTTTCATTTTTACTAGGATGTGAAGTTTATTATGATTTAAATATATGGATATTCTAAGGGATATGAGAGTTTTGGAAGGTAATAATATGTTGTTTTTCATTTAAGGATGTAATGTAAAACTTATGTTTTTATCTAGTATTTACAAGTCTACAAAACTGATCGGTCCTTAAAGATTTGATTTCTTTTGATCATGAAAATGTAATAAAATAATGTAATGACTCAAGATAACTATGTTCAGGTCATTACAGTTAGCATCAAAGGATTTTTAGTAAAAAACATGGAAACTAGATTTATAAAAACCTTGATTAGGGAACTTTACCCTAAGATAGAATTTTAAAATAAGTATATAAGAACATCCTAAAATTTTGGTAATGTTGAGATTATGTGGATATTCTTAGAAAATACATCCTCGTATGGATACTACAAGTGGACATGGTTCTCTCACAGATGTACCTAGGATTAATAACTCCAACATGGTGTTATAGGATTGACTATGGATAACCTGGTACAGGAAAACAAGGCTTATTGCACACCTGGTTTGACACTCCTGAGGGATATGCTTTAGATAAATCATATTTTATTTAAAAACCATTATGATGGATTTATTATTAACTATACCATCAAATAAAATATTTTTATAATTATGGATTAGTTATGCATAAATTTATCAATTTATGTCAATTATTTTACTAGTTTGGAATTATGCATTATGATTTATAACCTAATATAGTGTATTCCCTAGTTTAGAAATGGCGCATAGTGGATGAAATTAAAATCATATCAATGCACATAATCCACGTATGGATTTCCTTCTTATGTAAGATAATGATAGTGGATATGGTGATATAAATGGTTCTGGATAGCTTATAACTATACTGGGACAACTGACTCTGGTTATGAATAATAACTTTACCCATATGGAGCATTGTGATCCAAGATATGGTGGATTAATGTTAGAACACATAATAAGACAACAACCTCCAAAATTAAATGGGACTATAAGTCCATTTGTAGATAAGAAATGGATAATTTCCTTAGAGAAATTATTTCTTTCTTTGAGGAGTAACAGAATGGAAAAAGTTGTCAAGGAAGTTTATCATCTCTATAGAGATTTGGATCAAAGATGGTCATTAATTAAAAACACGGAGGAGGATAAAGAAGTATCACATATAGAATGGAGGTTGTTTAAAGAAATTTTCCTAGAAAAATAATTTTATTATGAACAACGAGCTAATATTGAAAGGAAATTTTTTAGTCTAAGGAAAAAAGAGGATGAGAATGTTGGAATTTATGAGGTTAACTTTACAAAGTTATAAAGTCTTGATTCAGACTCCCTACATAAACCAGTAAGTAAGATTGATCGATTATTTGATGGGTTAACACCATTCCGTCAATGGGCATTGGTCTCATAATAATTATCATCATTTGGAGATTTAGTATCATGTATTATGAATATAGAAATGTAATTATCTTAGTTTTATGACTTTAAAGGGAATAAATAGACGAATAGGTACATTGAATACTCTAGGAAAGTAAATAAAGGGAATAAGGGAAAAGCTGAATTTCCACCATAAAGTAATTATAGGAAGAAACACCTCAGTACTATCCTAAAGGGGATGCGATTTTGTTAAAAGTGTAGAGAAAAATACCATCAAGATTGTGATTGCAAATGAAATAAAGAGGATGTAAATGTTCAATGATAAAATTGTAAAAAAAATAGGAAATTATGAAAATTATTTTCCTAATCATCAAGGAAACTTTCCCCAGAAAAGCCCCAGGGAGCAAGGATAAGATTTTTCAATCACAACTACTGAGGTTCACACTTCTAATGGTATTATGGCGGGTATTATAATAATCTCCTCAAATTTAGGAAAAGATTTATTTGATTCTGGATCCTCTCATTATTTTATATCTTCCTAGTTTTCTTGAAAAATAGATATTTCCAATTCACATTACGAAGGGAGTTGACAGTCAAAACCTCTAAGGGAAGTCTCATTGAAATAATGATTTGTTAGGTAGTTACCGTTATGGAATATAAACATTAATTATCTACTGACTTTATAATCATACCTTTGGCGTACTTTTAAATAATCCTTGGTATGTATTGGATATCAAAATTTGATGTGAAAATTTATTACAAGAAGAAGGATGTTATGATTTGTGAGGATGATGTAGAATCCATTATCATCAGAGAAGAAACTTCATCACCTGATTCTTATCAAAATCCACCCACGTAGCTTTATTTAAAGAGATTATTGGGGAGTAAGAGGAAATAACATCTAAGGATGAAGAAATAAATATTCAAATTGAGTATCTACCTATTTTAAAGGAATACATTGATGTTTTTCCTGAATATTTACCTATACACCCCCAGAGTGTAATGTTGAGTTTTATATTGATTTAATCCCTGATAAAATACCAATATCAAATAATCCTTATATAATTACCACTATAGAATTATTAGAGGATAAGAAACAAATATAGTAGTTGAGTAATAAAGGATTTATTATCCCTAATGTTTTTCCTTGGGGATCCCCGGTTATTTTTGTTAAGAAGAAAGAGGGATCAATGAGGCTATGCATTGACAATAGAGAAATCAATGCTATTAAAATAAAAAACAAGTATCCCCTTCTTCACATTGATGATTTATTTTTATCAACTTTATGGAGCTTAATATTTTTATGAAAATTGGCCTTCGTTATAGATATAATTAATTTTGTGTGAAAAAGGAATATATTCCAATGATAGCAATCTGAACGAGTTATAGTCATTGTGAATTTATGGTAATGCCATTTGGATTGACTAATTCACCCTCTATTTTTATGTATATAATGAATCGAGTGTTCAAGGAAAATCGTGATTATTTTTTCATAGTATTTATTGATGATATCTTGGTATACTCCAAAACCTACGAAGACCATGAGAGTCACTTGAAGATTGTTCTAAATACTATTAGAAGAAATGAACTATACATGAAGTTTAGCAAGTGTAAATTCTGGATTCAAGAAATTTCTTTTCTTGACCATATTTTATCTAAATATGGGGTCTTTTTTATCCTAAAAACAAAATAAGTCCAATAATAGCCACCACCAATGAGTATAACTGAGGTATAGAGTCTCATTGGTTTAGCAGTTTACTATCATTGTTTCATCTAGAATTTTACATTAACCAAGATCACAGGTAAAGGGGTTAAATTTGGATGGAAAAAAGAGTGTCAATAAAATTTTGAATAATTGAATAGAACATTATTAAAGGATACTATCTTGAATCTACCATCTAGGAATGATGGTTTTTCTATTTATAGTGATGCATCAAGGAAAGGACTCAGATGTTACCTTATGAAGAATGATAGGTTTGTTTCTTATGCATCCAAGAAATTAAAAATTCATGACCCAAACTACGCAACTCTAGATCTAAAGTTAGCATAATTAATCTTTTCTCTAAATATATGGAGATACTATCTCTACGATGAAAGATATGAGATATGTACTGATAATAAGAGTTTGAAATATATTTTTTCAATGAAACAAATCAACATTATAAAAAGGAGATGGCTTGAGCTACCTAAGGACTATGATTTCACAACACACTACCACCCATGGAAGGAAAAAAGGTGGAATATTCTTTGAGTAGAAAAGACCATGGATTTATAATCAAAATGAGATTTTAAAGTGATCCAATGTTTATGTATATAGTAATGATGGATATGGGAATTATCATGGAAGGTGAAACAACACTACTTTTACAAATGGTTTAAAACCCTTATTTACTAGAAAGGTTAAAAGTTCTAAGTCTAATGATGAGGAGTTTCAAATGAAAATTAAAGCTGTGAATGTTGGGAGACTGATTAACTTCGTATTTAAAGATAGAACTTTGAAAATTGGAAAGTGGATTTATGTTCTTGCTATAGCTGATCTCAAAATGTAATTATTAGATAATGCTCAGAGCTACAATTTCTCTATACAGCCTGGTGGCTCTAATATGTATAGATATTTGAAAGAACCTTTTTGGTGGGACAACATGAAGAGAGAGATTGTTGATTATGTGTCGAGATGTTTGGCTTGTCAACAGGTGAAGGATAGAAGAAAAAATCCTAGAGGTATCATGTAACCTTTTTCTATACCTGTGTGGAAATGGGATGATATTATGATGTGCTTTGTCATTAGTCAACCACAGACTCCTAGAAGAAATGATGTGATATGATTTATTTTTATCCTCTTACCAAATCAACACATTTTATGGATATAAGAGATGATTTACCACTTTAATTTTTAGAAAGACTATATATTAATGAATTTGTAAGAATTCATGGTGTACCCCTATCAATTGTTTCTGGGTGATCCCTGTCTGACATCACAATTTTATAAAATTATTTAGAAGGCCCTAGATACCAATCTTTGTTTTATAACTACCTACTACCATTAGAATGATGGTCAATCAGAAAGGATAATTAAACCATTGAAAGGAATGTTGATATATTTCTCTCTTGACTTTCAAGTTACGTGGGATCAGTATTTATCTCTAATAGAATATTCCTTTGACAATAATTTCTATTCAATTATACAGATGGAACCATATGAATAATTATAAGGAAAGATATGTAGTGCACCAACTTATTGGGACGATGTTGGTGTTAGAAAACTTATAGAGCCAAAACTTGTTGAGAAAAAATGACAGAAAAGGTAAAAACTATTCATAGCCAAATCAAAATAGCTCAAAGTAACCAAAAGAGCTATTCTGATAACAGAAGGAATGATTTGTAATTTCAAGTGGGTGATCAGGTTTTCTTGAAAGTATCTCCATGGAAGGGTGTTATAAGATTTAGTAGAAAGGGTAAACTAATTCCCTAGTACATCAAAACTATTGAAATTATGGAATGAATTGATATTGTAGCTTGCCGTTTTGTAATGCCTCTAAGTCTCTCCAATATAAAAGATGTTTTCCATGTATCAATTTTATAGAAATAAATACTAGACCCATCGTATATACTCACCTATAATGAAATAGAACTGGGACCTGATCTATCTTATTGTGAAGATCCTATCAAGATTCTTAATACCATATAATAAGTGTTGAGAAATCGGATGACTCATCTGGTAAATGTTGTATGGATAAAACATAAATTGGAAGAGGAAATTTGGGAATATAAATAAATTATGACGAAGAACCACCTAAATTCTTTTATGGAGTGATATTCTAGGAATTTAAATGACAAAATTATTTTAAGGAGGGAATAATATAACACCCCAAGATTCCACGGTATGCTTCCTTTTAAATAATTATTAGCTTGTGTTGCATGGAACATCGAGTTCGAGAGCACCAAGACCTTTTAAACTAGCTGTTTAAAAAGAAATTATGAATATTATTAACCAAATTATGAAATTTATAAACATTATTTTTAAAAATGAACATCATTTTTTAATTCTGGATATCAAAATTATCTTAGGGTGAAGTTTTGAAATTTTTTTTAAACGTTTCATGTTTTGATAAATAGTGAAAAATAATGTATTATTGTTAAAATCTGAATATTCATTTAAAAAATTATTTTACTTTAAATATATTTTAATGCAACGATAGATACATTTTACATATATTAGTCCAATGTACTCCATTTGAATCATTTTATAATAGATTTAGTTATAAAATTTTTATTGAACTTTTGAACATCTTTGGATTAGCATTAAACATTATATTACCACTTATGTGGTTTGAATTTAAAAAAACAGGCATACATGGTTGTAATAAATATAAAAAATTTGGTCTAATAGGATCAAAATAATTTTTGGTGAATTGTATGTTTTGAGTTTTATTTAACACAATTAAAGGTAAATATGGTAATTAAAGTTAAAATTAATATTATAATAATATATTATTACCCTATCACATGTCCTAATTTCACTAGATAATTTTTTTGAACAAAATTAATCTTTGGTCAAAAATATGATCCTTTTTAATCCACTTATTTAATATTATTACATTTATTATATTTTATTTAAACAAGAGTTAAAAAGGTTATAATCACATTTTATTAACTATATGAATTTTAATATAAGGTTATATAAGTGATATGGTCAACTGTAAATATTATTTAGAAAGAAAAAATTATTATCTATATAATGGAAATTTATTTATAATTTTATGAAATAAATTATTAAATTAAACAGTGACACGAAAATGATACTGTAACTGAATTATTAAAGAAATAATAAATTGAAGTGTTATTAAAAATATTAAAATAAATATAATATGACTTAATTAATGGAATACAAGAATGTTATAGATATAATATATATGTTAGTGGAATATTAAAAGTATTGGTTCAAAGTTATCATGTTTTTTTGATAATTTTAAATATGAAAATTTTGAATATTATCAAAATTGATATAAATGATGCCTTAAAATAAATAATATTTAATTAAATTTCATAAAATTAATAAAAATACCAGGTTAAGAAAAATAAGTATTATAGTTTTAAATATTCCATAAATGACCCGATTATATTATTTTGGAATTTAATAGTAACTATATTAAACCTGTAGTGTAAAAATACAAGAAGACGCGGTAAGAGTTAAACTGCTTAACTAAGGATTAAACCCAAAAGATAAGGTTAATTCTGTGACCAAAAATTTTCTTAAAATACATTAATGATATTATTTATACCCATACACATATTATAATTGAAATAAATCACTTTGGTGCAACATTAAAATGGAAATAAATTTATAATAAATCAATATTTTATTATCTTCCTAAAGTGCCCCTCACCTCTCTAATAATAGAGAACCCTTCCATATCTTTGATTCACTCGTATAAAGCCCTTTAGTTCGGCCAACCCCGGACCTTTTAATTTTATTGTGGACCTTTATCTGTGCTAATAAATCACTGATAAAGGTTATCATTTATCAACACTTTATTTTTACTGCTGATTAAGGGTATTTTTTGTCAGCACTATGTAAAAAAGAACTGATAAAGGGTTTCATTTATCAGTGCATATTTCTAGCACTGATAAATGTCACCTCTGTTAGACACGTGTTTTTTAGTGGTGTCACATGAAAACATCACCACTTGGAATACCAAACTATCTAAATTTGAATACCATTACCTATATTATCAATAATGGATTATGATTGATAATTAAATGATAAATAGTGTTGATTATTATCCATTATTGGTATTATATGTAAAATTTTAAATAATACATAAATGGTTCATCACATTACTCAATTCATAATTCTATCAAAATGTAATATTCTTCTTCTAAATCCATTAAATGTGGATTTTACAACATTAAGAGTTAAAATTTTGAATCATTAATAACTTAGTTTCTAAATTTATAACTCTTATTAATATATAAAAGGTCCATCTATAAGGACTCAGCCTTAAACATTACATAATATTGAATTAAAGGAATAATTCACATTGAGGATCTTTTAAGGTTTAAAGTTTTAGAGAATTAGGACATAACTATTACATCTCAAAAGATTACAAGGTAGGCATATCTACACAATTTCAATTTTTTTCATAAAGTAAAAACTTTTGAAAAACATAGTCATGTCTAGTTCCAGGGTTTAGATAGCATGAATTTTCCTTCATACCATCCTTGACCCTATTCATCTTTATGTCCTGGGAAAACATTTCAAAACATGGAATGAGCATAAAGAGATTAGTAAGGGTTATAAAACAAATAATGAAAAAAATCATAAATACATACAAAACATGAAATCATTTACATACCTCATGAAATCATAAGATTTATGAAAGTCACATAGAAATAATTAATCATAATGGTAACTTGTGGCATCCATATCAGACTTACATTGTAGCTATCACAACTACATAGGGAGTTACTTTGGAATACCCATCATGGTATATTCCCTAAATCTCTTAGGAGAAACATTCACATTTACCTTCATCACATTACCCAATGAATTGGAGAGCTATCTCGACCTCACCCACCCTAATATTATCACGGAACCACCCATATACGTAAATAATTCCCAAGAACCATAACATGATCATAACATATAACATAAGAATAAAGGAAAGATAACATTTCCACATTGAAATAATAAAATATCATTTCAAGATATTGAAATAATAAATCCATTATCAAAATAATTCTCAATATCAAAATACGTAAAAAGAGTATATGGTATTTATTTTTTCTTTTAAAAACATTCGGGATTGTTAATGAAGCAAAAGATCAAATAATACTCGTGGCAGAAGAAAGGTTGTTGTCACCGCTTACATAAAAAACTTTCCATTTTTTCATTTAGTAAAAATCTTCTTATAATAAGAATACCTTTGAATAAATTGAAAAGTCAAAGGGGTTTATACACCATATAAAATAAAGTCGTGTATAAAACTAAAAATGCCTCAATGAAAGGAGATTGAGATGAAGTCCCTTACATCGTGTCCTGCTTGACTAGACCATTCTTTAATCTCCTAAATAATAAAGTAAAGTTAATTTCTACTTTATTAAGAACCTTTTTCATGTGTATTATTCCTTTTATATCACTTATTTACATGTTATAAACATTATGCAATCTTTTAAGTTAATAACGTTTATTTTGTCGATATTTGGTACTTGAGTAATAAAATGAACACCTTATATTTAAAAGTTGTCCATGTGGTCCAAGGTTCATAATATCCAGAATGATATTCTCGATCTGGATATCATATATATCATATATATCCATCATATACATGTTTTTGTATTAGTACATAACATTTAGAGGTAAGAAATGAAATGCACCGTTCATAGAGATGGTAAGCCGTACGTAGACATGAATGCTACATTCATTTATATTTCTTATATTAATGGAAATAAAACATAATGATACATATGTATATTTTAATTCCAGTATAATATCACATATAATATCGTTATCTCAATCCTTTATACATCCCACATAAGCCATTAACGAATCAAATCAATTTGAGGGGGCGGTAGTCTGCACATCCTCAAATGAGATTATCGTATTTACCCACTATGGAAACCATAAAGGTGTGCTATAAATGGGAAGTACCTAATCATAAGGAAATAATAAAAATAATATATATCATATATAAATACAGTTCCATCATAATGGTCACCATGATAAGCGGTAATATGTAATTGAACAATCATCATTTCGTGAGGGCTTTGTTTTCCATCCACAGAAACATTATGTTCTTCATCCATTAATTGGAGGTGTGTGTAACTATAGTTAGAATCCTTCTCATAACTACATTATAGTATATTTAGGATACTGATGTTGTTACAAAATAATGGAATAAAAAGAGTTTAGGGGTAGGATAAGTAAAATAAAAGAAAATAATTTAAGAGAAATTGTTACATTTAATTTAGGTAACTACCTTTGGTTTGAACCAAAAAGACTTTTTAAGTGACTTCTGCATTTGGTAAGGATTCTAGGGGGAGGAGAGGAATGTAGAAATCTTAATTTGGTAGAGTCTGGATGTGCCAAATGGCTTGAGAGGTGTGATAAATTGGACAGAAATGGTCTCATTTTATAAGGGAGAGGAGGGGCTCTTTAGGAAAGTGTGAAAACATTGTTTTATTATACACATATCTTCATTTTCAAAAGGTCAAAAAATAATTATAGTAGATGATAATATGACTCATATTGAAATAAAATCATCCAATAAGAATTTGACATGTTTTGGATAATATTTTAATCATTATAATCTTATTTATTTAAATCATTTATTAATTAGGTAAATACTGCATCAAAATTGTGTCATAAATAATTTAATTTATTTGATGTCTAAAATTTATAAAATATATACTATCATGTAGGAAATATTTTTAGATTTCCATGGAGTATTTATAGTTGAAAATAAGAATTATATAAAACCATATAAAAATTAATTACTAAAAGATTTTTGTTAATGACAATTTTGTATTTACATTAAATCAATTAATCTAAAGTGTCATTATCTTTCATAAGTGGCTCCATGGGGTCCCAAAATCGACCCAAGGATGACCATGGTCGGACATTAATCATCCAATAAGTTTAGTACAAGTGTTAAGGTAATTGTTAATTAATATAATATTCTTTTTACCAAGAGTTACCTTATTTACCTTTAACCGCGGTAAATAAAAGTCAAAAGTTACTATTCACCAAATATTATTTTCATCTCAATGAACCAAATTTTACTTCTTCATAACAACCATGTATGTCAGTTTTTTGAAATTCAATTCACAGAAGTGGTAAATTTTTATTTAAATGAAAAAGTCAGTTTTTTTATCTACTACTAAGTGGTTTCACTATTCATCTAAAATTGAAGTTTTTCAGAAAAATACCAAAATTCACCCTAAAAATTATTTGATATTCAGAATTCAAAATTGATGTCTATTTTTCCAAATTAAAAACATAGGAGTGGAATTAATTAATTTAAAAATTAATTTCTGTTGCTAAAACAAATAGCGTGTTTTTAAGAAACAATAACTATCAAAAACTTGATACTTGTTTATGTCCAATTTCAAAGAGAAATTAATTCCAATGACCAAAATTGGATTAAATGGTAAAAATATATTTTAATTTCACATTAAAACCAACTAAAAAGATAATCTAACCATATAAATAAATTAGATTAAAAGGAACTTTTGAATTAAAATACAGTATTTTTCACTATTCATTAAAAAATGAACTTTTTCAGAAAAATATCAAAACATTACCCAAAGTAAAATTTGATGTCCCCATTCTAAAAGGATTTTATTTGGTCATATAGAATGTATTAAAGTAAAAAAAACTATATTTAAAAATGGTTCATCATTAAAAGGCGATAAATCGGACTTTTAATGTAAATTATTCTTAAAATTAGATTCATTCACATTTTAAGCCTCTAACTTTTATTGGATAAATTTAAATACGTTTAACACACATTTATATTCATATTGTAGTTAGTTTTGTTCATTCGCGACAATAAACGGCTAGGAGTTAACTACCATTTAAAATAATAATATTATATTATTAGTGTGCAACGTAAGATTCCAAAGAAACTCGTTGTTGCGTATCGGGTACGCTATCGAACATAGCAACCCCTTTAAAGTAAAATTAATATTTAATTAAAAATATTAATAAATATGAAATATGTCTTATTCTTCATTTACCAGGGATGTTACACCATCGGTCTTAACTTATGATTCATTCACTATAAATAAGAAAGAGTCCTTACTTTAGAATCTTTAACTTTTTAAAACTCCTTCACTTAACTTATTAAAAATCCACATATAAAGTTCCATACTTTATATTTAATATTTTTTATTTAACTAAAATTTCAATAGTCACTATAGATAATATTTTAACATCTAAAAATTATTACGTATGATATTTAACTAATAAATATTAATATATAATATTTTTCCCAACTCTACTATAATGTGTATGTTTTTATACTTTGATAAATTTAAGATATAGAAATATTTCATAAGCATCCTTAAATATATAATATTCTTGATACCTAATATATTTTGTTCATATTGAGAATTAATACATATGATTATCTCTAATATGTAAGGCTTTTTAATTTACCATATTTCTAAATTAAAATATGTAATTATTTATTTAGGTCCATATAATAAATAATATTTTTATATAGGAATTTTTTTCTACATGGAATAAGTGAAAACATAATAATAATACCAAACTAAAAAAATAATGAATAATGACGAATTAAAAAATGATAATAATGAAAATAGTTAATAATAAATTAGAGAGTTGTGAAATTATCAAAACCCAAATAAACAATGTAGTCAAGAGACAGTCCACACGGTCTGACAGGGGACTGTGTGGGTTGGGTGATGTCATAGGATCCATATGTGAACATTTCTCTCATCCACTTCCACTACTTCCAAATTGAGGTGATCCATGAAATCATAGGGAGCTGGATGGAAAGGATGTGAAAAAACATAGGCAATGAAATTTTATGTCCATGTTATGTCTGAAAATGTTTGAGGTATGATTTGCTTCTAATACACAATTTCACATGTACTCATTAAAAATAGTGTGATTCAATGTTTTACTCTGCCATATATAAATTAAGAGTAATAAATATTAGTTTCACCCATATCTTAACATGTGCATCGAGAGACTCCCATGGATAGTGATTACATTCACACCAATAACTTCTCACTGTGTAGGCTTTCACTTTGTGGAGTATGGTTTTCATGGGACCTCATAATAGGTGGGATAAAGACCTATAACACCATCCTTCGTATGGAATGGATGTTTTTAATATTTTTTTGGTAGACTAGTATAATTGGAGAGTGTTGTTATATTGAACTGATCGATTATGGTTTTCCATTATGGATGAGTGAGACCATCTGTAAATGAGATCCAGACCTATATGCAAGAAGATACAGTCTATCACCAAATATATAGTAAGTTTACCACTAGGTGTAATGAATGTTTTCAGTGACCACCTTTAAACTGTTATGTAAGATTATATAGATTTATTTCCAAAATACGTCCAAGTATTTCCCCCTCATCATAATATCGACTTCAACATTGATCTATAAAGGTGATATTAAATATATTATATGAACACATCAAACAAGGAATCCTTATAAACCTATATAATAAATTCATTTGACTAAATCTTGGTATTATGAAACTCTTTTCATCAATAATTTTGATCCTAATTTGAGAGTCACACTTCATCACTGTTCATGTGTGAGAGTTCCCAGGAATTAGTTAACTCTTTACTCTTTGAACTGCTGTAATTAATTTTTTTATAGATCAAACATAAATTTTCATATGTAAAGAAAAATAATATAAACCACATTCCCAATATCACCATTCTTTGTAAAACTGAAACCATGTACATATAAAATAATGAACATGTAACTTTTACAATTATAGAATATTGTTTTTCTTCAATCAGTACCTCATGAATATCAATAAGAACAACCAATGGAGTCTTCATTTTATGATATATCTTATAAATGAGTTATATGTTATCTCTTATCATTCAGATAACATGTTTTTTAATCCCTAGAAACCATTTAGTGGTATTATAAAAAAGGTTATAGAGTTAATTGATTCATGGAAACTCTGATACATGAAAAGTGATAGAGTGTGGGTATTCACTCAGGATATCTTCTATTGATGAAAACTGATACTATATGAACCAAAATTTTTCATATGTGACTATTGGATCATTTTTAATATAAATAAATTAATATTGATACATTATAAGATCCAAAGGTTTATTATCTTGGGAAAATAAGTCTCATTCATCACTTGTACATAATAAATCATTAACATTTTTTCATTTCTTCTCATTATTCCTCTTAAATATATCATGTTCTACGTAGTACAGGTAATCAAATCAGTATATAAATCAAATAAATTGGTGAAATAAAATCCAAGGGGAGGGAAAACATTGAATGAAAAATATATATGACTCAATAGTACAAGGGTGAGAATAATCATCATCATCATATCAGAATCATGGGCTCATCGTCATAATTATTAGGGAATAATGTGAAAAAGGAATGGAATGTGGAAAATAAATAATCATGAGATGTCATAACAAAGTGGTAAATTACCACACATAGTTGTGGACAATGTCTTCACCATGTTCACGCATAACATATGCACATAAATTGTTACATCATAATTGTGAAAAAATTATAGCATAATGTTCATGCATAATAATAATAATCTAAAGAGAAATATCACATTATCCAATGAATTTATGTGATATATAATTTTGGTTCCAACCATCACATCATAAAATTTTCATAATCAATCATGAAACATTGGAAGAAATATTATAACAATCTAATCATGAAATAAACCCAGGAATTGAATGAGATTCATAATGGATTCATAAAGAATAAATTCATGAATTATAATTTGAGTTAAAAAATGAATAAATGAATTAAAATTTTGGTATAAAAATATTCAATATTAAGTGGAGAAGATACAACTCAATAGGAGTCAATCTTGTGTTTTAGAAAATAATTTTTCCTTGTAAAATCATTTAACTTGTATTAGATATAATTTTAATAATGTAGAAACATGTATATCCCTATAAAGATATTAGAAAGATAAGTGAAAGAAAAATTTAAATAAATTATAATAATATTAAAATTAAAGATAATTTGAACGAGGGTATAATCCATAAAGGAGGAGATTGGTTTATGAATCCCCTTACCTTAAATCCCAATTTATTTTCTCTCTTTTTCATATCTTATATAATAAACATTCTTTTAATAAAGCATGGAACCAGATGGAAATTATGTTCAAATTTCCAATTCTTGATCAATTATAATAATTAGATTATATTTTTTAATTCAAATTTGTAAGGGTGAAACATTTTGATGCTTTATTTTACGTAAAATATAACATTGCTCATTTTATTTAGTGTTCTTGGTTTATTAAATTTTATAAATTTTTAAGATTAAATCTAGAACTTATAGAGGAATGTATTTATAAATTTATTTAAATATTTTATTATAATAATCAATAAATATTTTGATAATTAGTGAGTAGGAAATTTCTTCATGGGCACTTAACCGACCGTTCATAAACCATTCTCAAAAGTGGTGTTAGACACGTATGAAATATAAATACATTGAAAATATAATAAATAAATTAGGCCAAATATATTAATATAATATTAAAATAAAACTCAATTAATCATAGAGTTTTATATGAAAGTAATAGATTACAGTAGGGACATAATAAGAAAATGAGAACATTAATTGATGAAACCTTACCTTATTCTCAGCGTTTCTTCTTTTTTAATGCTCTAAAATACTTGAAAGTTTGGAGTTAAATGATTCTAAAAAATACATAAGGATTATTTAAAGAGATATAATTTGTGAATATATTTGGATTTTTTAAGTGAGGTTTGAGTGGTTTTCCCAGTGGGATAGGGGTTTTTAGTTGATTATCGAGGTATTTTGAGTTATAAAATGAATACAATATAATATCCATGATAAAAAAAATAAATAGTAATACTTTTTATGTTATGAAATATAATAGAATAAAATAACATGATTTTATGACTTTGAAACACTTTATTATTCAAATATTTTTTTTAATAAATTAAATCGAATAAAAGTTAAAAGAATAGTTATTTACAGGAACATATTATAATTTTATACATTAGAATAAAATTTTAAGGTTTAAAAAATAAATTTGATGAAGTATTTAACATATTACACATGTTTTTGTTCAGGAATCAAATTATATATTTGATTAGGTAATTATTACATATTTAATGATTTGGTTAAAACAAAATAATTATGTAAAAATGGTAAATTTACTATTTACATAAAAATTAAAATATTTTATAAAATTACAAAAGAACACACTTCAACACTTTCAAAATGATGATTATAAAATTGAAGTTTATTCTGTTAAAATAATTTTATAACCTGGTTATTTTTAATTTTTAACGTAACACCCCAAGCTTCCACGGTACGCTTCCTTTTAAATAATTCAATAGCTTGTGTTGCACGCGACATCGAGTTCGAGCGCACCATGACCTCTCAAACCAGCGGTTTAAAAAGAGGTTATGAATATTATTAACCAAATTATGAAAATTATAAAGTATTTTTTAAAAAAAATTGACTTAATTTTTGAATTGGGAATATCAAAATTAGCTTAGGGTGAAATTTTGGTAATTTCTTGAAAAGATTCAAATTTTTATAAATAGTGAAAAATACTGCATTATTATTAAAAAACTGACTTTTCATTTAAATAATAATTTTTATTAAAATTTATTTTAATGAAACAATATATAAATTATACATATAGTATTCCAATTTAGTTCATTAAAATAACTTTTATTATAGAATTAGTTATAAAAAAATTATTGAACTTTTGATCGTCTCTTTTACCCACCTTTTAAGCACATATACAAATTATAATTAAACATTATTTTACCGCTTTTATTTTTTGAAATTTTAAAAATGAACATAAATTGTTGTAATTAATATGAAAATATTGGTTGAATAGGATCAAAATAATTTTCGGTGAATAATAAATTTTGAATTTTATTTACAACGTTTAAAGGTAAATTAGGTAATTAAAGGTAAAAGTAATATTCTAATAACATAATATTACCCTAAAACATGTCTTGATTTCATTAGATAATTGTTTTTAGACCAAAATATACTTTAAATAATAAATAATATCCTTTTTTACCCACTTTTGTTAGACTAAGACATTTATTAAATTTTATTTAAAGAAGAGTAAAAAATGTCATATTGAAATTTTATTGACTATATAATTTTTAATATAAGGTTATATAAGTGATAAGGTCAAAAATAAATAGTATTTATAAATCTAAAATGATTATACACATAATTATAATTTATTTATAATTTTATAAAATATATAATTAAATTAAATCGCGAGACAATAATGATGCAACAAATGAATTATTAAAGAAAGATTCAATTATATGTTTTTTAAAATATTAAAATAAATATATTTTAACTTAATTAATGAAATCCACGAATTTTAAAGATAAAATAGATATTTTAGTGACATATTATAAGTATTTCTTGAAGTTATCATGTTGTTTTGATATTTTTTAAAATGCAAATTTTGAATAGTATCAAAATTGACATAAATGATAGTTTAAAATAAATTATATTTAATTAAATGTTATAAAATTCATAAAAATCTCAATTTTGGAAAAATTACTATGATAGAGTTAAATATTTCATTAATGACCCAATTGGGGTTGTTTTGGAATTTTATAGTAACTATATTAACCCTGTAGTGTAAAAATACAAGAAGATGTGGTAAGAGTTAAACTGCTTAACTAAGGGTTAATCCTGAAAGATAATGTTAATTTTGAGACCTAAAATTATCTAAAAATAATTTTATGAGATAATTTCAACCCATTATTATCTTATAATCTAAATAAATCACTTTTTATCTATTTTAAATTGAAAATAAATTTATAATAAACTTATATTTTATGATCGTCCAAAAGTGTCCCTCACATGTCTTATAATAGGGCCCCCATACTTCTCTTTGATTCACTCATATAAAGCCATTTAGGTCAGCCAAACCCTACCCAGTTCTCCTCCCAACTTCCCTCAATTCATCCTAGAGGCCAAAAATTGGGCAGAAAGCCTACCTAAGGAGTCTTTTTGTGAAAACCAAAAGGAGACACCTGAAAACGAGGTAATTGTTTTATCACATATTTCAATGTTTTTTTCCTTTTCTACTTTATGTTTCTATGTTATTTCCAAATAAAAATAATAAATAAAATATAATACATATACATTGATGTTATTATAATTATGTGTAAACTATATTCCTCATTTTATCTATCATGCGAATAACAAAATCACAATGCATGAGTACGTATGGATTACCGTCTCCACGCTGTGGTGTAATGTGTTATTCAACACTACTTTGTTTGGATGGGTATAATGATCTGTATAATGTATATAAATAATTAAAATAACATTATAATTATTCTTTATAAATAACATATCATCCAATTCCATATTATTTAACCATCAATGGAATGATAGTGTCGCTCGTGCGTACGTACAGCTTACCATCTCCAAGACGAGGGAGATTCATTCTACACGTTAACAATTCAAAAATGATTATAAAATTTATATTATGAGTAAAAATAATAATTATGAACATAACAAAATTATATTATATGAATAAACTATATCCTATTAATCACAAACATTACTTCCATGACAAAACTAGAATGGTAAAATGAAGCAGTTAACACCCTAAAAAATGGCGATACTGAAATATTATAACCAAAATAATATAAGAGAATTGTATATGATATCATAAATATGGTTATGGTCCAAGTATAATTTAATAACATGTTTTAACCATTATACGGGAGTCTAAATCACCCTCAACTAAAGGAAAGTATAAGGTAAGGGTTAATTTCACAATCTCGTTATTATTCGAGGTTGTTTATATATAAGTATCTACTCAGAAATCTTTATCATCAATGTCTATGTTTTTTAAAATTTATTTCAAAATATTATTGAAAATTTTTTAAATAAATTTTTACCCATTTTTAAATTTTTATAAAACATTTTTAAGGGAATATTTCTGTCATTTTCAAAACATGGTATTTATCACCTTTTCGAAATGGAAAGACTGTTTTTTAACTTATGCGACGTGAGTGGGTATATTCCATCATTATGATTCCTTAAAATTTCTAATATTCCTTTAAAATCATACATGTTTATTTTCATAAGAAATGTTTTCTTTTATAATTGTGTAGCTTCTAAATGATTTCAAAGTAAAAAATAGATATTTCTCTCAATGTGTTTCAATGAATTTATTAGATTGGTTTCATCTATGTCAACATCCTTTATTGGACTTTATGATTAATTGAGGTTTATTTATTATGATTCAATATTACATATTTTATTCAATGGTTTATTATATATTACATTATTTTCATCTATTTCAACATAATATTTTATATTTTATGCTTAATTGAGGTTGATTTATTATGATACAATGTTTCATATTGTGTTTAAGGGTTTATTATATATTTTACTATGGATGTTCTATTTGTATACCATTAATGGTTTATGGTTAAACTATTGAAATTTTGTATTCTAGTTTGAATATGAATGTTTATGTTTTGTTTTACCACATTCATAAGAGGAATGCATTGGATGTAGTATGTGATGGGTGGAATGAAATATCCCTTCAATGCATCAATAGGTCTCATGATAAAAACTATTGTCCTTACAGAAATACTTGACAGTATGGTAATGGTATCATCATCAGGCCTTGATGATATGGTTATGATGTACAACATTATACACTTCCTCATTATGATTTTAGTTATTTATATTTCATGTCATTATTTGACTAGTTGAATACCCATGTAAATGTTTAAATGAAATTATTTTATTTATTATTTCCATATTATTCTGAACATTATTTTTAAAAGTCTTATGTTTTAGTTTCATACATTTCTTTAGAATGTTTGTACTTATTTATGATATCTTCTACTATATTGTTTTTACTTACTGAAAATCTGATCTCACCCCTTTCTTATGTTTCATTTTTCCTAGGATGTGAAGTTTATCATGATTGACATATATGGATATTATAAGGGATATGATATTTTTAGAAGGGAATAATATGTTGTTTTTCATTTAAAGATGTAATGTAAAACGTATGTTTGTATCTAGTATTTCCAAGTCTACGAAACTGATTGGTCTTTAATGATTTGATTTCTTTTGAACATGAAAATGTAATAAAATAATTCACAGTCTCAGGATAACTATGTTCAGGGCATTACAGTTGGCATCAAATGATGCTTAGTAAAAAACATGGAAAATAGATTTATAAAAACCTTTATTAGGGAACATTAACCTAAGATAGACATTGAAGATAAGTATATAAGAACATCCTAAAATTTTCATAATGTTGACATTATGTGGGTATTTCTATAAAATACATCTTCGTATGGATACTAAAAGTGGACATGGTTCTCTCACAGATGTACCTAGGAGTAATAACTCAGACAGGTTGATCTAGGATTGACTATGGATAACCTGGTACACGAAAACGAGCCTTATTGTGCACCTGTTTTGACACTCCTGAGTTCATTACAAACTTTTATGATGGATTTATAATTAACTATATAATCAAAGAAAACTTTTTTATGATTATGGATTAGATATGCATAAATTTATCAATTTATGTCAATTATTTTACTATTTTGGAATTATGCCTTATGATTTATAACCTAATATAGTGTATTACCTAGTTTAGAAATGGATCCTAGTGGATGAAATTAAAATCATATCAACTCACATAATCTATGTATGGATTTCCCTCTTATGCGAGATAATGATAGTGGAGATGGTGATATAAATGGTTCTGAATAGCTTATAACCATACTGGGAAAACTGACTCAGGTTATGAATAAAAACCTTACCCATATGGAGCACCATGATCCCCAATATGGAGGATTAATGTACGAACACATAATAAGGCAACAACCTCCAAAATAAAATGGGACTATAAATCCATTTGTAGATAAGAAATGGATAAGTTCCTCAGAAAAATTATTTCTTTCTTTGAGGAGTAACATAATGGAAAAGGTTTTCAAAGAAGTTTATCATCTCTGTAGAGATTTGGATCAATGATGGTCATTAATTAAAAAAAACAGAGGAGGATAAAGAAGTATCAAATATGGAATGGAGGGTGTTTAAAAAAATTTTCATAGAATAATTTTATTATGAACAACGAGCTAATATTGAAAGGAAATTCTTTTGTCTAAGGAAAAAGAGGATGCGAATGTTGGAATGTATAAGGTTAACTTCACAAGGTAGCAAGTCATGATTCAGACTCCATACGTAACCTAATAAATAAGATTGATCAATTATTTGATGGGTTAACATTATTCCTTCAACGGTCATTGGTCTCACAATAATTATCATCATTTGAAGATATAGTCTCATGTACTATCAATATAGAAAGGAAATTATCTTAGTTTTATGACATTAAAGGGAATAAATAGAAGAATAGGTATGCTGAATACTCTGGGAATGTAAATAAATTGAATAAGGGAAAATCTGAATTTCCACCCTAAAGTAATTATAGGAAGAAACACCTCAGTACTATCCTAAAGTGGATGAGAGTTTGTTAAAAGTGTAAAGAAACATACCATCAAGCTCGTGATTTGAAAGGAAATAAAGAGGATGTAAATGTTCAATGATAAAATTGTAAAAAAATGGGACATTAAGAAAATTATTTTCCTAATCATCAAAGAAACATTCCCCAGAAAAGGCCAAGGGAGCAAGGCAAAGATTTTTAAATCACAACTAATGAGGATCACACTTCTAATGATGTTGTAGGGGGTATTATAATCATCTCCTCAAATTTAGGAAAAGGTTTATTTGACTCTATATCCTCTCATTCCTTTATATATTCCTAGTTTTCTTAACAAAATAAATATTTCCAATTTACTTTAGCAAGGGAGTTTTCAGTCAAAACCTCTAAGGGAAGTCTCATTGAAACAATGATTTGTTAGGTAGTAACCGTTATGGAATATAAAAATTCATTATCTACTGACATTATTATCATACCTATGGACTACATTGATATAATCCTTGGTATCTATTGGATATCCAAATTTAATGTGAAAATTTATTACAAGAAGAAGGATGTTATGATTTGTGAGGAAGATGTAGAATCCATTATCATCAGAGAAGAAACATCATCACCTAATTCTTATCAAACTCCACCCACATAGCTTTATTTAAAAATATTATTGGGGAGAAAGAGAAAATAACATCTAGGTATGAAGAAATAAATATTCAAATTGAGTATGTACCTATTTTAAAGGAATACATTGATGTTTTTCCTGAATATTTACCTATACACCCCCAGAGCATGAAGTTGAGTTTTATATTGATTTAATCCCCGATAAAATAACAATATTAAAGAATCCTTATAGAATTACCACGATAAAATTATTAGAGCATAATAATCAACTATAGTAGTTGAGTAATAAAGGATTTATTATCCCTAGTGTTTTTCCTTGGGGATCCCCAGTTCTTTTTGTTAAGAAGAAAGAGGGATCATTGAGGCTATGCATTGACTATAGATAAATCAATGCTATTAAAATAAAAAAAAGTATCCTCGTCCTCACATTGATGGTTTATTTTTATCAACTTTATAGAGCTTAATATTTTTTTGAATATTGACCCCTGATATAGATATCATTAATTTTTTGTAAAAAAGGAATATATTCCAATGGTAGCATTATGAATAAGTTATAGTCATTGTGAATTTATGGTAATGCCATCTGGATTGACTAATGCACCCTCTATTTTTATGTATATAATGAATAGAGTGTTCAAGGAATATCTTGATGATTTTTTCATAGTATTTATTGATGATACATTGGTATACTCCAAAACCTACGAAGACCATGAAAGTCACTTGTGGATTGTTCTAATTATTCTTAGAAAAAATGAGCTATATAGGAAGTTTAGCATGTGTGAATTCTGGATTCAAGAAATTTCTTTTCTTGACCATATTGTCTCTAAAGATGGAGTCTTTTTTATCCCCAAAAACAAAATAATTCCAATAATATCCACCACCAATGAGTATAACTGAGGTATAGAGTTTCATCGGTTTAACAGTTTACTATCATTGTTTCATCTAGAATTTTCCGTTAACCAAGAACACATTTGAAGGGGTTAAATTTGGTTGGAAAAAAGAGTGTCAAGAACATATTGAGCAATTGAATATAACATTATTCAACGATCCTATCATGACTCTACTATCTGGGAATGATGGGTTTTATATTTATAGTGATGCATCAAGAAAGGAATCGGATGTGTCCTTATGAATAATGATAGGTTTGTTTCTTATCCATCGAGGAAATTAAAAATTCATGAACCAAACTACCCAACTCGTGATCTGAAGTTAGCATAATTAATCTTTTCTCTAAAGATATGGAGATACTATCTCTACGATGAAAGATATGAGATATGTACTGATAATAAGAGTTTGAAATATATTTTTTCAAAGAAACAAATCAACATTATAAAAAGGAGATGTCTTGAGCTACCTAAGGACTATGATTTCACAATAAAATACCACCCAGGGAAGGAAAATAAGGTAGAATATTCATTTAGTAGAAAAGAACATGGAGTTATAAACAAAATGATATTTGAAAGTGATCCATTGTTTATGGATCTAGTAATTTTGGATATGGGAATTATCATGGAAGGTGAAAAACACTACTTTTTCAAATGGTTTAAAACCCTTCATTATTAGAAAAGATAAATGTTCTTAGTCTAATGATGAGGATTTTCAAAATAAAATTAAATATTTGAATGTTGGGACACTGATTAACTTCATATTTGAAGATAGAAATTTGAAATTTGGGAAGAGGATTTATGTTTTGCTATACCTGATCTCAAAATTTAATTATTGGATAATGCTCAGAGCTCCAATTTCCCTATACACCATGGTGGCTCTAATATGTATAGAGATTTGAATGGAAAATTTTTGGTGGGACAACATAAAGAGAGAGATTGTTGATTATGTGTCGAGTTGTTTGGCTTTTCAACGGGTGAAGGATGGAAGAAATAATCCTAGAGGTATCATGCAACCTTTTTCTTTACCTGTGTGGAAATTGGATGATATTATGATGTGATTTTTAATCAGACAACCAAAGACTCCTAGAAGAAATGATGTGATATGAGTTATTGTTGATCCTCTTACCAAATCAACACATTTTCTGGATATAAGAGAAGATTTAACACTTTAATGTTTATAAAGACTATATATTAATGATTTTTTATGAATTCATGGTGTACCCCTATAAATTGTTTCTGACCGTAATCTCTATTTTACATCACAATTTATAAAATTATTCAGAAATCCCTAGATACTGATCTTTGTTTTAGAACTACCTACTACCATCAGACTGATGGTCAATCAGACAGAAAAAGTGAAACATTAAAAGACATGTTGATATCTTTCTCTCTTGACTTTCAAGGTACGTGGGATCAGTATTTAACTCTAACAGAATATTCCTATGACAATAGCTTCTATTCAATTATACAGATGGAACCATATAAATAATTATAAGGAAAGAGATGTAGTACACCAACTTATTGGGATTATTTTGGTGAAAGAAAACTCATAAGGCCAAAACTTGTTGAGAAAAAATAAAAGAAAAGGTAAAAACTATTCATAGCCAAATCAAAATAGCTCAAAGTAACCAAAAGAGATTTGCTGATAATGGAAGGAATGATTTGTAATTTCAAGTGGGTGATCATGTTTTCTTGAAAGTATCTCCATGGAAGTGTGTTATAAGATTCAGTATGAAGGGTAAACTAATTCCCAAGTACATCGAAACTATTGAAATTATGGAATGAATTGATGTTGTAGCTTTCCATTTTGTAATGCATCCATGTCTCTCCAATGTAAAAGATGTTTTCCACATATCAATTTTATAGAAATACATACCAGACCCAATGTATATACTCACCTATGATGAAATAGAACTAGGAACTAATCTATCTTGTTGTGAAGATCCTATCAAGAATGTTGATACCATAGAATATGTGTTGAGAAATTGGATGACTCCTCTGGTCAAGGTTGTTTGGAGAAACCGTAAATTGGAAGAGGCAATTTGGGAATATAAATAAATTATGAAGAAGAACCACCTAAATTATTTTATGAAGTGATATTCTATGAATTTAAAGGACAAAATTATTTGAAGGAGTGAATAATATAACACCCCAAGATTCCACGATATGCGTCCTTTTAAATAATTCAATAGCTTGTGTTGCATCCAACATCGAGTTCAAGAGCACCAAGACCTTTTAAACTAACTGATTAAAAAGAGATTATGAATAGTATTAACCAAATTATGAAATTTATAAACATTATTTTTTTAAAATAAAGTTCATTTTTAAATTCTGAATATCAAAATTAGCTTAGGGTGAAATTTTGGAAATTTGTTGAAACGTTTCATGTTTTGATAAATAGTGAAAAACAATGTATTATTGTTAAGAACTGAATATTCATTTAAAAAATTATATTACTTTAAATATATTTTAATGTAATGATAGATACATTTTACATATATTAGTCCAATGTAGTCTATTTGAATCATTTTATAATAGATTTATTTATAAAAAATTTTATTGAACTTTTGAACGTCTCTTTTACCCACCTTCTAAGCACATATTTGGATTAACATTAAACATAATCTTACCACTTATGTGATTTGAATTAAAAAAAACAGGAATACATGGTTGTAATAAATATAAAAAATTTGGTCTAATAGGATCAAAATAATTTTTGGTGAATTTTAACTTTTGAGTTTTATTTAACACAATTAAAGGTAAATAGGGTAATTTTAGTTAATATTAATATTATAATAATATAATATTACCCTAACACTTGTCCTAATTTCACTAGATAAATTTTTTGACCAAAATTAAACTTTGTTCAAAAATATGATCCTTTTTAAGCAACTTGTGTAATATTATTACATTTATTATATTTTATTTAAAGAAGAGTTAAAAATGTTATAGTCACATTTTATTAACTATATCAATTTTAATATAAGGTAATATAAGTGATATGGTCGACTATAAATATTATTTAGAAAGATAAAATTATTATCTATATAATGGAAGTTTATTTATAATTTTATGAAATAAATTATTAAATGAAATAGTGACATGATAATGATATGGTAACTGAATTATTAAAGAAATAATAGATTTAAGTGTTATTAAAAATATTAAAATAAATATAATTTGACATAATTAATGGAATACAAGAATTTTATAGATATATTATATATGTTAGTGGAATATTAAAAGTATTGGTTCTAAGTTATCATGTTTGTTTGATAATTTTAAAAATGAAAATTTCGAATATTATCAAAATTGACATAAATGATGCTTTAAAATAAATAATATTTAATTAAATGTTATTAAATTAATAAAAATATCATGTTCAGAAAAATAAGTATTATATTGTTAAATATTCAATAAATGATCCAATTATATTTTTTGGCATTTAATAGTAACTATATTAACCCTATAGTGTAAAAATACTAGAAGACGCGGTTAGAGTTAAACTTCTTAACTAAGGATTAAACCCAAAAGATAAAGTTAATTTTGTCGCCAAAATTTTTCTAAAAATAATTTAATGATATTATTTATAACCATACACATATTATAATTGAAATAAATCACTTTGGTTTAATTTTAAAAGAAAAATAAATTTATAATAATTTAATATTTTATTATCTTCCAAAAGTTCCCCTCACCTCTCTAATAAAAGAGAACCCTTCCATATCTTTGATCCACTCATATAAAGGCCTTTAGTTCAGAAAAAACCTAACCGTTTCTCCTATAAACTTCCCTAAATTCAACCTAGATGCTAAAAATTGGTCATAAAGCAAACCTAATGAGTCATTTTCTGAAAACCAAAAGGAGACACCTGAAAAATGGGTAATTGTTTTATCACATATTTCAACCTTATTTTCCTGTTAAACTTCATCTTTCTATGTTGTTTACACATAAAAATAGGAAATCCAGTATCATCCATATCCTTTTATTTTATTATAATCATGGTAAAACCATATTCCTCATTTTATCCATCATATGGAGAACAATATCACCATGAGTGCATACGTAAAGCTTACTGTCTCCACGCTGTCGTGTAATTTGTTATTCAACACTCATTTATATGGAATGGTATAATGATTAGTATAATGGATATAAATAATTAATATAACATTATAATTATTCTTTATATTTAATATACCATACATTACTAAACCATTTAAACATCAAGGGAATGATATCGTCGCTCGTGCATACATAAGGCCGGCCGTCTAAAGGACATGGTGAGATTCATTATCTAGGTTAACCATTCAATAATTATTATAAAATTTATACTATGATTAAAAATAATAATTATTAACATAATTTCATTCTAGGATATGAATAAAAAATATCTGATGCATAAAAAACATGACATACATGACAAAATAGGAATGGTAAAATGAATCAATTAACACTCGGAACAATGGTAATACTAAAATATTATTACCAAAATGATATAAGAGGGTCATATATGATATCATAAATATGGATATGGTTCTAGTATAATTTAATAACATGTTTTAACCATTAAAAAGTAGTCTAACTCACCCTCGACTAATGTAAAGTATAAGAAAAGGGTTAATTTCACAGTCTCGTTATTATCTGATGTTTTGTATACATAAGTATCTACTGAGACATCTTATTCATCCATGTACATGTTTCATAAAATGTATTTCAAAATATTATCAGTAAATTTTTAATGAAATTTTAAACCATGTTTTACTTTTTATAAAATGTTTTGAAAGGAATATACCCCTCATTATCCAAACAAGGTACTTTTTGACCTTTTCAAAAAATTAAAAGGACAATGATTTTTTACTTATATGACATGAGTTGATATTTTCTACTGTTATGACGCATTAAAATTTTTAAGCATCCATTAAAATATTACATAGATATTTTCATAAGAAATATTTTATTTTTATAATTGAGTAGATTCTAAATGATTTCAAAGTAAAAAATGGATATTTCTCTCAAAAAGTTTTAATGAATTTATAAGATTATTTTCATCAATGTCAACATCCTTTATTAGATTATTTTCTTAATTGAGGTTGTTTTTATGATATAATATTCCATATTGTATTGAAGGGTTTTTGATATATTATATTATTTTTATCTATGCCAACATCCTTTTTAGGATTTTATGCTTAATTTAGGTTGATTTATTATGATAACATATTTTATACTATATTGAATGGTTTATGATATATTTCATTGTGGATGTTCTATTTTGATTCCATTCATGGTTTATGGTAAAAGTATTATCATTTAGTATGCTAGTTTTAATAAAAATATGTATGTTATGTTTTCCCCCTTCCATAATATGACCGAATTGGACGTAGTAAGTAACGGGTGAGACCTTCTATATCCCCTCGATGCATCAGAAGCTCTCATGATACAAAATAATGTCTTGGAAAATGGCCTTGACGGTATAGTAATGGTATTGGCGTAAGGACTTGATGGTATGGTTATGATGTCCAGAATTTTGAATTTCCTCATTATGAGTTTAATTATTAATATTTTATGTGATTATTCAAATAGTATAATATCCATGAGAGTGTTTGAATGGAGTTATTTGAATTATTCTTTCCATTTCATGATGAAAAATATGTTTAAAATTCATGTGTTTTTGTATAATATATTTCCTTAAAAAGTTTATAGTTATTTATTATAGCTTCCTCTATATTGTTCACCATTATTGAGCATCTGAGATCACCCCTTTCTTATGTTTCGTTTTTTCTAGAATGTGAAATGGTATATTATGATTGACCTGTAGGGATAATATAAGAGATATGATAATTTTCAAAGGGTATAATAAGTTGTTTTTAATTTTATTATGTAATGTAAAACTTATGTTTGTATCTAGTATCTCTAAGGCTACTAAACCGATTTTTCCTTAGGGGTTTTATTTCTTATCGTCATGTCTATATAATAAAATAATGCACTAACACTGGTTAACTGCGGTCGAGGTGTTACAATAAAAAAATTAAAAAAATAAATTAATATACTATTTATTATAAAATAATTTCATTAAGTTTTTAATCTTTCTATTTATTTTATGAAAATAAAATATTTTATTTTTATTAAATGAATCATTATAAATATTACTTATATTAAATTTTATTAATTTTAGGAAAAATTATTATTCCAATGATGAGGTTACTAATCCAATAGTCTTACTACAATTCCCATGGTCACATTTATATTCCAATGGTCATATTAAATCCTATAATGACCTCTTCATTCCATCATACATTATTTACAACAATTCCTTCCATGGTTCTGTATTTTTCATTTCCAAAATTTTGAATAGTTTACTAATATTTTTTTCGTACATTGTGTTGTTCATGGGAGTGATAACTCTAGAAAATTAAAATGATCTAAATTTTTTAATTCTTCCATTTCTATTTTATTTTTTTTGTCTCACCATAATATTGACAATTTTCAGGGATTTAGTTATTGGATAATGTAATTATATCCTTTAATGATATAATGTGTTTTTGGTTTTTCTCTATTTTTTATCTCTATAATACTATATATTATAATATAAAACATATTTATTCAGGTTATAAATATAATCTACAAATTCTAGGTAATTACATTCTTCCCCCCATTAAAAAATTTTGTCCCCAAAATTTCAAATCATATTCTTAGTTGATAATAGATGAGGGTACATCTATTTCATTGTTTCCTTAGGTTCCCAAGTTACTCTTCATATTTATGTATCTCCCATAACAATTTTACAAGTTGATTTGTCTTTTTTAGAGCTTTGTCACTATGGTCCAATATATTTACAGGATGCTCCTCATAAGAGTGGCCATTCTATAGATTTATCAGCACTGGATTAAATACATGTGAGTGATTTGGTATTAACTAACTTAGGAGTGATATGTGGAAAAAATCATGTAATTAGTCCTTATTTAGTGGAAGTGTTAGCCGATATAAAAATTATCCTATGTTATCAAGGATCTCAAAGGGGAAAATATAGTTAGGGCTAGTTTTTCCTTTCATTTGAGACTACATGAACTTCTTCCATGTGGATATTCAACGGAAGACATTGTATCCAACTTAAAAGTCTAGTTACCTTTGATGGTTGCCAACATAGCTGTTTTCTAACTCTAAGAAGCTAATATATTCTTCAAGATGGCCTGAACCATTCCTATCATTTCTTACACAAGATCAGACCCATATAGATTCCATTAACCAACTTCATCCAAACATGTTAGAATTCTAAATTACTTACTATATAGAGATTCATATGGGTCCATTTGAGTAATCGAGTGGATATTATTGTATGACAACACAACTAAAGGGATATATTTATCCCATTCTCCTTTAAATTCCATCAAGAAAGCTCTCAGCATGTCCTCGAGATCCTGAATGGTCCTTTTAGACTTGCTGTCAGTTTTTGGGTGATATGCCAAAATTCAATTCAATTTTAAGAGAATGTTGAGGACTTATCTAGATTTTAGAGGTGAACCATAGATCCTGAGTAGATCGAAAGTGGAATCCCATGCTTCCTCACCACTTCCATTATATAAATCATTGATATTTGTTCAAGATAAATATCTTCCTATATAGTGATGATGTTTTCATTCTTGGTGAGTCAATCCAGCATAACCCATGTCATGTTTATTTCTTTGGATATTTTAAGGACTCCACTGATAAAATCCATGGTGATTTTATCCCATTTAAATGTGTGTATGGGAAATTATTGTATTATCCCCTTGGAATTTTGTTGATTTTCTTTAATTTTTTGACATATCATGAACATTTAGGTGTAATCAGCAATATCCTTCTTCATGTCGTCGCATCAAAAGAGATCTTGCAGATAATAATACATATTGGTACTTCTAAGAATTATGGAGAAAGTTGATCTATGTGAATTATTCAATAGATCTTTCTTTACCTCGGGTGATTAAAGTTAAAAAATTATAGTTCCAAATCAAATGATGATTTCTTAATTGATACGGGATTAAATAATCTTCCATACCTATACAAATTTCACCATATTTTTAAGCTTCATATCATCCCTATGTACCTCTTTGATCTTATCTTGGATAGATAGTTGGGCAGTAATTTCACTAAGGTAGGATTTATTCCCTGTCTGTTTGGTTTTCTTATCCATCCATTGTATATTCATAAAGAAAGGGTCTTTCTCAATCCCCATCATTGATAGTGCAGTAGGTTCTTTTCTCCTAAGAGAATCAGCTACAGTATTCACATTTTTTATATGGTAGTGAATATAGTAATCATAGACCATGATCTAAAAAATCATATTTGTTGAAACACATTGACCTCCTTCTAGGAGAATATGTACATTAGGCTCTTGGGATCAGTATATATGTCACACTTCTCACCATATATTTAGTTTTTTCAAATATATAAAGATAATATCACACCATATAACTCTATCTCATGTGTTAGGTATTTATGTTCATTGATATTCAATGATAATGAGGTGTAATATACCACATTATCATATTTTATGATTCATAAACATTGGACTTTTATTGAATAATTATTATATATCACAAACCCATCTCAACTGGAAGGTTGTATGGGTATAGGCACAATGATTAGCCTCTACATGAGATCCAAAATATTTTCTTACATTATTTTATTTAAAATAACTTAACCCTTTCCATGTTAACTTTGTTAGTGGGAAATACAATCATGAAAAATTTAATAGAAATCATCAGTAGTACCTAATTAATCCAATAAAACTATAGATATATATGACACTGGATAGTCTCGTATAATCCTAAATTGCCTTTTTTATGAAGGGTCCTTTGAAATTCCCACATTTTATTACATTCCCCATGAATTTTAATTATTCACCAAAAATTCAAACTTGATGAACATAGCATAAGTTTTCTCCTTTCTTAATTCCACTAGAAAAATCCTTATATTATCTTCATGTTTCTCCTTTCTCTTGATGTAAATAAGAATATTATTGATAAAATAGTAATAAATATTTTGAGGATGTCTCTAATATATCTATATATAAAATCCATAAATAATATAGGGGAATTAATAAGTCTGGACGGAATTACAATGAAATCGTAGTTTCCATACCTTGTACAAAAAAGATATCTTCTAGATATCTTTCTTCTTCATCATCAACTGATGATATCCAGAATGAAGATCTAAATTTGAGAAGTACTAATCTTCATTAAGTTGATCGAATAAGTCATCAATATTTTGTGGTGGATAATTATTCTCTATGGTGATTTTATGGATCTCCTGGTAAACAATTCATAACTACCTATATCCATCATTTTTCTTGAAAATGATCACTAGTTCACCCAAGGTGATGCACATGTGCATATTAACTCTTTACCCAAATTCCCTTGTAGTTACATCTTTAAATCCTAAAATTCTATGAATGCCATCCTATTGAGTAATTTAGAGATATGATTGGATCTGAGTTTAATTTCTATTATGAAATAGAAATCGTGATATAGGGAAATTTTGGAAAACACTTTATGATATACATCATTATATTCCATTATAATGGGAATTTCATCAAGTATGGTGTTTTCCTTTAACTAAACCATTTTTTCAGGATATTATTTTTTACTAGGTATCAATACTCAGGCCATTGAGTAATTTTATAAAATTGATTCATGAAATTCCTTGAATTTCTATTGGATAATGAGATAGTTTAGAAAATATGAAGATATTTTTCTTTTCTCGATAGATAATGTGTGCTCTATATAACCAATGATAATACATGAACATTATATAATCAAATTCAACCATGGAAAGGATTGCAATATTCACTAGAAGAATCCTCCCACAAATGATAAATGTGGATGAGTCCAATAATTAGGATTCAATGATCACAACACTAGGTGATTTTAAAATATATATATACTTCAAGGTATTAGGGATGTGATTCAATAGTTCTTTAAAAATTTTAGGATATAAATGAATTCATAGAAACATAAAAAATAAAATTTTTACATTATTAACTGAATATGAAGTGTACCTTGTTAGAATTCATTTTAAAGTTCCACCCTGGTGGTGGTGATTGTAGAAAATGTGATCTTTTTCCAGATATGATTTCATTTTCTGGTCGTTTTTGAGAAAAAGAGGAATTGTTGGAAATTTTCGAAGTTCACGTTGTGTACTTTATGAGTAAATTCCATGTAAAGGGTTATATAATACCACCCGGTTTGAGGCATATGACCCTTGTTTCAGTCCTTTTGTCCTTTTTAAAGTGACTGGTTGACGTTTGGAAAATTCTGGGAAAAAATTTTATGGTTTTGGTGGTCGTCTAGGGGCGCATGGTCTAAAAAAACTGTGTGTCCAACCCAAAAAACTGTGTACCCTTGATAGTGGGCTCTGCATGGGTGGCATACGGTTTTTCAGACTGTGCGGAAAATTCAGGAAAAGTCCCTATGTGAGACAGTGGCAACCACACAGTTTTCGAAACCGTGCGGGGTAACCGTACGACCACATAAATTTTGGGTTTTTTAACTCCTAGGCCACTTGGGATTTCCCATTATTCCCTTATTCTTCCTCCCACTCATGGCTCACGGGGGAGTTACAGTTTTCAGTGGTTGGGGGAGCTCCGTAGCTCATTTTGGAGGAAAATTGAAGGGGTTTTTTGGTGGATCGAAGGCGGTTCTCCTTAGGTAAGTCCCTCTTTTGGTTCTTTATGGTTTTGGTTAGGGTTAGCCTTATCCCTCTCTTAGTTTCCAAGATCTAAAAGGTTTTCATGTAGATCTAGGGTTTCGTTGCCTTTGTGTGTTAAAGTTAGAGCTTTTTTATGTTAGGGAAGGGTTTTGAGGTGGTTTCGAAGAGGCGTTCACCCAGTTTGGAGTGCATTTGGGCGAACGGTCATTTTATACAAACCCTAAGAGGTAGGTGGTTTGTGCCTTTCGATATAAAACCCTTGAATTATATGTGAAAAATATTCCAATACCCATGAATGAGGTATTGTGCGTTTACCCTTTAGCCCCGTTGTTCCTGCCTTTCTTGTATGCTTGAGTAGAGGTAAATTGAATATTAATAGGGTTAATTGTTTTACTTTGGAGGTGTTTCCCATGCAGGTTTTGGTTGTAGTTGTTTGGTTTTTCTTATCCTATTAGGATTCCATGTTTATTGCCACATCTAGTTTTGTAGGATGTTTTGACTGTTGTTATGATATGCTGATATTCCATAGAATGCTATCCAAGTAGTTCTTGATGTTTTCCCTAGCTGATAAATGCACTATACTTGTTGACTTACACACGTTCGTGAGAACCTAGTGTAGTAGACTATAGGGGGAATGGACATAAGGGCTTCTTCAGAGTGTCTTTAGAATTTTACGATGTGAGACCATAGGGTGAATTGACGTTCAGTTCTTCCTCAGAGTGTCTGTAGTTCCTCGACATGGGCCACAGGGGGAATGAGACATTGAGTTCTTCCCCAGAGCTCATTTAATACCGATACAAGACAATAGGGTGAATTTAATGTGAGTGCTTCCCCAGTGAGTCTATACTTTAGCTAAACCGGAGGGGTGAGACTATGTGTTCTTCCCAGAGTGTTTCTTATACATGTTGGTCGAACAAGAGGGGTCAGGTTGTTAGTAATACCCAGAGGGTTAACTTTTGTTTTTAGCAGTTTTCTTGTGTTTCTAGGTAGGACTAGAGGGGCCAGACTGTGAGTACTTCCAAGAGGGTTACCTGTTTGTTACCTGCTTACATGATTGTGAATTGAATGCTTGAACTGTGGTATTGTTTACTGTTGATTGATTGCTCGTTTACTTCATTCCTTTTTCTTATTGCCTGCTATATATTCACTGACTGTTAGGCACAAATCTTGTGGTGGTTACCTATAGGGATTCGTCTCACACCCTGTTTGGGCCATGATTTTGGTCCCAAATAGATATTATTGTTTCAGGTATAGATAAGGTCAAGATCCCTTATACTTCAGGTACATTATTTTATGTGGAGATGGAGAGCATATGACCAAGATGTGGCTTGCGGTGTTGAGGAGTTGTGTATCTGTTTTCTTTTGTACCTATGTTTAGTACTGTTTGTATTCCATCATTTTGATTTGATTAGCTGCTTTCCTAGACATATATATCATACATCATTTATATATATGTGTGTGTGCTTCAGTTTATTATTTCTATTCTTCTATTGTTTACCTTATATGGTAGTATTACTGCTTCTGTTATTGCTATATGTTTATTTCCACTGTGTTACTCTTCCAATGAGGGTATAGTTTCCCCACTATCACGCCCAAGTCCCTCACTACCAGTCAGCGGCCTCTGGTGTTTGGGGAAATGCACTTGAGGTCATGTGACCAAACGGGTATGAGGTGCATCTGGGTGGCTTCCAAAACTGGGATGTTACAAAGTGGAATCAAAGAAATTCTTTTCTTCTTAACATACTATTTGGAGCCTATAGCTAGGGATAGGATGGAATATGTACTTGGTAATAAACTGTTCCCAGGAGTAGCTAACCAGTGTACAGGTAAAATTCAATCTACCTCAGTTATTTCAATTTTTCTGGTTTTTCAATTTATTGTTGATTTGATTTCACCATTGGGTGATTCCCATGTTTTGTGTTGTTATTGTTGATGCTATTGAGGTTCTTTTTCTGTCACAACCTGATTAGATGAGGGTGTTCCATCTCATGTATCATATAGGAACTTTCTAGAAATCACATGTCATTCATTATTTCCATTCCATCTAGGATTCATTAGTGATTTCATATTGTTGCGGTAGATGTTTTGTAGAATATGCATGATGTTGTGATAAATGCCTTGGTAAAATACGTTCTACTTGATAGGGTATTGTTTTTGTAAGTTTTTGTTTAAATGAATTCCAAAATTTGGTTCTTGATGTGTTATGGGCCCTCATGGACTAGAATTTAATGGATCATTGGCTTGTTTTCCTTGTTATAACATGTATAAGATACCAATCATTGATTCTCGGGGAGTATGGGCCCTCACGGATCAGAATTTGGCACTTTCAATGTTGGTTTTAGTGTTTTTCTGGATTTCGGAGTAGTTTCTGAGGATTTGTGTCCTAAAAAACCCGGAATACACGCCGCGAGTTGTGAATTACAAGCCATGTGTTACTCTATTCAGGAAGAAAGTATTTTTCTTAAGTACATGTCGTGTACTTTATGTACACATTTTGTAGCCTCTAACCGTGTCATAGGTCATGTGGGAAGAGACATGGGATAGTGAATTTCTTGTGGGAACATGCCGTGTACAGGTTATGCATGTGGTGTGGTGTTGACCCTATGTCCGCCCATGTGACTAACAACACAGACAGATAAATCTTATGTTATACATGTTGTGTCACTCTTTCATATGTCGTGTAGTGTAAACCATGTAGCCGGCTGTGTAGCTAACAACACAGGTCAGTTGATTACTTCTTACTACACATCATGTCTGTATGGAACATGTTGTGTAGTGTAACCCAAGTATCCAGCCGTGTAGCAAATAAAACGGGTCGGCAAAATCTTCCTAGTACACGTCATTTACATATGGAACACGTCGTGTAGTGTGAGCCATGTATCCGGTCGTGTCACTAACAACACGGGTTGGGGAAGCTCGTCTTTTACACGCTGTTTTTGGCATTAACACGCCATGTAGTCTTGTTTTAGGAGAACCGTGTGGGTTTGCCGTGTAAGGGGACTCGGGCAGGGGATACGTATTCAAGTGCCCACCGTGTGTTTGGACAACACACCATGTGTTCGGGTTGTTACAATACCAGTTGTGGTAGGAGTACATGCCCATGTGAATGGATTAACGGAACACACTATGTAGGGGACATACACGCCGTGTAGTCATGTTTGGAAAATTTGGAATGCCTTGTTTCTCAAGTTACCTTCTTTTAATTCTATCCAGAGACCATGAGGGCCGATCGAGCCCGAGAGTCCATGAGTCTGGAGTAGGGTACTCTTTCTATTATGGAGTATTCATCTCGCTTCACTGAGATTCAGCATTTTTGTTAGGTCTTCTCACCAGCAGTTGGTGACTGTGGTTCATCTATGACTCCTTGTATAGGAGCAGCTCCACCAGTTTTTCACCAGTCTGGGAACTAGAGTTCTTCCAGCCGTTCAGGCCAAGGTGGAGGTCGTGGCTGTGGTGGTTAGTCATCATGATATCAGTGACAGTAGGGTGGATCATATCAGAGTGGTTAGGAAGGGTCATAGGGTTGTGGTACAGGCCCGACCATTGCAGTGGAGAAGAACCAGCAAGAGAAGGATCCCAGACCCTCTACAGTTCAAGGTACGATCCTAGTTGCCTCAGTTTTATCTTCGGCTCTTTTCGACATAGAGGCTTCCCATATCTTTATATTTGTTACTATTGTAGAGTGCCTTGGGTTATGTATCCTTTCAGAATTTGATATCTTGACACTAAAAAATCTGTGAGGGACTAGAACATATAGTGTGAGTCAGTGCAAGGAGTTCTCTCTTAAGGTTGGTGGGTGTCACTTCCTTTGGGATATCTATGTCCTAGAGATGACTTGATATGATGTCGTTTTGGAATGGACTGGTTAGTTCCTTTCTAGGCTGTCGTTTACTGCTATTTTCATATGGTGAGTTTCATATCCTCAAAGGGCGGATCCTTTCTTCATAAGGGCGAATGATATGTCTAGGAGAGCAGAGCGAGGCCAGAGCATCATGGGTTTGGAGGAGTTACAGTCCAGATTTCTAGTCTATATCTGTATTACCAGGGGACTTCATAGATAGACTTTCTGCCAGTGGTGGATCACTTCAGGGACATCCTTCTAGAGGACTTTTCTTGTTTTCCTCCAAAGCGATAGGTGGAATTTTCAATTGATCTTGTGCTAGGAGCGGCACTGGTTTCCATTCCTCCTTATAGGATGGCTACACCTGAGTTACAGGAGCTCAAGAAGCAGTTGGAGGAGTTATAAACAAAGGGTTTCATCTGACCCAGTACATCTCCTCGGGGTTCTCCTATCTTATTTTAGAAGAAGGTAGACGGTACCCTTAGACTTCGAATAGATTATTGGAGGTTGATCTAGTTGACGGTCAAGAACCTATATCCCTTATCAAGGATTGATGATCTATTTGATCAGCTTCAAGGAGCTCGGGTTTTCATGAAGATTAACTTGAGGTCTGGTTACCATCAATTGTGCATTATCCCATCAGATATACCTCTTACAGCCTTCCAGAGCAGGTATGGTCTATAAGAGTATGTGGTTATGACGTTTGGTATTACGAACGCGCCTACTGTTTTCGTGGCACTGATGAACTGAGTGTTCCATCCATACCTGGATTACTTCTTGGTCGTCTTTGTGGAAGATATCTTGGTGTACTCTCGTACTTGACATGACCATGTCACACATCTTGACATCGTTCTGAGTACACTGAGTGAGTATCAGTTATATGTTAAGCTCTTAAAATTCCACTTTTGGATGGACCAGATTCACTTCTTGGGTCATGTTATCTTAGAGATAGGAGTATCGGTATCCCTAGAGAAAGTGAGAGTGGTAGTTTCCTGGGAGAATATGAAGAATGTCTTTGAGGTGCGAAGTTTTCTAAGGCTGTCTGGATACTAAAGACGTTTCATTCAGGACCTTTCGCGCTTTGCAACACCACTAATCATTATGACTAAGAAAGGGGAAACATTATTGTGGTCAGATTCTTTTGATTCAGTCTTTCAAGAGCTGAATTGGAGGTTTACTTTAGCACTGATACTAGTATTAACAGAGCTGGGAAAGAGTTATACTATTTTTTTTATGCTTC
Source organism: Viscum album (assembly GCA_963277665.1). Taxonomy (NCBI): domain Eukaryota; kingdom Viridiplantae; phylum Streptophyta; class Magnoliopsida; order Santalales; family Viscaceae; genus Viscum; species Viscum album. The sequence goes on along the minus strand of OY728157.1, from coordinate 1,735,734,502 downwards.
AGTTATCGGGCTCGGAGTTGTGCTTCTGCATGGAGAAGGAGTCATTGCGTACGAGTATCAGCAGTTGAGGCCACATGAGAGGAACTACCTGACACACGATCTCAAGTTGGAAGAAGTTGGTCATGCCTTACTCTATTGGAGACATTATCTTCTGGGAGATCATTTTTTGGTTTTCACAGACCACATGTGTCTCAAGTATTTATTCACTCAGTATGATCTAAATTTGATACAACAAAGGTGGGTGGTGTGCCTTTAGTCTTTTGACTTTGAGCTTTCTTACATGCCTAGGAAAGGCAACACATAGGCTGATGTATTGAGTAGGAGTACTCAGATACAAGCAGTTCAGGAGGCTAGTAGTGAGTGGTAGCTTATGACTATGTTCTCTGAGATTCATTTGGAGGTGAATGATAGACATGGGAAGATTTTCCTTTCTTCTATAGTTGTTACCTCTACCCTTCTTGATCGAGTACAAATGAGGCATATATCAAATTTTAAAGGCCTAGTCCTAAGGGAGAGTGTGTCGGGAGAGTACTCTATTCCTGGTTAGACCATAGGCGAGGATAAGATCTTGCATTTCCATGAGTGCGTATGTTTGATAATAGACATACTCGAGGAGCTGATACGGGACATTAATTCCTCAGTTTGGGCAGTTCATCCTGGCGTCACCAAGACGTATCATGATATACACGGTCAGTATTGGTGGTCGGGTATGAAAAGAGATATTGCAAGTTTCATCATGAGGTGTTCCACCTGTCAGCAGGTGAAGGTGGAGCATCAGTGACAAGCAGGGCTTTTCAGTAGTTACCCATTCCTGAGTGGAAATGGAATGATGTCACGATAGACTTCATGACTGGTTTGTCGAGGTTTCCTCAAAGGAATGATGAAGTATGAGTCGTCATTGACAGACATAAAAATGTCACTCACTTCATTTTGATCAAAGATACCTTCTGTGTTGATGAGCTGTGACGGTTAAACATCCGTGAGATTGTACATCTTTATAGAGTTCCACAATCCATTTTTTTAGACAGGGATGCACGTTTTACTTATCAGGCCTGGAAGGGGCTTCAGAAGACTTTGGGTATACAGGTTCTTTTGAGTACAACTTACCATCCCCAGACAGATGGCCAGTCTGAGCATACGATTTTGGTGCTTGAGGACATGCTCCAAGCATGAATTCTGGATTTTGGAAGTTCTTGGGAGAAGCATATACCTCCTGTGGAGTTTTTCTACAATAATATTTTTCACAAAACTATCCAGATTTCACCTTATGAGGCTTTGTATGGTAGTCCATTCCAATCACCCTTGTGTTGGCTGGGGGAAGCAGAGGCCACTATGTTGGGACCTCGTCTTGTTCAAGAGATGAAAAAATAGATAGAGTTTATTCAGAAGAGGATGGCTATTGCGCAGTCTTGATATAAGTCTAATGCCGATCAGTGGAGATGACCACTGGATATTGAGGTCAGGGATCAGGTTTTTCTAGATGCCACACCGAAGTTGGGGCATAGAAGGATCATGAGATAAGGTAATCATTCACCGAGGTACGTCAGAACATTTGAGGTTTTGGAGAGAGTTGGGATGGTTTCCTATCAGTTTCAGTTACCTCATAGGTACCAGTCTACGCATGACGTCTTCCGCATTTCATAGCTTTGAGGTTACTTTTCAGACCTGTATCATGTTTTCCATCCTGAGGATCTTGAATAGGAAGTGGATGCATCTTTTGAGGAGCATCCTATCCAGATTGTAGATCACAGTAAAAAGGTTCTTTATGGCCGGTCAATTCGTCTGGTACGAGTGTTATGACAGAATGGGCAAGTATACGACTAGACTTGGGAGAGGGAGGGTGATGTACGAGCACAGTGGTTGGAGTTTTTCAGAGTTTCTTCTTCTACACTACCTTGCTAGGGAAATTCATGGAATAATTTCTTTAATGGGGGAAGTTTGTAAGAACCTGAATCTTCTTTTCGAGTATGTTTTCTTTTTCTGGTAGTCTTTGATAAAAAAAAGGAATTTAAGGAAATTTTTAAAGTACACTCAATGTACATAGTTATTTAGTACCCTCGGTTTGAGGTATGTGACACTTGTTTCAGTTCGTTTGTGATTTTTCAAGTGGTTGGTTGAAGTTTGGACAATTCAGGGAAAAACATTTAAAGTTGTGGAGGTTGTTTTGGGGTTCACAATTGGTGCTCAGTCAGAAAAAACCATGCATCCAGCCCAGGAAACTATACACCCATGAAATTGTGCTCCTCGCGAGTGGCACACAGTTTTTCAGACCGTGCGGGAAAGTCTTGTGAAGTCCCTGGGTGAGATAGTGAAAACCGCACGGTTGGTGCACAGTTTGCCAAACCATGTAGGTTAACCATGAGACCACTTAAATTTTGGGTTTTTATGTCCCGGGCCACTCGGGATTTCCCATTTTTCCCTCATTCATCCTCCCACTCGTGGCTCACATGGGAGTTCCAATTTTCAAAGGATAGGGGAGATCCATAGCTCATTTTGGAGGCAAATCGATGGGGTTTCTTGGTGGATTGAAGGCGGTTCTCCTCGGGTAAGTCCCTCTTTTGGTTCTTTATGGTCTTGGTTAGGGTTAGATGTCTCCCTTTCTTAGTTTCCTAGATCTACAAGGGTTTCATGTAGATCTAGGGTTGTGCTTCATTTGTGTGTTAAAGGTTGATATTGTTGATGTTAGGAATGGGTTTTTGAGGTGGTTTCAAGGATGCGTTCACCTGGTTTAGAGTGTGTTTGGGAAAATGGTCGATTTATCCAAACCCTAAAAGGTATGTGGTATATGCCTTTCTATAGAAAGTCTTTGAATTATATGTTCAAAATCACCCAATACCCTTGAATGGGGTATTGCGCGTTTACAGTTTTTCCCTGTTGTTCCTGCCATTCTTGTATACTTGAGTAGAGGTAAATTGAATGTGAATAGAGTTAATTGCTATGCTTTGGTGGTGTTTCCCATGCATGTTTTGGTTGTAGCTTTTTGGTTTTTCTTAGCCGGTATGCTTACATGTTTATTCCCATACCTAGTTTTGTAGGATGGTGTGACTATTATTCTGATATGATGATATTCCATAGAACACTATCCAAGTAGTTCTTGTGGTTTACCTTGGCCGATACGCGCACTATACTTGTTGACTTATACAGGGCTGTGAGGACTTGGTGTAGTAGACCATAGGGATAATGGACATAAGAGCTTCCCCATAGTGTCTTGATAATTTTACGATGTGAGACCACATGGGGATTTGACGTTGAGTGCTTCATCGGAGTGTCTGTAGTTCCTCAATGTGGGCCATATGGGGAATGAGATTTTGAGTGCCTGCCCAGAGCGCCTTTAGTACCGATACAAGACTATAGGGGGAATTGACGGTGAGTGCTTCCTCAGAGAGTCTATACTTTAGCTGAACCAGAGGTGTTAGACTGTGTGTGCTTCCCAGAGGGTTGCTTATAATTGTTGGTTGAACCAGAGGGGTTTGGCTGTGAGTACTACCCAGAGGGTTACCTTTAATTTTTAGCAGTTTTCTTGTGTTTCTGGGTAGGACTAGAGGGGATAGGTAGTGATTACTTCCCATAGGGTTACCTGTTTGTTACCTGCTTTCTTGATTGTGAATTTAATTGTTGAACTGTGGAATTGTTTACTGCTGAGTGCTTCTTTGTTTATTTCATTCCTTTTTCTTATTGCCTACCATATATTCACTGACTGTTAGGAACATATCCTGGGGTGGTTTCCTAATGGGATTGGTCTCAAACCCTATTTGGGCCATGTTTTTGGGACAAAACATATTATATTGTTGCAGATATAGATAAGGGAAATCACCCTTCTACTTCAGTTACTTGATTTTCTCTGGATTTAGAAAGCATGGGACCACGCTGAGGCTTGTGATGCTGAGGAGATGATTATCTGTTTTCTTTTGTACCTTGGTTTAGTACTGTTTTTATTCCAGTATTGTGATTTTTTTGGCTTCTTTACTAGACATATGTATGATACATCATTTATATATATGTGTGTGCTCCATTTTATTATTTCAAGTCATCCGTTGTTTAACTTGTATGATATTATTACTGATTCCGCTACTGATAAATGTTTATTCCCGCTGTGTTACTATACTAATGAGGGCATAGTTTCCCCACTATCAAACCCAAGGCCCTCGCTACTAGTCGGCAGCCTCTGGCATTTGGGGAAATGCGCTAGAGGCCATGTGACCAACTGAGTGTGGGGCACCTCTGGGTGGCTTCCGGAACCGAGACGTTACAAAGGGATTATATAAAAATCATAATCCTAAAATAAACCCATGAAAAGGAATGTGTTTAATGAATGTTTTATAAATAATAATTTTAAGAATAAAATTTTTTCTTCATAGATGGACATGGTAAGTCATATTTTGGAATATAACATCATCATTCTTGATTGGAGAAGAAAAAACATAAGAGGAGTTGATGTAGTGTTTTAGAAAAACAATCTCATTGAAAGAACATTCAATTTGGATTAGAAATAATTTAAACAAGATAGAAACATGGATTTATCTAGAAGGAGAAGAAAAATAATATTTAAGGGAAATTTTAATGAAATTAGAGGAATATTTTTATTCAAAATAATGTAAAAGTCGAGATAACCCAAAAATAAGGATTTGGGTTTGAGAATATCCTTACCTTAAATCTCATTTTATTCTTTCACTTTTTCATCATTAGTATAATAAATTTATGATTATTATAACATGGAACCATAATTTAATTATGTTAATTTTTTTCAATCTTAATCAATTATAATATTTTTATTATATTTCATAATTCTCATAATTAATGGTGAACTGTTTTGATATCATATTTTCCATTAAATATACTGTCATGTTTTGATTTAATGATCTTTATTAATTACTATTGATAAATTCTTAAGATTAAATAAAAAATATTAGAAATAAATATATTTATAAATTTATATACTATAAATAATTTATTATAATCATCTATAATTGTTTTAAAAAATAGAGATTTGGTAATGTACTTGTGGGTAGTTAACCAACCATTGACTAGACATTGTCAAAAGCAAAGGATGAAAAGTGTAGAATATAAATTTGTGTATATATATTTATTAAAATAGGATAAAATCATTAATATAATTTTCAAATACAACTCAATTAATCTCAAAATATTTAGTTTTTAAAGTAATATAAAAAATAGGAAGAGACTAATATAACAAGAAGAAAACTTGATGAAAACATTCCCCCTTCTTCATGTTTATTCTTTTTAACGACACTAAATTCCATGAATTACTAGATTTAAGTGAATAAAAAATGTCCTTGGGGATGGTAAGGGTCTTAAGATATGTAATTTTGGTAGATATTTGGATTTTTAAGTGATGTAGGAGAGATTTTCCAAGGGGAGAAAATAGGGGTTTTATATTCATGGAGAGGGGTATTTTTGAGTTATAATAATGAATAAATTATTATATCCAAGGTAAACATTCCAATAG